>CM070745.1:2286543-2886543 GCA_036346245.1 Bonia amplexicaulis
TTCTAGTGAAGAAAAAGGATGGCAGTCTACGTATGTGTGTGGATTACAGAGCATTGAATGATGCAACAATCAAGAACAAGTACCCTCTACCCAGGATAGATGACTTATTTGATCAGTTAAAAGGATCATGTGTCTTTTCCAAGATTGATCTTCGATCAGGTTATCATCAAATGAAGATTAGACCGGAGGATGTACCAAAGACAGCATTTGCTACTCGTTATGGATTATACGAGTTTACAGTAATGTCTTTTGGCTTGACCAATGCTCCTGCGTATTTCATGAATCTGATGAATAAGGTGTTTATGGAATATTTGGATAAGTTTGTCGTCGTGTTCATTGATGACATTCGATTTATTCTCGAATGAAAAGAACATGCCAAACATCCAAGATAGTTTTGGAAAACTCGAGAACACCAATTGTATGCCAAGTTCAAAGAAATGTGAGTTCGGTTAAGGAAAGTAGATTTCTTGGGACATGTGATTTCTGAAGGTGGAGTATCTGTAGATCCTGAAAAGGTGACAGATGTGCTCAATTGGACTCAACCAAAATCAGTAACAGAGATCAGGAGTTTCCTTGGTTTAGCTGGTTATTACCGTCGCTTCATAGAAGGATTCTCCAAGCTAGCAAGACCTCTCACCCAATTACTAAAGAAAGAAAAGAAGTTTGAATAGAGTAAATCATTTGAAGATAGTTTCCAAGAGCTGAAGAAGAGGTTAACTTCTGCACCAGTATTAACCCTTCCAGATATCAGGAAGGATTTTGAAGTATTCTGCGATGCATCCAGACAAGGTCTAGGCTGTGTTCTGATGCAAGAAGGGTGGTAGCTTATGCTTCGAGGCAATTGCGCCCGCATGAGCAGAACTACCCAACCCATGATTTAGAGCTAGCTGCTGTTGTGCATGCTCTAAAAATCTGGAGGCATTATTTAATCAGCAACCGTTGTGAAATTTATACGGATCACAAGAGTTTGAAGTATATTTTCACTCAACCTGACCTCAATCTGAGACAGAGAAGATGGTTGGAGTTAATAAAGGATTATGATGTGGGAATTCATTACCATCCAGGAAAAGCTAATGTAGTAGCTGATGCCTTGAGCAGAAAAAGCTATTGCAATAATCTGATGATCAAAGACAGTCAACCTGCACTTCATGAAGAATTTCAGCGACTCAATCTAGAAGTAGTGGAGGAAGGATTCCTAGCTACTTTGGAGATTCAACCAATTTTAGAGAACCAGATAAAGGAAGCCCAAAGAGAAGATAGTTATGTCAAAGAAATCAAAGAGAATATGAAAAAGGGTAAAGCACCAAATTTTTCAGAAGAAGAAGAAGGTATCCTTTGGTTTGGAAAAAGAATTCTTGTACCCGAAAAGAAAGAAATAAAAGAGCTAATCCTGAAGGAAGCTCATGAGTCTGGATACTCAATTCACCCCGGAAGCACAAAAATGTATCAAGATCTCAAAGAAAGGTGCTGGTGGTCAAGTATGAAAAGAGAAATTGCTGAATATGTAGCCTTGTGTGATGTGTGCCAGCGAGTCAAAGCTGAACATCAGAGACCTGCTGGACTTCTGCAACCTTTACAGATACCTGAATGGAAGTGGGAAGAAATTAGTATGGATTTCATAACAGGATTGCCAAGAACCAAGTCGGGTTATGACTCAATTTGGGTTATTGTGGACCGACTAACAAAAGTTGCACACTTTATACCTGTGAAGACCACTTACTCTGGAGATAAACTCTCAGATTTATACATGTCAAAAATAGTTTGTTTACATGGAGTCCCAAAGAAAATTGTGTCGATCGAGGATCACAATTCACATCAAGATTTTAGCGAGACGCATGAGATTTTGGGTACAAACTTAAACTTGATCTGATATCATCCGCAGACTGATGGTCAAACAGAAAGAGTAAATCAAATATTGGAAGACATGCTGAGAGCTTGTGCTTTGGCAAATAAAGCTAGCTGGGATCAAAGTTTGCCATATGCAGAATTCTCCTATAATAACAGCTATCAATCTAGCTTGCAAATGTCTCCGTTTGAACTACTGTACGGCAGAAAATGCAGAACACCATTGTATTGGAAAGAAACAGGAGAAGGACAAGTATTTGGACCTGATGTGTTGAAGCAAGCAGAAGAGCAAGTTAAATGCGGTTCAAGACAGTTAAAGACAAGACAAACAAGATGAAAAGCTACGCAGACAATCGTCAAGAGCTTTAGAATTTATACCGAAATCATGTGTATTTGAAAGTTTCACCTTTCAAGGGTTTGCGTCGTTTCAGTGTTACTGGGAAACTTGCTCCGAGATTTATTGGACCATTCCCTGTTCTAGCCAAAAGGGGAGAAGTTGCTTACCAGTTAAAGCTCCCACCTCAGTTGTCGAATATGCACGACGTCTTTCATGTGTCACAGTTAAGAAAGTGTCTCAGAGTGCCAGAAGAGCAAATGCCTTTAGAAGAAATGACTTTAAAGGAGGACCTAACATATCCAGAGTATCCAGTCAAAATTTTGGATGAAGCAGAATATCCAGAGCAAATGCCTCTCATACACCCCCTCTGCCTCTCCGCTAAGCTCCCTTGCCAGTGGAGCGTTGCCGCACCAGAGACCTGAGCCATGCTGCCACCCTTTCTAGTTGACAACCGCCTTCCGCTCCTCTCTAGTAAACCCTCTTTGTGCCATTGCATTCCCTCGCCTCCCTCTCGTCATGTGCCCCTCACCGTGCATGCTGCCACCAAAATCGCCGGTGACCACCAGGCTTAGTGTGCCTCCTCCGGCTGGCGCGGCCACATCAACAACTTGAGGCCATGTGGCAGCCGCGTGGCAGGCACATGGCATGTCACACCAGCCCTGGTCTCCACATACATGCTAGAAAGTCTATGAAATTTTGGTAACTTAGACAATGTATGATGTTGGGTGCTTGTTGGTTCTCATTAATGTTCGATGACACAATGTGGATACCTGGCACGAGGGGTATGTGGGTGGCGCCTAAGTCAAATTAAGGACCGGTCGATGGGCTACTATAACTAAGTCACATCATACTACCACAAGTTTGGTATGGGACAAATTTGGCTAAGTAATTTGTGAAGTTCGAACTTTGGTTTCGCTATAGGTTGAATGTGAGCGTAGTGTAGGCCGCATCAAGTCTCACATGGCACAAGAGGGGGCCCTAACTTGTGGATTTATGTTGTGGTGAAACCTTAGTGGCGGCGTGACCAAGTTGATGTAACATCCCAAATTTTGCAAATTTTGAAAAAAAAAATTAAATTCAAATTAATTATTTTAAAGTGGTTGGATCTTATTTGAATTTTTCTGAGTTTTTCCAGATTTTAAAATTAATTTCTAGAATTAAAAAGAAATTTTAATATGAAAATATATTACCAAAATAAGTTGAAAATATTTTATATAAGTCCAAAATATCCCCAAAAGCTTTTGTAAATTTTTCTAGAATTTTAGAAGTTTATTTTGTATTTTTCTGAGGCTTAATGAATTTCCTGGTATTTTCGAAAATCAAAGACTAAAACAAAATTTATTTTCTCTCCTTCTTCTCTCCGGCCGCCACGTGACGGCCAAGATCCGCCCGTCGCCGCTCCATCCCGCCTACCCTTCCTGCGGCCGACACGTGGACGACTCGGATTGAGCCACGCCCCGCCCCCCCATCCCACCCGTCGGCGCCTCCCCCACCCACGCCACCCGGGCCCGCTGTCATCCCCGACCTCGGCCCCTCACACGCGCCCACCTCCGCCCCCCAACCACCCGCAACCGCCTCCGGTCTCCTCGGCCCCCACCTTCCCTCTCCTCACTCCTCTCCTTCCGTGCGCCGCCCACCCGCACACCTTCCCCTCTCTCCCCACGCCCTTTCCCCAAACCGCAACCAACCGCCCACTCCCCACGTCGGCAGAAATTGCCTCGGTCTCCCTCCTCTCCCTATTTAAACCCCTCCGAGCCTCCCATTCCCTCCTTCCTCTTCGCCGACTCACCTCTCACTCTCGGCCGCTCCACCGCCCGCGACTGCGCCCTTGCCGCCGCCACCTCTACCTCCGCGAGCAATCGCCGCCGCCTCGGCCGTGCCGCACCTTGCCACCACATCCATCGGCTTCCCGCATCGCCGCGGCACTCCCCGCACTCGGCCGCCTCCCCACCGCCAGAGCCGCCTTGCACCGGAGTCCCCGAGCCGCCGCTTCCCCATGTCGCCGGCCACTCCCGCTCGTCGCCGGACCCAGCGCCAAGGTGAAACGGTTTCCCTTTACTCCACCTCCTCCTCCGCCCGCCGCCGGCCGCCGTCGTCGGCGCCGCGCGCCGCCTTCTCCGGGGTACGGCCACCCGTGCCGACGTGGCGCCAAGTGGCGCCACGTCCGCCCACTCGGCCCGGTGGCCGCGTCGCCGCCACGCAGCAACCGCGCCACCTCGACCATCCATCTCCTCCGTGGACCCGGTCCATAGACCCGCCCACCGTCGATGAAACCTCCCGGTGGCGACGCATGCGACATCATAAACCCGATTTTCCCATTTAAAATAATTCGCCGAAAAGAAATTCTATGATGACGTCATAATTCGAATTTCCTTTAGAAAAATAATTCGGAAAATCTACTTTTCTTTTCTCTCGAATTCAAACTTCCCGAGGTCTGTGCTTTTCATCCTAACTCCGATTGAGTCCATTCAAATTTCTAAATTCATCAAAAATTCCAATCTTTACATTTCTGCCATCCTTTCAAATTTTTGAAAGTTATTTGATATTTTGAAATTTAAATTTCAAATTTCAAATACCCTTTCTCCCTCGTTTGAACTCCGAATCCATTAAAACTTCCTCCTAAATTCATCTAAATTTATAAACTTTATTCCAGTAATATTATTATAATATCTGTACTTTTATTTGTATTTATTTGTCCTTTGTGTTCTCGTTTTGCACGTAGAATTCGATCTGGTCGAAGAGATCGTAGAACCGCAACAAGAGAATCAGGAATTCACCCACGAAGGCAAGTCTCCTTTGATCATCTTTGAACCTATGTTTGTGAAATGTTTTTCAATTATTTTAAATTTAACGCACTGCTATGTTACATAAAATGATAGTTTCTGTTGTAGAGGTAATAGTTAAACCGAAGAATTGTTATACCCTCATTTGACTTTGACAACCATGTACCTTTGACACCCTAGGAATTCCCTTGTCTCATTATTGAGATTATTATGAATCTTTGATAATTGTTGTATCGGTAGTAAGATGCTTAGACAAGCTATATAACTTTAGTAACTTTGGATTGGGAACTACATTTCAATGAACTAGACTTTTGTTCAGAATCGAATGGCAAATGGTGTTGCCTCTGTTCATGTGAAATGAATTAAATTGTGAAAATTGTTTTAGACCAGGACGGATGGTTGGTGTGGATTGGTGCGGTTAGCACGAGATCTTGAAAAGTGTATGTTCCGCCCTAGTCAATTAAGGACCGACGCTTGTGTTTGTCTAGTCCGAGCACTACCGCATAAACCACATGTCTATATGGGTGCGACCTAGCGATTAACTTATGATAGACTAGTTTAGGTACCACCGGCGGAAAGTGGATGCCGGGTTCTTGGTTATTCACAATGAGGGACAGGTTCTTGTACTCATATGGCGCAAGAGGGGGCTTCTGTCTGGGTGGATTTAACCCTTCAGCGGTGAAACCTCAGCGGGTGGTGACTAACTAGACTAGAGTAAGGTAAAAGCTTTGTGATGAATTGTCTGGGTCTCATGCCTAAGGAAGCGTGGTGACTATTAAGATGACTTGTCTCTTGTGGGTAAAGTGTACAACCTCTGCAGAGTGTAAAACTATTCGAATAGCCGTGCCCACGGTCAAGGGCGGGCAAGGAATGCTTTCACATGGTAGATCTTTATTTTGGTTTAAAACAAAGTTTTGGGAATCGAGAGTGGATGGAACTCTCGGGGAATTTGTCCTGGTGGCTGGAACCAATGTGGGTGGTTGGAACCCGTAGTATCAAACTTGGTGGTAGAATCTTTATGATTAAAAATGATTAATGATTTTAGTTAGAGTTAATACTTCAGTTAATCTGTCGCCTTCAAAAATAGTTATTAGTATTGGAAATAAAATGTTGCTTTATGCAAAAGAGCCATATAGCCCTCTTTGTTAAACCTTGCATCTATTGCATTTTCCCAAGACTTGCGGAGTACTTTATGTACTCATATGCTACACCTAAATTATATCTCAGAGGAGTTTGAAACTCAAGAAGGAGACTACAACTACTTCGCGGGTGGATTTGAAGAAGGATGTCCAGACGTTTAGGTCGTGCTCCCCAGTCAATTGCCTGTGGCGTATTGATGGGATTTTATCAATCTTTATTTTTGCTTCCGCTGTGTTTGTGTTTATTTGTGAGGTCTAGAAACCTCGTTTGTGTTGTAAGACCTTTGGTCAGTACTCTCTATAATATTGTAATATTCGTCTTTGGCAATGTAATCATCACTGTTTAACTGTGTGCACTAGCGTTGATCTGGGACTAGTGCTGTAATACACAGAGGGTCTGGATTTGGTAATCCGGGGTCCCGACAGTTGACGACTTAACATTGTAAAGACCTTACCATGAACTCTCTACCACACACCTAAGAATGTGTGCAGATCGTGTGGCAAAACAAGAGGACATGTCTTATGGGTAAAGTTGTACACCTCTGCAGAATAACAAACTATCCTGGATAGCCATGTCCATGGTCATGGAAATGCTAAGTATGGTTTTTCACAGATTAAATTTTGGTTTTACAAAAGCAGGTTTAAAAATGAAGAATCTTTTTGAGAAATATAGCCTGGGTGGGATATCCATTATTAGGTTAGTGTTGGGTCGGTGCCTGCACTAATGATATTGTTTTAATTAAATTATTGTTTCTACATAATGTATTAAATTCAGCTTTTGGGTGGTTAGGGTTTAGGTGATACATAATTTATTAAATTATTGTATCTACATAATGTATTGTTTCTACATAATGCTAGCACAGAAGACGAATACAAATGAGTTTCTGCTTTGTAGAATGCAAGCTGGAAACAAAACATAAATAAATAACCAAATGACACAAGACAAATAGGTTTGGGTGGTTAGGGTTTAGGTGATTCTTGGTTTGGCTGGGTTAGGTTGGAGATAGATTAAATGGGCTTGAGATCGACGGAGTGATTAGAGATGGGTTTCTGTGAATAGTGATAGGTCTAGAATAATACTAGTTTCGTATTGAAATAATGTTGACTCGGGTTGTGCACAGGATTAGGTACAATAATAGTCTTGGCTTGGTTTAGGTTTTATTTGAGTTTATTATTGGTAAAGTGGAACTGAAATGGCAGAGATGGGTTGAAGTTGTCGATAGGGTATATTTGGATTAGATGGTCCTTTGGTGAGGGAGATGGGCTGGAGGACTAGATTGGATAGGGTTAGGCTTGGTTCAAAACAGTATTTGGCTTGCTAGGGTTTCATCAGAGCATATTTGGGCTAAACAGAATTGAGAATGGACTTCATGGCTTAAAATGGCAAAGACGGGTATATAGGTTTTAATGAACAATAAAACCTTGGATCATGTTGGTTTCTGGTTTGAACCTGTGTTTTTTGTGGTTTTAGGTTATATCGATGTCTGATATTGGAAAATGGAGCTGAGAAATAGGTAAATAGACTTGAAATAATCGAAATGGATGTATATATGTATTTTAGGGTTTTGTGAACAGTAACGGGTCTAGTACTATTCATCGCGGTTTTACTGTTCATAGCGGGTTTAGTCCTTATCGGGTTGTCGCTACGTACTCGGAGAACTGAGTTACGTGTACTCTGGTGGTCTCGAGTATGACTACAAAGTCGGGTGGATGGTCGAGGTTCAACTTCGAGCATGAAGTCGGCGAAGATCAGATGATGTCCTAGTAGCTACGGAGATTGGACAGCGTTCAAGTGGCTTAAGGGATCAAACAGCGTACAGGTGGCTTAAGAGCATCGGACGGCATATGAGTGGCTTAAGAGCATTGGACGACGTACAAGTGGCTTGAGAGCATCGGACGGTGTACGAGTAGCTTAAGAGCGTCGGATGGCGTACGAGTGGGCCGTTCCAGTGACTTAAGAGCATCGGACGGCGTTTGAGTTGTGTTGCTTAGGACTCGAAGTGATGCGGTCGAAGCTCCTTTCGATTACAAGGTGGTCGGAGAATTCCAGCGGTGGAGCGGCCAGAGAGTTCAAGTGGTGGACCGATCGGAGAATTCAAGCGGTGGAGCGATCAGAGATTTCGTGATCAAAACAACAATTGGTGACCACGGGTGGGTTCCTAGGGCCACGAGGATTCCATTTTTGGGCTCGGGAGCGGCTGAAACTTAGGTGAGCGTCGGCGGTGTGGTCTTCTCTTCTCGGAACTTTTGAATGACACAGGGGTTTATGGTGGGTTAAAAGGACAATAGCATTTGCAATTGAGCATCTCTAGGAGTAGAGGAAGCTTAGGGGTGTGATAGTTTGAGTCGGGGAGTCCATCTGGGTTCTAGATTTTGTCAGTTAGGAGGGGGTGTACAGTGCAGACAGCGACCTTGGTTGGGCTAATGGGCCTTGGGCTGTAATGGGAACTGACAAGTGGAATGCGAATGAACAGTGACATTTGGTTATTCATTTGTCCAGTTGTATGGCCCAAAATTTGACTGATTAATCTAAATGAACTAGTTGAGTGCCCGTACGTTGTTACGAAACATCAAAGGTTGAATAGATGCGAGATGTGGGAGAGCAAGTGATAAAAAAATATTTCATCACAATCCACATCCATTGCAATTCATATGAGACCCCAAACACATTAGTATCGAAGGATATCACATTTCCTTTGTCAATTTCCAACCGGGTATGAACCATATCAACTACTAAAGTGGTAAGCATAGACGAATGAAATTTTACCATAAGTTTAAAAGAATGCGCCAAAGAACCAAGTCACATTCTACTAAAGTAAAGTTTGAAGGGAACAACAACATAGTCAATAGAGGATCACTTAAAGCATTATCACAAGCACATTGTCACCACTTACATCTGTTTCCTGCTCTTTTCTTGTGCAGATTCTAGAGAACAGGTGCCAATCCCTCCTCCATCCCTGGCACTTTTCTCGCTAAGAATGACATCCAAAAAAATGAGGGGAAAATAAGAGAAAGTATAATAGTAACAGAATATAAGGGCCGCATAAACACGCCTTGCTTCGGAGTACACATGAGAGGCATGCTGAAATTAAGCATATATTAGATACTTAGAATCAATTGACATAGAATCAGACAGCGCAATGAATATGAATCTTAAGCTATAGAAGACAGAAGTGAGTTTGGACTGCTAGACTCATCAAGAGGTGCAATGGAGGTGACTATACTGAAGTCAAACGATCAATTGTGTTGACATGGAATGACATGGTATAGGGGAAACAAAACTTTTGACACCGAATAGGATGCCATATGCATTTTCATTGATGTCTGTAACAAGACACACAAAAAGGAAATAGAATTCACCTGAAATAACTTATAATTCTTTGCAGCCATTAAAACATCCAAGGAAGTTTGAGAGATCTGGAAGACAGATTTCAAGCTTTGACCTGTAATTTTCTATTTCCTCATTGTATATGGCTCCTCATGTAATAGGCTCGCAAGGTTGCCCAACAATCGAGAAGTACATGGTACGACACTTATAAAATATAACTTTGCACAGCCCTAATTTTCGAAACATAAATAAAACAAAATATAGAATAATCTCTTAGCGAAACAAAAGCCGAGAGCACATATGTTACCAAATTTTATTTCTCAACAAGAAAAATATAGCGAGAGGCTCATTGAAAGGAAAAAAACTCTACGCAAACAACAGGCAGTCCTAGAAACATACTGCAAAGCTCCAAATTTCACCATTAGGAAGCACTAATCGCAGCCCGTGCGGTCTTTGTCGATCCAATCGACACAAATTGACAAGGCCAACTTCAAGATGAAAGATACTCTCAAAAAACTTCAAGATGCAAGACGGTTCACCAATGCTTTGTAGTACTTCAATTACAAAAATTTGATCTACAGGAAGGAATTTACTAATAAAGAATCCTCTTCACGCTCATGGTGCAAACACCGCACGACATCCCCTCGAACGAGAAGAAGAGCAACACAGTTGACACGAAACTCAGCAGAGCGTTGAAAAACATGTGATTCAGAAATCAAATACTCTGGAAAGCAAAAACAATTTCTTCATCAAAATTTCCTGCAGCCCAACAAGATGAAATTAACATATTCAGTTAATTCCAAATCTCAAAAGAAAACAAGGGGAAGCAATTAATTTTTCCGTCACTCAATCCACAGGAAGCAATTGTGTAGCAAGCATACATGACCATTTTATGGATTAAATGGAATCAAATATGAATGCTTAATATTAAATGGAATCAAATATGAATGCTTTGTTCGATTTCGTCTTCATCTCGCAAATAGGGAGGAAAACTACTTGATTTTGCAAGAGAAGTCCATTTCTTGTGTTTACAAATGCTGACAAAGTAATGTAACTATTCAGATTCACTGGGGAGCATAATACAACCAATTATCTACTCCACTGTATAACTGGTAGAAGTCTACATCAATCAGATATAGTTTGGCACATCGAGTGTCGTACATTTGATTTCCTCATGTGCCACATGTCTAAGGAAATGTATTCAAGGTGCATAACCAACTGTGAAGCAAAGAAATCCCCTGATCATTCCACATCGCCAATTATAGAGTTTATTTCACCACCTAAGCGTCGGGCTTACCAATTAGCACTAAATATAGCATATGAGCAATAGAGGAAATAGGATATAAACTCACATTTAGGTCAAGGTTCAGAAGGCACCTCCTTTGAGGTACCAAAGGATAAACTATAGTACGCCATGCCATATCCCACGGACCAATCGCAAATTGAACGTTTACACCCAATCCAAACCCGAGATCCCCAAATGAGCACGAAATTTACGCCAAAATTGCCAATTCGAGCCCGCGATTGAGCCAAATCACCGAGACAGCGCCTCCTTTAACCAAAGAACGGCGATTTGACTCACCCTCCGCCCAACTCCGAGAACCATGAGCTTCCCGATCGCGCAAACTACACACTACGAAGCGAGGAGGAGCAGGGAGCAAGAAGAAGAAGAAGCAAGCACTCACTCCTGGGCACGAGCGCCAGCGGCGAGAGTCGCACCGCGACCCGGTCCTCGCCGGCGAGCGCAGCGAGGACGGCGGTGCCTCCTCCTCCACGGTCTGCGAGGACCCGTAGCCGCCAGACACCAGCTGCACCACTGCCGTCCACACCACCACGCTGGCCGCCGCTACACTTTCTTCTTTTCAAATTAATACCAGATATGGATAAAACCATGGATAAGGAACCACAAAAAGGATTTAATGAACGCTGACCTAAAACCGAGACGGAGGAGGCGGCGGCGGCGGCGGGGGAGGAGGAGGCGGGCGATCGGAGGAGCGGGGAGGAGGAGGAGAGGCGGAGTGGGCGGCGGCAGTGCGGTGTGAGGAGGAGGAGGTCGCGGAGTGGAGGAGCGGGGAGAAGGAGGCTAGGCGGAGGGGGAGGAGGAGGCGGAGCCGAGTGGAGGAGCGGGGAGGAGGGGAGGCGGCAACACGGGCCGGGAGGAGGAGGCGAGGTGGATCGGAGGAGCGGGGAGGAGGAGGAGAGGCGGAGCGGAGGTGGATCGGAGGAGAGGCGGAGCGGAGGTGGGAGGAGGAGCGAAGGAGGCGTCGGAGCTGCGAGCGGGAGGCGGCGGCGGCGCTGGGTGGGAGGAGGAGGCGTCGGTGGAGCGGGAGGCGGCGGCAGCTGGGGAAGCGAGGTCATGGAGGAAGCGAGGGGGAGGAAGCGGCGGAGGCGGGCGGTTATGGAGGTGGGGAGAGAGGAAGAGGATAGTGGAGGAGTTGTTACAGCGATCGCTGGAGAGGGGTGGGGGGAGGACTCACGCAATGGACGGTGGACGGTGAAGATCTAGTTTTCAGATTGGTCGGTTAAGATTTAAAGAAGGACGTACCGACGACCACCAACTCTAATTTTTAAGTAATAGAGATTAGTCAAAGCGTCACCTTGACAGTTTTTTTTTCTGTTTTTTTTATAAAAAGTTTGCTTTTTGGTCCTTGAGAAAGTAATCCCTTTGTTTATATGAGTGGTATATGTTCAGTGAAATTACTCCAACTTAAACTACTAAAAAATACAATTTTTGCCTTTACGAAAAATAGAAATCCTGTCTGTAGAACTCCTGTTTGAAATACAGGGCCAGCAAAATAGAAATCCTGTTTGTAGAATCACAATTTAACAACCTTTTTGCCTTTACGAAGATGATGCTCTATTTGAAAAGCCAAAATTCCTCAAGTATCGGTGTTGCACAAGTGAGTTGCCAGCAAGATGAGAAACGCAAGTATCGGTGCACACGACTGCAAAACCATCAACATTAGATTCTGCGTAAGCAATTGCACAAATAAAGGCTGGATGAGAACAGCAGGACTAAATTCAGCATATGAACCAGAAGTGTCATGCTGGGATTGAGATTTGAATCAGATGGCGACAGTAGGCTATCCTGGTCACACACAGTATATAAGCACAAGAAACAGCACAATACTTAGCCACCGTCAACCTAGGATTTGAAGAAAAATTAGAACACCGAGAGGTAGATACAGGCTTCACAACAATGTTGGAACGAATCGAATGATACATGTGAGGCCCTGGAGCAAGCTCACCTCAGAGCCTGATGCAACTGCAGCAGCAAAAATAACCTCAGCACTGCAACATTGCACCAAAGAGCTGCAAAGAGTCCCAATTAAGGTTAGGGAACTGTTTACCCAGTACTACATACTGGAATCTGAATTTTGAACTAACAGACTGCAGTGGTGTAAAATGTAAACCATGCCAAATAACGGGGAGTAGGCTGCAGCCCGGGATTTTCACCGGCCAGGACGCAACTCTGGAGCTCAGGAAGAAGAAGATTGTTTCTTATTGCTTATTCCCAAATTACAGACTTGACTTCGGTCTCTATATAAATGACCGAGTACAAGACTCTCGATATCATACATAACCAAGTCTGAGAAGCAGACTCAGAATCCCCTGCTGAATCAGAAAAGAATCTGACTCCTAACCTTAACATATAACCTACCAAACGTTTCCTAACTAATCTCCCCTTCCCATACCAAACCTGCTAATTGGCGACGGCTGTAGCTCATCGCTTACGCTGTAGCACGTCCGGACTCTTGCCATTGCCACCAACTTCTGAATTCTGCAGCACTTCTGGCCTCCTGCTGTCATCTGATGTCCACAACATTTCCCCCCTTCTACTAAAACAGCTCATCCTCGAGTTGGAAATCTGGGTATTGATCATGAAATTCATTAAGAGGAATCCAAGAAGCCTCTGAAGCCAAACAACCTGTCCATTGACTAGCACCTCCCACTAAGCACGCCGACGACGAGCATGTGAAACCATCAAAGGATGCAGCAGAACCCTACCGTGATGAGTGTTCTGTAAGAGAGGAATGTCTGCCGGAGGTTCCCCATGAAAAGGCTTGAGCAACGCCACATGGAAAACATTGTGAAGTTTTGCGCGTGCAGGCAACCGAAGACGACAAGCCACAGACCCAATTTTTTCGATGATCTGAAAAGGTCCATAGAACTTGGGAGCCAACTTTGGCGCCACCTAGCCAATGAGCGAGGAAGTCGGCCACTGAGATAATCTTAACCAAACCCATTGATTCACTCAAATTGGACCTCCTGATGACAAAGATCATGATGTTGCTTCATGGTAGCCTGTGTCTGTAACAAGCGGTCACAAATCTCATCTAAAAATTAATCCCGATCAGAAAGCTATTGGTCAACGGCAGCCACACACGGTTTTATGATGTTGGCACACTGAACAACCCTTGATAAACTCTCAAACTAGCCGCAGCAACCCCGAAACATGGAAGTGAGCTCGAATCCGATGGAACATTTTATGCACACCTTCATGTCTTGCCCCATGGATGGCAGATAACATGAGCTGCAGAAAAGGAGATTCGGCAAAGATGAATATGCGACCATTATACAGCACGAGCTCATCTGCCACTGACTAGGATGGGCCTTCTTGACCAGCCAAAACTCATGCTCAGAAGGCCGACTCTGTAGGCAAAGAATTGATTTCGTTTCAAAGTTGATCGAACCAATTAAACAAAGGTCCAGAGATCGCACAAACCACTGCATCATTCTCATTTCTATGCGACAATGCATCTGCAGCTGCATGTTGCCGACCCAGTCTTCATTCCACTGAAAAATCATAGCCAAACAAATTACTAACCTAATGATGTTATGGAATAGTAGAGAGACGCTAATCCAAAAAAAACTTTAGGCTATAGTGATCCGTTCGAATCAAGAAAGCGCGACCCCAAAGGTACGGTTGCCAGTACCTGACCATCTTGACCAATCCAATGAGTTCTCGTTCATACACTGCTAACTTTGTATGGTGAGCAGCAACTGGGCGGCTAAAGAAAGCGACAGGCCTCTCTCCTTGATGTAAAACAACATCAAACCCAGAACCAGAGGCATCACAATCTTACCACAAATGGTTTGGAAAAATCCAACAATTGCAAAACCGGTGCCGAGGTTATCACCAGCTTTAAGGCAACAAACACCTCCTCTGCCATGACGCCATAATTCTAAACAAATTTGCAGTAGTAACCTGTCAAGCCAAGGAAACCCCGCAATGCTCATATGGACCATGGAACAGGCCAGCCCAAAACTGCAGCAACCTTCTCAGGATCCATTGCCACGCCGTCACTCAAGATGATATGATGATATGACCCAAGTATGTGACTAAAGTTGCACCAAAGGAACACTTTGATCTTTTAATAGCCAATTTGTGAGCACGCAGCACCTGAAATATTTGCCGGACATGTTGTAAATGATTAGACCATGAGGCACTATATATGAGGATATCGTCAAAGAAAACCAAAGCGAAGCGTAGGAGGAACTATCATAATATCTCATTCATGAGGGCTTGAAAAGTTGATGGCGCATTCGTCCGGCCAAAGGACATGACCAAGAACTCAAAATGCTCATTGTGTGTATGGAACATTGTCTTGTCAATATCATTCGGGTGCATACGCACATGATGATAGCTGTTAAGGAGATAGAGATAGAGTTGTATTAGGAGATAGAGTTTGGATTCTAATCCATATATGCCTTATCTCTATATGGCATATCCTCTTGTACTCTCCTATATATATGACCCTTTGGGTCTCATATCAATACACACACAATATTCATAACATGGTATCAGAGCCTAGGTTACATACCTAGCTCCCGTTCATCTTCCGCTGTCGCTGCCCCCGGGAGAATCGATCTTTCCCGGGGGCGGTCATCTCCTCGACGCCGTCGCCGAGACCATCTCAGCCGCACTCGCGCGGATCTGGGCCTCTGCACTTGCCTTCGGCCGAAGCAGGCGGCGATGGTGCCGGCGCCACGCAGCTCATCATGTTTGCATGCATGGATAGATATCCCCACGTATGCATGCAGGGATTGATACACCCACGGGAAAACTTCATGGTTGCATGCATGGATAGATATCCCCACGTATGCATGCAGGGATTGATACACCCACGGGCGCATGCAAGAGATACCCAGATATCCGTTCGCGCAGTTCGCCGTCACGCTCGGTGCCGCCTGCGTCGCGCTCTTCTCCAGCCTCGACGTGCTCGCCTCCGTCTCCTTAATCTTCGCGCTCGTCGCCGTCGCGCTCCTCGTCCGCCGCTACTACGTCGCCGGGAGGACGCCCGCGTCTCAGCTGCGCACCTTCCTCGCCTTCCTGGCGAGGGCGAGCGGGACGCGTTTCACGATCGGCGGGCGGCCGTTCTACTCGAACGGCTTCAACGTGTATACGTGTTCGGCCGTCCATGCATGCATGCATGGATTCTACACCGTCGCTCAAAGCCATCCGGATCGACCAGATCTGTTCTTCCATCGCCACATGCATACACCGCGCAGCTCACGGCGCCGTCCGCTGCCTCCGAGGACGCCGCGGCCGCGCTCAGCACCGATACGTTCACCGCGATCAACACATGCATACGAGACTCCGCCCGATACGAGACTCAGATGGATGTTTCACATGCATGCAAGAATGGATACGAGACTCAGATGGATGTTTCACATGCATGCAAAACCCAATACGTGAGTGCATGCATGCAAGAAGTACACGCATGCATGCATCCATCCATGCATGTGTTGATGCTTTCGCAGTTGCACGGGTTTTGCCTGTGTATGGAGGGCGAGTCCATGCGCGTCCAGTTCGAGCGCTGGCTCGTCGACGCCAAGGTCGACCTCGTCCTCGCCGGCCATGTCCACTCGTACGAGCGCACCAACCGCGTCTCCAACGTCGCCTACGACATCCGCACTGCTCGGCGGTTCCACCAATGCCAGGATTTCCACCGCTTCCGCCGCCTCATGGCATCTCCGTTGAACTACACCGTGCATGGCTTCTTCACATGGTACAGCATACGTCGCCTCCTCCTCATCTGCACGTATGGCTGCTACGTCAGGGACGACAGGCGTAGTTGGAAGCTGAGGCGACGATCGCGCCGCCGATGAGCAACTCCGTCGTTTGGGGTCGGCTGTTGCCGGCCCCGCTCGACTCCACTGCCGCCTCCGGTCTCCCCATCGTCTCCTGCGCCGGCCTGCAGCCACGCTTCCCCGCATGGCTCCGCCGTGCTCGCCGCACTCGGCTACCGCCCGAGGCGCCGCCTCTTCGCCGCCGATCCGCCTCCTGCACCGCGCCTCCGTTGCGCTTCTTGTGCATTGCGCCGCCGACTCCACTGCCGCTCTGCCGACTCGTCGTCGAGGTCGGCCGTTACCGACCCGCCGACTCCACCGCCACTCGCCGCTTCGCTTCGGTGAGTCAGTCTTTAATTATCTTTCTTTGAGTCTTCCGTTGCGTCCATCCAAATCTGTAGTCTCTAATCTCTAATTCGTCCAAGCCGTGCGAGTCCACAAATCTATTGTCAGTCATAGAAGTGTAGGAATTTTATTTTGCATGGCAGCAGTCGCCGCTCTATTCTTTGACGAGCTTGTAACGCCGCCGCACTTCTTCTGCACTGCGCCTCCGTTGCGCTTCTTGTGCACTACGCCGCCGTCGCCGCCGTCTCAAGCTTCGATCTGCACCGTCATGCTTCTATCTATTCCTCTTCGGCTTGATTTGACAGTTTTATTCCAAGACTGCACGCAACGACGACATCATCAAGACTCGGATTTCGGATTTTTCTTGTTTTAGTGTTAACTCCTTTTTCAAATACAATGCTATTGCATATGCCTTGCATTTGAGGGGGTGTTAAGGAGATAGAGATAGAGTTGTATTAGGAGATAGAGTTTGGATTCTAATCCATATATACCTTATCTCTATATGGCATATCCTCTTGTACTCTCATATATATATGACCCTTTGGGTCTCATATCAATACACACACAATATTCATAACAATAGCCACTCCTTAAACCAAGCTTTGTGAATCATCATGCTCCCTGTAACTCATCAAGAAGCTCATCCACCACCAAGATCAGAAATTTATCCTTCACAATCTGTGCATTCAATGACCTGTAATTCACGCGAAAGCGCCAAGTACTATATTGTTTCTTGACCAGTAAAACTAGAGATGAAAACGCCGACGTGCAAGGTCGGATTATACAATGGGCCAGCATCTCATCACATTGTCGCTCGATCTCGTCTTTGAGAAGGTGTGGGTAACGGTATGGACGCACCACCACTGCTATTGCACCTGGCACTAAACGGACTCTATGATCCTGTCGCCTCTCCGGAGGTAAGCCGTGTGGTTCCTCAAAAAGGTCTTCAAATTCCCACAACAATTCTGCCAATAAGTCATGCCCCATAACTGATAATTCTTATCTAAGTCATTAGGCTTAATCCTAGACGCAAATCACGAACACCTAATAACAAAAACATTAAAAGCGGAAGCATCAGTACACATACCCGAACCGGCAGTAGAATCCATAGAGAGATGGTTGAAAGTGCAGCAGTGGAGGTTGGTCGAAGGTGGTGAAGAAGACGGCCGGAGATGGTCGCCGGTACGGGGACGGAGAGGTAGCATCGGCCTTCGTTCACCATAGCACACGTAAAGATCAGGTAGTATTTAGGGTTCTTGGAGGGTTAGACAACTCGTGCGTCACAACCCTTGCCAAAGCCCTCATGATTTTATTGCGCTAGGTGACCGGGACCAATACCAAAAATAGTTGGTAACCGCCTCCGATCAAGGCGGGAATGGAGACTGGGTCTCCCTTAAATCTCGGAGGCAGTTAGCTTAGAGATCAATCCAACATTCTCCCCTTTGATCGTAAGGCTAACATCATAAGCCCATCCTTTAATAAAACAGCACACCAAAGCAATGTGTTGCATGGTTAATAAAGTACCATACAACCTCAGTACCTATAGTGTACTAATTTTATCTTAGAATGGATATTCATTAAACTTAATGGGAGTTGGTTTGTTTTCAGGTCCTTTTATCCAGAATCAGAGGCTTTCCAATAAACCCATGCCGGCAACATGATAACAAAAAATACTGGGTGGTAAGCCTTTAGTAAGCGGATCCGCAAGCATTAACTTAGTACTAATATGCTTGATACTTATGGTTTGATTCTGGATTCTTTCTTTCACAACATGATACTTAATGTCAATGTGTTTGGCAGCACCACTTGACTTGTTGTTATTTGCATAAAAGATTGCGGGTTCATTATCGCAGTATAAAGTGAGTGGTTTAGAGATGCTGTCAACCACTATAAGTCCTGAGATAAAATTCTTAAGCCATACAGCCTGCCCAGTAGCCTCATAACATGCCACAAACTCAGCTTGCATCGTTGAAGATGCCGTAAGGGTTTGTTTGGAGCTTTTCCACGAAATAGCTCCTCCAGCGAGTGTAAAGATGTAACCTGACGTGGATTTCTTAGTATCAACACATCCCGCAAAGTCTGAATCTTAATAACCAATAACATCAAGGCTATCAGAAAACTTATATGTGAGCATGAAATACTTAGTAGCTTGCATATAATGCAAAGCTTTCTCAACAGCTTTCCAGTGGTCTAGTTCTGGATTTGACTGATATCTGCCAAGCATCCCGGTTACAAAAGTTTAATCAGGGCGTGTACATGCTTGAGCATACACATTAATGCTTCCGACAGCTGAAGCATAAGGAACCGACTTCATCTGATCAGTTTCATATTGGTTCCTTGGACATTGAAATGTCCTAAACTTATCGCCCTTAACAATAGGAGCAGGCGAGCCAGAGTACTTATTCATATTGTATTTCTTCAGTACTCTGTCAACGTATGCTTTCTGAGATAAACCTAATATTCCTTTAGACCTATCTCGGTGAATTTCAATGCCAAGAACATAAGAGGCATCACCGAGATCAAAAATTAGATGAAAGAAATCTCTTGGTCTCAAGCAGCATGTCCTTATCGCTGCTGGCCAATAAGATATCATCCTCATAAAGTATTAAGATGGTAAATTTACTCCCCTTGAACTTAACGTATATACAGTTATCAACTTTATTTTCTTTAAAGTCGAAACTTCTTATGATTTTATCAAATTTGAGGTACCACTGCCTCGATGCTTGTTTTAAGCCATAAATGGATTTCTTAAGTCAACATCTCATATGCTCCTTGCCTTCCATGACAAAACCTTCCAGTTGGGCCATGTAAACATTTTCTTGCAAGTCGCCATTAATAAATGCCATTTTAACATCCATCTGATGCAGCTCTAAATCATAATGAGCTACAAGTGCCATAACAATTCTGAATGAATTTTTTTTAGTTGAGATAGGAGAAAAGGTGTCATTATAGTCAATCCCCTCTCTTTGTGAGAAGCGTTTTGCTATAAGCCTTGCTTTGAACCTTTCGATATTTCCCTTAGAGTCATGTTTTATTTTGTAGACTCATTACAGCCTACTGTTTTGACTCCATCAGGAATTTCTACTAAGTCCCATACATCATTAGTGCTCATAGACTTTAGTTCGTCCTCTATAGCTTCAAGCCATTTAGAAGAATGTTCACTCATTAAGGTGGGACAGTGAATGTGATGAAAGAATCAAAAAAACATCCACTGATGTTTTACATATTTTTCTTTAATGCAATCAGTGCAGTGGTCTAGAGTCAGAGAAATCTAAAGGGTGGAGAGTTTCTCCTTTAATGAGACGCTACATTCTCCCCCTCGAAATATGGCATAAACGACAGTGCCACAATTTTGAAGAAGTCTCATCATTAATCTAAAGATACAGGGAAATAATTAAGAGAAAGCATATAGAGTTGTTCTTGTCTAAAAGCAAGACCATCATCATTAAATTTAATACATTTATTGTCTCCAAAAAATACATTAAAACATTCATCATTCAATAAAGAAACTGAAAAACAAATTCCCTTGATGGAAGGAACAAAACTACATTATTGAGATGAAGAATGAATACGCAAATCAACTGAGCTTCTTTTACATCTACGACTCTAAGACTTCGCTCCCCCTTTCTTAGTGTTTTCGCGGTAAGGAATTCCCCTTTTGGCGAGCCACTTAAGAAAACCTATACGATCTTTTCGAAAATGCCCGGTCGCTATGTAGTGGCATTCCCCCCTTTAGCTGATCCAGCGGAAGCAATATGAGGCTTTGGTGCATTGTGCACTTTAGGCCCTGATTTGTCTGAGTTAGGGGAGAAATGCAACTTCTTCTTAGATTTGAAGTCCCCTTGGAACTTCCTTTTATGAGAGCCACCAACATTAAAAGCATAGTCCTTCTTTTCAGTTCTTATTCTTTCTTCCTCCTGGACACACATGGCGATTAAATCGCTCATGCTCTATTTTTCTTTCTGAGTATTGTACTTAATTTTAAAAGCTGTGTACTCAGAAGGAAGCGATGTCATAACGAAATGAACTAGAAAACCATCTGAAATTGCCATGTCCATGCTCTTGAGTTTTTTTTGCCATATCAGTCATCATCATGATATGCTCTCTTATACTGCCGGCCTATCATATTTAGAAGTTAAGAGCCTCTGAATTAAGGTACTGGCATAAACTTTAGTGAAGCCTTTGAATTTCTCCTCAATTGAAGCCATGTACTCCTTAGCATTTTCAGAATTGGGGATTGCTCCCCTAATCATGACTAAAATAGAGGTCTTCATAATCATAAGTGATAAGCGGTTAGACCATTCCCATTTTTCAGCATTAGCCTCATAAATTTTCTTTTTCTCAGCAAAATTCTCCACATCTTCGGTGGGGGGAACGGGAACGTCTACCCTTAAGGCATAGTCAAGGTCCGAACACTAAGAACAACATGAATTCGCTCTCTCTACGAGGAAAAAATGCTCCCCGTGAGCTGCTCAATCAATGTTATCAATTGTTGCGGCAATGTTTGAAGCATTAAGTACTGAATTCCAAAAGTACAGGGCAAATATTAGAAACATCATAAATATATGTTGCATGTAATTAACCCTACGTTGGTCTGATTAATAACATGCATAAGTTACAGTTCAAATTCATATCACCGTTGGGCAAAAAATGAAAAGAACTTAATTTTATATGGCAACATATGATTATAAACGACGTTGGTCAGAATATAATCATATGAATACATAATGCCAAAATTAAGCATAAAATCTTAAAATTAAATATCTCGATGGCGACATATCATTATAAACAACGTTGGTCAGAATATAACCATATGCATACATAATGCCAAAATTTAATCAAAAAAACTTTAAATTAAAATGTTTAATTGGCGACATATGATTATAAACAACGTTGGTCAGAATATAACCATATGTATACATAATGCCAAAAACTAAGTATAAAATCTCAAAATTAAAATATCCCGTTGGCGACATATGATTATAAACAATGTTGGTCAGAATATAACCATATGTATACATAATGCCAAAAACTAAGCATAAATTCTCAAAATTAAATATCTCGTTGGTTCAATTTAAATTTGAGATTATTCATAACAATAACGTAATTATTCATCATAATTTGGGCCTCTGAAAAAATTAATTAAACAGTGCATAATAATAAACTAAAAAATAAATGCACTGAAAATAAAAATATAAATTTTCTGCTGAAAATTGGGCCTCAAAAGAAAATATTGGGTCAAATATTCGGCCCCAAAAGAAAATTTGGGCCAAAAACGGCCCACAAAAACTCCCCATGGGCAAAAATTCCCCACCGGGCTGAAAACTCAGCGTGGCCCAAAACCACCCGTGTACGGCCCACAAAGCCGACAGCCCGCGCATGGGCCAAAAACGTCGCGGCCCAACAAAAGCGCGCGCGGCCGGCCTGCCAGCCCAACATCCCGCAGCCCACTACGCACGCCCACCGTCGGATCGTGATCTGACGGCCGAGATGCGTGCGTGGCTCTCATCATGCGCGCGCCGTCTGATTGCCATCGCACGGTCGAGATCTCAGTCGGCCCAAAAAACTATTCGGCCCGCGTGACGGTGACCGTCCGATTTGATCGAACGGCCAGGTACGCGCGAGGCGGGGATATTAACCCCGAAAACCCTAACCCTAGCCACTCTCGCCCGTTTCACACACGGAAAAAGCGGAGCAGCAGCGGCGCGCTCCCTCGGGCCGAAGGCGACAGCGGCGGCGATGCCCGCGAGAAGCAAGGCCCGAGCGGCCGGCGGCCCCGGAGTGGCAGCGCGGCGGCGGCGCGCGGCGTCCGGCGGAGGCAGCGGTGCACGCGGCATCCGAGCGGCGGCGTTCGGCGCGGAGCAAGGCGACGGCGTGCCGAGCGGAGTGGCACCGCGGCAACGGCGGCATCGGCAACGGCGCCACGGCCGATGGCAGCGGCGCCCGAAAAAACGGTAAGCCCACCGCCGATCCATTTTTTTTGTTTGCCGCTGCCGATTGGGAATTTTCTTAGGGTTCGGGATGGAGGGATCTTAAGGGGTTTGCAAAAAAATTTCTTGAATCCCCTCCTTCTAAAATGCTAAGCCGAGCCAAAAA
Organism: Bonia amplexicaulis; assembly: GCA_036346245.1. NCBI lineage: Eukaryota > Viridiplantae > Streptophyta > Magnoliopsida > Poales > Poaceae > Bonia > Bonia amplexicaulis. The sequence goes on from CM070745.1 coordinate 2,309,491, forward strand.
CTAAAACTGATCCAAGTTTGGGGAAAAAATTAGGGTTCAAGGTCGAGTCTAGATGCTCTGATACCAATGATAATTCTTATCTAAGTGATTAGGCTTAATCCTAGACTCAAATCACGAACACCTAATAACAAAAACATTAAAAGCGGGAGCATCAGTACACATACCCGAACCGGCAGTAGAATCCATAGAGAGATGGTTGAAGGTGCGGCAGTGGAGGTTGGTCGGAGGTGGTGAAGAAGACGGCCGGAGATGGTCGCCGGTACGGGGACGAAGAGGTAGCATCGGCCTTCGTTCACCACAGCACACGTAAAGATCAGGTAGTATTTAGGGTTCTTGGAGGGTTAGACAACTCGTGCGTCACAACCCTTGCCGAAGCCCTCATGATTTTATTGCGCTAGGTGACCGGGACCAATACCAAAAATAGTTGGTAACCGCCTCCGATCAAGGCGGGAATGGAGACTGGGTCTCCCTTAAATCTCGGAGGCAGTTAGCCTAGAGATCAATCCAACAATAACACCAGAGGCACCAGAGATTGTTGCTGCAGACCCGACGCCATGCCAAGTAAGAGCATAGTTCTGCTGGCCTGAATGCCCGTAAGAGCATGCAATGAAATCTCCACTTCGCTTTCCTCTGTGATCATGTCATCGTCGTATTCCTACTCGAGCAAATAGATACCTTTCATGGAGCACGTGTGGTTGGGTCCGAACTTCTCCAGACAATTAAAGCAGTCTGTTTGCCCAGCGTTTTGCCATCTCAGTAGTGGACAAATGCTTCCACCAAGTCTGTGGAGGTGTTGTAAGCAAGGGAGGTGTGGTCGCCTCTGACCCAGCCCCCTACAACCTTGACGTTGGGGTGGGAGTGGACTTTGGGATTGTTGGTGTCGACGCACTGAGCTATGATCTGGCTTCTCGGGTTGCTAGCAGAGGCCTTGGCGCCCACATGTCAATCGGCTCCTCCATGATTTGTTGCTCATAAGCTCGAGATAGGCTCATTGCCGTCTAGAGATTTCTTGGATTTTGTAGTTCCATGTCTATACTGAGAGATTTTAAGAGGCCTACCATAAAAAACTGAAGTTGTTCAATTGGCAACAATGGTTCTACGCGGCACAACAAGGCGAAGAACTGACGTTAATATTCCTCGATGGTGCCCATGTGTTGTAGCTGTGCAAGTTCTCCCAAGGGGTTGCTCCGGATTGGAGGGCCAAAACACATATTAATGAAATCCGCGAAGCGGGTCCATGATACTATGCCCTCATCGTGTTCCAGCTGATAATACCATTTCTATGCAACTCCCATTAAATGGTATGCTGCCAACCATACCGTCTCCTCTTCTAGAGTGCGCTTAACAAGAAAAATTGCTCGCATTGATTGAGCCAAGGAACTGGGTGATGAGGGGATTTGACCCGATCTTCCGATGAGAATGATAACTACGATGTTTAATATGACATTGACGACGAGGCTACTTAACCGAAATGACCAAGTTCATCCTGCAATCGCTACACCACACCCTTGTCGTTATCAACCATGCTAATGTTGGATTAATTGGGCTTGGTCCATTTAATTTAGCAATCAATCAAATGAAATTCCTAGGCACACATGGAAAAACTATTTAGTACAATATGGAGAATTGAATGGGAGTTACACCACTTTAAAAGGTGGAACGTGGTAACCCCTTGTGAAGTTGGAGAGAGCCAATACACGCTGCTCGCCTCGCCACGCCACGCCACGCCACGCCGAGCCGAGCCGTGCCGTGCCGTGCGGTGCGGTGCGTGTGCGTGTGCGTGTGCGTGTGCGTGTGTGTGTGCCCCGCCCGAGGGTATAACCTGAACTCTCCTCTGATGTATTCATCTCTGTGCGCTGTGAATATGTTAATAGGTGTTGCTGTTAGCTTGTTTATTAGCGAATATGAATACATGATTGTTGAATCACTCATGCTATTGTATGTCATGATATATATACTTAATTTCTGGATTAAAATATGCCGAAAATTGACTATATTTCCAACAATCCAAAAACTTGATAGGTCTTTTTCGGTAGTTGGCTTTGCGTCGTCACTTAAGCCGCACCCTCCGTTTGATGGTTCTAATTTTAAGAGATGGCGTGCACGTGCGATCCTGTGGTTTACTGCCATGGAATGTTTTCATGTTGCACAAGGCAAGCCCGCTGAGCCTCTATCTGCTGAGGACGAACGCAAGTTCAATTTAGCGGATAACTTGTTTCGAGTGCACTTGTCAACATCTTGGCGATAATATTGTGGATGTGTACATGCATTTGCCTACGGGCAAAGAGATGTGGGATGCACTTGAGGCCAAGTTCGGAGTTTCCGATCTTGGCAAGTGAGTCGTATGTCATGGAGCGCTTCTATGACTACAAGATGGTCGATGATCGCTTACGTAGTAGAACAAGCTCATGAGATTCGGCGGCAAAGGAGCTTGAGAATAATAAGTGCGAAGTTACCTGACAAGTTTGTGGCTGGCGGTATTATCGCCAAGTTACCACCTTCTTGGTCATATTTTGCTACCTCTCTAAAACACAAGAGACAGGAGTTCAGTGTTACTGATCTCATTGGTACTCTTGGTGTTGAAGAGAAGGCGAGAGCAAAAGATACTCGTGGCAAGAAAGTTGCTGCTGAGGGAGGTTCTAGTGCCAATTTGGTGCAGAAGAAGAACCCTCAGGCTATCCACAATAAGAAGAAAAATAAGCCTTTTGTCAAGCCCAAGGCCGCTACTGAATTTAAGAAGAAAGGCAAAGGAAAGGGCATCTGCTTTGTGTGCGGTGATCCTGGCCATTGGGCTAAGGATTGTCCAGACCGCAAGGATAAGCAGAAGAAGTCTGCCAACATGGTTATTAGTGATGCTGGAGGAACATCGGGGTATGGTAATTATTTACCTACAGTTCTTTCGGTTTGTCAATCACCTGAGTGGTGGGTTGACACTGGTGCTAATATTCATGTGTGTGCTGATATTTCCTTGTTTTCATCTTATCAGGCATGTCGAGGTTGCTCCTTGTTGATGGGGAACGGATCGCATGCAGCTGTTCATGGTGTTGGTACGGTCAATCTGAAGTTTACTTCGGGAAAGACCGTGCAGCTGAAGAACGTGCAGCATGTCCCCTCAATAAAGAAGAATCTCGTCAGCGGATCTCTACTGTGTAGAGATGGTTTTAAGCTTACATTCGAGTCCAATAAATGTGTCGTGTCTAAGTATGGAACATTTGTTGGTAAAGGTTATGAAAGCGGAGGCTTGTTTCGTTTCTCTTTGATGGATTCCTATAATAAAATTGTGAACCATGTGTAACGATGATGATGAATCAAATGTTTGGCATTCACGACTTTGTCATGTTAACTTTGGGTGTATGGCGCTTAGCTAATATGAGTTTAATCCCAAATTCACTTTGGTCAAAGGTTCTAAGTGCCATGCGTGTATTCAATCGAAACAACCTCGCAAGCCTCACAAGGCAGCAAAAGAGGCGAGGAATTTGGCACCGTTAGAACTCATTCATTCCGATTTGTGCGAGATGAATGGCGATTGACTAAAGGTGGAAAGAAATATTTCATGACGCTTATAGATGATTGCACTAGATTTTGATATGTGTATTTATTGAAAACAAAAGATGAAGCATTTGACTACTTTAAGATCTATAAAGCTGAGGTAGAAAACCAACTTGAGAGGAAAATCAAGCGGGTAAGGTCCGATCGTGGGGAGAGTATTTTTCAAATGAGTTTACTTCATTTTGTGAGGAACATGGAATTATTCATGAGAGGACGCCTCCTATTCTCCCGAATCAAACGGGTTGCCGAAAGAAAGAACCGCACTCTAACCGATTTGGTTAACGCCATGTTAGACATCATGGGCCTTTCTAAGGAATGGTGGGTGAGGCTATATTGACCGCGTGTCATGTCCCGAATAGAGTTCCTACAAAGAACAAAGAAGTAACACCATTCGAGGAATGGGAAAATAAGAAGTTGACTCTCTCATACTTGCGAACCTGGGGATGTTTGGCCAAAGTTAACGTGACAATTGTCAAGAAGCGCAAACTTGGACCAAAAACCGTAGATTGTGTATTTCTTGGTTATGCTATGCACAGCGTGGGTTATAGGTTCTTAATTATAAAATCTGGAGTACCTGACGTGCGTGTTGGTACAATCATAGAGTCCAGAGATGCTACATTTTTTGAGAATGAATTTCCTATGAAATGTGATGTACCTAGCTCATCTAGTCAAGATCCTATAATTTCCCTTGATTCTTTTGTGCCGATAGAACATGTTGAGCAAACGCCTATGGAAAATCCTGAGGAGGATAATAATGAAGTTACTCGAAAGAGTAAGAGACAGAGGATTGCAAAATCTTTTGGTGATGATTTCATTGTATACCTCATGGATGACACTCCAAGAACCATTGAAGAGACATATTCTTCTCCTGACGCTGACTACTGGAAGGAAGCAGTACGGAGTGAGATGGATTCTATTATGTCTAATGGAACTTGGGAGGTTGTTGATCGTCCTTATGGGTGTAAACCTCAGAGGATGTAAATGGGTTTTCAAGAAAAAGCTTAGGCCTGATGGTACAATTGAAAAGTACAAGGCAAGGCTTGTGGCCAAGGGTTATACTCAGAAAGAAGGCGAGGACTTCTTTGATACTTATTCACCTGTTGCCCGATTGACCACAATTCGAGTACTACTTGCCTTGGCTGCTTCTTATGGTCTTCTCGTTCATCAAATGGATGTTAAGACAGCTTTCCTAAATGGAGAGCTAGAGGAGGAAATTTATATGGATCAGCCAGACGGGTTTGTGGTAGAAGGTCAAGAAGAAAAGGTGTGCAAGTTGTTAAAATCTTTGTATGGCCTAAAGCAAGCACCTAAGCAATGGCATGAGAAGTTCGACAGAACATTGACATCTGCTGGCTTTGCTGTGAATGAAGCCGACAGATGTGTGTACTATCGCTATGGTGGGGGAGAAGGAGTGATCTTGTGCTTGTATGTTGATGACATACTGATTTTTGGGACCAACCTCAATGTGATTGAGGAGGTCAAGGACTTTCTGTCCAAAAGTTTTGAGATGAAAGATTTGGGAGTGGCTGATGTGATTCTTAACATTAAGCTACTGAGAGGAGGTGATGGTGGGGTTACACTTGTGCAATCCCACTATGTGGAGAAGGTCTTGAGTCGCTTTGGTTATAGTGACTGCAAGCCTGCTTCTACTCCTTATGATCCTAGTGTGTTATTGAGGAAAACCCGAAGAATAACAAGGGATCAATTGAGATACTCCCAGATTATTGGCTCATTAATGTATTTAGCTAGTGCTACGAGGCCCGACATCTCGCTTCTTTGTGAGCAAGCTAAGCCGATTTGTTTCAAATCCGGGAGATGATCATTGGCGTGCTCTTGAGAGAGTAATGCGCTATCTAAAGGCAACCATGAGTTATGGCATTCACTATGCTGGGTACCCAAAGGTCTTGGAGGGCTCTGATGATTCAAATTGGATCTCTGATGCTGATGAGATAAAAGCCACGAGTGGATATGTGTTCACACTTGGAGGTGGTGCTGTTTCCTGGAAGTCTTGCAAGCAGACCATCTTAACGAGGTCAACAATGGAAGCAGAACTCACGTGCTAGATACCGCCATCGTTGAGGCCGAGTGGCTTCGTGAACTCCTTATGGATTTGCGGTGGTTGAAAACCGATACGGCTATCCCGATGAACCGTGATAATCGATCGTAATTATCAAGGTGAACAGTTCTAAGGACAACATGAAGTCATCTAGGCATGTTAAGAGGCGGTTGAAGTCTGTCAGAAAGCTGAAAACTCCGAGTGATAGCACGGACTATGTCCGAGCACTAAGAATCTGGTCGACCAATTTACAAAGGGTTTATCACGTAATGTGATAGATAGTGCATCGAGTGAGATGGGCCTGAGACCCACGTGAGTCATACCACGGTGGTAACATGTTCTATGTGATCGGAGATCCGTGAAGTAGAATGGTGAAACAAGTCGTTGGTTGACCGGGAGGAGAGACCTTCAGGGCTCATTTTTTCAATGATGCGCTTCTTTCCTATTCTGTATGGCAGGTTGGTTTTACCTTAATGTGATCCGAGTGGCTTATTTAAAGCAGAGATGTCGGCCTACAGGACATCTTAAAAGGAACACACCTATATGAGTTCGACTGCTGGTCACGGTCTATGAGATTTGGGTGATCTCTAGATACTCATGAATAGGCTTGGAGTATGACTTATACGCTCCAACTAGAGGGGATGCTTTATGCAGCCTAGTACTAGTAAAGGAATTGGGTAAAGCTTGTTCCCACAAAACTGTCAATTCAAGGCATAGTCCATTGTTCAGTTGTGGATGAGTGTAACTCCTTTCCTAAGTGGATGTTCAACTTAACGGTCTCCATCGAAATACTAGTATATCAAACAACAGAGAACTCGAGCATTTCTCCTGTGCCTTGAAATTTGGTGGGGATTGTTGGATTAATTGGGCTTGGTCCATTTAATTTAGCAATCAATCAAATGAAATTCCTAGGCACACATGGAAAAACTATTTAGTACCATATGGAGAATTGAATGGGAGTTACACCACTTTAAAAGGTGGAACGTGGTAACCCCCTTGTGAAGTTGGAGAGAGCCAATACGCTGCGCCGCCGCCGCCTCGCCTCGCCACGCCACGCCACGCCGAGCCGAGCCGTGCCGTGCCGTGCCGTGCGGTGCGGTGCGTGTGCGTGTGCGTGTGCGTGTGTGTGTGTGCGCGCACGCGAGCGTGTCGGTGCGGGCGCGTTTTCTTTATCTATTCGAAATCGAAACGCCCGACTCGCAGTAAGTGGTATTAACGATTGGCTGGTCAGAACGGTGCGATTACTAGTGGTTTATGGCTGCGGTTACTTTGAGTAATGGCTGCGCTTACTAGTGACTAATGGTTACTCTGGCTCTTCGTTTTTGCTGTTACGGAGGGCTCTCTACCCCATACGGTACATAAAGATCAGTTCTGCTTTTGTTGTCGCTATCGCAATCTCCGGTCCGTAATCTTGCGCGAAGGCTCTGGCGAGTAGGCCTCAAACTCGTCCGTCGAGTACCGCACGGTAGACGGGCGATCAAGTTTTGGGAGCGCATTGGCGCGACTACTCATTCTGTGACTTCGTCTTCATCACGGTGGTGAACGCCGCGATCATCGCATCGCGAACATCTTCCCGCATCACGCCTCGTCCGCATCAAGCCTCGATCGACTACATCGAATAGGCCATCATGTCGACTGATGGTAACGGCGCATCCGGTGTCACCGACACTGGCCCCGCCCGAGGGTATAACCTGAACTCTCCTCTGATGTATTCATCTCTGTGCGCTGTGAATATGTTAATAGGTGTTGCTGTTAGCTTGTTTATTAGCGAATATGAATACATGATTGTTGAATCACTCATGCTATTGTATGTCATGATATATATACTTAATTTCTGGATTAAAATATGCCGAAAATTGACTATATTTCCAACAGCTAAGAACGCGGTTGACCTTATCACGAAGATCAATTCTTACATGCAATCGAGAACAAGCAAGAACAAGGATAATGAGCAATCTGAAAATTGCTAGATATAAAAGTCGCACAAGGATAGTTGAGGTTCTGTAACACGAATTGTTGGTCTAGTCGACACAAGAGACAACGTGGAGTTTGCACATAGGGCTAAACTGATCTAAACAAAACCTGAAGAGTTCAAAGGCAGTAGAGGGTGAATATATGAGTTGGAGAAGAGAGAGGAGCGGCCAAGGGTCGTCCTAGGGTTGGACACCCACCCTAAGAAAGTTACAAAGTCCTTGGGCCCAAGTGGAGGTGGCGTAGCACCTTTAGACTCGGATTCAGAAATAGCCCTGACTTGCTTTGGTGATATCTTTGTGCACAGAAGGAATTTTGAGCTAAGGCCAGATCCATTGGAAATATGATAAGATAATATTTCCATCAAGTACTCACCCATCCCAAACGGACTCCAGATGCGAATTCTATGCATGTTGAAAGTCGGTCCTAGCGGAATCAGCGTCGGATTATTTTAGTGATTGCAACGTGCCAAAAGGTTTATGAAGCTTAGGCCTTACCCATTGGATGGGCTATGGAATAATCTTTCCAACAAGCACAAGAACAAATAAATCGGACTCCGTTTGTGAAAGTTATGGTCGTTTTATTACAGGCCTGTTTGGCTGTTCCGAACCAAATTCGAATTGAGTTCTGAGTTGATTCCAAGTTTGATTTCAGTTGGGCTTGAGAAAATTCCGAATTGGGCCTAGAAACCTCATCCAAAACTTGGGGTTTAATTTCTTAGATCTCTCCCCTTTTGCTCTCCCACTGCATGGCTTCTCCTTGACTTTCTTCTTCCTTGTTTTTCTCCATTGCTTTGGCGCCGGTCTCCCTCTCAGTTCGAAAGTATTCCATTTGTCAAATCTGAGAATGAACAAAGTAGTGACATGAGGTAGTATTCTATTCTCATGAATAACATTGGTAGTAATAGATAAAAACGAATCCACCTTTTATTCAATCTTGATATTGGGTGCTATGGTCGTATGCGTTTGTGGCATGATCACATCAGTGAATCCTCATCTCCACCATACGTCGGAAAATTTTACTTGCGAAAACACGGTGCACTACTTCTATCCTCCTCCTTCCGGTCGCCCTTGCCGAAAGCTCCCTTAGGCATGAGACTCTTACCGCTGGAGCTCAGCCCAGATACATCTTCACCTTGTTGCAGCCGCACCACCGCTTCGTGGTGCACCGCTTGCTTGTGTTTAATCTCACTGATATCCTTCATCAGAACGGCAATCATCTTGCTGAGATCTTCTATTGTTTTTGGTTCTTCCATGGAAGAAGTGGTGGGGATGACTCTGATACCAAGTTGATATGGGCAGATTTTTGTGAGGGATTTCGGTGATCAGAGAGGGTAGGAAGTAGGTATCGCTGGGAATTTGGGTTTGATCGCAGGGGATAACAGGGAGTAGGCTCTAGCTCAGGATTTTCACCAGCCAGGACGCAACTCTGGAGCTTAGTAAGAAGAAGATTGTTTCTTATTGCTTATTCCCAAATTACAGAGTTCAGTCTCTATATAAATGACCGAGTACAGGAGACTCCCTATATCATACATAACTAGGTCTGAGAAGCAGACTCAGAATCCCCTGCTGAATCGGAATAGAATCCGACTCCTAACCTTAACATATAACCTACCAAACCTTTCCTAACTAATCTCCGCTTCCCATACCAAACCTGCTAATTGGCAATGGCTGTAGCTCACCGCGTACGCTGTAGCACGTCCAGACTCTTGTCATTCCTACCAACTTCTGAATTCTGAACACTTCTGGCCTCCTGCCGTCATCTGATGTTGTCAGCTGCCTCGATCTTCTAGTATAATGCTTACCCCAATATGAGTCCACAACAATGGATCCGACCTTTCCAGTAATACATGTGCAACTGTACTGCCTCCCGATTCCTGTGTGGTGTCAGAATTGGCTATCGGCAACCACGTTCTAAGTCCCTCTCTGAACTCACTCGTACACACAAAGAAATCACAAGACTTTAACAGAAGCGCAGGTTACACTAGCAACAATAACAAGAAGCCAAAGCACAGCAGCTTGGGACTTTCTATGAGGCTGCGCACCCCAAAACCTCATTGCATCTGAGGCAACTTCACATCATTATTTAACGTTCATTACATGCAAAATATGGTCAAGCGAAAGAGCAGGATCTCCCAGATCACCCGTTGGTCTTCCTCCTGACTCGGACAAAACGGAAAAATAGCAAACAACTACTGGTTGCTAAGGATTCTAGCCCAACACTTCCTGCATGCATCTGCTGCACCGCTAACACATGCATGCTACCACTAACCGATCCACTTCTCACGCAATATCACTTGACTGGGCACCACAACCCCAAGCCATCGTGCACTTTGCATGGCCACCTGCATGCAACCACTTACATGCAAACCATGACTGATTCACTCCTCTACACATGCACATAATTGAGAAAACAAGTAAACAACAAGATTAAGTCTAACAATCACCCCCTAATCTTGTTTGCTTTATTCTCCACTTCCACGTCGGGCTTCAAAGCAGTGCGGGCTCATAATCCGCATCAGCAATGGCAAGCTGCGCCACTGCCTTGGTCACCTTCTTCGGTTCGTCGCACTCGTCGGCGAAGTGACCAAACTCACCACAGTTGCGACAATCAATCTTCGACTTGTCGAACTTGCCGCGGTACTTCTTGTCACCATTTTTGTTGATGCCGTTGCCGGCGCCCTCGCCGCTTCTCTGCTCTTCAGCGACCTTGGCCTCCCACTCGGCACGTGTGAGCCGCGGCTCCCCACGCGTGAACAGCAGCCGCTGCTCGCCTTCTCTTTCACGACGTCGCCCCTTTGAAGTCTCCTCGAACGCCCGCAAACGCCCGATAGTCTCGGCCACCGACATTTCTGACACATCACCCCATTGTACAATAGTACTAACAATGGGTAGGAAATTGTCGGGGACGGAGTGTAGGAGCTTCTCCACCACGGCACTCTCCTCCACTTTCGTGCCGAGAGAACGTATCTCGTTCACGATGGTGGTAACCTTCAAAGCAAATTCATTAACTTTCTCAGATTCACTCATGTACATACCGTCAAGCTCCATCTTGAGAGTTTGTACTCGGGCCTTCTTGACACGATCTTCACCAACATGCATCTTCTTGAGAGCGCCCCAAGCCTCCTTCGTCGTCTCCTTCTCGGATATGGCCATCACCACAGCTTCCGGCACAGCTTGGATGATGGCGGCGAGAGCCATCTGGTCCTTCTTCTCATCGACCACTTCGTCGCCCTCCACTGCCGCCCACACGCCTTGTGCACGCATGAAGATCTTCATCTTCACCGCCCACACACTGTAGTTGTTCTCCGAGAGCATGGGGTAGCGCACCGTCACCCCCGCCTCCTTCACTTGCTGCACGACCAGTTCATGGCCACCATGGTTGCCGTCGACGTCGTTGCCGCTGCCGCGGCGGCTCGGCGGCGTGTACACACCATCTCTTGACATAGCTCTGATACCAAGTGTCAGAATTGGCTATCGGCAACCACGTTCTAAGTCCCTCTCTGAACTCACTCGTACACACAAAGAAATCACAAGACTTTAACAGAAGCGCAGGTTACACTAGCAACAATAACAAGAAGCCAAAGCACAGCAGCTTGGGACTTTCTATGAGGCTGCGCACCCCAAAACCTCATTGCATCTGAGGCAACTTCACATCATTATTTAACGTTCATTACATGCAAAATATGGTCAAGCGAAAGAGCAGGATCTCCCAGATCACCCGTTGGTCTTCCTCCTGACTCGGACAAAACGGAAAAATAGCAAACAACTACTGGTTGCTAAGGATTCTAGCCCAACACTTCCTGCATGCATCTGCTGCACCGCTAACACATGCATGCTACCACTAACCGATCCACTTCTCACGCAATATCACTTGACTGGGCACCACAACCCCAAGCCATCGTGCACTTTGCATGGCCACCTGCATGCAACCACTTACATGCAAACCATGACTGATTCACTCCTCTACACATGCACATAATTGAGAAAACAAGTAAACAACAAGATTAAGTCTAACATGTGGTGCTCTCCTAGGAAGATCCTTTGCTCAAGACAATCTTGGCATCTTGTGCCGGAGTTAACATGGACCTGATCCAGGCAATCGGTTTTTGTGAATTCTCTTTCTTGTGCTTATTTTATGGTCAAACATGAAAGGAACCCTAGATCCTCCACTCCAGGGTTGACATCATATCAAGAAGATTTTCTGTAAGATAATCATCATTATTAATATTCCAAAAATAGACCCTCTGTGATTATACTCTGTTTTCACGAAATGGACTCAGGAACCAATGCAAAGCATTTGAGTGCCAGATGGCCCAGATGGAAGCATGGTTTGCAGGTGAAGGGAAATGACAAGTTTGTTCCAAAAAAAAAGAAGAAAGAGAAAGTTGTGCCGTATGGGAGCATCACTTATAATGGTTAGCAGGTAAAGGAAAATGACAAAATCCTTCCGAAGTGCCGTAGTGGCTGTCATAGATTGTTCTGTTGCATATTTTCCCCTCAAGTTCTCAACAGATTGACCATAATTGACAGAAAAAGATCAAAAATATATTACCCACGCTTGAAAGAAAGGAATATAATCCTGTGACCAAACCGTGATGGATTCTAGTACGAAAGTAGAATTATGATGGAGTATCTCACTAAATAGTTAATTAGCTCCGTCGCAAAAACATTCAGACTTACGCAACATCAGTTCTTCAGTTCAAGAAAATATAAACAGATGGGAATATTTCATCTTGACAAATACTCAAATGCTACACCAAAATGATTCCTAAGTTTGTAGATGAGAATATAGACGCAGTAAAGCATTCATCAATGTCGACATGCATCGTACCCACCTTAGCCTGAAAGGGATCGAATTGTCCCGTACTTGAACTTTCAACCAGATGTTCCAGAAATTGCATGTGTCTGCTATATATCAGTGGCTTCCACCTCGGGATGGACAACGTCCTACTTGCCTTGGGGATCCCGAGCACGTCCTCCCTTGCGCTGCTCGCTGCAGGGTTGAGCAAAGGACAAGAAGCTCAAAGTACCCTCGCCAATAGAGCACTAGGGGTGATGGGGCCAACCACCGCCTCCAGGACCCTTGACGTTGCTAACTGCAAAACGATGAAGGCCAGCTACGAGAGCTACCCCTAACGCGTTACTGTTAGGAGATAATTCTGATCTAAAAATCTTATTGCCCTCACTTGGGCTCTCGAGACACTTTTCCCATATGGGATTTTCACCCCCGCGGTGCATAGGACGTACGACCTCCATGTCTCCCCTAGCAAAAGCCCAAGGTGGCCTGGGCGTCCATCGCCTCCACCATGGCGGCTCGTGTCCTTCTGGACCCAAGGCATGAGCGACAACTGGGGCCCAGTGCCTAAGTTGATGGAGGTACTGAGAACTCATCCTCCTTAGACTCTAGGCCACACTCCAAGCGACCTCCGGGTCACCATATGCCTCGCTCTATTGCTTGGCAAAGGTTAAGCACTCTCATGCATTCCCGATCACTAGAGACAAACCCCCGCCTATGGGGTAAAAGGACACAACCCTCATATTTCGGTGTCCCACAACTTAGTCTCATAAGCACATCTCCAGTGTGCCTATGACTTAGTATCGTGGGCATATCATTCAATCATTCATGTCATATCATGTCCTTTGTGTATGTGGATGTCGCCGTTTATAGCCGCGACCGCATGCAGCACAAAGGTCGTATATTGCCGTGTCTGAGCACCTATTAGCCCGCGGAAAGCATCGTATATTGCCGAAATACGATGCACTGCACTTCCTGCCCTGGTAAAAGTAATGTGGAGCATAGCATGAGCATTCATATGCATTGCATTGTGGAATGATCATTTGCATATATATGCAATATAATATGGTGAAGTTATTTGTGGAATGTACAACTCCACAGTTATAATGTGGAATTGGCTCATGTGAACTATTTGTGGTATGAGAATTGTGGTCGTGGTTGTGGAACGGGATTCGTCCCTTGTGTATGGTAAGGATTGTGATAGTGGTATGAGACTTTTTTCTCTTATATTAATTGTTGTTAGTAATTGTGGATGTGGGAAGTATTAAAGTATTATATTAAGACATACATATGTTTAATTGCCTTTGGTAGTGGTAGTGGTTGAGGTTTAAAGTAGTCAAATAAGATTTAATTGTTAATGCTTTACCGTCATTGATGGTGTTTTGAGGTAGAGGATATAAACATTGTTATTGGTGGAAGATTAAATATTTCATTTGTATTCAATTGTGGATAAAATGACTGCGTTCATATGCCAATTAAATATGAAATCGAAGGGGTATGATTTATGGAAATTTATGGTGGTTTAATAATTGTGGACATGAATTGTGGTTGTAGTTGTATGGAATTATAATGATGATGTTTTAAATTGCTTGTAGTTTGAATAACTTGTTAAACTGTTTGCTTGCTGAGATTTTTATCTCACTCTTGCTTCCCCCTCCCTACAGGTGGACTTTGAGCATGCATGGGAAGGGTAGAGCGGCACCGCACTGATGCACTTGGATTATAATCTTTAATTCTGAATTAAAGTTGAAAGTGTTCTAGTCTTTTGCTTAGTTATCATATTAATGAATGTTTCATCTTAGTAATGTTAAACTTGGAATTGTTCCTTTGGTCATTATGTTGGAGTTGATTATAAATATTGAATTGTTATCTTTATTTTGTTTACCTCAGTTCTTTACGCTTTCGCTTATACTATCTTGCTTAGTATTGTTGCCAGTTTATTTTTTTATAAATTGGCTAGTTGTAGAGCAGCAATAGTAGCATCTCGGGGTATTGTGGGTCCTGGGGTGTTACAGTTGGTATCAGAGCGGGCTTTAGGTCCATGGTAATTAACTTATTAAATTGACACACTGGTGCACAATAGGATGGGATGGGTCAAACATTGCATTTATGCTTTTGACATGTTGTATTGATGATTTACATTATGAGATAATCTTGTATGATTATGATTTGCTCCTATGACTGTTATGAGTGAAGATAGTCAATGATAAGATGTAGAGATTGTATTTACTGTCTTGGCTTTGCCAGGTTATACCGCTGTTTGTAGCATGGGAAGTAGCAATGCAGTTACCTCAGGTAACTTAATTGCAGATGACGTGAGTGAGTTTATTTAGAAAAGTTGTTATCTTTCTTGAGTTGATTTTGGCCAATTCTTGGCCTATTGTAGTTAATGAATTTCTCTTGAGATTGTGGTTCATTGCAGTTGTTGTTTTGCAATTGGTCTCTACCTGTTCTTTGAAACAATTATTGTTTCTTCTCCGAACATTCCAGACACTTTTGCTCCTTGTGAATATTGTTGATTTGTAAGGATGTTCCCCTTCGGGAGTTTTGTCTTGTTGTGAATCATGACTCATTGGTTCGCTTGGTATTTTTATTAATGAAAGTTTTGTGTAAACTCATTAATATGTTAAAGCCTTGGATCCATGTATTTATTTTAGATTATTTCGAGTTTTGAAATTTATTTCCTCTCTTTTCTGAAAGAGAGTGTTAAAACCCTTTGTGGTGTTTTGCTATGTTTAAGTAGGAAGGTGGTAATCTTATAAACTAATTCATAAGGTATGAATTATCAAGTTGAGTTGTTAGCGTGGTGCATAATTAATTTCAACCAGCATCCTCGGAAGTGTAGTTGATTAATTTGACATAGCATTGTAATAGTTTCTTGAAGAACTATGATTAAGAGTTTGTCTATACATGATTGAAACTCATAGAGTTATTGAGGAGTTGTCTTTAGTATTTAATCCGACCGCTTGGATTTATTAAGTAAGGACCTTTAATCTGTCCTTTGTTAGATACTTTATGAGCATGTTCAATTGCTAGATTCATCTATCTTTCACCATGCTAAATTGTTGAAATATGTATAAAGAAAAAGATGAAGGTTGATGTATTGACTTGTAGAATTTTGCCTTACAAAGCTGGTATTATTGAAGTTTAAAGTTATCCCGTTCTAATTTCTGAACGTAAGGAGAAATATTGAATCTATGTTCATGATTGTTTTATGATTGTAATCAGAGTTAGATCATGAATGTTGTTATGATAAAATAATAATCAACTATTGCTAGTAATGACTAGAGTACAATCAATTTGTGCTAAATTAGAGTTGAGCATCAATAAGAATTGAATATATGAAATTTAATAAGAGATTTATACTAGCATGTTTTGTGAGATTGCCATATTCTAGTACCATCTTGTTTAAGAGCTTTGTTCTAATATGGTGGCTTATGCACTAGGTTTTCCCTAGATCAAATAGTTGCAATCTTATTTAGATGTGTAGGACCGAAATGGCGACAGAGGGGGGTGAATGTCGCTCTCTTTTTAAAATCGCCCCCGAGAATTCGACGCAGTTTTTCAAAACAATGCAAATCAAAGCACCTCACAGAAAATTAAAATTAATCTTGCTGAAATTTGGAACGCATGCGACACTGAAAAATTCAGCATAAATCAGAGAGTAGTCAGTAAAAATTTCAGCTGAAAATATTGCCGTTTGATCTGCATGCAAAATGGTCAAAGATCAGCAAAAGAATAAAAAGAAAAATGATTCATCCGTGGAGTGACTCCTCGTGAGAGAAGATTTGAGAAGAAATTAGTGCATACTGCTGAAGCCAAAGAAATTCAAGAAATGCTAAGCAGCCGTAAGTAGCACAGATCAGAAAATACTGATTTGCCGAGAACAGAGAACAGAAGAGAAACACCACTCGGCATAGCAGAAAGGAGCAGCCAAAGAAGACCTAAGTGTCACGAAAAAGAAAGCTAAAGAGAAAACAGCAAAACTGAGAAGCAACCAAGAAAAAGAAAAGATCACAAAGAGAGGAGACCAGAAAGAAAGGAACTGCAGTCAAAGATTTTTAAAGGGACTGAAAACTGCTGCAAAGAAAAGCAATCTAGAAGAACAAAAGCTGCTGGGCTTCTCATGAAGCTTTAACAAAATTTTAACCAATGAGGCAGACCATCCCAGAAAGCAAGAAAAATGAATAAAGGATCAAATCTGTAGAGAAACACACAAAGCAAGACAAACCAATCTGCCGCAAGAGTAAAAAGAAACAAAGAGGCTGAAGGGAGAATGAGACTATTGATCTTCAACAAGAAGAGGTCTCATATCAGGAAACTACACAGAAATCATCTCTTCGCGAGACAATAATGAGATGATCAAGTGTTTGCTGTCCTCTTTGGTCAAATGAGCAGATGATAGAAACAGAGAACAAACACCAAATCAGGAGAAAACTAAAAGAAAATCGGATCATCCAGAGGAGTAGAACAGAGATGAACAACCAAATCACAACACAAGAGAGACAAAGAAAAAGAAGCGAGGCAGATGCCCAAGATCCTTCTCATATTTCAGATTTCATTCCAACCCAAAAAAAAGGGAGTCCCCATACGTATGGACATTAAAACAAGAAAGATTGATTACAAGTTTTTCAATCCATCCTCTCCCTCTCAATCCTCAAGAACACCAAGAGCCTCACATGCTTCTTGGGAGGAACACAACACACACAAATGGATGAATAAACTCTAAAACTATGTTATGTGTCCTAAGGGGTATGCAGCCCCTCACCTCTATTTATAGCCCTTGGCTAACGGGTCTCCAACCCGTTACGCCGGCTAAACCCTAACGGAGCCGTCTCCCGCTTGTGCAGCCTTGCGAAATTCCTGTTTCGCCCCTCCTGCACCTTCCGGGAAGCTTCCGCGCTCCTTGCCTCGCACGCCTCGCAACCACGTCGAGTCCACGTCGTCTTCGACACATCATGACCGTTCTGACCTCAGCGCCACCTGCGCCTAGTCCGGTCCACCGTGTCTCGCCACGACTCCGCCTCGATATCCTGCAGACACACAGACAAGAAAACACGTCACATAGCACCGCTCGATACATGAACGCGTAAATAGCATAAACAAGATCAAACCTGTCGCATCAATAGAATATACATCCTAACCCATACGAACAAGTTTGACCAAAGTCCGACCGAGCCCGTTGCACCATGCAACGTCTGGGTCCGAACAAACCGACTCAAACTCGACTTTTGAGAAACGATGTCAATTACTCATCACTCACAATGGGATGACCCTCACATGGTCTCTCAATCTCCCCCTTGATGAGTATAATGACAAACACCGAAAAAGCACAAAGTTGAGTTTGAAGAGTCTAACATGGTCCATAAGTAAAGAGTGAAGCTAATGACCATGTCGATGAAGGAGCAAAAGAAAGAACAATTTTTCTTCAAAGCTCCCAAGTGGCTTTTTCTACCACTATTCTCCCCTTTTGACAATAAACCCATCAAGAAGGAAGGAAGGAGAAAAGTCATGAAAATGGATGAAAGGTCGATTTGATCATTTTAAGTATGTAGAGCCATGAGAATTATCCAAAATGATCATCATGCATTACATCAAGCCATAACATACAAATATGCTATAAAGATCATGACTAAGTATGTAAAGAGAAGCTAAGCAACATAATGTATAATCTGAATTTTAATTGAAGTGCTTAGCAAGTCAAGTCAAATATGATTTTAGTCTAGCTAATGATATCCACAAATGATGCAAGCTAAGTCAATAAGCTAAATGGAATCAAGAAGCTAGTGTTGAGCAAACTAGAGTGCTATTTGTTCAAGAATGATACAATTGTTGGAGTACATTGAACATTTTAGCAATTGAGCACATTTGACATTTTTCTTTTGAGATCACATGGTTGTTTTCAACCATCTTTTATTCACCATGTGCTAGACCTCAAGCCTTATGCGATCATTCCAAGCGAGAAGCTAAGGAAATGATCTTGGTCATCCAAAACTCCCCTGAGTTCATGCTTTGTGCAATGGCAAGCAGTCTCATGAGAAGGAATTGGTGAGATCAGTTTTTTCGTACAAAAGAGATCTTTTTGCTTTTAATAGATTGTACTAACTTATGTGTCATCAAGAAATTGTATAGCTCAATCTATTGCTCAACTAAGATTCAAGACTCAACTCAGCCTATTTGACATGGCAAGAACCATAAAAGATAACACAAAGTCGACTAGTCTCAAATATGAACAAGACATGAATTAGGTCAAAATTTAGCATTTTAATTAACCTATCATGGCAAAGACTTGACTACACATATAAAGTCATGATCAAATTAGCAATGGAGCATAAATTATGGCAAGATATAATATAACGAAAACATGTCATGAAAGGATAATAATTAAGGCTCTATTATGTTATGTTACAAATTAAATGAAGAAATCCAGCTCCCCCTGAACTTGAGATACAACTTTTAGTTTAAGTTGAGTTATGTCATCATTAAAATCTAGAAGTTCCCAAATGAACTCCCCACAACCAAAGCAATAAAAAGCGAGAAGTCGGCAAATATATCAAGAAAACAGCAATCCTTAAAGCACGATAAGATATAGAGAAATCTATGGCTCAAACCGACTCTCATCTACCCCATATGACTCGAACAACAATGTCGAGAAAACACACACTAGAGAGCAAACACGTACTGCTCACCCGAGGGTGGCCCAACCCTCGCTAGAACCTAAAAGAAGTGAGTGAGCTCAACCTAGTGAAATAAGAAACAGCTATCCTGAAAGCATAAGATAAGAGCAAGAAGTCTAAGCAACTCAGCAAGAGATACACTCTAACCTATGCTAGAAGGACTAAAACCCAATGCACCCGCAGATGCGATGCAATAGTAAGGGAGACAGAAGCATAAATAATATGATAAAGCAATAAAGTCCAAAGCTCCCCCTCACAACAGTCCATAAGGACAAACCACCCCAAGCTCTCCCCGCAGAGCTGAAAACCTAGAGCTATCCAAAGGCTTGGTGAAGATATCGATAACCGGTGGTCACTCTCCACAAACCGGAGCACGATGTCACCCTTCTCTACATGGTCTCAAGAAAATGATATCGATATCAATATGCTTGGTACGAGAATGTGCACCGGGTTCTTGGCAATGCTAATTGCAGACGTGTTATCGCAAAAGAGCGGAACACGGTCGATAGCTAACCCAAAATCCCGCAGAGTCGAGACCATCCAGCACTGCTACAAGAATCGGGCTGCAGCTGACGTACTCGGCCTCTGCGCAGGGATCTGCAACACCGGACCGCTTCCTCGAGGACCAAGAAACAAGAGAAGTGCCAATGAACCGGCAGTGCCGAAGTGCTCTTCCTATCTATCCTACACCGCAAAGTGCGCATCCGAGAAGGCTCTAAGAGATAGACAGAGGAGGAAGAGTACCGATACCATAGTCAATGGTAGCTCGAAAGTACCGAAAGATGCGTTTCACCGCCTGGCGGTGAGATACGCGAGGAGAAGCCTGAAACCGAGCACAAAGACACACGGAAAGGTGTATGTCCGGTCTTGAAGCAGTGAGGTACAAGAGAGAGCCAATCATACTCAACTCCTTTTGATCAACTGGCTCGCCGTCCTCATCGGGTCAAGTGTGGTCAGAGAAGCCATCGAGTCGACACCGCTTTCCATCACTCATGTCAAAACGTCTCGGGAGATCACGGGTGTACTTGCCTTGATGCAAGAAGGTACCCTCCCGAGTCTGCTTGATTTGGAAGCCAAGGAAGAAAGTTAACTCACACATCATGCTCATCTCAAACTCGGTGCTCATGACATCCGAGAACCGTGAAACTAGAGCATGAGAAGAGCCGCCAAAGATAATGTCATCGACATAAATTTAGGCGAGGGAAGGTCATTGCTAAGCCGCGAATGAACAAGGTCTTGTCAACTTTACCCATCTCGAAATCATGCCTCAAAAGATAGGACTTAAGCCTCTCATACCAAGCTCTAGGAGCCCGCTAAGTCCATACAACGCTTTGGAAAGCTTGTAGACATGACTAGGGTATTTGGGGTTCTCGAAACACGGAGGTCGTCTCACATAGACTTCTTCCTCAATAAAACTATTGAGAAAGGCACTCTTGACATCCATCTGGTAGAGCTTGAAACCCTTAGAAGCTGCAAAGGCAAGCATAATTCTAATGGCCTCAAGTCCGCTACAGGGCAAAGGTCTCCTCAAGTCTAGACCTCAACCAGGAGTACCCACGAGCAACCAGTCTAGCCTTGTTTCAATGACTACCCCATCCTCACTTTGCTTGTTCTTGAACACCCACTTGGTCCCAATGATATTATGATCTCGAGGGGCTCAACAAGCGCCCGCACCTTGTTTCTCTCGAAACTCTCTAGCTCCTCATGCATGGCATTGACCCAAGACTCGTCGATAAAGCATGACAAATATCTTTGGGCTCAAAGGAAGCTACGAAGGCGAGTGGAGATGTAAAAGTGACACGCCGCACTTGGAACGTGTGACTCGCTCAAAGAGGTCTCCAATCATCCGCTCGTAAGGATGAGATTTTGGATATGTCTTGGGGTCCCGGATGAGATGAAGAAGTGGCCTCTACCTCGTTACACGACGGGGTAGGAACAGAGCCACTAGCTCCGTAAGAAGTAGAAGGTAAGGTCGATCACCTCGAGGTGCGGTGGAAGAAGGCACCTCAAGGGGTGGATGAGGGATCGGATCGGTAGACAACCCTCATCTCCATCATCCTCATCATCCACAAAGATGGTCTCGGACTGCTCTGAAGAACCTGAGATATCGGGTCTAGTCCCCGGACTGGCTTCATCGAAAGTCACCGCATAGGTCTCTACCATTTTACTAGACTCGCAGCCTGCACCCTATAAGCCCGCCAAGAAATCGAGTAGCCTAGAAAGATCCCATCAAGAACGTGACTCGAACTTGTCTAGGTTCCCGACTTCAAGATAAAGCACTTGCAACCAAACACACGAAAATGAGAGACGTTGGGCTTTCGTCCATATCTCAGCTCATAAGAAGTGCGGTGCAAGTGTGCCCTGAGAAAAACTCGATTTGAGACATGGCACGCGGTAGCTATAGCCTCAGCCCAAAACTTCTGCGGTGTAGAGTACTCATCGAGCATCGTCCTGGCCATCTCGACCAAGGTACGGTTCTTCCTCTCCACGACGTCATTCTGCTGGGGGACGTGCGGAGAAGAGAACTGGTGCTCTACACCTGTCTCAACACAGAACCTCTCGAAGTAGGAATTCTTGAACTCCGTGCCATTGTCACTGCGGATCGCTCGTAAGGCACCTGGAAGCTCAACAGAAAGCCTACTGAAAAGACCTCAGAAATGTGTAAACGTCTCATCCTTCGAGGCCAAGAAAAACACCCAAGAATACCTCGAGAAGTCATCGACTACGACAAGAACATACCACTTCCCTCCTGCTGACTGCACTCGAGCTGGTCCAACCGTATCCATATGGAGCAGCTGTCCCGGTGCATCGGTCATAGTAACTGTGACCGGAGGATGAGAAGCGGCAACCATCTTGCCGTGCCGGCATGGAGCGCAAACAAGATCTTTGACCATCTTGAGTTTCGGCAGACCACGAATGAGATCGTGGCCGCTAACTCGAGTCAAATGGTCAAATCCAATATGACCAAGTCTCCTATGCCAGAAGGAAAGGTCGCGGGACTCAGAAGCAACCAAACACCGGAGAGGATCACCAGAAGACTCAATAAAATCAGCACGAAAGATCCTCCCATAACGAGAAATCCATAAACCGGACTACAGAAGAATCAACAATTTTGCGGGCGTTTTTCTTAAAACTTACCTCGAAACCGTCATCGGTAAGCTGAGAAACCGAAAGCAAATTGTAATGCAGTTTACTCACCAAGGCAACATCTTTTAAAACAAATGAGTCATTAACGCGACAAGACCTTTGGCGATGACGCGTCCATTTAAGAGTCTCCAAAGGTGATAGTCTCATCACCTGAAGCTCGGGCTAGGGAAGAAAACCAACGGGAATCTCCGGTCATGTGTCGTGAACACCCGGAGTCTACGAGCCAAACCTTTCCCTTCCCTGCCCGGCGAGCCTGAGTCAACAAGAGAGCAAAGTCTCAGTACTGGGATAAATCAAAATAGATTTTAGATCCCAATACTGAGTCACACGTCGAGCAGAAGAAGTAGTCACCTACGACTGACCTCTAACTACCCTACGCCTCCGTCGCTCAAAGAAGCGGAGGGTCGTGAATGACACAAGTCGTTCTGGATCCGACCGCTACGGAGAGCGAGTGGCACCCTCAGGACGGCGGAAGTCATGACCAGAGGGAGCACGAGGACGAAAAACAGAAGACTCAGAGAAACCAAGTCATCGGTGCTGCCCAAAGCTACCAACAGTAGCAAACCTAGACCTCGTGTTGGTCTTGGGTGCACTCAAGGTCTGAGGCTGACCCTGAATACGCCTAAGAGACTCAACACGGTCTCTTCGCGCGATCTTGGCGCGCTTGAAGCAATGGTCAAACAAATGCCCATCCTTCTGACAGAAGGTGCAATGATACTTCGCCTTCTGAGGGGCCGAAGCTGCAGGTGAAATCACCTTGCTGTCAGAAATCCCTTGGACAAGGCCCGCTGATTTAAATTGAACTTTCTTGTTCTTGGGCTTGACCTCAATCACACCTGCGGCTACGGGTCTGAGCACGACAGGTGGATGTTTCCTCACATCCTCACGGAGATCATATCCTAGACCCTGTTTGAACTTGCAAATCTTTGATTGGTCTAGAATAAGATTAAGTTTCTTCTTGCCTCCTACAAATTTCTCGAGAGTGTTCATAAGGTACTGACACTCCCGAAAGAGAGAGATGCAAGAAGAGCAAGGAGAAGAAGAAGAGACAGCAGGAGGAGAGGAAGGAGAAGAACCAATAGCAGAAGAGCGAATAGCACGTGTATATCTCTCCTTATGCACGACCGCCTCAATCTTAAGGGCTTCGCAGGACACACAGGGGGCAGTCCTAATCCTAGCCATTTGGTCTTTGTAACTCTTCCTAAACGTCTCTATCATGTCCTTATCCTTTTCCAACACTTCAGCACAGAAGGCACAAGAAGGACGTGATTTTTCTAGAAGGTCCTTAGTTAGCTTCACACATTTTTCATCTAATGCAATCAAGTTATATTTTAGTTTATCACAATTTTTGCATGGTGAGCTAACAGGTCCTCGAAGCATACTTGAGCCATTTTCTTATTATCATCAACAAATTCTTGAAACTGTTTGGAGACGATTCAAGTTCAGAAGAAGCTTGGGACAATTTACACATGACGCAATAGGCTCAAGAAGAAAAGCTTGTAATTCGCAATTTTATGATCCGCCTGCTTAGGTTCATCTTCAAATTGTTACAACTTTCACAAGTCTCGGGCAGATCGGGAAGCAATGTGTAAAGACCTCTAAAAGCATTATCCTTATCCTCACATGAGGTGCAAGAAATAGTCTCAACAGTAGAAGATGAAACAGGAACTATCCTACTCATCTCAAGCTCAGCAAGAAGACTAATGTTCTCCACCTTAACAATATCAAGCTCGGAGGACACACTATCATGCGAGGTCCTTAGTTTCTCCATGTCACCCAACAGAGCGCAAATGTATCACAATCATCACGGAGGGAGCGGATGTAAGTGAAGTAAGCTCCGTGATAGTCTATCTACTTCCTTCTCTAACTCAATACACCTAGCCTTAGCTCTAGCATGAAACCACCTAGCTTAAGAAAAGCATGATTGAGCTGGTCGTAGGTGGGGCATACCTCGTCCGAGTCGGAGTACAGCTCGCTGTCGCTCAGTTCGCCCTCGAGGGCCATGAAGCACATGCCGGAGAAGTCGTCGCCGCCATCCTTGGGCTCTTGGTCCCTCGTCTGTCGTCGTCGCTCCATCCCTCCACCTCACCGAGGTCGAGGTCGTCGGCGGTGAGGACACGGTGGAAGAGCTTAGCCTTCCCAAAGTTGCGAACTTCTTCTTGCCTTGGACAGTCTTTGAAGGCTTCGTGTTGCGGTTCTTGTCGGTGTAGTCGTTCTTGCCCGAACCGTCGTGAGTCGCCTTTGCCCTTCCCGGCTTAGGGGCGGTTTGCTCGGATGTGGTTGGGGCCACCACACTCGAAGCAAATCACGGGTCCTCCTCTTTTTCCGTCCCTCCTTCTCTTGTAGGCATGAGAAAATTTCCGAGCAAGGAGAGCCAACTGATCATCCGCAGTCGCTCTAGCGATCATCGCCACGCCACGAGAGCAACAAGGAGAAACCGCAATCGAATCGAAGAGAGGCCGAAGAAGAAACGGATCGGTGACCAAGGCCATCGATGTGACTTCGACCTCGAGACAACGTCAATCTCGTGAGTCTTGAGGCGCGAGTACAAGGCGTCAAGAGTCAGGGTCGAGAGGTCTGTCGTGTCTTTGATGGTGGTCACTTTCATTTCCCAAACACGCAGATCGAGTGCAGTGAGCATCTGACGAGCGTTGTCCGAGTCGGGCTACGTGAGACCGACCGCCGGAGGTTGCTCAAGATCTTGTGAAAATGCGCAAAACACTCATCAAGGGACTCGCCAGCGAGCATTTCAAACTTGTTGTAATCTCGCTTGAACTGGTCCTGTCGCACGTTTTTATTTGGGTGGTGCCCTCATGGTAAGCGTTGAGGGTCGCCCAAATATCGAACGCAGACGGAAGATGAGATATGCGGTCAAACTCACTACGACTCAGGCCCTGGGTTATGATGTTCCTTGCCTTAGCGTTTGCCTCAACGTCAGCCATGTTTCCAGCATTGACGTCCTCATCGGCAGGAACAACAAACCGAACCTTGACCTTTCGCCAGATGGCGTAGCCCTGAGCCTGGATGTAGGTCTCCATCCGACTCTTCCAGAAGGGATAGTCCATCCCATCGAAGATCGGGGGCTTGGTCGAGTACTTGTCCGTCGCCATGGCTCTCGAGACCGGTTAAGATCTATAAGGAAGAGCTAACCGGCTCTGATACCAATTGTAGGACCGAAATGGCGACAGAGGGGGGTGAATGTCGCTCTCTTTTTAAAATCGCCCCCGAGAATTCGACGCAGTTTTTCAAAACAATGCAAATCAAAGCACCTCACAGAAAATTAAAATTAATCTTGCTGAAATTTGGAACGCATGCGACACTGAAAAATTCAGCATAAATCAGAGAGTAGTCAAGAAAATTTCAGCTGAAAATATTGCCGTTTGATCCGCATGCAAAATGGTCAAAGATCAGTGAAAGAATAAAAGAAAATGATTCATCCGTGGAGTGACTCCTCGTGAGAGAAGATTTGAGAAGAAATTAGTGCATACTGCTGAAGCCAAAGAAATTCAAGAAATGCTAAGCAGCCGTAAGTAGCACAGATCAGAAAATACTGATTTGCCGAGAACAGAGAACAGAAGAGAAACACCACTCGGCATAGCAGAAAGGAGCAGCCAAAGAAGACCGGAAGTGCTGCCGAAAAAGAAAGCTAAAAGAGAAAACAGCAAAACTGAGAAGCAACCAAGAAAAAGAAAAGATCACAAAGAGAGGAGACCAGAAAGAAAGGAACTGCAGTCAAAGATTTTTAAAGGGACTGAAAACTGCTGCAAAGAAAAGCAATCCAGAAGAACAAAAGTCTGCTGGGCTTCTCATGAAGCTTTAACAAAATTTTAACCAATGAGGCAGACCATCCCAGAAAGCAAGAAAAATGAATAAAGGATCAAATCTGTAGAGAAACACACAAAGCAAGACAAACCAATCTGCCGCAAGAGTAAAAAGAAACAAAGAGGCTGAAGGGAGAATGAGACTATTGATCTTCAACAAGAAGAGGTCTCATATCAGGAAACTACACAGGAAATCATCTCTTCGCCGAGACAATAATGAGATGATCAAGTGTTTGCTGTCCTCTTTTGGTCAAATGAACAGATGATAGAAACAGAGAACAAACACCAAATCAGGAGAAAACTAAAAGAAAATCGGATCATCCAGAGGAGTAGAACAGAGATGAACAACCAAATCACAACACAAGAGAGACAAAGAAAAGAAGCAGGAGCAGTACAGCCAAGATCCTTCTCATATTTCAGATTTCATTCCAACCCAAAAAAAAAGGAGTCCCCATACGTATGGACATTAAAACAAGAAAGATTGATTACAAGTTTTTCAATCCATCCTCTCCCTCTCAATCCTCAAGAACACCAAGAGCCTCACATGCTTCTTGGGAGGAACACAACACACACAAAGGGATGAATAAACTCTAAAACTATGTTATGTGTCCTAAGGGGTATGCAGCTCCTCACCTCTATTTATAGCCCTTGGCTAACGGGTCTCCAACCCGTTACGTCGGCTAAACCCTAACGGAGCCGTCTTCCGCTTGTGCACCTTGCGAAATTCTGTTCGCCCTCCCGCACCTTCCGGAAGCTTCCGCGCCCTTGCCTCGCACGCCTCGCAACCACGTCGAGTCCACGTCGTCTTCGACACATCATGACCGTTCTGACCTCAGCGCCACCTGCGCCTAGTCCGGTCCACCGTGTCTCGCCACGACTCCGCCTCGATGTCCTGTAGACACACAGACAAGAAAACACGTCACATAGCACCGCTCGATACATGAACGCGTAAATAGCATAAACAAGATCAAACACAGCATCAATAGAATATACATCCTAACCCATACGAACAAGTTTGACCAAAGTCCGACCGAGCCCGTTGCACCATGCAACGTCTGGGTCCGAACAAACCGACTCAAACTCGACTTTTGAGAAACGATGTCAATTACTCATCACTCACAATGGGATGACCCTCACATGGTCTCTCAAGATGATAGAAACATAATGAAGTGATTTCTTGTATTTCTATTGCAAAAGTTTATGAAGGGATTTGTGGATATGATGATACCTGTTAAGAATGTATTATTCTGATGTTAGCATGTTGGTTAGTATGTGGTTGTGATGATAATGTTGAATGTTCTATAAATAAAAAAATTTGATAACTTCCGTGATACTATTTAAATCAAAAGTTTTGATATTTGCGTGCGCGATCTTTGATCTCATGACTTATGTGGTAGCTGAAATTGTTTTAAGCAAAGTGTCGTGTTGAGAGGTTTTATTAGTTCTTAAAGAATTAATGTGTTGCAGTCTTCAAATCTCTTTTGTTGGAATTGTCAAGGTGATACCGTAATCAAAGAAAGTTGTTCTCTTTGTTAAAAGAAAGAATGTGGTAAAAGTATTGGAGGTTGAGGTCAAGTTGTGTAATCTTTTTGAAGTGTGTTTGACATCCTATTCTCGCTGCATAAGAGTTACCTGAGCTCAAATGGTAATATTTTCGCCGCATAAGAGCTTCTTGAGCTCGAATGACAATATTGTATTCTTACTGATTGAGATTTGATATTTTTTTCTTCTTGAGGAGGCATGTGCCTTCAGCTGTGATCTTATCTTTTGTTGTCCAAGATCATTGCTATTTATTTTGGTCTTGTGTCTATTGTAGATGGTAACATCTTACTTTGTGCTGAGATTTACTTCTTTTTGCCTCTCCAAGAAAGGGGTAATCAATTTGGGTTGCAAAGACCTTTAAGAGGTGTATGGCAACTAGTTGGTGTGGTTTTGTGATTGATTTTGGTGAGTTGGTGTGTTGGGCGTTGATTTGGAAATTCTTGGTTCAAGGAAGTTAAATTTCCAAAGGGAATGTATTGGAAAATTATTAATATCTCGAGCAGTAATATGCTCTCTTGATTCTTGTTTAAACTGTGTGTTTATGGTAGAGGTCATCTGCAAATTGAGTTGTTATATATTGTGGTGTATTCTTTTCCAGTTAGGAAAAGAAAATGATTGTTTTGGTCTGTCGAGTGATTTTTCACTCTTGGCTTGTGCAGTGTGGATTCTCCAAATGTCTATTTGGAGAGCGTGAATGGTTTTGTTGTGAATCCTTTGATTTGGACCGTGGTCCTTTGAAGGAAACCTGATAGCTAGTGTGTTGCTTGGGAATATTTCATTCTTCTTGTGGTTGTGTTACATTTTTAACAGTTATTGATTGTGCTTCGAGTAATGTTATGAGTGGAATCTGTGGTTGAATTCTTTAAAAGGAGTACAATGTATTATCCCGATTATAATATATAGAGGAAAATATTCTAAGAAGGAGGATGGTATTAGTTAGTGGCTTGATAGTTTTGCGAGAAAGACAGGATATGTTGGCCGCTCAGAGCCGGCAGAAGAGTTACGGGTGCTTGGCGTTGTCCCGCGCATGTCGTAGACACGACGGAGTCGATGTGGAGGCCCTCTTGACGAATCAGTCCAAGCAGGAGGTGACGTGGGGGCTTGAAGTTCAAATGTAGAAGAAGGACCCGAGTTCTTCGAGGCGGGTGAGAACTCGTAGTTGTTGTTCCCTTAGGATGTTCTATCCTTGGGATGTTCTATCCTTTGGTTGTTCTTTCCTTGATTGTTCTTTTGTCTTGTGGGTTGAGGAGCGAGATTCGAGGACGAATCCTTTTTAGGTGGGGAGAATGTAATATCCCGAACGTTGTTACGGCGTAAGTTTTTAAAATAATTACGGAGTTTCCCGATTTTTCGGTAAATCGCGGGAGGTGAAAATTAAATTGCATAATTATGCAAACTGAAAAAAATAAATTAAAACAACTAATTTGGATATTTTGGGCTATCCAGAGGGGTGGGCCAGCCAGCCCAAATGGGGCCCGTACCCCCTCCTAAACCCTAACACCCACTTTATAAACCCCTCCTTGGCCCCTCCACCCTCCCCACCCTTGGCCGCCCCTCCGAAATTTCGCCTCGTAACATCCCCTTGCTGCTGCCATTGAGGCCAAGGAGAGGAAGGAGAAGGAGAGGAAGAAGAAGGGAAGGAAGAAGAAGAGGAGAAAGAAGGAGAAGAAGAAGAGGATGAAAGAAGTGGGGAAATTCTTTATCTAGGTGGCCTTGTACCTGAGCGCTCTTGACTTTTGTTGTACTTCGCTTCGTCGGATTGAGGCAAGTAAACGTAGCGGTGGTTGCTACCGTTTAACCTGTTGTTCCAACTACTTTCAGTTTACATTATTATCGTAATTTGACACAATTGCCATGATTGCATGATATTTTTAATTGTGGAATTCTTGCTTAATGTTATAGTGTTGATCATGAAATTAGTATGTGGTGGATGTGAATATGTTGAGAGCATGATAATGCTCATTGCGGATGAATTAATGTAATTAATAAATTTTTCATATCATTCAATCATTCATGTCATATCATGTCCTTTGTGTATTGGATGTCGCCGCTTATAGCACGATCGCATCGTCAGACAAATAGTCGTATATTGCCGTGTCGACGCACCTCTTCGCTCGCGGAAAGCATCGTATATTGCCGAAATACGATGCACTGCACTTCCTGCCCTGGCAAGAGTAATGTGGAGCATAGCATGAGCATTCATATGCATTCATATGCATTGCATTGTGGAATGATCATTTGCATACATATACAATATAATGTGGTGAAGTTATTTATGGAATGTACAACTCCACAGTTGTAATCTGGAATTGGCTCATGTGAGCTATTTGTGGTATGAGGATTGTGGTCGTGGTTGTGGAACGGGATTCGTCCCTTGTGTATGGTAAGGATTGTGATGGTGGCATAAGACTCTTTTCTCTTGTATTAATTGTTGTTAGTAATTGTGGATGTGGAAAGTATTAAAGTATTGTAGTAAGACATACATATGTTTAATTGCCTTTGGTACTGGTAGTGGTTGAGGTTTAAAGTAGTCAAATAAGATTTAATTGTTAATGCTTTACCATCATTGATGGTGTTTTGAGGTAGAGGATATAAACATTGTTATTGGTGGAAGATTAAATGTTTCATTTGTATTCAATTTTGGATAAAATGACTGCGTTCATATGCTAATTAAATATGAAATCGAAGGGGTATGATTTATCGAAATTTATGGTGGTTTAATAATTGTGGACATGAATTGTGGTTGTAGTTGTATGAAATTATAATGATGATGTTTTAAATTGCTTGTAGTTTGAATAACTTGTTAAACTGTTTGCTTGTCGAGATTTTTATCTCACTCTTGCTTCCCTCCCTGTGTGGACTTTGAGCATGCATGGGAAGGGTAGAGCGGCACCGCACTGATGCACTTGGATTATAATCTTTAATGCTGACTTAAAGTTGAAAGTGTTCTAGTCTTTTGCTTAGTTATCATATTAATGAATGTTTCGTCTTAGTAATGTTAAACTTGGAATTGTTCCTTTGGTCATTTTGTTGGAGTTCATTATAAATATTGAATTGTTATCTTTATTTTGTTTACCTTAGTTGTTTACGCTTCCGCTTATACTATCTTGCTTAGTATTGTTGCCAGTTTATTTTTTTGTAAATTGGCTAGTTGTAGAGCAGCAATAGTTGCATCCCGGGGCATTGTGGGTCCTGGGGTGTTACAGTTGGTATCAGAGCGGGCTTTAGGTCCGTGGTAATTAACTTATTAAATTGACACACTGGTGCACAGTAGGATGGGATGGGTCAAGCGTTGCATTTATGCTTTTGACATGTTGTATTGATGATTTACATTATGAGATAATCTTGTATGATTATGATTTGCTCCTATGACTGTTATGAGTGAGGATAGTCAATGATAAGATGTAGAGATTGTATTTACTGTCTTGGCTTTCCCAGGTTATACCGCTGTTTGTAGCATGGGAAGTAGCAATGCAGTTACCTCAGGTAACTTAATTGCAGATGTTGTGAGTGAGTTTATTTGGAAAAGTTGTTATCTTTCTTAGGTTGATTTTGGTCAATTCTTGGCCTATTGTAGTTAATGAATTTCTCTTGAGATTGTGGTTCATTGCAGTTGTTGTTTTGTAATTGGTCTCTACCTGTTCTTTGAAACAATTATTGTTTCTTCACGGAACATTCGAGACACTTTTGCTCCTTGTGAATATTGTTGATTTGTAAGGATGTTCCCCTTCGGGAGTTTTGTCTTGTTGTGAATCATGACTCATTGGTTCGCTTGGTATTTTTATTAATGAAAGTTTTGTGTAAACTCATTAATATGTTAAAGCCTTGGATCTATGTATTTATTTTAGATTATTTCTAGTTTTGAAATTTATTTTCTCTCCTTTCTGAAAGAGAGAGTGTTAAAACCCTTTGTGCTGCTTAATATTTTTGTATCTTTAAAAATGTTGATCCAATTATAGCAAACGATACCTCTCTGGATTCATCACTTAAAATCCTACAGTTTTCATGTAGAACACATATTTTTATTTTGATCAGAGCTAGGTGTAATTTAATGCCCAAAACAGGGGAAGAACTCTATTCTGGCAGACGGGACAGCAACATTCAAATGCATCCCAGCAACAGTACAAAAGTCTAAAAATTCTTAATTTTATATAGCAGCTAGATTACCAGATTATCTACAACTTTCTCAATTACGGACATGATCATAAAAATCATTTACTACCTCAAATGCACAGATTAATGTCTATTTGTACCAATCTGCTTGCCTCACGAACAGCAGTATTCACGGCCCTATAACTCCCAGATCCCACGGCAGAAAATTCTGAAAATAATACGGGAGATGCGTCTGGAAGTCCTACACAACTTTCCTTCTGGGAGAGTCCACAGGAAAATCGTTTACTAGGTCAAAACCGCGCGATCAGATGTGCTGCGCGAATCAATCTACAGGCAGACAACATGTAATCTCTAATCGGGAAATCAATATATTAATCCCCTTCAAATTCCGTGCCAAGAACCCTAATTACTCTATAAAATAGAGGATTTGAGATTAGGAAAAATTACCTAGAGGATCCCTTGGGATCATCCCTCTTCTTTCCTCCTCTTCTTCTCCTCCTTCTCTTCTTCTTCCTTCTCTTCCCTTTCTTCTTCTTCCTTCTCTTTCTCCTTTGCACCCGTGGGCAGCAGCTATGGAGGGGTGGGGGTGCGGCCAGGGGGTGGACAAAGAGGGAGTGGCCAAGGAGGGGTTTATAAAGGAGGTGCTAAGGTTTGGGAGGAGGTACGGGCCCCCATTTGGGATGGCTGGCCCAACCTTCCGGACAGCCCAAAATATCCAAATTAGTTGTTTTAATTTATTTTTTTAAGTTTGAAAAATTATGCAATTTGATTTTCTCCTCCCGCGATTTACCGAAAAATCGGGAAACTCCGCGATTATTTTAAAAACTTACGCCATAACGACGTTCGGGATATTACATTCTCCCCACCTAAAAAGGATTCGTCCTCGAATCTAACTCCTCAACCCACGAGACAAAAAAACAAAGAAAGAAAGATCAACCAAAGGATAAAGCATCCCAAGGATAGAACAACAACTACGGGTTCTCACCCGCCTTGAAGAACTCGGGTCCTTCTACATTGAACTTCAAGATCCCACGTCACCTCCCGCTTGGACAGTTTCGTCAAGAGGGCCTCCGCATACCTGGTGGCTCTCTTCCTCATGTCCAACTCCGACGAGTCCAGGACACGTGCCGGTCAACGCCGAGCACCCGCAACTCTTTTGTCGACTCTGAGCGGCCAACAGATCCTGCCAATCCCACAAAATTCTCCGCCACAACTATCAAGCCACTATCTAATACCGTCATCCTTCTTAAAACACTTTACTCTATATATTATAATCAGGATAATACATTGTACCCCTTTTAAATAATTCGACCACTGATTCCACTCCTAACATTACTCGAAGCACAAATAATAACTTTGCAAAAGGAACCCAATCAAAGAGGGATAAAGTGAAGGATCGCGCGAAGGCTACGAGAGCAGAAAACAAAATTTTTCTACCGCACACAAGAACATCATGCTTAAGGAGGATCATGGATCGTTACCACTAGACGCCGCAGTCAGCAATGAAGAAGAGTTGGAGAAGCCGATCCAACCACGCGTCGTCAAGTAGTAGTGGAAGTAGTCGATCGTCCCGAACCGATCGTCTCCTCCACGCGATCAACCACACCACGAGCGATCCAATCAGAGGTTGTTGATGCCGATCAACGCCGCAACGAGCGGCGCCTCCACCGGTATCCACACGTCCGGGGCTGGAACGCCGATCGCGAGTGTACCAACACTCGCGAGCGGCTAGGGTTTGGCTCTGGAGGTGGCGGCTACGGATTAGCTCGGGATTATCAGGTCCGTTCCTCACCGGCCTCGGAGGTGGCGGCTACGGATTAGCTCGGGATTATCGGTCCGCCCTCACCCCTCGCCTCCATATATATAGACCTCCTCACTTGGGCCTCGTGGACCGAGGCCCAATAGGAGTCTATCCGGATCTCTATCCGAATTGAGCCCATATCCGAATCACATTCAATTAGTGTTCCAACCCGTTAAGTGTGCGACCACAGAGGTTCACGATACTTGGTCGCGACCGAAACACCTTTCCGGTCACCGTGTTAATAGCGGCCTCTAGTAAGACATATTAACCCCAAAGTATACGTAAAGATCATATCGGCTGAACCTGTAATGTTCTCATGTACTAATCCCTTTGCCTCACGATATAGATTAAGCTCAAGGCGAGACCGTGTCATCCTCTTAATAGCTCAATCACTCTCTCGATTCGGTGATGGATTATAAACTCGTGATTGACTCCTCAATCATCTTGGCATGGCCATGCACTTTCATAATCCATTACATCGAGGGGCCCGAGATATCTCTCCCATAAGGAGGGGCAAATTCTATCTTGATCATTCACATCCCACTACATGTTTCATGGCAAACCCAAAGACTACTTTTATGACTACCCGATTCACGGAGTAGTGTTTAGTAGTCCCAAAGTAAGCTACTACGCATGCTGGGAACCATGATGATCTCAAGTCTAAGGATTCCACATAAACACTACTTGAGACCAACTGATGACACATGGAATCTCTGCGGTGTCTCATGGCGGGTCTATCCAACATATGTTCACTAACACATGTCCATATTATTGATTTGGTATCTCCATACCATGATCCATGAGACATGATCATCAATCAATACATATGTCGATCTTTGAATCATATTTGTTCCTCATATGAAATATAATCAGGGATCATTTAGAAATAGCAACATTTTGGCATTAAGAGTCTCATGAATAAGTCACATACTCATTGATCAATAATGATAATGTCTATTTCAAGGAACAAAGCAATGTATCATAAACATAGTATGTGATATATTCAACATCTCCATGTTGCCTCTAGGGCATATCACCAACATAAAGGATTCTCAAGCAACACACTAGCAAACATCCTTCCTTCAAAGGACCACGATCCAAAACAAAGGATTCACGACAAAACCATTCACACTCTCCAAATAGACATTTAGAGAATCCACATTGCACAAGCCAAGAGTGAAAATCACTCGACAGACCAATTCAATCATTTTCTTTTCCTAACTGGAAAAGAATACACCTCAACAAATAACAACTCAATTTGCAGATGACCTCTGCCATAAACACACAGTTTAAACAAGAATCAAGAGAGCATATTACTACTCAAGATATTATTAATTTCCCAATCCATTCCCTTTGAAATTTTAACTTCCTTGAACCAAGGATTTCCAAATTATCGCCCAACACACCAACTAGATGCCAGTAAACCTCTTAAAGGACTTTGCAAGCCAAATTGATTACCCCTTTCTTGGAGAGGCAAAAAGAAGTAAATTTCAGTACAAGGGAAGATGTTACCATCTGCAATAAACACAATACCAGAAGAAATAGCAATAAATCTTGGACAACAAAAGATAAGATCACAACTGAAGGCACATGCCTCCTCAAGAAGAAAATATCAAATCTTAACCAATAAGAATACATTATTGTCATTCGAGCTCAAGAAGCTCTTATACGGTGAATATATTGCCATTTGAGCTCAAGTAACTCTTATGCGGCGAGAATAAGAAGTCAAACACACCTAAAAAAATGCACAACTTAACTTCAACCTCCAATACTTTTACCACACTCTTTCTTTTAATTAAGAGGATAACTTTCTTTGATTACGGTATCACCTTGGCAATTCCAACAAAGAGAATTGAAGATCCCAACACATTAATCCCTTAAGAACTAATAAAACCTCTCAACGTGCCACATTACTCAAAACAATTTCAGTTACCACATAAGTCATGAGATAAAAAAGATCGCGTACCAAATCTCAAAACTTTTGATTAAAATAGTATCATGGAAGTTATCAAATTATTTTATTTATTAAACATTCAACATTATCATCACAACCACATACTGACCATCGTACTAACATCAGATTAATACATTCTTAACTAGCATCATCATATCCACAAATCCCTTTATAAACTTTTCCAAAAGAAACACAAGAAATCACTTCATCATGTTTCTACTATCTAGATAAGATTGCAACTACTTAATCTAGGAAAAACATAGTGCATAAGCCACCATAATAGAACAAAGCTCTTAAACAAGATGATACTAGAACATGGCAATCTCACAAAACATGCTAGTATAAATCTCTTATTAGATTTTATATATTCAATTCTTATTGATGCTCAACTCTAATTTAGCACAAATTGATTGTACTCTAGTCATTACTGGCAATAATCGATTATTATTTTATCATAACAACACTCATGATCCTAACTCCGTTTTACAATCATACTAGTATATTGCCCGTGCGTTGCAACGGAATAAAAAAAGGATGATTCATAAATATAAGGATCCTAAACCATACAATAAATATCAATACCAGCAAAACAATCATGTGCGTTTTCACCCACTGCATTTTCTCAGTGCTACCTCTTAACAAAATTTCAGAATATTCCCTACAACGCAAATGAATAGTGCCTTAACTCCCAAGTCCCAACAATCGTGACAATGTAACTCTTAATTCCTTTGACTGATAATTTGACTAAATTTCTAAACAGAAATTTATATAATCAAATCTGAATACTTTTACAAGATGACATTGAAAATGTTCTATTTGTAGGAATGCGAAAACAAGATGCCACATGCAATATATTTCGAATATTTTTCCCTTATGATGACATGATGATTAGATAATCAAGCATGCAACATGTAGATCTAATTTCGAATCATACATCAACGAATGGAAAAAAAACAAAGAAGAAATACCTTCAAGAAAGCCCTACACAAGCAAAGAAGATTTGCATTACTATATTTGGGTGTAACAGGAAGTAACACAAACAGGAATGCTATCAATTAGTTCAGCAATTCAGAATTGAACAAAGAGATTTAACAACATTGATCGCCGGGGAGAATTAAGTATATAGGAAGTAATGTTCTGTGTGGTGAACTTGAATTTTTGTATTAACTTAAAATTAGTTCTGTCACTACATATAAGTAGGACCATGAATAAGCAGAAACTTCATCTCCACGGAGCTGGCATTAGGATCATAAGGAAAAAAGTGAACACCCAGCCTATTTTCTAATCATTTTCGGGATACAAAATTAAGAGAATTTAGCGTTGAAAAACTTGATAACTGGGAAACCAAAAAAAATCCACATCCAAGGTGAGTGTCGGTTCAATACAAACTAAAGGGTAGTGTTTAGCCTTATACTCACTTCTGCTGCAGTCATGACGATGAAACCCAGGGAAGCAGTGGCAGGATCCATCAATGCAATCAGCATTAAAACTGTAATACTTGGGACACTGGCCACTCATAGGACTGGTACAGTGTTACACAACTGATGATATGTCGGGCTAATCAGCTCCCCTTCAGCACAAAATTAGCTCGTGTAAAAGCTAGGAAAGAGAGAGAACCTGATCTAGTACACTTCAATAACAAAACTCACCATTGAACCCTGGGAACTGAACAAGCCCACCAGATTCTGGACATGACTTCCAGATCCCATCAACAGCAACCTAAAAAGTATGTTTTCGGAGCACGGCAAAAGGCAAACTTAGTCAAAGTTGGACAACATTTCAAACTTAGTCAAAGTTGCTTGAGCTCCTGGAGTCCCGGTGCCGGGAAGTCACCGTAGGGGGCTAGGCCGGCGCCGGCTGGAAGACCTAGGTCCCCCACTGCTCGCCGTTGCAGCCAACCAGGCTGGCCCGGTGGTGGCTCCGCCTCTGGTGGAGGGCTCGGGCTACGGCAGCGGCCGGGACGGGGGAGGGGAGAGTGGCGGCGCAGATCACCACACCCGAGGCAAGCCCGTCCACGGCCACCATGGGCACCTTGGACCCCGATGACCGCGGTGATGGCGAGGGAGGACGAGGCCAGGGGGTCGGCGACGGAGCGGAGGAGCGGGGAGGAGGAGGCGGCGGAGGCGAGGGAGGAGCGGAGGAGTGGGGGAGGAGGAGGCGGCGGAGCAGAGGAGTGGGGAGGATGCGGCGGCTGGGTGGAGAGGAGGAGGCGAGCGGGCGGCGGAGCAGCGGAGGAGGGAGCTGCATAGGCGGGCGGGCGGCGAAGCCTCGGAGCGGCGGAGGATCTGTGGGGAGGAGGCGAGGGTGGAAGCCTCGGTGGGATTCAGTGGGAGGAGAGAGACGCACGGGATCGGTAGGGAGGAGAGAGGCGCACGGTTTTTGTGAGGAGGATGAGGGGGCCACATGTCAGTGCATGTTTCTTTTGTGAGAAGGGGTGGGAGAGGCCGGACCAACCACCAACTCCTTCTTTTATAATAGTAAAGAAAACAATCATGAGCATAGATTTAGTATCCTACCTTACGTTCAGAAATTAGAACGAAATAACTTTAAACTTCAATAATATCAGCTTTGTAAGACAAGACTCTACAAGTCAATACATCAACCTTCATCTATTTCTTTATACATGTTTCAACAATTTAACATAGTGAAAGATAGATGAATCTAGCAATTGTACATGCTCATAAAGTATCTAAATAAATGACAGATTAAAGGTTAATATTACCAAGACAATATTCCAACACCTCCTTGCTTAATCATTCCAAACAGTCAGATTAATTGCTAAAGACAAAAATAATTCAATTTATCCAACAGGATAGAAATTTAAGCAATCATAATAATCTTTCTAATCTTTGCACACCCTCAATAACTCCATGAGTTCAAATCATGTATATACAAATTCTTAATCACAGTTATTTCAGAAACTATTACAAGGTGATATCAAATTAATCAACTATATTTCCGAGGATGCTAGTTAAATTAATTATGCACCATACTAACATCTCAACTTGATAATTCATACCTTATGAATTAGTTTATACGATTACCACTTTCCCACTTAAGCATAGCAAAACATCACGGGGGATTTAACATTCTCTTTCAGAAAGGTGAGGAATTAAGCTTCAACATTCGAAATAATCTAAAAGAGATACATAGATCTAAGACTTTCACATATTAATGAGTTTGCAACATAAACTTTCATTAATAAAAATACCAAGCGAACCAATGAGTCATGATTCACAACAAGACAAAAACTCCCACGAAGGGATTAGTCCGAAAAGAAACAATAATTGCTTCAAAGAACAGGTAGAGACCAATTGCAAACCCTCAACTGCAAGAACACTATCTCAAGAGAAATTCATTAACGCAATAGGCCAAGAATTGACCAAAATCAACTCAAGGAAGAAAACAATGTTTCTAAAGAAACTCACTCACAACATCTGCAACTAAGTTACCCGAGGTAACTACATCGCTAACCACATACTACGAACAGTGGTATAATCTGGCAAATGCCAAAACAGCAAATACAATCTCTACAACTTATCATTGATTATCCTCACTCATAACAGTCATAGGAGCAAATCATAATCATACAAGATTACCTCATAATGTAAATCATCAATACAACATGTCAAAAGCATAAATGCAATGCTTGAACCATCTCATCCTACTGTGCACCAGTGTGTCAATTTAATAAGTTAATTACCACGGACATAAAGCTTGCTCTGATACCAACTGTAACACCCTAGGACCCACATTACCCTGAGATGCTACTAAAACTGCTCTACAACTAGCCAATTTACAAGATAAATTAAACTGGCAACAATTACTAATCAAGATAGTATAAGCGGAAGCATAAACAACTAAGCAATAACAGGATGGTGATAGCAATTCAATATTTAGAACATCATCCAACATTTCAATCTAAAACATAGTTCACAAATTTAACAGTATTAAGATAATGTAAACAAAGCTATGCAAAGATCTAGAATCATTTCAACTTTATTACAGCATTAAACTAGAATCCAAGTGCATCAGTGTGGTGCCATTCTACCCTTCCCATGCATGCTCAAAATCTACCTGTAGGGAGGGGGAAACAAGGGTGAGATAAAATCTCAATAAGCAAACTGTTTAACAGGCTATTCAATCTACAAACAATTATACATCATCATTTATAATTTCATACAACTACAACCACAATTCATGTTCACAATTAATAAACCACCATAAACTTCCATTAATCATACCTCTTCAATTTCAGATTTAATTGGCATATGAATGCAATCATTTTATCCACGATTAGATGCAAGTGAAAACATTTAAGCTTCTACAAACCACAGTAGATTAATCATCAACATTTAATCTTCCACAATTAGCAATGTTTATATACTCAACCTCAAATCACCATCAATGACGGTAAAACATTAGCAAATAAATCTTGTTTGACTACTTTAAAACCTCAACCATTAACACTACCAAAGGCAATAAAATATATGTATGTCTTACTTCAATACTTTATTATTTCCCACATCTACAATTGCTATCAACAATTACTTCAAGAGAAAAGAATCTCATGGCACAATCACAATCCTTACCATACACAAGGGACGAACCCCATTCCAAGACCACAACCACAATCCTCATACCACAAATAGCTCACAAGAGCCAATTACACATTACAACTATGAAGTTGTACATTCCACATTACAACTATGAGTTGAAAATTCCACAAAATAACTTCACTACATTATATTACATATGTGTGCAAATGATCTTTCCACAATCCAATGCATATGAATGATTTCATGCTATGCTCCACATCACTCTTTCCAGGGCAGGATTTGAGATGCATCGTATTACGACAATATACGATGCTCTGCGGGATACGAGGTGCATCGTATTACGACAATATACAATGCTGTACCGGTACGGTCGCGGCTATGTGCGGCGACATCCACATATGCATATGACATGAAGTCTAAAAATTTAATACCCAAAATAGAGGAAGAACTCTGTTCTGGCAGACGGGACAGCAACATTCAAATGCGTCCCAGCAACAGTACAGAAGTCTAAAAATTCTGAATTTTATACAGCAGCTATATTACTAGATTATCTACAACTTTCTCAATTACGGCCATGATCATAAAAATCATTTATTACCTCAAATTCACAGATTAATGTCGGTCTGTACCAATATGCTTGCCTGACAAATAGCAGTATTCCTGATCCTGTAACTCCCAGATCCCATGGTAGACAATTCCGAAAATAATACAAGAGATACGTATGGAAGTCCTCTACAACTTTCCTTTTGGGAGAGTCCGCAGGAAAAATCGTTTACTAGGTCAAAACCACGCGATCAGACGCACTACGCGAATCAATCTACAGGCAAACAACAGGTAATCTCTAATCGGGCAATCAATCTATTAATCCCCTTCAAATTCCGTGCCAAGAACCTTAATTACTCTATAAAATAGAGGGTTTGGGATTAGGGAAAATTACCTAGAGGATTTCTTGGTATCACCCCTCTTCTTTCCTCCTCTTCTTCTCCTCCTTCTCTTCTTCTTCCTTCTCTTCCCTTTCTTCTTCTTCCTTCTCTTCCCTTTCTTCTTCTTCCTTCTCTTTCTCCTTTGCACCCATGGGCAGCAGCTATGGAGGGGTGGGTGGTGCGGCCAAGGGGCGGAAAAAGAGGGAGGGGCCAAGGGAGAGGGTTTATAAAGGGGGTGCTAGGGTTTAGGAGGAGGTACGGGCCTCCATTTGGGCTGGCTGGCCCAAAACGGCTGGCCCAACCCTCCGGACAGCCCAAAATATCCAAATTAGTTGTTTTAATTTATTTTTTTTAAGTTTGGACAATTATGCAATTTAATTTTCACCTCCACGATTTACCAAAAATCGGGAAACTCCGCGATTATTTTAAAAACTTACGCCGTAACGACGTTCGGGATATTACATGCCCCGTGTCTCTGACTTCGGTTCTACAGGCACCCGCCGCTCGCCTCGAAGTGTGAGACCATGTGGAGGTCACCCCATGGTTGTGATGAGTAATTGACTCTTGATCTAGAAAGATTGAGTTTGGTTTTTGAGGTTTGAGTGACTCGCAAAGTCGTAAGCCTTAAGAATTGTCGCCAGACCGCTTACGACTCGTTGTCCTTAGTTGAAACCGAGTGAGGCGTTGAGCAGTGGTCGGAAGGCTATCGACCACGCCGTGGAGATATCACGATCACGTTGTGGCCTTCTCGACAAGTTTAGCCGTGGTCGAAAG
Source organism: Bonia amplexicaulis (assembly GCA_036346245.1). Taxonomy (NCBI): domain Eukaryota; kingdom Viridiplantae; phylum Streptophyta; class Magnoliopsida; order Poales; family Poaceae; genus Bonia; species Bonia amplexicaulis. The sequence goes on from CM070745.1 coordinate 2,351,175, forward strand.
TCTCGGGTGAGTACGACCACGTTGCGGAGCCCTCGGAATATTTGGCCATGATCGGAGGTCACCCGAGTCTTTACGACCACGTTAGCGTGGAGTGCGAGCGTGGTCGGCGGTCGTGGCTGGGGTCTACGACCACGTTAGGCGCTGGCGTTTCGACCATGTTGTGGCGCGTGGGTCTTCGACCACGTTGGGAGATCGGGCGTTCGATCACGTTGGGCGCTCGCTGTTTCGACCACGTTAGCGGATGTCTGACCGTGGTCGATGGAGCTCATTAAAACCGGTCGTATGAGCTCGTTTTCGATCAGTTTGTCTGGGAGTTGGTCGTATGGGTTTGTACGGCTGTCATGGACCTTGTGGACTAGTTTGTTCATCATTTTGACAAGTCTAATTTCTGTGCAAAAGACTTGAGCTCGGGTTGAGCGGTGCAGAGTTTGGTTTCTCTGTTTGAGCGGTGATCGTAGCAGACCTGTGTGTGGCCGTAGCTAGCGATAGTCGTAGCTTGTCTCGCATGGTCGTAACGAGCTTTGAGGTGGTCGTGACGACGTGTTGTGTGGTCAAAGGCGGGGAAGTCTTCGGGGCTTGACCACCTCTTGAGTTGTGCTTCGAGTGGTTGTAAGGAGTTTCTGACCAGGTCTTGTGCTGTGATACTTGTGCTGATTGATTGTCTGGTTGTTTCGTGCGGTGCTATGTAATGGTTTGCTTGTCTATGTGGCTGCAGGACTTGAAGCTATTTCATGGTGAGGCGTGGGAGGACCGGGACTAGGCACGGAGGTGTTGAGGTCCGACGGTCGGAGACGTCGAAGATGATCGAGGCTGGTGAGGTGGTTGCGAGCCGGGAGACGAGGAACCGGAGCTGGAACTGCCAGAGCTGAGCACGACGGGCAACAACGAGGAGGATCGGGACTAGGCTCGGGGAGGAGCCGAGGTCCGACAGTCGAGGTTGGGTGCGGTCGTGTGCGGCGGAATAGACCGAGACTAGACTCGGAGGAGTCGGAGTCCGATCGGTCGGTTGCATGATCTTGGAGACAAGTCTTAGTGAGGCTTGGGTGGTCGGGACTACACATGGGAGATGTTGAGGTCCGAGCAGTGGTGAAGCCAAAGAAGACTTGGAGCTCAAGGTGGTGATGAGGAACCTGAGTCAGTGCGGTCGGTCGGAGATAGGTGCAGGCGAGGCTAGGATGGTCGGGACGAGACACGGTGGTGTCGGGGTCCAGAACGACCGGGGAAAGCCGAAGGAGACCTAGTCTTGCGAGGTGGTTGCAAGCGTGGACAGGGAGGCGTGGAGGGGCATTTTGGAGAAATGCCAAAGCGCAAAGGAAGCTGTCCTCCGGTAAAGCACCCGAGAAAAGAAGTGGATTCGGTTGGAGCTAACGGGCAAAGTGCGGTCTGTTGGGATAGCGAGCAAAGCATTTGAGTTAGCGGGCAAAGTGAGTGATAAAACCGGTGTTAGGTGGGGTTTCGGGTTATCCCAGTGTGGACTAATGGATGGATCCATTAGGGTTAGTCTCGGTGTGAGGCTATAAAAGGGAGAGGGGAGGCACGAGAATGTTTGAGTTGGTCGGCTAGGCCTTGGAGGCAGCCGCCTCTCCCTCCCTTGGGAGTTTGTATCTGTGTGTGTAGCTCTAGGGTAGAGCTTGTCCTCCCAAGGGGAGTGGATTTGGAAACTCTCATGATCAATCATCCATCTCTCTATCTCTATTTGAGTTGTGTTGTCTATTTCTTTTTTGGATGACTTGACCGGGGTTTCTTCATTTGTCCTTTTCTCTGTGTTCTTGGCTTTCTGAATCGCAGCGATATGTGAGGTACATTTCAAGCCATTTTGGCTACTCTAGATCCACGAGCGGTTTTGTTCTCTCTCTGATTTGGTTTTGGGCGCTCTCAGTGAAATATAGTCAAACTCTCTTTTGGTTGCTAAGTTTTCATTTAAAGATTAAAGCAACCTCCATAGGCCCTAACCATATTGTTTACGCAGCTTTCTTGGACAGACGATCTGTTAGTCGAAAGTTATTTGAAGTCGGGCCCTTGCGGTTGAGCGCCTCGCTGCTTCCTCTGTTTCGAGTTCGACCATCTCTTCTGTTTCGTACTTGGCAGAGAAGTCATGACTTCTTGGGATTTTCTCAGCCAGAGGATGTGTTCTTGTAGTGTTTAAAGTCCCATGACCGAAAGATCCGTGAATCGAAAGATATACAGAAATTGGATCTTGCAGTTGTACGCTTCACTAGCCTCCTCTGCTATGATTTCGACTTTGTTCTATTTGCGCGCTTCTCTTCTCGACCAGTCAAGACGTAGATCATCTGCTTTCTTTTGCGCTGGTTTCCGAGTGCTTGATGGTCGTAGATCTCGTAGTCGTGTGCCCCCACGGTCTCATGAGGTGTCTGCGACCGCAGTCGGCTATAGGTGCGAGTCGGTCTTCGACCACGTTGATCGTACGACCATGCCATTGGCTTACGACCACGACGGTTCCGACCGGACTCATCTTTCGATCTTGTCAATCTTGATTTGGTGGCTATCGACTTCATTGAATTCTGTTTAATCATCGATTGCCTACCAAGTTGTCGCTCATCGAGTTGTCGAAGTTACGACCACTGTGCAAACTATGGACCATGTTGTCGGACTTACAACCACGATGTAAGCTTCGATCACGACGTCGGGTTTTAGTTACGGCGATCGTGCGTCTTGTTTCATTCTATGTCACCGCAGTTATTCTCGATCTCTTGATTTCGAGAAAGCAATCGATCTCCTCTTCATAGCTTTCTAGCTATCGGAGAAAAGATCGGTATAAATTTCTCGAGAGTTTTGAAGGCACCATTCACCCCTCTCTGCCGCTCGGTCCTACAATTGGTATCAGAGCCGGTTAGCTCTTCTTCATAGATCTTAACCGGTCTCTTGAGCATGGCAACTAGCAGGGAATCTTGTGAGCTTTCCTTTGAATCTTATTGGGGTGTTTTGCCAATGATGTCCTTTGCGACAAGAGGCTTGATTTCGGCTAGAGGATGATTTTATTTGCAAGAAACCACAAGTGTAAGCTTTGTGGTACATTCTTGTCCTTTGGTTAATCAAGTGCCAGGAAGGAGAAAGCCTTGGAGAACACACGGATGATAATGATAAGGACGAGCGTCGACTTATCATGAGCAAGGTAAAAACTTATTATGACCTTGGCCTTGTCCAAGATGAATATACTTGCTCTTCGGGATATTGTGAGGTGCCTAGATTATAAATTGCTAGATTGTTCTTGCTAGGTTGAAATCTCATTTCTCATGTGTAGGTTGTGAGTCTTTCCACAGAGCGGTGAAAATTTAATTTCTCTACTTGAATGTTAAAATCTGCAAATGAGAAATTAAAACTTTGACTCACTGCACATGTGTAGAGGAGTGTGAGCTTGCTAGAGTGTAGTAAAGCTGAGTTCCTCTGCTGTGTCGTCGTTGTAGTCGTAATGCATTACGACCACAACTTCGGCTTCTCGACATAGTCGTAGCTGCATACGACCATGCCTGCTGGCGGACACTTCCGCTTGTTACCGTGGTCGAAAGTCCCTACAATCACGATCGCCGGTTCTCGAAGCCTGCCGCTCGATTGCCGTGGTCATAACCGACTTACGACCACACCGCAATTCCGGTCATGGTTGTAATGACCAACGATCACATCTCTACCGTAGTCGTTCAAGACTATGCCTCTCGTGCTACGACCACGCTCATTTCTTCTCGAATCGTAGTCGTAGTGCGTAACGACCACTCTTTTTCTCGCGAGTGGCGTGTGTCGGTCTTGGGGTCTCAAGCATTTGCTTACTAACCCTTGGGATCCAAGACTTGGGCACTTTGTTCTTGTCTTTGTAGGTGTCCGACGTTGGATGGAGAACATGGGATCGAATGGATTTTAGTCTTACGCTTTATCACGTGACTAGAACATTTGTTGGTTCTCCACTTCATGGCCTCCAAGAGGTATGTACCTTCACGTTTGGCGTCTCCACCTACTTTGTGAGCTACTCTATACCCTCATGCCCTTATACTCATGTTTGACCATATTGGCATGTTGTGCTTGTTTATGTGCTCACATGTTCCATACTGGCATATTTTTCTCTCAATGCTTTCATGTCATGCCTTTATGTGTATGTTGCTTAAGTATCCATGTACCTTGTTGTATTTGTTAGATGCTTAAGTTTTGACTTGACTTCATGAGCTAAGTAGAATGTGTGCATTAGAAGTCAAGTATCATCATGACCTTGTGCTCGTAGTATCTATCATGGTTCAAATCTTGCTCCTTATGTTCATTCATCATTATTTATACATGTTAGCATACTTTTCATGATGTTGATTTGCCATGTTGTATGTCTACATGATGTATGCATATGTATGGACAGTATGAGCTTGAGTATATCTTGGATAGTTTCTCTGTGTCATGATGGTGCGTTTATTCATGCCTTTGTATCTTTTCTAGTATACATGCTTTTATCCATGCTAGCATATGCTTCTGTGACTGTTCCTGTCATCTGCTATGTGTATGGTTGTGATTCATTGTGATGCTTGTATACTTTGATCTTATTGCTGTTATGGCATGAAATAAATTGTATGACATCTTGGTAGCATTAGTCTGTGCTTATGCTTAGATATCATGAGATTTGTGGTTAGGTCACAAGCTTCTTCTAGTATTGGGTGGCTCTAGGCTTGCTGTTCTAGATGCTTTTGATGAGGGCTAGATTGAGCTTGTGGCGGTGCGTGTTCTCATACATTTGTAATGCTACCAATTGTGGTCACTTGTCTCGATCTCGGATCCATGCACGTGTATTATTTACCCCAGACTAGGACACCACTGTTCCCCTATGTTTAATCCGTAGGTTATGAATGAGGGAGAGTGGTGCATTGTTTGACCACTCCACGGTCTTTATGACCACGTCGTAGTGTCTCGACCACAAGATGGACTCTCACTGAACCCATACACGACCATGAGCCGGATTCGACCACGACTACGATCCGGACTCAACCGGCCACGACTGGACTCAACTACGACCGATCCTCGACGCGAGTTCGACCACACCGAACACGACTCCGACCATTCTCAGACTCGTCTACGACCACGGTCTAGACCCGGGATCAATTGCAACCCCGGAATCATCTCGACTATGGTCTGGACTCAATTTGGATTCATCTGCGACCATGGTGAACTCGGACTCGATCACGTCCAGTACATGACTTCGACTGCTTGACAGAGGTCTGAACACATGTACGACCATGTCCAGGACTCATCTACGACCTCGTCCTGGACACATATTCGACCTCGACCACTACAACAACCTCCCGAGCAACTATAACCAAGGTTTGCTCTCCTGTGATCTTTAGTGTTTTGCTTCCCTCCACTTGGCTTTGCTCTGTTTATCTGTTCTAATGGGAGGAAGAGTCCGATTGGTTAGACAGGAACCGACTCTAGGTGATATTGTCTCGATCACACTTCTCATCCAAGTGGTTCTCTAGGATTATTTACTACCTAGTTTGGGCTTTGGTTCTCTAGGATTCTCTTCTCCTAGATTGGATTTTTTCTTGGCCACTAGAGTCTTTTGCATTGACTTAGTGTGCTTCTGCTCCGTGGTATGAGGTTATAGACTAGAGACCATGAGGATAGAGTGTGTTTGGGAATCACCTCCTTGAGCTAGAACCTCCTCTTCTCGAATTTTGTGCCAAATTTTGTGGTTCTTCTCAAGTTGCTTTCTAGGGGAGTTGGACCCTTTCTATCTGTTCGGGTTATTTTTCAGGGGGAGTTCATCTCGTGTGCAGTCTTTTGTCCCTTAGTGCATACCATTCACATGAATGCCTGTACAGTCTTTGGAGCCCTGAATATTATCTTTATGTGACATGATATCATGCTTTATATCTTGCCATGTCCTGTGATAGCTTGATTTATCATGCCCTTCTATGTGTTGCTTAGCTCTTGCCATACTAGCTTAATTAAATGTGAACAACTTGAATCAAATCATGTCTTGTTCAATCTTATGAATAGTCTGGCTTTAGTGATCCTCCCTTGATTCGAGCCATGTCGAATAGGCTAAGTTAAGTCTTGAATCTGTTTTGAGGTTTAGATTGAGCTAAGTTAGTTCATTAGTGATGCATGAGTTAAGTTTTAACTCTTTGTTCATGAACTAATTCAAGTAAATGCAAAAAGATCTCTTCGTCAGGCGAAAAACCGATCTCACCAACTCTTTCTCATGAGATGGCCTGCCATTGCACTAGGCATGAACTCAGAGGGAGTTTTGGATGACCAAGATCACCTCTTTAAGCTTATTGCTTGGAGTGATCGCATAAGGCTTGAGATCTAGCACATGGCTAAGAAAACAAATATTTATGAAAAATGGTTGGAGCCAACCATTAATTTATGAAAAGTGCCAAATGTGCTAATTTTGCTCAGCTACAAGTATTCTACAAGTGGTATCCAAAGTACTACAAGTAGTGAATTGCTTGTGATTTCTAGTGCTTGAACAAAATGTCTCATTTTTGAACTTATAGCACTCTAAAATTGACTCAACTATAGCTTCTTGGTTCAACTTAGAATATTGACATGGCTTGACTCACGTTTGGATACCTTCTTCTAGACTATAATCTTGAGTGACTCGACATGCTAATCAAACCATTTAATTTAAAAAATCATGACTTATTTGGCTTGAGCTTGGCAATACATGGTTTGTTATGATCTAGATAGCATTGTCACCTTTTATGACTTGGTATAATTTTCTGTGTAGTCACTTTTGATAATCTTCATGGCTCCCTTTGCTTACAATGAATCAAACTCAGTCACCCCATTTCATTCATGCTCTATGTTTCTTCCTTGCATCTTGATGACTTTATTGCCAAAAGGGGGAGAAGGATAGAGAAAAAGGCATTAAGGGGTGCAAAAGGCATTAAAATGGGAGAATGCATTAAGGGATGGGAGAAGGATAAAAGACATTAAGGGGGAGAATGATTGGTCATCTTGCTATGACAATGGTCATGTGAGCATCTCGCTTTTGGACCATGAGCAAGATTGGACTTTTATGTGATTTGGAGCTTCTGTAGAAAATTTGATCTTTCTCTATCTGCTCCATTTCATTCTGTGTCAACATGGTCATGAGTTCCTTCTTCACTTCTTTTAGACCATGTGGGGCTTTTGCATCTTTTTTTTTTATTTCAAAAACAAACTCATCTTCATGCCTTTTTCGGTGTTTGTCAATATACTCATCAAGGGGGAGATTGTGAGACCATGTGGAGGTCACCCCATGGTTGTGATGAGTAATTGACTCTTGATCTAGAAAGATTGAGTTTGGTTTTTGAGGTTTGAGCTGACTCTGCAAAGTCGTAAGCCTTAAGAATTGTCAGCAGACTGCTTACGACTACGTTGTCCTTAGTTGAAACCGAGTGAGGCGTTGAACGAGTGGTCGGAAGGCTATACGACCACGTTGTGGAGATATACGATCACGCCAGGCCTTCTCGACAAGTTTAGCCGTGGTCGAAAGTCTCTCGGGTGGAGTACGACCACGTTGCGGAGCCCTCGGAATATTTGGCCATGATCGGAGGTCACCCGAGTCTTTACGACCACGTTAGCGTGGGTCTGAACGTGGTCGGCAGTCGTGGCTAGGGTCTACGACCACGTTAGGCGCCTGGCGTTTCGACCACGTTGTGGCGCGTGGGTCTTCGACCACGTTGGGAGATCGGGCGTTCGATCACGTTGGGCGCTCGCTGTTTCGACCACGTTAGCGGATGTCTGACCGTGGTCGATGGAGCTCATTAAAACCGGTCGTATGAGCTCGTTTTTCAGTCAGTTTGTCTGGGAGTTGGTCGTATGGGTTTGTACGGCTGTCATGGACCTTGTGGACTAGTTTGTTCATCATTTTGACAAGTCTAATTTCTGTGCAAAAGACTTGAGCTCGGGTTGAGCGGTGCAGAGTTTGGTTTCTCTGTTTGAGCGGTGATCGTAGCGAGACTGTGTGTGTCGTAGCTAGCGATAGTCGTAGCTTGTGTCATGGTCGTAACGAGCTTTGAGGTGGTCGTGACGACGTGTTGTGTGGTCAAAGGCGGGGAAGTCTTCGGGGCTTCACCACCTCTTGAGTTGTGCTTTCGAGTGGTTGTAAGGAGTTTTACGACCAGGTCTTGTGCTGTGATACTTGTGCTGATTGATTGTCTGGTTGTTTCGTGCGGTGCTATGTAATGGTTTGCTTGTCTATGTGGCTGCAGGACTTCGGAGCTATTTCATGGTGAGGCGGGAGGACCGGACTAGGCACGGGAGGTGTTGAGGTCCGACGGTCGGAGACGCCAAGATGATCGAGGCCGGTGAGGTGGTTGCGGCCGGAGACGAGGAACCGAGCTGAACTGCCAGAGCTGAGCACGACGGGCAACACGAGGAGGACCGGGACTAGGCTCGGGAGGAGCCGAGGTCCGCACGGTCGAGGTTGGGTGCGGTCGTGTGGGCGGAATAGACCGAGACTAGACTCGGAGGAGTCGGAGGTCTGATCGGTCGGTTGCATGATCTTGGAGACAAGTCTTAGTGAGGCTTTGAGTGGTCGGGACTACACATGGGAGATGTTGAGGTCCAGAACAGTGGGTGAAGCCAAAGAAGACTTGGAGCTCAAGGTGGTCGATGAGGAACCGGAGTGGTGCGGTCGGTCGGAGATAGGTCTAGCGAGGCTAGGATGGTCGGGACGAGACACGGTGGTGTCGGGGTCCGAACGACCGAGGAAAGCCGAAGGAGACCTAGTCTTGCGAGGTGGTTGCAAGCGTGGACGGGGAGGCGGAGGGAATTTTGGAGAAATGCCAAAGTTGCAAAGGAAGTCATCCCTCTCGGTAAAGCACCGAGAAAAGAAGTGGATTCGATTGGAGCTAACGGGCAAAGTGCGGGTCTGTTGGGATAGCGAGGCAAAGCATTTGAGTTAGCGAGCAAAGTGAGTGATAAAACCCGGTGTTAGGTGGGGTTTACGGGTTATCCCCAGTGTGGACTAATGGATGGATCCATTAGGGTTAGTCTCGGGTGTGAGGCTATAAAAGGGAGAGGGGAGGCACGAGAATGTTTGAGTTGGTCGGCTAGGCCTTGGAGGCAGCCGCCTCTCCCTCCCTTGGGAGTTTGTATCTGTGTGTGTAGCTCTAGGGTAGAGCTTGTCCTCCCAAGGGGAGTGGATTTGGAAACTCTCATGATCAATCATCCATCTCTCTATCTCTATTTGAGTTGTGTTGTCTATTTATTTTTTGGATGACTTGACTGGGGTTTCTTCATTTGTCCTTTTCTCTGTGTTCTTGGCTTTCTGAATCGCAGTGATATGTGAGGTACATTTCAAGCCATTTTGGCTACTCTAGATCCACGAGCGGTTTTGTTCTCTCTCTGATTTGGTTTTGGGCGCTCTCAGTGAAATATAGTCGAACTCTCTTTTGGTTGCTAAGTTTTCATTTAAAGATTAAAGCAACCTCCATAGGCCCTAACCATATTGTTTACGCAGCTTTCTTGGACGACGATCCGTTAGTCGAAAGTTATTTGAAGTCGGGCCCTTGCGGTTGAGCGCCTCGCTGCTTCCTCTGTTTCGAGTTCGACCATCTCTTCTGTTTCGTACTTGGCAGAGAAGTCATGACTTCTTGGGATTTTCTCAGCCAGAGGATGTGTTCTTGTAGTGTTTAAAGTCCCATGACCGAAAGATCCGTGAATCGAAAGATATACAGAAATCGGATCTTGCAGTTGTACGCTTCACTAGCCTCCTCTGCTATGATTTCGACTTTGTTCTATTTGCGCTTCTCTTCTCGACCGGTCAAGACGTAGATCATCCGCTTTCTTTTCGCTGGTTTCCGAGTGCTTGATGGTCGAGATCTCGTAGTCGTGTGCCCCACGGTCTCATGAGGTGTCTGCGACCGCAGTCGGCTATAGGTGCGAGTCGGTCTTCGACCACGTTGATCGTACGACCATGCCATTGGCTTACGACCACGACGGTTCCGACCGGACTCATCTTTCGATCTTGTCAATCTTGATTTGGTGGCTATCGACTTCATTGAATTCTGTTTAATCATCGATTGCCTACCAAGTTGCTGTTCTGTCGAGTTGTCGAAGTTACGACCACTGTGCAAACTATGGACCATGTTGTCGGACTTACGACCACGATGTAAGCTTCGATCACGACGTCGGGTTTTAGTTACGGCGATCGTGCGTCTTGCTTCTGTTCTATGTCACCGCAGTTATTCTCGATCTCTTGATTTCGATAAAGCAATCAATCTCCCTCTTCATAGCTTTCTAGCTATCGGAGAAAAGATCGGTATAAATTTCTCAGAGAGTTTTGAAGGCACCATTCACCCCCCCTCTGTTGCCAGTTTGGTCCTACACGAAGGCTATGCCTCGGTAGGGTGGCTCTGCGTCTCCTACTTCACCTTCATAGGCTTCACTCAGGCGTCTCCCACCTCAAAGGCTGTGCCTTGGTAGGGCGACCCTGCATTTGCTACTTTGCCTTAGCAAGCTTCGCGTCGACACACCACCCATATCGAAGAGGGGTTGGTTGTGCTTGCAACAGAAGGTTTCCATGGCAACTAAAGGCCTGCCCTAGTAGCGCTTCCATCATACGGGCCTTGAGCACTCAGTCGATATGAAGTCCTCGCCTATCTCATGGGTGCTCTCGAGTGGACCCATCAAGCCTCGTGCCTCATGCGACGTCCTCGTCCCTCGTGTAGAGCACTCACGCGATGTGAAACCAAAAATTTGACTAAGTCTTGGGCATCCGCATGCCCATCAAGCGAAAATTTTGACTAAGTCATGAATGCATCTCGCGTATTCCTCGGCCCTCGTCCCTCACATGGCATCAAGCTAGAACTAGGATGTCTTAGGCGTCTGCGCTCCCGTCAAAACTGAAAATCCTTGACACCCTACAAAAGCGCTCGACAAAAGCACCCCACTAAAATGAAAGCACTCCATGCTTCGACACGTCTGCACATGTGAGAACCTTGCCAAGCGGTTCCACATGCCCCCAATGCAATGCATCTTGGTGTGCGCTGTGCGCTCCAGCATCCTGATGCCCTGCGTGCTCTACATGCCCCAGCGCCCTATGTGCTCCGCGTGTCTCGACGTCTGGGGGCCCATGTGCTCCGTGTGCCCCAACGCCTTGGCACCTCGGCACCCTAGCGTCCCGGCGCCCTACGCACATAACGCCTGTATAAATTCACGTGTCATTTTTATTTTCATAGATGTCGATCCGTAACACAGACGACGTCTACCCTCTCACTTATGTTTAAATTTTCACACAACAACCCTCTAGTGTGCTAGAGCCGTACCACCAAGCCACCTCGTCTTGTACCAACTTGAAATCTTGAAAGTGCTTTGAAAAGTTGGGAGAGAATAGTTTGTGTGAGTAGTTGTGTATAAATATTTAGAACGATAATGAAATAAATAAGAACAAAAGAGAGAAAAGTGTCATTTATTATGCATGTAGGCCTTACAAATTTCAACAAAATTGCAAAACAAACATGCCTTATAAAAATAACCTAGGGAGACCTTCTTAAGTAATTTCATTGCATTTAGGGATGGCAACGGAGCAGAGGGTCTCAACTCTCGAGAGACGCTCGCGCTCCCTACTCAACCTCTTAAGGGGTGATGGCTTCATATCCTGCAAGGGAATAATATATAGGTAAAATAAGTTTTTAAAATAAATAATAGGACTTTATTTATTAATTTATAATTAATTATAGCTTTAAAATATATATAGATCCAAGTTTTAGTATAAATACATAAGAAAAGAATACATCTCATGTATTAAAAATTATAATCGATAAGCAAACTAAAATATTTTTAATTACTAGTTATATACCCGTGCGGTGCAATGGAACTCATTGAATATATAGAGAATTATTCTATAGAAAAGAGTTGTTTTGATCAGTTAGAAAGTGGAGAATGGTACGAAGTTAAGTGAATGGAGTGGTTAGAGGAGAATGGACCTATAACCACCAACTTCTTCTTTTATAATAGTAATAGATTATCGGGTACCCATGGGCCGAAAGGAGAGAACCACCTAGAGTTAAAAAAACTCGAAACTCGTGGATCAGCTCGGCTCGGGCTCTAGTAATACACAAGCCGACCAAGCCATTTTTTCCGCTCGCTTCATTTTCGAGCTGAGCCCGAGCCGGCTCAACCGGCTCGTTGGCACAATAGAGGGGAGAGGCCCAGAGGGCCCATTATTACAAGTCTACAACCCACCGTTGGACTCCCTAAACCCTAGTTCGGTTCAGCACGCAGCACGGCACCAGTTCAGCTTTTGTGCGAGCGGCCGAGCGATCGTTTCCTCCCCGTACGCCGTCCTCCGCGCTGTCGTCCTCCACGCCGTCTCCGCGCCGTCTTCTCGCCGTACGCCGTGCACCGCCGTCTAGGATATCTTCAGTAATGATTGCATATCGCTATACATGTAGGGATATATATATTTTTGCTGTCTTTTTTTTGTGTATTTCACACTGCGCAATTTAACTAATGTTATTGTCAGTATCGAATATTGGCGATCATTTGTCTCATTTACTTTAAATTTTGGAACAACGTACCATTCATAGCTTCATGCAGCTGACTGCAAATGTTCAACTTATCTTATATCTAACGGATTCATTCTCTCTCTAGATGAAGCTACGGAAGCTCTATTCCACCTGAAAGAGCCAAAGTTGTGAATATCTTTGGAGGTTGTTCTCCATCCTGCGCTGCTGCTAGGCAGCTACATTTCTCTCTGGAACAACATATAGATTTCTGAGTCGATTTGGCCTTGAACTGATAATTCCTGTTATATTCAATGTACGAATCGGCTTTATTCAGGTATTTACAATTTACTGAAACTATTAGTAGCATATATGGCAGAAAATCTGGACTTGGTGTATGACAGCTCAATACATAGGTTGCAAGCTCGTTGGCTCAACCAATTAGTTTTGTGATTTTGATTGTTGCTACCAATGTGGTTTCTTGTTTCTTTTCCTTCTTTTGCCTGTTATAGCAAAATGATAGCAATAGCAATAAAGAGAATTGCAAAAGCAAAGCCAAGCCATTTTTCATGTTGCCCATTCTAGTAAAACATGTACGGCTCATGAGCCGGCTCGAGCCTCCATGCAAACCGAGCCAAGCATGATTTCTTGCTGTTCACTTAACAAGCTGAGCCAAGCCACATGGCCAATCGAGCTTGGGAGCGCTTGGCTCGAGCTGGTTCCACTCAGCTTGTTTTCACCCTTAGAACGACTCACCCACCCCTACCCCGCTAGCATAGTGGGGATCCATCTTCTTTGCCTCAAGATCTTTCCTTGCCCCTGCCCCTCATGGGGATTTTCCTCGTGGGCCCTGCCCGATTTTCCTCACGGGCTTTACACTACAGAGGAATTGCCATCCCTAATAGTATTACAATCGGTATGTTTATTGTACTTTCAAATACATATAAATTTTTTCTTTGCATCCAAATATCTGCATACCAAGCCAAGTTAAAACTGAAGCTAATAACGTTAAAATTGATGGAAAGATAGGGGTATTTTTAGATGGAGAAAACTTATGGTGGCTCAGTGGAACAAAATAACTTAGCCACGCTCATGCAACACTGGACTGGAGGGGCCTTCTACCTTCAGGTCTCGCTATTCTGGCCAACCAGAAATCGAAACTTTGCAGAGTAGTACTTTCGTGTTTTTCACTCTAATAAAAATGACACTAATCTGAAAGCACATTAAAAGATAAGTAATCACTATCTATTATTCTATTCTACTTTAAAAATTATACAAATCACATTAAAAAAAAAGCATTGGAGCACCTCCCAACTTTGCAATATTTGAAAGCAAACTCAAATTCGGTTTTCTCTGTACTTTAGGTGTCTGTGTCAATTACTCATAGCCTCCATTGGCATATGTGAAGCTCAGACATGTGGTTTTGATAACCAGATGCTAAACCTGGCTACAAAACCAACTACACATTTGGTAAATTGGATTGAGACCTAGTAGTATGAATTCAATCTACTTAGTTTTTCGTGTAGTTAGTTAGAGACAAGGAATAGATAACGATGTATTGGTGTACTAACCGGTTCATCTAAAAATTTACGTTGATGAGGAAATATGATAATATTATTTTTAGAAACAATAATGTCTTAGCCATATTTTAAACTCAGTAGGCTCTGATAATAACACGCACTAACTAGTTCACTTAAAAATACTTAAACACAGTAGAAAAGGTGAGCGATTTTAACACTCTTATAGAGGCTCTGTGCCTTTGTCGTCACTGGTCAACAAAGGGAGGAGCATTCAGGAGTTGGGAACTGGGAACTGGCAAATAGGCAGCGTACGGCAGCGGTCGGCAGGGACCAAGAACGTGAGATGGAACAATTACTAAATTGCCCACATTTTTTAAAAGAACCTTATTTCTTATATAAGGTCTATTTTTACGGTTCCTAAAAATAATTTTTAGCTTTTGCTATAGTAACTAACTTTTAAATAGAGTATTTTTTCAAGACAGGATCTACAAGTTAATTGTAGTACACGTTAAAAGCCTAACATTTGTATCAACCAAAATCACAAACCATCGACGGTGGACACTCCGCTATACCGTATAAGCTACGCTTCTGAGCATACAGATGCATTGCATGATATTGCATATCTATCTCTTCGTAATCTCACCCTTGCTTTGTCGTTGTTTTAGGTGAATGACGACGACATGCATGGAATGGGGATAGAACTTTGGCACTCACAAACAGCCATAATTCAAAATTTTCAGCCAAAAAGCATAAGCCGCAGCAAAAAAGAACAGACCCATAACCTCATACTAATTAACGGTCGATAGAGTGGATATACAACGATGCTAGTACCTTAATTCCACGCAAGCACTGTAAAACAACTCAACAAAAATTTCTGATTTGTATTTTCTTTTCTGGTCTGCATGTATCAGTGAGTATTCGTTCATTGAGATAACATCAAAACTGATTTACAAATGTACAAAAGAATAAAGGCATGAAATATGGAAAAAAAATGTTGCAATTAGACTCCGCTCATCTCTTCTTCAGTAAAATCATGGCTGCAAACGCGACGATCCTGAAGAACAGACCATACATAAACAGAACCAAAATGCAAAGCATGTAGTTGTGAATATCGAAACCACTCCTGAACAACAAGCCGCAGCGAGTTATCAACCAAACTCCAGGATACCTGTAAGAAAAACAAAAAACACATTTGTTAAAGTGCAAATTTACAATAGCGACTTTTATAAACTGAAAACTCTGTATGATGAGCAAGCACTAACTTCTTGGCGTTTACAATTATGAAGCCCTGGAGTGCCCAATTTGAATAGCACAATCTCTTCAGAAACGTCGGGGTATTCTTTTGAGTGGATAACAAGGTCAGAACAACTGGTATTAGTGCGGAACACTGCCGACAAAGAAAATTCAGAATTAGAGACTATATATGTAACCAAATCTACAGAAACTGCACTAGAGCACTGATCAGCATGATACATACCAGCTGCGCAGCACCAGGACTGAAGCAGATGGCGAAGGTGTATCCTATCCCGGTCACACAGTACACAAGTGCGAGAAGTACTATGTAGTTGTCACCAATTGATGATCTCGGGTTGTTGAAGTAGTAGAACATGGAGAGGTAAATGATCGGCTTCACAGCCGTGCTGAAATGATCAATCGTGTCCCTCGCAAGAAAGTACGCCAGCGAGCTCATCCCGGATTCTCTCTCCCTCCAGTACTGCAATCGTTCAAGCGAAAACGACCTCAACGCTGCGATCTTGCACAGGAGAGCTGCATGATGGTAACCTATGTCAGTGAATCTGTCATCATAGACTCATGGTGCAAGGACAGTGTGGAGTCTGAATATTTATACTTACAAACTGCAATTATGGTGTAAATGTAGCCAGGCATCCCGAATGTCGGATCACTGAGCTTCGCGATTGTCCCCAGGCAGATCCCAGCAAGCCCAAGTATCAGAAAATCGACCGCAAGCAGCCTAGCTTCACGCAACCGCTGTTTCGTGACCCTGCAATAATGGCGAATATACAGTAGATCAGAACTGGTCAGATAGCTGCTCAAAATCTTCAGAAGATTGTAAATGTTGAACTGAGCCTACGTACCTTCCTAGGTAATACTTGTACTGTCTAAGGATCCCTGGTGTTCTTCTGCTGGACAGATCCTTTGGTTTGGACAGATGGTGCTCGAGACGGTCGCGCTCTTCTACAAACGCGTTCCTGACATGGGGGAGACAATGAGGGGTCGATCCAGACATTGAAGGGCTGGGTCCGATATGAGGGCTTTGTTCACTCATTGCCTTGAGATCATCTTTCATGTCACCTGGCACTTCATAGCCATTGTACAGCATCCAATGCACTGGTAGATGCTTCACGTTGATGGCCGACTCAGGCTTCACAATGCCCTCCAGAATGTCAATGTAGTGGTCCGGCGGGTTCACACGGTCGGGGACATGGATCCCTAGAGCTGTGAAGTACTCCTCTATGGTCTTGACCGGACCATTGTAAACAATCAGGCCTCCTTTCGCCAGAAGTATCAAATCATCAAACATGTTGTACAACGTATAGCTGAAGAACAGAAACAAGAAAACATAAGAGATCTCTCAGAAAGATCAGTGTTATCTCCAGGAAAAAATATGACTGGTTTGAGAGCAACCTTGGCTGGTGAACAACGGCGCAAATGTTCACCCCTTCGAGTGCTTCGTGGCGAAGAGCTCTGAGGAGCAGCTGCGACGAGGAGCTGTCCAGGCCGGAGGTTGGCTCATCCAGGATCAGAAGGGACGGCTCCATCACCATCTCGATCCCCACATTGACACGCTTCCTCTGCCCGCCGGAGATCCCACGCTTCTCCACCGTCCCGACCAGCGAATTTCTGACTCCATGAAGGTCCAGGGAATCTATAACCCTCTCCACAATGAGGACCTTGTCACGGTGCGGCATTCTCGCGGAGAGCCTGAAAGTTTCCGATAGAAAAAGTTCAGTAACCGATGAGCTGATTACTGAAAGGTGTTCATGGTATGGAATCGTTACCTGCACTTTGCACTGAACCAGAGGTTCTCCTCCACTGTTAAGTTCCCATGAACAACGTCATCTTGAGGCACAAAGCCAATGATCCTCTTGTAAGAACGGATACTGCCGTGCTTCCCGTTAACAAGGACAGAACCGGTCGTCTTATAACCAGCTACCTTCCCGGCGACAGCGTTGAGGAATGTGGTCTTGCCGGCCCCTGAAGGGCCCATGACGGCGGTGACACGGCCAGGCCGTAGTTCGCCGGTGATTGACCTTAACAGCTTCTTGTCTCCGAGCGTCAGGGTCAGGTCCTTGAACTCAACCTTGAGCAAAGGCCTAGTTATCTCCTTCTGCTGCTCCTTCACCATGGCAATCACTCCGGTGAAGGTCAGGTTGTTATTGTCCTGCTGCCTGACCTTCTCCTTCTCGATCTCACCATACGCGTACTTGAATATCTGAGTGTTGGTCGACCTGTGCTTGCCTTTTGGTGCGGATTTGTCCTTGGCAGCTACAATTTCTCCATCATCGCTTACGTCCACGACAACCGAAGGCATGGCTTCAGATATCTCGCTTCTGCTCTCAGCTGCAAACACGGGAGAGTCTGACAGTTCCTGTGCCTTGACCGGACCCATCAGCAGTGGCGCTTCCTGCACCCTACGGCTGGAATTCTCCGGGTCTGTCTGCTGGCGAAAGGACTTCCTGCGTGAGAATGTGCCAGAGAGATGACCCTGCATGCCGTTTACATGCCTCCTTGCGAGCTGTTTCGCCGCCTTCCATCCCTCGCGTGCTTTGAGCTGCTGCCGAGCCAGCTCAATGGCGTTCTCCCTTGATCTCGCTTTCCTCCGTTCACGGATGGATAGGAACTGGTCTGAGCAGTTGTATATGATCAGAAGCAACACACCCAATGCACCCTGCATCAAATGTCAAACCTGAGTTCTGTACTCACAGATGCAAAGGCACCTTGCTTTGCTAGCACAGTGCTTGGTGAACTGCAAGTCTGCAATCCACTAGGTTCATTGGATCGGAGACTTGCAATGAGCAAATTACACTTGAAATTTGAATATAATGTTACAGAAAGGAGGTAAGCTAGGAAGCTAGTGAAATGATAAATTTGGATAGGAGGAGTTACCACTAAGCAAGCGCCAAAAATGACGAGGTGTTGATTCTCTTCGTTTTTCCCACAGAATCCCTTTATCATGCATTCTGAGGATTTAATCTAAATTCAGCTAACTGAAGGATAACTGCTAACACTGCATGATTAAAGACGAAACTGCAGTATGAAAAGTTATTCTGATGACGCTTACTCTTTTCAGTGGTGGAACCCAATCTGCAAAAGTGCCTGCAGAATAAGCAAACATGAAGCAACAATCACCAAATGTCTAAATCAAACTAGTTCCTAAAGATTTATATAATTTGTGATGCAAGATAGAGAGACAGCGTAAGATTAAATCAGTACCCACTGCTACAAGAAACTTTTGAAGTTGTGGTTGGACAGTAGTAACCGGCCGGACAGAACATCTCTTCAGTGCTCCCGAAATCAGCCCACATGTCAGCACCACCACAACCGTTGGTTGAGTTTGGAGTTATCTGATACTTGTATCTGATCAAAGTACAGAAATTTAGCTACCGGCATTCTGCATGTGTTTATCAAGAAACCAAATGCAAAACAACTATATCAGAAAACATCTTACGGATCACAAAGACCAGTGGTTGTGTTCACTTTGGCACGCGGACAGTATGAGCCCAATGGACAAGCTACAGTAAAACGAAACACAAAATCAGGTCATTTCAGAAGGTTATAACTGGTTTCCCTGCACAAATTATTTGACGATGAGGACAGTTCTGTGGGAATTGTTGAAATGACTCACGCAGCATGCAAGTAAGACCACGGGGGCAGAAGAAGCCCTCACAACATTCTTGGCAATTGCTAGTTCTCAGTGGAATATCGTTGTTTGCTCTGTTGCCGGCGACAGGTTCTGAACCTACAGAGCAAGCCCATCCAGGCTCACACCCCTGCACCCAAGAGGACCGGTTGCAGTTTATGTTCGTCTTCAGGAAGAGATTTTTCTCGCCTTTCCTGTCGTACAGGCTTGAGAAGTAGAACTTCACTTCATCCGGATCGCACAGACGGCCCGCCAGATCATCTGAATGAATCATCTTGTTCACATTAGAAGCCTCATTTACAATCTGAAGCTGGGCACTTCTGTATGATACAATGTGAAAATGAAGGATGTGACTCTAGACCAAACAACAACATGACATGATCATAGCAATGGTTTTCTCGCAGTCAAGGGAGTTGCCAATTTGAAGCTTCTAGCTACTGCAGAAATGAACCTAAGTATTGAATTGGATTAATGTGACATGTAAAAAATAATAAGGGCATATTTATCGGATATGGGAATAAGTCAAAGGGTCTAACTACTGAACATTATACAAATGACCAGGTAGCATTAGTTAAAGTTGAGCAGGTCAAACTCCTTGGTGTTAAATTCATATTCAGGTACCATTAACAAATAATTTTTACTTTTGCTTATTTGAATAAAGGAATAAATGGTTACTATAAGCTTGCAGACTCCACTTGTTATGAGTCATGCTACAAAGTCTATGATATGTCTGACCGTTTGGCCTTATCCAAAGTCCTAACCAATGTTGAGAAAATGCGCAGGAGAACAATTCCAAAGAACAGCATCTCAATCAACCTGTTGCTTCCAGGACACAAATATGAATTTTCTAAGAGATGAAAATTGCAAAGTGAACATGCTTACAGAACAGGTAAAAACATAATAGAGTAAAACTTTTCAGTTTTGCAGTTGTGAATTATCTCCGAATAGAAAAACGTAGCTGAGAATTTCAAGCTTGATCATCCTACCAACGAATTCTCATATAATTATCTGAAGTGCCATTATCTAGAAGTATAATTTGAAAAGAATTTAGTAGGAAATAGATAAAACAGGATATCTGCGTCCAGAACAAATAATAAAACAAAGTCAAGTTAGCAAAGTGCATTGGACTGGAATAAACATAGCTCGCCGTCACCAACTACTACTAATCTATTCAACAGTCCTTAGCCAACAAGATTCTTCAATTCAGAATAAACAAATAAAGAAGAAGCAAATAATCTTGCCCTCAAATGAGGAAGAAGAAGAAGAAGAAGAAAATAATCTAAAGGGTACTAATCAACTAAACCCAGATCAAAGAAGAAGCAACAAGCACAAGAACAGCGTGAATCAATCAATCAAGCAACAAGAGGACACGAAATCAAATGCACTTACTTCTGGTCTCGGCGAGGCACTGCTGCACGAAGCCGAGGTTGGAGGTGTAATTGAAAGCCTCATTCCAATCCTCCACCCTGAACACCAAAACACAACCCAAATCATCACCAAATTTCCCTGAAGGAAAAAAAGAACAGAGCAAACCCGACGGTGCCATCGGCATAGCAGAGCCTCCGGCCTTTTCCTTCACCGATGGCGCCGTTGGCCAAGAACGAGAAAGCTCGGACTCGGAGGAGGGGAACGAAACCGACTTACGGGTCGGCGACGCAGAAGCTGAAGCGGTCGGAGATGGTGCCGGCGACGTCCTTGGTCAAGACGTCGAGCCGCGCCTGCACGTCCCGCAGCTCCGGCGCCGGCGGCAACGGGCCCCGCTGTCCGACGGCGACGCCGGCGAGGAGAGCGAGAACCAGCAGCAGCGCGGGGAGGAGGACGACACGCGCGCCCCGCCGCCGCTGCAGGGGCTTGTCATCGCGCATTCCGAGGCAGAGGAGGAGAACCGGAGCTTTAGGTACGAGAGGGAGGGAGGGTGAGGGGACAGACGGCAAAAATATACGCAAGAAATCTTGCCACTTAAATACCAGTGAGCACGCGTGTATATATGTACGTATGCGTGTACGGTCTTGAAAATTCCGAGGCAGGTTGGAAAGAGCACGTTGCAGTATGTAGTTTGGCCGATTCATCGGTGGCGTGGTTGGTGAGAGCCGGGCTGCAGACCTTTTCATGTTTTTAGATGATGGACTGTTTCTTGTACTCGTAGGACACCCTGTATATATTTTTATGAGTTGAATAAATATTGTTCTTGATTTCCAGTGTCAAGAGGTTCTCGGATATGTTGTTTTAGTCACCGGACCTTCAGTTCATATTCCATTTCGGTCCTTTGGTATATAGGGTCTGTTCGACCTTTCAAAGTATTTTTCTCAAGTCTACAAGTTAAAAGTAGTACACGTTAAAGCCCAACATCATACCAACCAAAATCGTAAGTGAGTATCCTTAATATGTCATCGTAAATACCAAAATTCAAAATTTCAACTAAAAGCCATAAGTCATGAAAAAAGAACAGGTCCATAGTACCTCCTCTATCAGGAATATATGATGTTTTGAACATGGATATGATCTCTCAGGCTTAACTTTGGCTATTAATTTATATTATAATATATTTATAAAATCTAATAAAATAATAAAGTATTTCTCAAAACAAATATATATGTATAATTTTATACATTTAATTTAAAATTTACAAAGATAATGATACTCGAGGTTTTAAAAGCTGAACTGCACGTGTCCAAAACGGAGTGTATTCTGACAAGAGAGAATACTTCCGTTCTAAAATAGATGTTATTTTAGAATTCGTACAATCATACTTTTAAAACTCAAACGTCTAGTATCAACATGACACTAGTATATTTGTCATCAAATGTACTCAAAACCATTATAACCCGGCAATTTACGTAATGAAGACTGCGTAAAATTGTAAAAAAACATCATCTATTTCAGAAAATGAGTGGAGATAGTAAAAGGCCTCAATACATACAGAGTTATTCAATCCAACGGCCAAGATAAATTGTGATGACGTGGCGCACTGAGAGAAGAGAATTCAGCTAGTGGGGAGCAATTGTATAGATATAAGCTGACACACTGACACGGAAGGTTCCTACTCGACATGAGCACAAAATTGAGGCACCATTTTATTAGTTAAAGGATGTTGATAAATATTATTTGGATGTTATTTCTTAATTATTATTTAGATTTATAATCATTACATTAGAGATCCAACGACCATAAATTCTCCCCAACTCCTCTATAAAAATCTTCCTCTCGTCCAAAAAAAAGAGTCATTGGATCTCTAATCTAACGGTCTCAAATCTAGATGATTGTTAGAAAGAAAATATCTGGATGATATCTAGACACACCCTTTGCTTAAAATGCCGAAAACTTCATGATTTGGAAACAAAACAGCGCTAGAACACCTTTTCCTTAATACTAACGACAGCAACGCGATGGAAGAAACGTTCAATCTTAATTTAGTGGTTGTTTTTGGAGCATTGCAGGCAGCTTGATTTTCCAGTTGTCCAAATCAAGCAAGCCACCAGGGGCTTCGTGTATCTTTCTGTACGCTGGGCTTGTGTCCAAATCAAGCAAGTCTCTCTGGTGCGTAAGGACTGACATATGCCAACCAGTGGGTTCCTGTTTTGCCCGTCTAAAGGAAAATTTTGATATGCGAGCTTGTGCCGGCTGTGCCGGTTCTTTTTCGGAAACGTACCTACTGTGCTATAAACGTTCTTTTTCTGCGTGGTATTATATATTCGTGGGAACCACGTCTGTCTTGGTGAAGGTCTTGGTGGAGTAGTACATATGGGTATACAATTTTATCTATCAGGGTTTAGATTCTGACGTCTATTTTTATACATATGTGAGTGTGGTTTTAATAGAAATTTTGTGAGGTTACAGATTTATCTTAGTCTCTATCATTTTGGGCATATGCTAAAGGTGTTCATTCGCGTGTGGTGTGTGTGCATAGTGGTGTTTGTGCTTGTATGTCTTCTTTATAATCGCTAAGAGATTATAGGGCCTGTTCTTTTCCTTCGAAGCTGACGGCTTTGGTTTTTATTATAGTACCTAACTTTCAAACAGAGTATTTTCTCAAGACGGGGTCTATAAGTTAAACGATGTATACGTTAAAAGCCCAATATATGTATCATCCAAAACCGCAAGTGAATATCTCTCTTTCCGTAATCTGTACCATAAACAGCAAAAATTCAAAATTTTCAGCCAAAAGATATAAGCTGTAGCCGTTGTCAAACAGGCCCATATATTTGTGTAGAGAGATTTTTAAAACAAATTCGTCAGACATACCTAGAAGTTCGGGAAAAAGAGCCACGTCTTTAGGATCCGGCAATTACCCGATTTCCCGAAATTACGACAGTCCCCGGTTCTGAAAAGGTCCTTACAAATTTTTTTGCCCTCCATTTTGCTCGATAGCCCCGCGTTGCTGAAATCGCTGGTCCCCGGTTTTTACGTGACAGGTCCTCGGTTTTCGAAAAACCCTCGCCTTTTAGAAAATACATTTTGGCCCCCGGTTTTTCCCGAAAAAGCCCTTTACCTTCCTCGAAAATACGTTTTCGCCCCGGTTTTTTTTTTTAAAAGCTCCTCACGAATTATCACCTCTTTTATTTTTTTACGTACGGTGGCTGGCGCGGTGTAGCGCCGCGCCTACGTGGCTAGTTCACCTAAAGAAAGGAGGAAGGCGCCTGATTTCGAGTCCACGTGGGCGGGGTGTTCCACGACGTCTGCTACCAAGTGAGCAGCGCTCGGTTAATTCCTATAAAAAGAGCTTCTTTAGGGTCCGGGCCGGATCATTCCTATAAAAAAATCGCCGTGTAGATGTACGTTGAAGCTCAGATATGTATAACACAATTCTACCTCCTCCGAGAAATACGTGCTAGAAAAAAACTTTGAAAACGTGTGACGATGTAGACAAATCGACAACGCGAGTTTGCCGGTTATGGATTCAACACGGGATCGATGGCGTCATTTGGAAACACTGTAAGAGTCGATCCGCGTAACACAAGGTTGATTGGCTAAGGCTCCGCTCGTTTCGATTTTTTTTATTTCTAATTTATTTTTTATTATTCATAATTTTTGTTTTTTTCAATTTTTTTGTTTTTTTAGCTTTTTTGTCTGCTTTTTTAGATTTTTTTTGCGTTGTCCATAATGAATTAACATATTTTTTCTATTTTTAAATTTTTTTAAATTTAAGTTGCTAAATAAGTCATCTTCAGTTACAGTGTAATTTTAGCCATAAGCATAGTTTCAGCCTAACTGAGCGGGTCTAAATATTTTCTTTTTGGTTTTTTATCTCCAAACCCTTGTCAACACAAACGGATAAAAATATTGCCATCCAGGGGTGATTTGGCAACTTTGACATCTGCGGTCAACAGCTTAGCTCAGACATGGACCTTCCAGGCAACTGTGTGTGAGGAATCTGTGTGGCAGCTCTGCATGTGGCAAATTCTGTCGAGACAACCTCACGTTGACTTGGGCAAATGATGCGAAAAATTTCATGCATGTTTTCTGAGAAGACCACTGGAATACGTACTAATTCTTATATGTATGGATTTTTTTTCTGTGGGCATATATGTATGGATTAAATAGGTGCTAGATTTGGTTGTGTGGTGTAGATATCGTGAGATCGAGTGCTAGCTACAAAATTATTATATCATTATTTAGTGCACAGTTGTTAGCGATGTGGTATTATGGTACGTGTATACTTACCTAAACAAAGAATTCTAATAGATTACTAGTCTCTTTACTTAAGATGTAAAAAAGGTACCCCTCCTACTACTATATAAGAGAGAAGAGGATACACATTGTATGCACATATATCACCTACGGAAAAAGATCGATAAAGTTAAGAGGCTATCGAGACTATGTGTTTTGTCTACTTATATTTTGTGTACTTGATTGTTGGTAACACGACTACTATTTAACACAGTTAGGTATACACACGGCTTTTTTTTTCTTGAGACGACATGGCATCTCCTTTATTAGGGAATTATCTTAAACTTTCAATATATTACATTGATTTCAGTCTTAAATCTTTACTACCATCCATATAACGAAGCATTTCCATGGTACTAGAGCTGGGCAAAGAAACACGTGTTTGGTTTTTACGGGATTCATGCCATGAATTGAATATAGGGTACATTTTTTCCACTTCTAAAATCTGCTTTTCGACTTTTCTACAATAACTAGCTTTTAAACGGAGTATCTTTTCAAGATAGGGACTACTAGTTAATTGTAGTACATATTGTACCGACTTTATTTATATCGGTAAAAAACGCACGTGAGTTTTGTTACTCTGTAATCTCTCGCATGAACACCAAAAACCACAAGTCACAGCCAAAAGCCATAAGCTTCACCAAAAAAACAGCCCATAGAGATGTTCATGCATGGTACTCCCTCCAAGCTCCAGCTTCAGTCACAAAAGAATATCATTTTGGTTATTGCAGTCAAACTTTCTAAATTTAACTATCAATATCTTTCTCAATATTTAGATTGAACACTTGAAAATGATACATATATATTATATCGGAAAGAACTTTCATAATATTATAATTTTTAGGTTTTATAAATATATGATAATAGTATATTAGTGGCCAAAGTTACATTTTGGGAACCATGTCAATGTCCAAAGCAACATTCTTTTGTGATTGGAGGGTGAAGTAGTATCAAGAAGTTGGCAATTGCTATGTCTCAAATATGAGTTCCATAGTTATGGATTGGAGATTTTCAATTTGAGAAAGTTTATAAATTTAGGCAAGGAAAGACAAATTAATTTAGGGTTAGGGTTATGGTTCACCTACCTTCTCCGGTGACGGTGAGTGATGACGGCGACGAGATATTCAGCGACGGCTGACCGGCGTTAGTGTTAGGGTTTCACTGGGACCCTAGGGTTTAGAGGATGGGAGAGTTAGCGGGTGACAGTGTGATGAGGGCGGCGAGGGCATCGCTAGCCATGGGATCAGAAGAAGGCAATGGATAGTGGTGGCATGTGACACGATGATAGGCAAGATGAGTTAGGTTGGGCGAGATGAAGCTCGCAGAGCTCATCGGAGAGGAAGAGGTGATAGAGGTAGAGCAAGAGAGGTGCTAGAGAGGAAGATGAAGAAAACTGGGGGTGGAGTGGAGCTCACCGGAGAGGAAGCAGTGCGGGCATTTGCCAGAGATGTGGCAGGGAGGGGCTATCACTAGAGTTTGCTTGGGCGATGGTGTTGCTATTGTGGCTTGAGAGGGAGGATGCGGTTGAGTGCAAGAATGGATAAGGTCAGGAAGGGGATGCATATAAAAGTGTGTTTGATTGTAGTTACTGATTGAATCTTTGTTAGATTGAAGCCCCCAAAAATTTTGCATTGCCGAGAATATATCCTACACTTCACACCCTTCAAGTATACTTTTGTACCCCCTTCGAAACATGATCCAACTAGTTATGAACAATTCCGAAAACATCATTAGTATTGAAACTAAGGTTGTTAAAATCATGATTCTAGTCGTAGAATCATACGATTCTACGACCCTACGAAACCAATCCAACTTAAATCGCATCTTGAGTTGTACCTAGCAGAATCACGATCCTAGTCATACAATTGTGTAACATCATAATAGAATCATGGTAGAATCATGGTAAAATTATGGTAGAATCATGTAGAATTACGTATCGTCCAAGATTATAAAAGACTTAGGTGTTTGGTTGTGTCCTATCCCTTAACTCAAGTTCTATGTCAAGTACTAAGTATTTAATAGTTTACACATTAACATTCAGAGGTTTGGAATAATAAAAATTAATTTGATTATCTATTTATTTTACCATTTTATATAAAATGGTCAGATTATGGCAATATTGATAACATCACTCTTCTAGTCGTAGCTCTCAATGACAGAGTTCAAACCATGATCCTAGTCATGAATAAGATATATTTATTAATCAAATTGGATACCAAATGACTAAATAAATACTCATATCACTCTTGGAATACACGGTAAATTAAAAAATATGTTTTTGATAGAATCAGGAAGGATCTTAAATTCTACGATTCGATCCTTGAATGCATTCTACTAGAGTGTCTCCAATCCAATTCAGGATCACGATTCTGACAATCTTGATTGAAATAAAATCAATCTATCATGCCACAAAATTTCAAATGTAAATTCAATCTAGACATTGGGAAACAAAACGTACAAATTGTGCTGAATAGGAATTCAGAAAATAAAAAGGGGGAAAACCTAAGATAAAATATACTATTCACTAAATATTGTCTTTTTTTTGTTTCTCCTAATGTAAGTGACGTTTGCAGTTGAATTTTTGTAGCATACTTGAGTATATCATAACCTATCTAATCGATTAGGAAGCAATATCTTAGGTTTTGTTTAGCATTATGCGTGCATGTGAGCTTGTCCAGTTTGTATTTTTCACGTTGTGAAAGCTTATGCATCCCAGCAATATTATATGTGAGAACTGAAGATCAGGACGGACGCAATCTTTGAAGGTTGAACAGAGACCATAGTGTTTGCTTGTGGACAAAAACAATCGACGAACAGTCAATTCAGCGCATGCTAGTGGAGTACCATCACTGATTATAAAAATAGTTTAGTTGGATCGATAATTAAGGTCAACAAATAGTTAGTTGGATCGATAAGGTCAACGCGTGGTGCTTGACCAGCACCTCGCCCGAGTTGCCACGAAACTCCTGCAGCGACACGTACGCACGATCCTCCTTTGATCTTTCTTCTCTGTCGCGCTACGTAAGAATTCGTTTAGGGTTTTTCTCAGATTAGTTTAGGTTTCCCAAAATATCCTTAAAAAAACGCGGCGTATCGAAACAGGCGCTAAATGAGAAATTGACGCTACGGATCGACCAAATTCGAAAACTGAGGAACATGTCCTAAAACAGTGTGATAAATCAGATCATTGTTTGTGAATTGGTCTAGTTCATGTACTGCTGTTGTTTTTCTTCTTCTTTTCTTCTTCGAGGTTCTTCGCAGTCCATTCCAACAGGGATCTTGAAAGCTTTTTCTTTTCACTGTATTAACCTGCAAAAATGTTTGTAAATATGTGTCCAATCAACTTGGTGAATAGATAAGCACCTCAAACTCACAAATTTGCACACTGCTCTTCAGTGATAGACCAGGTTAAAAATTGGGTGTATTTAGGCATCGTCCGAATGTTTTCTTCCTAACAATTATCCAGATTTAAGACAGTTGGATTAGAAATCAACGCCCCTTTTTCTGAGGAGGCGGAGATTTTTTGGAGAGGGTGAAGAGAATTCATGACCGTTGGATCTCTAATCCAATGGTCATAAATCTGGACGATAGTTAGGAAGAAAATATTCAGGTGATATTTATCAACACCCTTAAAAATTAGGTATGGCAGCATAGAACATTGCTTATATCCAGTAATCAAGAAAGCATACTTAGACAAAGTTGCAATCACACCATTAGCACTCTGAAATGAATCAAGAACTACGGTCCGCATGTCAACACACAGATATTAGTACTTCGGCTAGACAAACAGTGCTAAAGTATCCCTTCAAATCCATTTCTAGCAAATCATTTAATCAACCATTCAAAATCTTGAAGCAAAAATCACAATCCATCGTCCATTATTCCATTTGAGGCAAGCATGTGCAAAGTAGAATTGAAATTTGAGAGGTGAGAGTACTCAACGCCAGTGCTAGGCTTAGTCGACAATGCGTCACTGCCCCTTGCCGCGGTGCCGCGGACCGGTCTCACTCACCTCACGGCCCAGCCGCCGCCGCCACCTTCTGGTACCTGCACGGCGCCAACCACGCCGGGCGCCCCACCTGCCGCTGCCTTTAGCCTCTTGGCCTCCTGTCCTGGGAGCACCGGAGCAGCACGCCGTCAGGCCACCACCTTGCACGCCTGCTGGGGCCGCTCGCCTCCGCCGCCGCCGCGGAGCATCGAGCACCGGAGGATGCACGCCAAGACCAAGCAGGGGCAGAGAGAAGGGGGCTGGCAGAGGCTGGTCCCCAAGGAAATTTTTTTCTCTATTATTCACAAAGCATCTCACTAATTTGTATGTATTATGTATGTATGACCCCTCTCATCCCATAAAATTGCTTGTAAAAACTGCTAAGAAGGTAAAACCTAACTCCTAGTACGCCAACCCTGTTTGAGCTAAACTGGTTAGTCCGGTAGTTCGGTCTGAGTGGTCCGGTAGTTCTGGTTTACGGTAGTACCGGCTGAGTAGTCCGGTAGTTCCGGTGAATGGTAGTTCCGGCTGAAGTTTTGCGGTAGTACCGGTCCGAAGCTCTGTTTCCGTCTTGGACTATTTTTTCTGTTTTAATTCTCCGATTCTGTTTTGATTCCGTGTAAGAAAAGGAGTGTGTCTTTTGTAATACTTTTGAGAGCCTATATAATGAAGAGAAACCTGAAAAGGTGTTGTGTAATTCACACCACCAAACTGTCTCTTGTCTTCTCTGATTGAAGCGCCGACGCGTTCTTGCTTCCGTCCGCCGTTTTGATCATGATCCTGTGATTTTGCTAACATTTGGTATCAGAGCAAGGAAACGATGGACGACAAGGCTGCAGAGAAGAAGGGCGCGGCTGGCGAGGCTCCGGCGAAAAGAAACCGCCACCTCCACCGCGAGCACCGACGAGAGGGGGCTAGTTCCAATCCAATTCCCTATGCTGACCCACACGAATTGCGGCCTGTGGGCTGTAAACATGAAGATCATCATGCGATCTCTAGGAGTATAGACGACAATTGAAGAAAATGCACCGGTTGAAGAGGAGAAAGACCAGGGCACTCTGGCTGCCATATCTCAGGCTGTCCACGACGACGTCTTGATGACCATTGCAGAAAAGGAAACTGCAAAGAAAGCGTGGGAAACAATCGAAGAGATGTGCATTGGAGAAGATCGTGTCATGAAAGCAAGTGCTCAGGTGCTGAAGAGGTAATTCGATCGAATGATCATGGGAGAAATTGAGAGCGTCGGTGGGTTCTCTCAGAAACTGACAAGCCTGGCTGGTGAAATTCGCGCTCTGGGTGTTGAGTTGCCGGATTCAACAGTCATCGAGAGGTTGTTCAGTGTTGTCCCCGACAAGTTCCTCTAGATCATAAGCACAATTGAGCAATTTGGAGACATGACGAAGATGACGCTGACCGAGGTAGTTGGCCGTCTACGAGTCTTCGAAGAAAGTCAGAAGGGGCGACGCTAAGGCAAGGAAGAAGGGGAGCAATTGCTACTGTCTCGAGCCCAGTGGGACGCATTGGCGACAAAAGAGAAGAAGCACAATGAATACCATAGCAGCAATGCAAATAGAGGCAGAGGACGCAGCGGCGGCTTGGTCGCAGTCGTGGGCAAGAAAAATGGCGCAAAGCTGAAACTGAAAAGAAGCCATACCGGAAGTTCGACAAGACGAAGATCAAATGCTACAATTGCTCGGAATTTTGGCACTTTGCATCTGAGTGCAGAAAGCCCAAGAAGGGAAGAGCAAATGCAACCGAGAAGTCCGATGAATCTCTAGTTCTGCTGATGCTTGAAGCCTGCGAACTGATGGAAGAGAAAGAAGAAGACTCCACCGAAGAAGTGATGCTAGTTGAAGACAAGGTGCAACTTCATCTCGGAGTGAATGAGGAAGATGTTGCAAGTGTCTGGTACCTGGATTCAGGGGCTAGCAATCACATGAGTGGCAACATAAGTCAGTTTTCAGAAATTGACACATTAGTTCGTGGCTCGGTGAGGTTTGGAAATGGATCGGCTGTCAGGATTGAAGGTCGAGGCTCCGTTCTAATCAAAGGGCGCACTGGAGAACATCGAGTACTCACGGATGTCTATTACATCCCGGTGCTGACAAGCAACGTGATTAGCTTGGGGCAGCTGGAAGAATGAGGTTGCAAAGTGGTAATCGAAGAAGGATATTTGAAGGTCTTCGATCGTCGAGCATTGGCGATCCGCGTCAAGAGAGCTCAAACAGTTGTATGCACTCAACTGGATCGAGCTCAACGGTGTGTCTTTTGGCTCGT
Organism: Bonia amplexicaulis; assembly: GCA_036346245.1. Classification (NCBI taxonomy): domain Eukaryota; kingdom Viridiplantae; phylum Streptophyta; class Magnoliopsida; order Poales; family Poaceae; genus Bonia; species Bonia amplexicaulis. The sequence goes on from CM070745.1 coordinate 2,381,937, forward strand.
CTAGGAGATGATGACTGGAGATGGCACGCTCGGTTCGGACACCTGAACTTCCAAGCACTGCAGAAATTAGCCCAAGGAGGAATGGTGGAAGGTCTCCTAATTGTGAACCATGTTGAGCAGGTTTGTGACGGATGTCTGGTGGGAAGCAAAAATGGACTCTGTTTCCACAAAATTCAAGTTTCAGAGCCGCTCAAGTGTTGGAGCTAGTTCATGGCGACATTTGTGGACCGATCACACCTTCAATACCTGCTAGAAACAGGTTCTTCCTTCTAATTGTTGATGATTACAGTAGGTTCATGTGGATTGCCCTGCTGAAAACCAAGGATGAATCACTGTCAGCGTTCAGGAAGTTCAAAGTAGCTGCCGAGAATGAAGTAGAGAAGAAACTGAAGGCTTTCCGCACCGATCGGGGAGGTGAATTCAACTCGGATGAATTCAATCTCTTTTACGAAAAACATGGCATCAAAAGGTTCTTGACAGCACCCTATTCTCCTCAACAAAACGGAATTGTGGAGCGTAGAAATCAAATAGTGGTGGCTATGGCGCGAAGCATGCTCAAAAGCATGAATATGCCCAGGAGATTTTGGGGAAAAGTCGTGACTGCTGCCGTATACATTCTGAACCGATCGCCGACGAAAAGCGTGGTGGGAAGAACTCCATATGAAGCTTGGTACAATCGGAAGCCTGCAGTCCACCACTTGCGAGTGTTCGGTTGTGTGGATCATGTGAAGAAGGTAGGAGGATATCAAAGCAAGCTAGCGCATCCGCAAGAAATGATGGTATTCATCGGTTATGCAGCTGGCTCAAAAGCCTACAGAATGTTTGATTCAGTCTCTGGACGAGTGTGCATCACATGGGACGTCGTATTCGAAGAAGAAAAGGCCTGGGAATGGGACACCACAGTGCAGCGACAGGAGAGCTCAACCACTGATGTGTTCCATATTTCCTATGATCCGGGATCGATGGCGATCATAGAAGAACCGGAGACCAACTCCAGCGGTCAGACTGGCATTTCCTCACCGGTCTGACCGCCCTCAGGGTTAGGCAGTCAGACCGGTATTTCTTCACCAATCAGACCACCCTCGAGTTGCGAGCGAGTTTTTTCAAGACCGCCGCACTCAAGAAACTTCACAGAGTGAGAGCTGTCCAGATTCATCTGAAAGAGCTCCACTTTGGATGAGGACTCTGCAGGATTTGTATGAGGCAACTGAACCCGTGCAAATTGAATACTCAGGGTTATGTTTTCTCAGTGCTGAAGAACTAAGGAATTTCCAAGAAGCTGAAACAGAGGAGAGTTGGAGGTGTGCCATGCAAGAGGAGATGAAGTGTATACAAGACAATAAGACATGGAGTCTTGTAGATCTTCCGGCAAACCATGAAGCGATTGGCCTCAAATGGGTTTTCAAAGTCAAGAAAGACTCGCAAGGCAATGTGGAGAAACACAAAGCTCGCTTAGTAGCCAAAGGTTATGTGTAGCGGCAGGGAGTAGACTTTGAAGAGGCATTCGCACCGGTCACAAGAATGGAGACAGTGTGGTTACTCATCGCATTGGTGGCTTAAGAAGGATGACGACTTCATCATATGGATGTGAAGTCGACTTTCTTAAATGGAGACATGGAGGATGAAGTTTATGTGAGCCAACCACCAGGTTTTGTTGAGAAAGACAAGGGACACAAGGTCTTGAGATTGCACAAAACCTTGTACGGCCTAAACACAAGCACCAAGAGCCTAGAATTCAAAACTGGACAAAACCTTGGTGAATTTCGGCTTTGAGAGAAGTCCTTTGGAGCATGGAGTATACAAAATGAAGAAAGATGGGAATTTTCTGATGGTCGGTGTTTATGTGGTTGATCTAGTCATCACAGGAAGTAGTGAGGCTGAAATAAGTACTTTCAAGGAAAAAGATGCATGAAGCCTTCAGGATGAGTGATTTGGGCTACTTCGGTTACTACCTTGGTATTGAAGTCAATCAAAAGCAAGGAAAGATCACACTTTATCAAGAAGCATATGCAAGGAAGGTGCTTCAAAGTTGTGGCATGGAAGATTGCAATCCGACTCAAGTACGAATGGAGGTAAGACTCAAATTAAGCAAGAAAAGTACAACACCACCGGTGGATAAAACTATGTATAGAAGTATAGTGGGGAGCCTGAGGTATCTGACCAACACAAGACCTAACCTAGCATTCTTTGTTGGGATGGTTAGTCGATTCATGGAATCACCTAACCTAACAACTGAACACATGAGTGCAGTAAAGCATATCTTGAGATATGTCAAAGGAACTCTCAACTTGGGTTGCTGCTATGAAGCAAGAAAGGATGAAAATGAAATTAACTTGGTTGGTTTCAGTGATAGCGATATGGCTGGAGATATCGATGATCGGAAGAGCACAACAGGAGTGGCGTTCTTCCTAGGCTCAAGTCTGATCAGTTGGTTGTCTCACAAACAGAAGGTGGTGGCATTGTTTTCATGTAAAGCCGAATACATAGCAGCTGCGATTGCGGCATGTCAAGGAGTGTGGTTGGGATCACTCCTCGGAGATTTGTTGAGTAGGGATCCAGTGAAGGTGGAGCTCAACATCGACAATAAGTCCACAATTGCTTTGAGCAAGAATCCGGTGCATCACGACAGAAGTAAACACATTGATACTCGATTTCATTATATTCGAGAGTGTGTTGATGAAGAGAAGATTGACGTCAAGTATATCAACACAAGAAATCAGCTCGTGGATATACTAATGAAGCCGTTGAGCAGGCTCAAATTTCTTGAGATGAGGAAGGAGATTGGGATGCAGGCTGTGCAGAAAAACCAGTTTAGGGAGGTGAATGTTTGAGCTAAACTGGTTAGTCCCAGAGTTCCAGTTACTGGTAGTACCTACCGAGTAGTCCGTAGTTCCGTGAACAGTAGTTCCAACGAAGTTTTGTAGTCTTGGTCCGAAGCTCGCTTCCGCCTCGGACTGTTTTTTTCGTTTTAATTCTCCAATTATGTTTTGATTCCGTGTAAGAAAAGGAGTAGGTCTTTTGTAATACTTTTAGAGCCTATATAATGAAGAGAAACCTGAAAAGGTGTTATGTGATTCGCACCACCAAATTGTCTCTTGTCTTCTCTGATTGAAGCGCCGACGCGTTCTTGCTTCCATTCGCCGTTTTGATCGTGATCCTGTGATTTTGCTAACAAACCCAACTAAATTTAGCCTTTTTTCCCTTTTGACTATGGAACCAATAGACCAATAGTCAAGAGAGAGACTAACTATCAACTAGGGCATGCACAGCTGCATATGCACTCTCCACTACTCGTTTTCTCGAGAGTCGAAAGAAACCGTGAGCCTGCAACGTAATCTTTAGGCAATCTTGATTTGTATTCTTGTATCGTAAATTTTTTCAACAAAATTTTTCTATCATAGCAAATTAGTTTGCAAAAACCAACATCAATGTAATGTACAACCTATGATTTTGGGCGACTCGGACTTGGCGGGCAATGCTTCGACGCAGGAGTATGTTAAGGTGGACCCAAACGAGTAGCGACCTTAGGCACGCGAAGCCACTTGTAAACCTGGGCCCTCCGCAAATGTAGTAGTCGAACCCTTGTACTCATTCCCTTATGAATGCACTAAAAGTTGGTTGGGGTACATGCCTCCTTCGCCTTTTGTGCCTGGCCGAAGTAGACGCTCGAGCGCTCGGTCCCCTACCCTTCGAAGTGGTGGCAGCGAAGCTGGTGCTTGGCCAAAGTAGACGCTCGAGCGCTCTGTCCCCTACCCTTCGAAGCGGTGGCAGTGGAGCTGGCGCTTGGCCGAAGTAGATGCTCGAGCGCTCCGTCCCCTATCCTTCGAAGCGGTGGCAGCGGAGTTGGCGCTTGGCCGAGGTAGACGCTCGAGCGCTCCATCCCCTACTCTTTGAAGCGGTGGCAGCAGAGCTGGCGCTTGGCCGAGGTAGACGCTCGAGCGCTCCGTCCTCTACCCTTCGAAGCGCTGGCAGCGGAGCTGGCGCTTGGCCCGAGGTAGACACTCGAGCGCTCCACGCGCGGGGACGACATCCACGCGTCTTTTTTATACTCCGGAGAGTGCACGTAGGGACAACATCCGCGTCTTATTTATACTCCGGAGAGTGCGTGTAGGGACAATATCCACGCGTCTTTTTATACTTCGGAGAGTGCGCGTAGGGACAGCATCCACGTGTCTTTTTTATACTCCGGAGAGTGCGCGTAGGGACAGCATCTACGCATTTTTTTTATACTCCGTAGAGTGCGCATAGGGACAACATCCATGCGTCTTTTTTATACTCTGTAGAGTGCACACAGGGGCGTCCCCCACGCGTCTTATTTATACCCCGGAGAGTGCGCGTAGGGACAACATCTACGTGTCTTATATATACTCCGGAGAGTGCGCGTAGGGACAACATCCACGTGTCTTTTTTATACTCCGGAGAGTGCGCGTAGAGACAACATCCACACGTCTTATTTATACTCCAGAGAGTGCACGTAGGGACAACACCCACGCGTCTGTTTTATACTCTGGAGAGTGCGCGTAGGGACAACATCCACGCGTCTGTTTTATACTCTGGAGAGTGCGGGTAGGGACAACATCCACACGTCTTATTTATACTCTGGAGAGTGCACGTAGGGACCACATCCACGTGTCTTATTTATACTCCGGAGAGTGCGCGTATGGACAACATCCACACATCTTTTTTATACTCCGGAGAGTGCGCCTAGGGACAACATCCACGCGTCTTTTTTATACTCCGGAGAGTGCGCGTAGGGACAACATCCACACGTCTTATTTGTACTCCAGAGAGTGCGCGTAGGGACAACATCCATGTGTCTTATTTATACTCCGGAGAGTGCGCGTAGGGTCTGAAAATGATTTGTTTTATTAATCTACCGTTGGTGCGGGCGAGCATCTTACAACAAGCAGGGTGCTGGCCTTGCTACAGGCTTCCCTTCAGCCCTAGACATAGTATCGCCGTAGCCTGTCTGCATTCCATGTGTGGCGAAGTGTCTGCCCTTCCAGCGTTGCGAGGCGATAAGCTCCCCACTGCAACGCTGCAGCTTGCCGATAGTCTCCGCATGGAGCGCCATTTTGAGGACGAAGTCTCCTGGCTGGAACTCCCATGAATATACGATGCGGTCGCGCGCGCGCCATTTGACACGCGTACTTTGCAATGTGCTGGGTGATGCTTACTCGATCTCCACCGAGAAGATCCAAGGACAATTGGCGCTCTTCCACAGGCGCCTGGACGAGGACCCTCCTCGAGCCCGCCTTAATTTCTTCGGGCATCACTGCCTCATCGCCGAAGAGGAGTTTGAACAGCATGAATCCCGTTGGGCGTGTCACCGTTGTGCGGAGGGACCATAGGACGCTGTGGAGCTCGTCCGGCCACTTGCCCTTGGGTAGTCCGACAAGGCGCTTCTTGACTCCGGCGGAGATGGCGCCATTCGCCCTCTCGACCGCTCCGTTAGACTGTGGGTGCCCGACCGAAGCGAATTTGAGCGTGATGCCCATACTGTCGCAGAACTCCTTGAATAGGGTAGAGTCGAATTGCCGACCGTTGTCTAAGCTCCCTGGGTGCTCCGAAGCGGTATATGATGTTTTGCCAAAGAAAGTGCTGCATGGCCGCGGAAGTTATCCTAGCCAGAGCGAAAGCCTCTGGCCACCTGGAGAAATACTCCAAGGTGACTACAGCGAACCGGAGGTCCCTCGGGGCCCGAGGAAGTGGCCCGATGATGTCGATGCCCCACTGTGCTAGCGGCCATACTGGAGAATGTAGGATTGGAAATGGCAACAGAGGGGGGGTGAATGGTGCCTTTGCAAAATCGCCCCTAAAGTATTCTCACAGATTTTCTTCTTCTCCGATAGCTATAGTAGCTATGAAGCAAGAAAAACGAATTTTGCCGATTAACTGCAGCCGACAGAAAGAGAGCAATAGGAAAGAGCCGAGTTCAGTAAACTACAGCTAAAAATGCTGAACAAAATTGCAATGACGGAAGCAGTTTGTCACAGCCGAAACCAGAAATTGAAAACCAAATAGCTGAACCAAGATCAGGAGATTTGATTGAAATGCTGCCAGCAGACAGAGAGATGATTTCTTGCTGTCAAAAGACTGCAGAGAAGACTGAAAAGAGCAATCAGAAAACCTGCAGAAAAAGGATTTGTTGCTACCTGACAAAAGTCTGCACAAAGTAAATCAAAGAAATCGAAACATGCAGAGATGATCAGAGCTGAAATAGCCGAAGAACTCTTAACAGGTCACAGCCTGTACACTGTCCAGACTGAAATCAAAACTGATTGAAAACAGGGAGGAAGATGAGTTCTTGCTGCTGTTCTTAGATCGGCTGATCATGAAGACAAACTAAATAGCAAAGATTGAGAGACTGAACCGCCAAGACTCTACCCCAGACTGATCGCCAAGAGACCTGCGGTCTGACTGCCAGAGAGACACTGGTTTGACCAGGCACAAGAAAAAGAGGCGGTTTCAGAAAGTGCTGAAGAAAATAGCCGACAAAATATGAAAACTGACAACGAGATGAACTCTGAAATCTTGAACAAAGATCAAATGATTTGGAAGAGAAACTTCTCAAGAGATCAAGGCAATCTGAGAATTGAGACTAAAAGAACTACAGGGCGTTCATTCAAAAAGAGAGAGATCAAGCAGCCTGAAGGAAAGCAGTTAGCAAAGCAAATGAAAGAAGATAACACAGAAACTATTTTTCTGTTGGAAACCGAAAGCACAAAGACAGACCTAAGCAGAGATACTTTTCTGAAATCCAACAGAAAGAAAAAGAAAAGGAAGGAAAGGCAAAACTGAAAGATAAAGCAGTCATGCCCCTGAAGAAAAGAACTGAAACGATCAGAAAGACAGAACTGAAAATACTGAAAAGAAGATACAAAACAGGGAGAAGATTAACCTAAAGCTGTTCTTTCCAGGTCAGTGAAACGGAAATTCAAATTAATTAGCTGACCGACTGCAGGAAATGAGAAAACAGCTTGAAAGAACAGTTTGGCAGAGAAATCGGCGGAGAAAAGAATCTTGCGGTTGCCTGCTGTTCTACGAGACTGAGAACTGAAACGAAGAAGAAGCTGAAAGCACAGAAATTGGTCTGTATGCAGACAACAGAAACTGCAGTCTAAAATTTTGAAGCACAGTAAATACTGGGAGCAACCGAAAGACAAGAAAATTGATGGAAGCTTACTGATTTTCTTAGGTCACTTGAACTGGTCTCCAGACTAAACAACAACTAGATCTCAGTGAGTAGAAAATGCCAACCAAGAACAAATGATGATAGAAAAACTTGAAAAAGCCAAGTAGAAGTCAAAGAGTAGACAAAACTCAAGTGTCTTGAAAATCCTGAGTCCTTTAAGGTATTCCCAAGTCATAGCAAAAGGATTTTCAGCTACTCAACAAAGATTCATCAAGAAAACTAACAGAGATAAAAGAGGCACCGCAGGGAAATCAACCAAGGCAATACATAATATTAGAACCTGAAAATAGAAGCAAAGAAATGGGCAATTGCATTAACTGATAGTTTTACAACCATCTCAATACATGATTTCCAACTGAGAGCACACACACTCTGAAAATACAGCACACATGAGAGGAGCTCACGCAGGAAACAAAGGCAAAGACTCAACAAAATCTGCCATGTCCAACAGAAAGAAGGAAGACAAAACACATGGAGAGGGAAAGAAAACCCTAACTCTCTCCTAAAGCCATGAGGAGATATGCAGCCCCTTACACCTATTTATAGCCCTTGGCTAACGGGTCTCCTACCTGTTACGCCTGCTAAACCCGAACGGAGCCGCTCCGCTTGCAGCAGCCTTGCGAAATTACCATTTCGCCCCTCCGCACCTTCCGGAAGCTTCGCGCCCGTAGTCCACGACTCGCAACCACCTCGAGTTCACGCCGTCTTGACACATCTCGACCGCCCGACCTCGACACCGCCGTGTCTAGTCCGGTCACCGTGTCTCGCCACGACTCCGCCTCGACGCCCCGCACCCAACACGCATAAGAAACACATCAAATAGCACCGCCGATACATGTAAGCATAATAGAGTCCAAACCTGTCGAATCATCAGAATATGCATCCTAATCCCATACGACCAAGTTTGACCAAGTCCGACCGAGTCCGTTACACCACGCAACGTCAAGGTCCGAACCAACCAACTCAAACTCGACTTTCCTAAACCGATGTCAATTACTCATCATACACACGAGATGACCTCCACATTGTCTCTCAGAGGAATAGGCTGCAAGCTCGTCGAGGGTCTGTAGATGACCCGTCCAATCCATTGGCAGCCTTGGCACCGGTGCACGAGGCCCTACGTGTCAACAACGGCGGTTAGCCAGTAGAAACTGTGCCTGAATGCCTTGCCGACTAGCGACCTCGGCGCGATGTGCGAGTTGTAGAGTCCTGCATGGATCTCCATGAGAAGCTGCTTACCTTCTTCGCGTGGAAGGCATCGTAGCAGTGGGGCGCAGACTCCCTTTTTATAGAGTACACTGTCGAGCACCTGGAAGGATCAGGCGCGATGCTGCAGACGTCGGAGCTCTACGGGGTCATCTGGCTCCGCGATGCCCTGCAAGAAACCGTGGATGGGCTCCCACCAGTTGCCCTGTTGGGTAATCTAGTGGACGAGGGCCGCATCGCGGTTGTCCTGAGCAATGGCTGCCGCAGGTAGGACCTCATAGAATGCTCCCTCGGGGAGGGGAAGTTGTTGATTGGCGGCCTTTGCAAGGACGCCAGCTTGTTTGTTATCTGTGCAAGGGATGGTCTTGACCGTGACGCCCAGGAAGTGTCGCTCCTTCGCTCTTACGACTGCTATGTACTTAGCAAGTTTGGGGTCCTTGGCTTGGTATGATTTGTCCACGTGGCCCACCACCAGACGTGAGTCGGTGCAGATGAGAACCCGCCACGCGCCAAGAGCCTTAAGCTTCGTGAGGCCGAAGAGTAACGCCTCGTACTTGGCCGTATTGTTGGTGGCTGGAAATCCAAGGCGCGCCGAGTATAGCAGGTGGTGCCCCTCCGGTGTAGTGACCACTGCACCCATGCCAACACCGGAAGCGTCGTAAGCTCCATCGGTGTGGAGCATCCACACCGTGTCCTCTTCTTCTTTGGGCCAGGGCCATGAGTCCATTCCGCGAGGAAGTCCGTAAGGACTTGGGATTTAATCGCCGTTCGCGAGGCGTGTGTCAAGGAGAACGGCGCGAGCTCGGCCGCCCACTTGCCAATGCGCCCTGTGGACTCCTTGTTATGCAACATCTCCGCTAGAGGGAACGAGGATGGCACCGTGATTGGATGGGCCAGGAAATAATGCCGACGCTTCCTCGAGGCCATGACCAACGTGTATGCCAACTTTTCCAGCTCCGTATATTGCGTCGTGGTGCCCTGGAGGCCTCGGAGATGAAATATACGGGCGCTGAATGGCACCCTCCTCAAGGACAAGAACGACGCTGACTGTTGTTGTCATAGCGGCGAGGTAAAGTAGGAGGGGAGCCTCTAGCGCCGGAGCGACCAATGTCGGGAGGCTTGCGAGGTGCCTCTTGAGGTCGTCAAAGGCCTTCGCGCAGTCGCCATCCCAGTGAAACCCGTCGCAGTCGCGAAGGGTCTTGAAGAATGGCAGGCCCTGCTCCGCTGCCCTGGATAGGAAGCGGCTTAGCGCGGCCATGCGGCCAGCGAGTCTTTGGACTTCCCGTATCGTCTTAGGTGGCTCCATAGCGAGGATCACGTCGACTATATCGGGGTTCCTTGGATGCCACGCCCGGACACGAGGAATCCCAGGAGCTTGCCTGCTTGCACGCCGAAGACACACTTGTCTGGATTGAGTTTGTGAGAGACCATGTGGTGGTCATCCCGTGTGTATGATGAGTAATTGACATCGGTTTAGGAAAGTCGAGTTTGAGTTGGTTGGTTCGGACCATGTCGTTGCACGGTGCAAACGGCTTGGCCGGACTTGGTCGATGCGGTCGGGAGTGCTTAGGACGCTTTGTTTTCTTTCTCGATCGGTCGATTTAGGTATTTCATGTCCGAGCACCTTTCATTGTGGATAATGATGATTATGTCGTTTAGGCGGTGCTATGTGACTGCTTGCTTGTCCGTGTGGTTGTAGGACTTGAGCTAGGTCATGGTGAGGCGTGGGAGGACCGGACTAGACACGGGAGGTGTTGAGGTCCGCATACGGAGATGCCAAAGATGATCGAGGTCACGAGGTGGTTGCGAGCCGGAGACGAGGAACCGGAGCTACCGGAGGTGGACACAACGGGCAGCGGCGAGGTGGATCGGGACTAGGCTCAGGGAGGAGTCGGATATCGCTTGCGGTCGTGTGCGGCGATGCAATCGCATCGACTAGACTCGGGAGGAGTCTGAGGTCCACGGTCGGAGTCAAAGTGCGGTCATGCGTGAACGACAAGGAGCGCGGAAGCTTCCTTTAAGGTGCAGGAGGGGCGAATCGATAAATTGTAAGGCGCACAAGTGGGAGACGGCTCGTTAGGTTTAGCGGCGTGAACGGTATGAGACCCGTTAGCCAAGGGCTATAAATAGGTGTAGGGGCTGCATACCCCCTTGAGGGTTTTTGTGCATTTGCTCTCCATTTTGTGTGTGTTCCTCCCAAGAAGTATGTGAGGCTCTTGGTGTTCTTGAGGATTGAGAGAGAGTGAATGGATTGAGAGTCTTGTAATTACTCCTCCTGTTCTAATGTCCATGCGTATGGGGACTCCTTTGTAATCTTTCACCTATTCGTAAACTGTGTTGAGATGCTTTGGTTTCGTTTCTTCTTTCTTGATCTTTGTTCTTCTCGCTTATCCCTTTGGTTGAAGTAGATGTTATTCTTTGCCTTTCTCGGATCTCAGCTCTTCTTTGAGCAGAGAAACTTGGTATTTCGCTTCGTTGTCTCGTAGATAGAGCTCTAGTTGTGATGTTAAAATCAGAATGTAAGGAGGCTAGAATCTCAAGAATTTCTAGTGATTGGGAATCTAGAGGCTAGTTGATCATACGCACTTTTAGTCTTTTCTCGCTTATTCTCGCTTTTTGTCTCCTAAATGTTTTTGACTTGATGTTCATTGTGTAAGTTCTATCTTATAGTTTTCGATCATCTTTACTAGTCCCCGATGCGCCTTCTATGCCAAAAATGTTTCGACTACCACCGATGTTGTTTTCAAGTTTTCACCGGATTTAGGTTCACTATCGACACCGCTTGTCCGAAATTTCGCAGCAGCTTGGTTCGGCATTTCGGCTGGTTCTTTGGACTAATGTCACAATCCTCTGTCTAAAAGAGCAAGCGCAGCTTGATCACCGCTCCGTCTTCGATTCCTTTGCCGGAGGAAGTCTACACCTTTTTTTGGGTTCTTTTCTTCTTTGCTTTGCTCCTTTTCTTTTCGCCAGTGGCGCTTCTTTATGTTTTGCCGAGCATGCCGCTTTCACTTCACGGTTGCTTTTGGGAGGTGTCAAGTCTGTTTTGGTTGGTCTGCAGTTGTGTTCCCTTTTCGGTTTTCTTTTGATCTTTGACCATTTTGCATGCGAGATCAAACAGATTATTTTCAACAAATTTTACCGATTACTCTCGATTTATTTTGAATTTATTAGTATCGCATGCTCCAATTTTTCGAATTTATTTTACGTGAGTTGCTTCGCCTCGCATCTTTTGAGTAATTGGTGTACGAATTCTCGGGGGTGATTTTCAAGAGAACGACATTCACCCCCCCTCTGTCCCCATTTCGATCCTACAGTTGGATTCCTGCTCTCCTAAGGTTGTCAAAGGTCTCTTGGAGATCCTGACCGTGGGAGGCGAGCTGCCTAGTTTTGACGACTACGTCGTCGACGTAAGCCTCCATGTTCCTTCTGAGCTGAGAGGCCAGCGCTAGCACGATGAGGCGGGTGAATGTTGCCCCGCATTCTTCAAGTCAAGGGCATCCCGACGAAGCAATATGTCCCAATCGGCGTGATGAAACTAGTCTTATCTTCGTCGCCCTTGGCCATGTAGATCTGGTGGTAGCCAGAGTAGGCATCCAAGAAGCTCATGAGCTTGCACCCCGTAGTGGCATCGACCAGTTAATCTATGCACGGCAAGGGGTAATCATCCTTCGGGAATGCCTTGTTTAGGGTAGTGAAGTCGATGCACATGCGTCAGGCACCGCTGGCCTTTTTCACCAGCATCGGGTTGGCAAGCCAATTCGGGTGTTAGACCTTGCGGATGACTCCGACCTGGAGAAGCTTCGCTATCTCCACCTTAGCCGCTTGGTGCCGGTCGATGGAAATGCGCCGAAGCCTCTGCTTGACCGGTTTGGCGTCGAGGCAGACCACTAGGTTGTGCTCGATGAGGGCGTGGTCCACGCCTTCAATGTCCTCTAGGGACCACGCGAAGACATCTGCGTTGGTCTAGAGAACCTGGAGCAAGTCTTTCTCGACTTCCGGGGGAAGGCTCTCACCGATGGACATGAACTGACCTTCGACTTGGAGAGGCACCGTCTTGACCCCACCCTCCGGCCGGGGTTTAGGCGTCCATCCCGGGGCAGACGGCGTGTCCGCCTCTAACCTGTTGGTGAGACGCCGGGCGAGGTCCTGGTCACCGAAGATGGTGATGAAACCTCGCGGGCCCGGGAGCTTCATACATAAGAAGCCATGGTATGGGACCGCCCCGAAGGAATTGAGGGTTGGACGCCCCAATATGGCATTGTACGGGTGTGGGATGTCAACGACGTCGAAGGTGATGTCTTCGCTCTTGGCATTGTTGGCTTAGCGAAAGGAGACTTGGAGGTGTACCTAGCCCACCGCCTTCAGCGGCTGACCCCCGAAACCTTGGAGCGGTATTGGCGATGGACCCAAGCGACTCCGGGGTATCCCCATTTGGTCGAAGGCCGGCACAAACAGGAAGTTCGCGGAGCTGCCCCCATCGACTAGAACACACCTGACGTCGCAGCCTGCGATGGCGGCTTGGACGACCAGGGGATCCTGGTGGGGAAATTCCACGATCTGGGCGTTGGTGGGCGTGAAGGTGATTTCACAATGCGCCACCCCCGAAGGTGCTTGTGCCGAGGAGGCCTCCAGCGAGGAGCCTCAAGAGATGACGTTGATGATCCGGCGCTGGGTCCCCTCTAGAGCCTGAGCTCGTGAGGGGCTCTCTTGTGGCTGCTGCACGTGGGCCACGACGGGTGGCGTCGCTTCTAGGGCTAGAGCCCTAGCGGTGGCCTGCGGCAGTGCGACGATTGTGGTGCATGCCCGCGTGAAGTGGTCACCACTCGCACCACGTGCCGTAGTCCTAGTTTTCCTGTTCTGCGCGAGGTCTTTTGTCGCGGCCCCGGTCGCGTTCCCATCCTCGGCCTCCGCGGCCCCGCCCACAAAAGGTGGGGACAGCGTCTTGGGAGGTGCCCTCTTTGTCGAAGACATGATGGGTCTTTTGGGGTCTACACTGGCTGTGCTTGGGCTTGCCACTCGACGAGCTCTAGTTGTGCTCAGCGTCGTTGCGCTCAGGGGCGCCCCTCACAAACTCTTGCTTGCACTTGCCTTTCAGGGAGTTGTCCTTCAGCGAGTCTCCGTTCTTCGTCATGTCCTCCGTCTGACTGGTGTCAGAGTCATCGCCTTGGCGCCGTCGCGCATCTTCCTCTGCCCTGGCATACTCTTCCATTTTATCGAAGAGCTTCGCCACCGCCTTGATTGGCTGCGGCGCGTTGTACTCGGCGTGAGCCTCGTGCAGAGGCCCCAGATCACTGCATTGATGATAGTTGTCTCGTTGACATCTTTGACCTGCTAGTGGACCTTCACGAAGCGCTTGAATTACTCCCGGAGCTTCTCCAAGGGTTTTTGCTTGATAGTGAAGAGTTGATCCGCGTCGATCCGCTCGACGTAGTTCCCATGGAAATTGTTGTAAAGGCGGTCGCGGATTTGCTCCCATGCGTAGATGGAGTTTAGCTCTATGGTAAAGAACCAAGAGAACGCCACCCCCTGTAGCGAGGGGAGCCCCTTCGCTTTGGTGGAGTCGTCTCCGCCTGCAGCTTCGATGGCGGTCTCGTACACGCGCATGAACTCCCGAGGGTCCGAATCGCCTATGTACGCTTCGATGGCGCTGGGGAACTTGAAGTCCTCCGGCCATGCCGATTGCTGTAGGCCCGCGGAGAGGGGGGACTCCGGATCCACGCGTCACTGTGGGACGCGACTGGACGTAGGGGCCTCGCGGTTGTCCGTCTGCTCCGGCGTGGGATCTGGCACGGCCATCGGCAGGATCTACTGGCTCCGAGCCTCTTGCATATTCCGCACAGCCCGCGGAGGTCCGCTAGCTCTGTTGGAGCGTGCCGACAGCCGCCGCAGAGCGCTTCATCGTCACCGCAGTACGGGCCATCGGCCCGCCTGGTTGCATCGTCGGGGCCGCAGCAACCACGGCCTGCACTCCTGAGCTGCCCGATGCACCGGTGCGGTGGACTTTGGAGTCAGTGACAAGGCCGACGTTGCCGCCGGAGCCGCTCGCTGCTCCCGCACCGGACGTAGGGACGGTGGCTGTGCCAACATGGGCATGGGCGTTACCGCCCCCGACAACCCGGTCGATGCCGCTGGTGCCGACCGTTGCGCCAGCGGTGGGGTCGATCGCCGCGCCGTGAGCGTCATCGTTCGTAGCTGCAATGGCGGTGTCAATGCCTGCACTCGCGATCGCCGACGCCGAAGCCCTAGTGTTGACGCGCACCTCCGTCGTGTCTTTCCTCTTCTTCTCCGCCGCCGATGATGAAGTTTTCTTCGGTGCCATCATTCTTCAGATCTTGAGGCTTGCTCTTGTCGTCCCGATCCCCACGGACGGCACCAATTGTTGTGGTTACAGACCAAACAGAGAGAGTATGGTGGTGGAGAGTTAGGTGAGCAATTCCCTGGGTCTCCCCCGTGGCCTGGATGGCATGTATATATTCACATGGGGAGTATTTTACAATTATACCCTTACACTAAAGTTTCCCTTCTAAGGGCATTTATGTCCTTGTACGTGTCCCATCTTTGGACTTTGCAGCCTTCTAACAGGCCGACTGGGCTTAGGTGGAGGCCACCCCTACAACAATAAGAAATCATCAGTCAAAATTGCTACCCCTGTTACTATAATGATCGATTTGATGTTACAAAATGACTAATAGCGCGTGCAATCATAATAACACCACACTGTATTCATGTCCTTGTTCCCCCTCGGTACTTCAACCCTAGCTCCACCCCTAAGAGCACGATCACTCGATGCCTCAATCTGGGAATTTTGGACGTATCTAACATCGTGAGAGCCAGAAATTCCAATTATAGCCCCCTGACCATGAAAATTCCATTTCTGGTCCCCATCCCGACCGCGGGACACTGCCGACGCGACACCTATCCGGTCCGAGCCACAGTGAGGTCGTGTGGTCGGGGACCACACGACTCAACTATGCACGCCACCGCGGTCCGGCATCGCATGACCGAAGCCGCCGACCGCACGATCGCGCCCCGACCGCACGTCTCTTCTGTCGCTCTAATCATTTTGCCAAAAGCAATGTCTCCCTGGCCTTTTTCACGCCTGCTTGCACATGCGTCTGCAGCTCACTCCAATGGCCCCTCCCTGTGAGTGATGAATACACAGATAAAGAGCTCATTTCCATGCGCGTATGGTCTCATACCAAGCCAGGAAGCTCATTTGCGCTTCGCCTGCCGAAGAGCAGGCGAGGAAGTGAGGAGCGAAAACACGTAGATTTGAGTTATTTTCGTTTGGATTCAGTGGATTTGGCAAGTACAAAAGTTGTAGATCGTCTCGTGAGCTTCAAGAAGAGGTAAGTATTGTGCCCGTGCAACTATATTTTTATGCATGTCATTAGACCATAATTAACCAAACCGTCTTTTTTAATGTTATTTTATGTCAATCTTTGATACCTATGTATTTGTAGCAAAACTTCCAAATGTAGTTGTAGTGTATGTAATGTTGTAGTTTGTTTTTTGTGAACATACGTATTGTAATGTAGTTTTATTTGTGTGAAAATATGAACTTGTAGATGTGTAGACATTGAGAAAATACATATTTATGTTAGAGTATTTGTAGATGATAACAATAGTAGCATGATTAGAAACATAAAATTAGTACGCTTACGGAAGGTGGTCAAAATAAATTGGAAATAAATTTTGTACATTAGAATTTAAATACAATAACTGTAATACAAAGTTATAGTAGAATTAAATAAAGTGAGGACATGAAATTAGAATGATTTTTCTATTTATGTACTGATCCGTAAGTGAAAGCCCGCATTAAGTAAAAGTTAAAAATATATATATAATTAGTAATTGGATATTTGCATTAATTGAAAAAAACATGCAATACGAAGTAGTGGTGAAAATAAAAAAATAAAATTTAGATTGAGAAATAAAAAAGTATTAATCGATTATGTAGGTGATAGGAAGAGGTACGAAATTAACATGTAAATCTTAAAGTGCGGTAGTGGGTGTTTGATGGTACGATTTAGGTACGCCATGGGTGACATTCAAGACTTGTTTGTGTTTTACGGGAGTGGTCTCGTACGCGATGGGCCGTATGGGGCGGACCTGTCAAATTGTGGTAGGACCGTGATCTGGGCACCCGGTCTGACCGCCATGAGCTTGTCTGAGCTACGGAGGTGTGTCTGTTCGGCGTTCGATTGATACACCACAAGGAAGAAGTTACAGATCGAGGCAGTCTATGCCTCAGTGGTGGGTCCTCCAGGGGAGACCATGTGGCAACTCTCGAAGGTGACCAATGACCCCTCGCGGACCAACTACATGGAGGTTGTGTGCAACCCTGACGCTGCGATATATCCTAGGCTAATGGTGTATATCGAGTTCGTGGAGACGACAGAATCATCCGCCATGGTTGGTTCTGAAGCCGCCGGCGATCGTGAAGACGCTTCTGCGGGAGAACATGTGGGCGAGGAAGTGGGTGATGAAGACCTCAGGAGGCGTGCGGACAATTTCCAGTCCAACGAAGGTGGGGGGAGAGGTGGTGGGCTGCCGTATTGATCGTCATGAGTACCTGCGCACTGTGGAAGAAGTGCACGAGGAGGACGAGGATGATGAAGCAGCAGCTCGGAGAGGGCGGCGATGGCGGTCAGGTGGAGGGTGGTAGGTGGTGTTGTGACCACCGACATTGCGTATGTGTCGTCCAGACTGGACGACAACACATCATCATCCCTAGTTCTGCCACAGGCGGAGGAGGCAGAATGGGGGTTCAGCGAGGCCACACTCATTTTGGGGCGAAGCTTACAGAATAAAGTCTTGCCAACAGTTATTGCTAGATACGCCATGAACATTAGCCGGACCTATCGGGTGCATTTGGTCAAACCGAACACGTACATTGTGAAGTGTGTCGACGGGTCCGCCCCGCAAAGTTCGTGCACAGCGGTTCAAGGGCGCTGGCAAGGAGTTTCGGATAACGGTCTCGCATGATCACGCTTCGCGAGCTTGCGGGGACAGTACATTGGCACCGCAACATAACATCATCGTATGTTGCGGAGCTAGTAAGCCACCTCATCGTGGCAGATGTGTCCATTTCTCTGAAGGTTCTAATGGCAGATGTAGCAAATATGGTGGGGTTTGAAGTGAGCTACAAGAAGGTATGGCGGGCGGCGAAGGTGTTTGCCGTATGTTTGGGACGTCACGAGGCGTACGACTGGTCCCAAGAATCGTCGCGAGAAATTACGGAATCAAACCCGTGCATGTACATTATGAGGTAGAGAGAGGTTCATCCACGGAGGCCCGAATTATTTTATTCTTGACGAGTGTTCGGCTTTCCATCGAGCGATAGAAGTGTTCGGTCGTCGCGCTAACAATAGACGGATGATACTATCCCAAGTACAAGGTACTATCCTCACATTGATTCAATGACGAATGAGCAGCATTACTCCCGCTGGTATTTGCATCAGTGGAGAATGAGAATACGATAGTCGGCTTTTTTTCCTTGCCGTGTGAAGCAGTTGCAAGATCGCCCCGAAGTGTGTGTCATCTTAGACTGCAATGCAGGCTTACTATCTGCGTGCGACGATGCGAGAATGGACGCACCACCTTCAAGTGGAATGATCTAAAGAACCGTTGGTGCATGAGGCATCTTGCAGCGATCTTCCACAGAAGGTTCCGTAGCAAGGACCTAATGAAGATGTTCAAGAAGATATGTATGCAAAACCAGAAGCAGAAGTTCGACACCTTGTGGAGGTACCTCGATCAGAAGACTAGCTAGCATGTGCAGACAGAGGCTGGCGCCGTGGAGAGAGGCTCCACAAGAGTTGGGGTGTTCACACAATGGGTTCAGTCAAATGCACCTGACTTGCAGATGTGGTCTTTGTTACACGACACCGGTGGAGCAAGGTATGGAATCATGACAACCAACATGTCCGAGGTTTACAACGGTGTCTTGAAGGGCGTCAGATCCCTACCGATCACGGCAATCGTGGACAAGAGTTGGAACCGTACTGTCGGGTACTTTGTTAATAGAGCCATGATGGTTTAGAAGCATCTAGACAAAAATAAACAATACTCTGAGGTAATGCAGGCCTACATGGGCAAAAAGATGGAGAATGGTCGTTCCCACATTGCTCAGACCATTGATGGCTTAAGGAAGAAGCTCGAGTCGCCTCGAGCAAAATCGTCATGGGTCACATTAGAGGATCAGCGGATATGCACGATTGATGAGAAAGCATCTTGCACCGCAACAAGCCCCGCCGCACAAGCCATGCTCCCATGTGCACGCGGCCGCTGCGGTATGGCGGCCGACGTCGGATATATCTCAGTACGACATGCGACACTTGTATGCAACCGGGAGTGAGTTCCATTCTCTGGGGTAGACATGTACTACAGCGAATTATGGCCAGGGGAGGTAAAGTGGGTGCCCAACGATGCACTGAAGCATGTCGGTCATGGAAGACGACAAAGTCGTCGTATCCGCAATGACATGGATGACAGCCAGCGTGGGGATCGAGTTCGGCGCCCGAGGTGCAGGCTATGCAATACGATTGGGCATTCCCTCAGCTAGTGCCCAAACAAGCCGACATCAAACAACGCTCCGTAGTAGCAAGCACAATATTTTGTTGCAGTCATTGTTGCTTCCATGTGTTCTGTGCGTTGCGATGCACTTGTGCCATATGTTGGCGAGGTCCCTTCCATTTTTGAGGAGATGTACGCTGCATTGTTGGTTTCATGTCTCTATGTCGCGCACATTATCTTGCAACATTTTACTGTGCATATTTTATGTATGTTTTGGTTCATTCCGTATGTTTTCCTATTGTGTGGGTCATATTCGTGAGCACATTTTATATATGTGTTGGTACATTCCGTATGTTTCGCTATCGTTACGTTTGTTGTTAATTATGTTGTCATTTCTTGCACACTTTAGTATCAATCTAGACTAACTTGTTTTCCTTCTTTCGCAGGAGATGGCTTACGAGTTGCTAGACCCCCGTTGGGATGAGCGCACCGATGCTTGTAGTGGTCGCCGGGGCGAACTCGAGCTGATCCTTAGGAGCCTCGAGCATCGACCTCTCGACCAGCGGTACATCCCACTATTGCGGGACACCGGGCTGCTGTCCATTGCCCGCATGATGGATGTACCGCATGCGTTGTAGTTTGATGCGGCGTTGCTATCCGCTCTCGTTAATCATTGGAGGTCGGACACTCACACCTTCCACTTCCGGTGGGGCGGGATGACGGCTACTCTACAGGACGTGGCGATGCTTACAAGTCTACCTCTCCGTGGTGCCAGAGTGGTGCCACCCCAAAGCGTGCGATTGGAAGGTGCATGCGGGTCACCAGTTTGGTCATCCGATCCCGGACAACGTAGCTGGTGTGCCACATGGATGACTTCGTCGGTACATGACATGTCCTGGACACGCACATGAGGGCGAGTGCGAGCACACTTCATTGCGTACGCTATTTACGTTCGGGTGGGTTTTGTTCCCTAGCACCATCGGAGATTCCGTGCAGCCTAGCTACATACACCTAGCGGAGTCCTTGGCGGATGGCTGGCCTGGTGAAATGCCACAATATAGCTGAGGATCAGCAGTTCTTAGCGCCACATCCGAGGCTTGTGTGATGCCTCGCACGGCACGGCCAATGAGCCGATCCCAGCCGCTCTGCTATATTCTCCTTGATTGTGGTCGTGGAACACTTCCACTGGCGTGCCTTACTTTGGACGCCATGCACCCTTATGAGTTCGGTCCAGCCTCACGCCTTGCCGATGGCGATGACCCGTTGATAGGCCCACAATGGTGCACGTTGGACACATGACATGTCGATTGCGGTGGGCCAAGGAGAGACCGAGACGCAGTGTGCGAGTTCCACAACATAAACTGAGACTCTCCACGAGGCCAAGATAGTCCGGTGACCATGGACTCCACCGTTCATTATGGACACGCCCCACATTATCATCTCGGCAGGCAGATCACATGTACGATTGATGACCGCCACTTGGTGTTCGCACTTCATCGAGCCATACAACCCACGCCGAGTCATGACTCATGTGTGCAACGATCGCTGATCCCACCGAGGCCTCATGACTCGGCGTGGTTGTATGGCTCGACGGCGCGAGAACACCAAGTGGTAGGTCGTCAACCAAGACATGTGATCCCGCCCGACCGAGATGATAATCTGTGGAGGGCCGTGTCCATAATGAACGGGAGTCCATGGCCACCGACTATCTCTACTGTGGAGAGTCTCAACATGTTGTGGAACCCTGCACACATGTCTTGGTCTCTCCTTGGCCCACCGCAACTGACCATGTGTGCAACGCATACCATTGCGGGCCCATCAACTGGGTTGTCGCCATCAGAAAGGCCGTAGAACTGCAGGCTGAACTCGTAAGGGTGCACAACAGTACCAAAGTAAGGCCTACCAACAGGGAAGTGTTCCCACGACCACAACTGAAGGAGAATGTAGCAGACGGCTAGGACCGGCTCGCTGGCCGTAGTACGCTGCAAGGCATCACACAAGTCTTGGTATGTGGCGCTAAGAACTGCTGATCCCAAGCAATATTGTGGCACCTCACCAAGCCAGCCATCTGCCAATGACTCTGCTAGGTGTATGTAGCTAGGCTACACGGAATCTCCTGTGGTGCTAGGGAACAAGCCCACACGAACAGAAATAGCAGGTACGCAATGAAATGTGTCCGCACCTCGTCCTCATGTGCATGTCCAGGACATGTCATGTACCGACGAAGCCATCCATGTGCCACACCAGCTATGTTGTCCAGGATCGGATGATCGAACCGTGACCCTGCATGCACCTTCCAACTGGCCGCTTTGGGGTGGCACTACAGCAGCGCCATGGAGGGGTAGACCTGTAAGCATCGCCACGTCCTGCAGAGTAACCGTCATCTCGCCCCACCGAAAGTGGAAGGTGTGAGTCTCCGGCCTCCAGCGATCAACGAGAGCGAAAAGTAATGCCGCATCAAACTGCAACTCATGTGGTACATCCAACATACGGGCAACGCGCAGTAGCCCGGTGTCCCGCAGTAGTGGGATGTACCACTGATCGAGAGGCCAATGCTCTCAAGGGCTCCTAAGGATCAAGCTCGGAGGCCCGGCTCCCGACGACCACGACAGGCATCGGTGCCGCTCATCCCAACGGGGGTCTAGCAACTCGTAAGTCATCTTCTACCAAAGAAGGAAAATAAGTTAGTCTAGATTGGTACTAAAATGTGCAAGAAATAACAACATAATTAACAACAAACGAACGACAAATAAACGCATTTTAATGTACCAACACATACATAAAATGTGCACACGAATATGACCTACACACACAACAGGGAAACATACAGAATGTACCAAAACATACATAAAATGTGCACGGTAAAATGTTGCAAGCTAATGTGCGCGACATAGAGACATGGAACCAACAATGCAGCGTACATCTCCTCAATAATGGAAGGCACCTCGCCAACATATGGCATGAGTGCATCGCAACGCACAGAACACATGGAAGCAACAATGAGTACAGCAAAACATTGTGCTTGCTACTACGGAGCGCTGCTTGATGTCGGCCTGTTTGCGCACTAGCTGAGGGAGTGCCCAATCGTCTTGCATAGCCTACACCTTGGGCGCCGAACTCGATCCCCACGCTGGCTGTCATCCATGTCATTGCAGATGCGACGGCTTTGTTGTCTGCCACGACTGACATGCTTCAGTGCATCGTTGGGCACCCACTTTACCTCCCCTGGCCATAATTCCCTGTAGTGCATGTCTACCCCGTAGGAATGGAACTCTACACCTGTGTCGCATACAAGTGTTGCATGTCATATTACTTTGAGATGTATCGCGTCGACGCCACCATACCGCTGTAGGCGTGGTACACATCGCATGGATTGTGCGTATGTAGGCTTGTTGCGTGCAAGATGCTTTCATCAATCGCATACCTACTGCGATCCTCTAATGTGACCCATGACGCTTTTCCGCTCGAGGCGACCTTAAACTTCTTCCTTAAGCCATCAATGGTCTGAGCAATGTGGGAACAACTCTTCTCCATCTTTTTGCCCATGTAGGCCTGCATTACCTCAGAGTATTGTTTGTTTTTGTCCAGGTGCTTTTTCGCCATCATGGCTCTATTCATAAAGTACCCGACAGTATGGTTCCAACTCTCGTCCACGATTGCCGTGATCGGTAGGGATTTGACGTCATTCAAGACACCGTTGTAAACCTCGGACATATTGGTTGTCATGATTCCATATCTTGCCCCACCTGTGTTGTGTAACAAAGACCACATCTCCAAGTTAGGTGTATTTGACTGAACTCATTGTGTGAACATCACAACTCTTATGGAGCCTCCCTCCACGGCCCCAACTTCTGTCTGCACATGCTTGCTAGCCTCCTGATCGAGCTGCCTCCACAAGGTGTCGAACTTCCGCTTCTGGTTCTACATACATAGCTTCTTGAATATCTTCATTAGGTCCTTGCAACAAAACCTTTTGTGGAAGTTCGTTGCAAGATGCCTCATGCACCAATGGTTCTTCAGATCAATCCACTGGAAGGGGGGCTGTGTACCATTCTACATCGTTCGCAATGCAGACAGCAAGCCTGCATTGCGGTCCGAGATGACACACACTTTGGGGCGATCTTGCACTATGGCCTGCTTCACATTGGTAAGGAACCAAAGCCAGCTATCTGTATTCTCATTCTCCACAATTGCAAATGCCACCGAGTAATCGGTCATTTATGCGCACCGCAATCGCAGTGAGGATAGTACCTTGTACTTGCTTGGATAGGAACATCCCGCTATCGTTAGCACTAGACGGCACGACCAACCCTTCTATCGCCTCGATGGAACGCCTAGAACACTATGTCAAGAATAAACACCCGGGCCTCCGTAGGATGAACCCTCTCCTGTGCCTGTTAATGTACGTGCCTGGGTTTTATTCCGCAATTTGTCGCAAAGATTCTGGGACCGTGTCGCACGCCTCCTCGACGTCCCAAACATACGGTGCAGCACCTTTCGCTTCACCCGCCATACCTTCTTGTAGCTCACTTCAAACCCCACCATATTCGCTACATCTGCCATTAGAACCTTCGGAGAAATGGACACATCTGCCACGATGATGTGGGTCACCAGCCCCGCAACATACGACGATGTCATATTGTGGTGCCTATGTACTGGCCCCGCAAGCTCGCAATTGTGATCATGTAGCACCGTTATCCGGAACTCCGTGCCAGCGCCCTTGAACCGCTGTGCACGAACTTTGCCAGAACAGGACCCGTCGACACACTTCACAATGTACGTGTCCGAGTTTGACTTATGCACCCGATACGCCCGGCTATTGTTCACGACGTATCTAGCAATAGCTCACTGGCAAGACTTTATTACGGAAGCATTGCCCCAAAATGAGTGTGGCCTCGCTGAACCCTCATTCTGCCTCCTCCGCCTATGGCAGAATTAGGGATGTCGCTGTATTGTCGTCCAGTCTGGACAACACGTACACAACGTCGGTGGTCACAACACCACCTACCACCCCTTTAATTGCAGCTTTGCCATCGTCGTCCTCTCCAGAACTGCATGTTTCCTCATCCTCGTCCTCCTCGCTGCCCACTTCTACCACCTGGTCCGCAAGGTACTCATGACAATCAATACGGGTGGCCCACCACCTCTCACCCACACCTTCGTTGGCCTGGAAATTGTTCACACGCCTCCTGAGGTCTTCATCACCCACTTCCTCACCCACATGTTCTCCCGCAAGCGTTTTCACGATCACGGCCAGATCGTAACCAACCATGACTTGATGATTCGCCCTTCGCACGAACTCGACAAACACCATTCACCTGGCATATATCGCAGCGTCAGGATTGCACACGACCTCCATGTAGTTGGCCCACGAGGGGTCATTGGTCACCTTCAGGAGTTGCCACATGGTCTCCCCTAGAGCACCCAGCACTGAGGCATAGACTGCCTCGATCCGTAACTTCTTCCTTGCGGTGTACCAATCGGACGCCAAACGCACACACCTCCGTAGCTCGCATAAGCTCATGGCGTTGCATCGGTGCCCGCATCACGATCCGATCACAATTTGATAGATCCGCCCCATACGGCCCGTCGCGTACGAGACCACTCCCGTAAAACACGAACAAGTCTTGAATGTCACCCATGGCGTACCTAACATAAATACATAATCAACCATCTTACTACACAGCATGCAACAATCGTACCATCAAACACCCACTACCGCACTTTAAGATTTACATGTTAATTTCATACCTCTTCCTGTCACCTACAGAATCGATTAGTACTTTTTTATTTCTCAATCTAAATTTTATTTTTTTATTTTCACTACTACTTCGTATTGCATGTTTTTTTCCAATTAATGCAAATATCCAATTACTAATTTTATATATTTCCTTTCTAACTTTTACTCAATGCGGGCTTTCACTTACGGATTCGTACATAAATATAAAAATCATTCTATTTTCATGTTCTCACTTTATTTAATTCTATTATAACTTTGTGTTACAGTCATTATATTTTAATTCTAATGTACAAAATTTATTTCCAATTTATTTTTACCACCTCCCGCATTGTACCCAGTGCTTCTGTAAGCATACTAATTTTATGTTTCTAATCCTGCTACTATTGTTAACATCTACAAATACTCTGACATAAATATGTATTTTCTCAATGTCTGCACATCTACAAGTTCATATTTGACACAAATGAAACTACATTACAATACATATGTTCACAAAAAACAAACTACAGCATTACATACACTACAACTACATATGTAAGTTTTGTTACAAATACATAGGTATCAAAGATTGACATAAAATAATATTAACAAATGACGGTTTGCTTAATTATGAACTAATGACATACACAAAAATATAGTTACACGGGCATAAGACTTACCTCTTCTTGAAGTTCACGAGACGATCTACAACTTTTATACTTGTCAAATCCACTAAATCCAAACGAAAACAACTCAAATCTTCGTGTTTTCGCTCCTCACTTCCCTTCACTTCCTCCCTTGCTCTGTCTTTGCTTGAACGAACTGCAAATGAGTTTTTTGGCTTGGTATGAGACCATACGCGCACGAGAATGAGCTCTTTATCTGTGTATTTATCACTCACGGGGAGGGGCCATGGGAGTGAGCTGCAGATGAGTGTGCTGGCGGGCGTGAAAAAGGCGAGGGAGACGTTGCTTTTGACGGAACGATTAGACGGCAGAGGAGACGTGCGGTCAGGATCGCAGTCGTGCGGTCGGCGCACGTCATGCGATGCCGGACCGCACGACCGGGCGTGCACGCTGAGTCGTGGGTCCTCGCTCGTGCGTCCGGGACCGCACGACCGGATAGGTTTCACACAAGAAGTGTCCCGCGGTCGGGAAGGGGGCCAAAAATGGAATTTTTGTGATCAAAATGCTATAATTGGAATTTCTGGCACTTACAGTGTTAGTTACGTTCAAAATTCTCAATCTGGGACCATGCCAGAGCTTGCCAGAATGTAGGGTCCGCCTCTACTGCCCGTACCTATCTATTTGCAGTGTCTTACAAATTCAACTATGTTTTTCACTTGAGCTGTGTTGTGTGGGCTGTAGACCAACCTTCATTAGTATGACACAAGTAATCGCTTGTTTCGGTTTCAACTTTTAGCTTATTTTTTATTATTTATAAATTTTGTCTTTTTTTAAACTTTTGGTTTTTTGAGCTTTTTTGCCAATTCTTTTTTTTCCCGTATTCACTTGCGTTGTCCATGATGAGCTATCATATTTTTTCTATTTTTAATTTTTTTTAAAATTTAATTACGTCAAATAAATCACCTTCAGCTACAGTGAAATTTCATTCGCTACAGTTCAATTTTAGTCATAAGCCACAGCTTTTCAGCTCAACCGAGCGGAGCCGCCAGCAAACTGGAAGAAAATGGGCAAACAAGAAACAGCGTTGATCTGCCTGTCTGGTTGGCACGGAGTCCACAACAGAATGCCTTGCAAATTGCCAAAACGTGAGCGGACTACAAATACCAGATGCCTGGAAAGACACGCAACCATTCTACTGAGTAAAACGAAAATCTTTAGTAGACATCACGAAAAGCCTCCGATGACTGCTTAGGCCATCCACAGTGTTGTTCTAAAGTGGGTACTAAGGGCTCATTAGGGTTGTTTTTTATGGTTATGCCTTATGATTTTTTGTTGTAATTTTTGAATTTTGGCTGTTTACGATGGATATTATAGAGAAATAGATATTTGCTTGTGATTTTGGTTGGTATAAATATTGAGCTTTTAACGTGTACTATAATTAACTTGTAGATTCTATCTTAAAAAAAATACTCTGTTTAAAAATTAGGTACTATAGCAAAAAGCAAAAACTGTTTTTACAAATCACAAAAAACATATCCTAGGACCCTTAGGGTCGACCTCAAACGCTAGGGTGGACACTGGCAAGAAAAACTAAGGACCGGGTCTCAAGCTTATGACCCGATCTTAAGTAACAAAAAAAAAGCACAATCATGGAGCCGCACGCATGGGTGGATGTTGTTGCCGCCAACAGGTTGACGTGTCGCCGGCCACCGCCGCCGGATCTGGCCACCATGGGGTCAAGGGAGGAGGGGCGTCTTCGGACCTGGTGGGGATAGGGGCATCGCCGCTGGATCCGGCCTTAGCTAACATTGTCACGTCGCGTACATTCCCAATGCCTCCTCCTGCTTCCATGGATCTGATGATCATCTACACGGTCTCATGGTGTACTATAAAAGAAGGAAACAAAGAACCGATCAGGTTACTTTCTTCCTGCCAAGTGAAGGAAATCTGGGCTTTGCTAGACATTGCTCAGTATCTGCCTCATTAGTAACTCTGTACTTAAGTGGCGCGGCTGCAGGCGGCCCAGTGTAGGTCCTCTTATTTCGGCTTAAGTTTCAGATTTATTTTTTATTATTTTTAAATTTTGTTTTTTTAGTTTTTTAGCTTTTTTGTATTGTCTGTGATTGGCTAACCTGTTTTTTTTCTATTTTTAAATTTTTAAAATTTAATTACGCCAAATAAGTCACTGTCGGACCCTAGGTTTAGCAACACGGAATCCTCTGTGCTTCCACCGCACTATTCTCTGGATCAGTAGATAGTGCTCACATATACATTACTGTATATCAAAACATACCATGCGAAGCGTAGATAATACGGTAACAACTTACTCATGAGCCAATCAGCCGAAATCAATAAAATACAGCAGCGTAAACTTCACTCAAGTGGGACCCTCAGGACTTGCCCACAGGCAGCCAACTGGGGTTCGCGACCTAGTTCTTGGCCTCTTCATTTTCCAGCTCTTTCGATCCCCTTAAGACACCGTAGGGCTTGATCTTCTTTTTCTTATTGATTGAATGATGGTAATTGAGCAAAAGTAAGTACAACGGTATTCAGCAAGCCACCACACAGAATGTAAATAATAATAGATGCAGGGCTGTCAAGTGGGGCTTGAGGTTCTTTTATTTGCTTAAAGCGACATTTGCAATAATCATAATTAAAATTTTCTATGACTTGGCGTTCTACAAACATGCTTTAAAGAGTTTGAAAATTGTGCAGTATTTATAGCGGTGTAGATTCCATCCATCGATTACATGATTCCATCCACCTATGCTATCTTTTGATCATTAGGTTACTTCAACCTCATTATCAACGCTGGAGTACATCCCTTCAGGAAATTTTCCAAAGTGAGGTTTACATCCGCCTGACAGTTTTCTTCCCACCCTCAAAGGTTTTGAAATAGAACTAACTCGAGGAAGATTTCCATGTCCGCCTTTGATCGTGGGCACGGTTGTTCGAACAGTTGTATACTCTGCAGAGACTGTACATCTTTACCCACAAGAGACAATCAGTTCGATGGGCTCACATGATTCCTTGGACATGTAGATCGAGAAATTGTCACGAGGCCTCTACAATACCTCGCCCTTTAGCATCTCACTCCTAGAGGGTTGCTTCCATAGGTTGTGCAGGATGTCCATCACATGTTAGCACAGTCGGACTCCACTCTCCACAAATGCTAGCCTTGGGAACATCACCTCTATCCAGTGTCCCATTCTGTGTGGGGTTTTTATTACCCACCTACACCCATCTTCCGTGAGATGACTAGAGGGTTTAGAAAATTATTCAGCCAAGCCTACATTTTGCCAGCTTGTGGTTGCACTGCTGTACACGGAGGGGTCATCACAGGATTAAGTCCTTAATTTGTCTAGGCAGTTCATTCCACAAACCGCAGACCTTGTGTTACATCCACACCCACCACTATTACCATCCGCCCAGACAGTTATAGCAATTTTTTTAGGGTTTTGAGAAGCATAATTTAAGTTATCACAAATTATCAGTCACTTACTTCATGTGACTATCCCAAACTAGTTTTCATATTTGAAGATTGATAATCAGGGCCACTAGTGTCCTAGACTTGACAAGACTAGCATGGCATTAGTATGACTTATAGCTAGTATAGTTATCATTAATATCTAGGGTGACAATGGTCAGGTGATTCAAGTGTAAGGAAAGTCATAGTAGTATTTAAAACATCAAATAGACATGTAACTAACTTAAGCTTTGACATACATTTGCATAATAAATTAAGCATGCAATTTGATAATTTAAACGAACATAATTTTGCATAAAACGTACGATCAATATGATCAAAGTGATGACTTGCCTTGCTCGATTTAACATGGTCTTGATCTTACTCAAAGCCTTCTCAGTCGATTATTTGGATTATTGATCATCATCTCTTTCCATGTCTTGATCTTGCTCAAACTTTTCGTCTCTTCGTGGCTCCAGTGACTAATTGCATGACTATCGACTGACAAAGTCAACAAATCCAGTAAAAGTCCAAATAAGTTTAACTGAGTTTATTTATGATTAAGGGTGTGTAGTGAGTTGCAGAATAGAGACGGAGTCAACCGAATTTTTGGGTGGAAACGAAGTGACGAAGTAACTTCACCGGGAAAGGATATGAAGGAAGGATCAGCGTTGAAGGAATATTCACGAGAATATTCTGCATTTAGATCAAAACGTGGTTAGACAAGGCATACAGATAGATATGAGAGATTGATCAGGATACTGATAAAAGATTACTGATGTTCTAATTATTTTGAGAATGTTTTAAACAGGTACGAGGTGACCCTTGATTTTGATCTTGGTATTTTACGGGAGAATTTATCAAAAATTATTTAAGTACTAATTAC
The DNA here is from genome assembly GCA_036346245.1 of Bonia amplexicaulis. NCBI lineage: Eukaryota > Viridiplantae > Streptophyta > Magnoliopsida > Poales > Poaceae > Bonia > Bonia amplexicaulis. The sequence continues at coordinate 2,411,553 of CM070745.1, forward strand.
AAAATGTCCCATGATTTTTAGAGATGAGCAGTTTATATTTATGGTTTTATGTGGCACAAACTTGCAAATTAATTTACTCATATGTGATAATTAACCTAATATTAAATCTTAAATAAATTTATTACCTTCCATGGATTATTTTCAATTTTTCTCAGTTTTATTTTTGAAATGGATATATATGGGAGGAAGATAAAAGAGCAAAAGAAAACGAAAAGAAGAAAAATATTAACGCGCAACGCGGAGTCGAACTAGCAACCTGCGGCATGAAACGTGAGATTGCGCTCGTCTAGCCAACCGGGCGGGAGCCTTGTGCTGACAAATTGCGCGCAATAAACTAGAAGAGTTGGGCCGGATGGGGTCAGAACAGAGGAGGCTCGGGCGGCGCACGGCCGGCGGCGTTGCCGGCGAGGGGCGGCCGGGGAGGCGCCGCCGATGGACAAAATGGGATTTTACCGAGGCGAGGATGCCACTGGGGGTGGCGGATCCGACCAGGAGGCGCTGTGGCGGGCCGGCGGTGGTGGAGAGCGGACGGCGGGGAAGGCCATTAATGGCGGCGGCGGCCGGAGGGACGAAGGAGAGAGAGAGGGGGGAATGAGCAGGAGGGGGCCACGAGGGACTCACCGGAAGCGTTTGCATGGCCGGAGAGGGACCGAGGGGGGCTAGCATCGGGAGCCGGCGGCGGCGCGGGCAGGGGCACGGCGCCGGCTAGCCGAGGTGAGGGGAAAGCCGGAGCGGAGCTTGGAGAAGCTTCAGGGCCGCGTGTTGGTGCTCCACACCCGAGGAATCGAGCTGCTTGGCGCCGAGTTGGAGACGGCGGCGAAAATGGCGGTGGTGGCCGCAAGTGGAGAAGGGCGGCCGTGCGGCAAGCCGGGGGCACCGGAGCCAAATTAATTGAAATAGGAAGGAGAAGGCCTCTATGGGCACGCCGTGACGTGGTCGGTGTTGCGGGGGTGTCACCGGAGAGGCGGGACGGCATGGAGGCGCGACAGCCGCTGGGGCACAGAGGCGGCTCGGCAGCGCTCGGGCTTCTTCTAGGGGTTGGACTGGCACTGTGGCAACGCTGCAGACGAATACCGAGTCACAGTGGACGGGATGGCGAGGGGACTTGGCCGGCAGGCACAGGGCATCACGGGCGCTGGTGCAGGCGCAAGACGACACGGCTGTGCGGCGCAGGGCGTCACGGGCGTGGCAGACTGCAGGCGACGCGATGGAGTCAGCGCCTCGGCATGCGCGAGGGTGTGGCGCGACGCGGGACGGCAGTGCGGGCGCAGGGCGACATGGCCGTGCGGTCGGGCGGAGGAAGAAGACAAGCGGAGGAGCAGTGAGGCGTTCGGTCCGACGGCCAGGAGGAGAAAAGGCCGGACGGGTCGGAAGAAAAAGGAGTGGCCGGGAGAGGGAAAAAATGGGCACGGCCCAAGAAGTTGATTTTTTTTTCATAATTTGGTAAATTGGCTAAATTAATTAGATGGAGAAAATTTTTAACCTTTGATTTAAATTTCCCATTTTTGATCTTAAGCCTTTCCAGTGTTAATTTAATTTAATTTTAATTATTATATATTTGTACATATATTTTTCAGACTTTAGGGTTTGCAAAGGAAATTTGAAATTTCCATGGTTTGATTTTCCGTCTTGGCTCTTGATCAAGATTTACATTTTATTAATTTGGATTTTTAGCAAGGGACCCAAACAAGAAATTCGAATAAACACCAAAATTTTAAGGCACCATTCACCCCTCTCTGTTGCTTGTCCAGTCCTACATTAACACATCAAAGGGTTGGATGGTTGGGTCATCTACTAGCCTTATGATGGTCCGAGATTTTCTATATGATGGATTGATAGTAGTTGTCCATCATCGTAGTATTCTAACACTTCTGTTAATTTTGGCTACCCTCTCAAATAAAGGATGACTGATATTAGTTGTCTTTTCCAACTCTGGGTATGACAAGTCCCATGGCGGCTTGGAGACTTGTTCATTGTATCTTAACTAACTTGATCAGCAATAGGCTCATGGAGCAATCTTTAGGATTGGGGTCTTATCCTTCATAAAGAAAGCACGTGACTTTACTCATTAGGCACTCCCCGAGTTGATGGTCTTCATCATAGTAGGGGCAGCTTATAGAATATTGGTCTATCTTATGTCCTTTTTCTCCACAATGTTTACATGCCATTTGGTTCATAGGGCAATCTTTTGGTTGATGGTGTTCCTTGCAGTGGGAACAGTAGGGAATTGGGCACTCATAGCAATAGTGTCCTATTTGTCTACAGGTGAAACTTGTTCCTCTCGTAACTTGTCGTGGTGGAGGACACGATTGGGTATCATGTCCCATCTTGCCGCATTCGAAGCATGTAGTACTTGGTTGAGCTTTTAGGTTCAATGGTAGAACTTTGGCAGGCGTAGCTTGCTCGTTGTTGGGGCTCTTGAGATTGATAAGTTCTTCTTTGCAAGATTGATAAGTTCTTCTTTGCCGAGGCTGAGGTTGGTGGTGATGGAATTCTTTGCTAGTTCTTTTAGATTTCATTGGGGACATCTGTTCACATAGTGTCCTATGTTGCCTCAATGGAAACATTTGGCTTCCTTACCTTGCTTCTTCTAGGGGCACTCACAGGTGTAGTGTTGGTATTTCCACAATGAAAGTAAATGGCATACTTTTGGGGTTCGTCTGCTGTAGTGGTGTGGTTGTCTTCAACGCAATGGTTTTTTTCTTGGTAATCCTTGCGAAGTGGCGTTAGGCGAAAGCTTGTATGGATGTTAAAGGCTATGACGAGTAGAAACTACTGGTCCCTTTTTCTTGCTTCCACTAGGGATAGTTGTCTTATTCATGGGCATCATGTCTGCTTGACGAAGATTTGATCAACAGGTCTATTATGAGGTGAGGAGAGAAGAAAAGCAAAGCGGAGACTCGAGTTTTGGTCCTCATGCAGGTTGAATCTTCCAAATCATTGTCTTCTTGGTGATGTTGTTTCCTACAAATATCGGATGGTTGAGTGGCCTCTACTTGTTCTTGACTGCCTTGGTTTGGCTATTCGTCACTTTGCATCTTCAGATCTGATGGGGTTTTCAATAAAAAGGGTGAGGGGAAATAGAATGAGGTCCAGGAAGAATCACAAAGATAAGGTAATCTAAACACATTTTAATTTTTTAATAGTACACCCAAAAAGCTAGGGTGGCATATAAATCACACTTTTTTTTTGTGAAAACAAGCTTTTCCTGTGAGTGCGAAATACAATGCCCAAGGGTAAGAAGGCAACGCACAGGGTCTAACTGAAAACTTGCAACAAGTAGTGTCTATCAGTGGGGGCACACATATGAGGGTGCAGGGTTCAACACACAAAGTCTATTTAAAATGAGACTATCTTATCTTCATGAACATCTTTGATATTCCTAAACTTATGTTTTTGAAGCAAGGGAAAACCAATTTTCTTTTGTAATCAGAAGTAGAGAAAGAAGATCATCAAGTGTGCTTTAGCAATAATAGTCGGGTTCTTATTACTATTTTTGGAAATAGAGTTTTCCAAAAAAAATTCAAATAGGGGTTTCAAAATACTAAAGTTGGAAACATTTGTTTTCAAAAGAGAGTCTTATCGATAGTTTGCAAAGCGAGTAGATCCCCCAGTTTTGGTTTTGAAAGCAAATTCTTGGGAATGAGTTTGGATTTTCAAATATTGGGGCTAAGTTTCAGGGGTAACTTTGAAACCAAGTTTCTTTGCAAGATCTTCCAATGGTAGTTGAGAACACTGAATTTTGAAATATCTGCATTGAAAAGAGAGTTCCCTCGATAGTTTTGCGAAGAGAATGGATCTCAAATCATGGTTTGAAAACAAGTTCATTGACATGAACTTGCAAAAATAATTTTTGGGGTCTAGATTTCATGGCTAATTTTTGAAATCAAGTTTCTCTACAAAAATTTTGAGGTAGGGGGTAAAGAAAGAGACGATTAATTATCTCTTGAAATCAAAGGAGGGAAGGAAGGACATCCAGAGGTAATTCTTAGGTCGGTATTACTATTTTTGAAAGTAGAGCTTTCGGCAAAGTGATTTTCAAATGGAGGTTTTGGAATGCTAATTTTGATATATTTGTTTTGAAAGGGGAGTGTTGTCCATGATTTGCGAATAGAAGGGTTCTGAAATTTTTTGGGTTTTAAAAACAAGTTTTTTGATACGAGTCTAGATAAATAAATATAAAGGCCTGTTTTTTTAAAAAATAATAAGTTTCAAGGTTATGCTTTATAATTTTGGCCAAAAAATAGGTTTCAAGATGCCTCCAAAGAGGGGTTTACAGTAGTCCTGAAAATTTGTCATTTTGAATTTTGTTGTAAGGAAGCTATGGAGTCAAAATTATTATAGCAAGAAGGAGGTAAGAGAAGATCTTCTAGGAGGGATAAGAAGGAGCAATAATACTTATATTTTAGAAATAGATTTGAAAGATAATTGTAGTCATGAAACTAATTTCCATACTAACTAAGGTCACGACCTAGAATTGATATGCTCTGATATAAGCTCTATTAGACCTAGATTTTGCCAATCCAGAATCCGTTTTTATTCCACCGCATATTCCCGGGATCAATCCAGAATCCTTTTTTATTCCACCGCATATTCTCGGGATCAATAGATAGTGCTCATAGATACATTATTGTACATTAAATACATATCTTGCGGAAGCATAAATAAAATGGTGGACTTACACATGGACTGATTAGGCGGAATCACCTAGTTGATCCAATGGAAAATGCGGCTGCAGCATTGCTTCGTGAGGTGACTTGCTTTTTGATTAAGATATGTTATATCATTGTGTAATTTCGAATTCCTGAGGTGTGTTCTCCGCTTTTTCATGGTTCAAGGTTGCTAGCAAAACCAATGATTCTGCTGGTGATGGGACTACAACTGCTTGTGTCTTTGCTTGAGAAATCATCAAGCTAGGCCTTCTGAGCGTAACTTCTAGTGTACCCTGTATCACTTAAGAAAGGAATAGACAAAACCGTGCAGGGTCATGTTCTAACATGTATTTCTTACTTTTCACATCTTAGCGTCAAGATGTCAAGGTTGGTAAGAAAATTTTTGACTTAAAAAATGAGATTGGAGTTAAAATAAAATGAGGATTCAGAAGATAGTATGTGCCTAATTTGGAGTTTGTTTTGTATTACAGCTGTTGCCTCTATTTCTGCTGGCAATGATGAATTTAGTGGATCCATGATTGCTGATACTATTGACAAAGTGGGTCCTGATGGTGTTCTTTCGATCGAGTCTTCTTCATCTTTTGAGACTACTGTTGATGTTGAAGAAGGAATGGAGGTTTGTGGAAAATTCCACCTATACATGTGTTGCCTTTTTATCAATTAGAAGCTTCAAGTTTTTACTTATTGTTAAGGATAGAATATAATTATTTTATTTATTTCCTTATCTGTATATGGCATATTCCTCTGTATACGCCATTATACTCCCTATATATATTGTCATTTGGGCCTCATGATATACACACAATATTCATAACATGGTATCAGAGCTCTAGCTCTGACCTTGTTCTTCCACTATCTTCGACACCGCCCAGCGCTGCCGCTACCCAAACCGCCCAGGCCGCCATTGTCACCACTTCATCCGTAGCCGCTGCTTGGTGTCCATCATCCGGTTGGCCATCACCGATCAGGTCGCCGTAGCCCAAGGAAGCCCTTGTCACTGAAGCTCATGGTCGCCCTTGATCGCTGGCCGCTGCTCGTCAAGTGTAACATCCCAAATTTTGAGTTTTGAAAAATTTAAATTCAAATTAATTATTTAGAAATAATTGGCTTTTATTTGGATTTTTTTGGACTTTTCTGGAGTTTATTTCAAAGTTTAAATCAAGAAAATGTATATTAAAAATTTTATAAAAGCCAAAAAGTGTTCATTTTATTTTTCCTAACCTTCCCAGAATTTTTAATAAATTTTTTAGAATTTTCTGGAATTAAAATTAATTTTAAAAGATAAAAGAATTTTATAAAATTATTAAATGCAAATCTGGAATTAAAAATATTTTAATGAGTCTAAATTGTTTCCAGGAATATTCTATAATTTTTCTGGAATTTTTAGATATTATTTATTATTTTCCAAGCAAATATATTGTTTCTAGTATTTTCCGAAAAGAAACCGAAAATAAAATCAATTAAATCTCAGGCATACGTGTCGCTCATCCGACGGCCGATACCCTTCGCTTGATTAAATCCAAGCCATCCTTTTCATTAAAATCCAACGCGTGAGATTGATTCACTTGCCACGTGTCAAGCATCCCACGCACCATACCCCTTCACCTCTCTCTCACCGACATGTGGGCCCCACATGTCATATCCTTCTTCCACCTCCTTCTTCTTCCTCCCACCTCTCTCTCTTTCCCCATTAGAGCCGAGTAGAGCTTTTCAATTACTGTTTGTGCCTTTAAACCCGATTAAATTGCTTGCAATCAAACCCCTAATCACTCCTCCATCACTCCGCCTGCTTCCCTCTTAATCCCCATCATTTCGTAAACCGCCGCCACCCATGCGCCATGGCCGGCCTTCCCACCCCGTGCCTATAAAAGCCCCCGACACCCTTTTCGCACCCCACTCTCCTCTACTTTTCCAACCTTCTACCGCCCTCACATCCGAGCCCATGCCTCAAGAAGCCTCACCGGCACCTTTCTTCCGCCTTCCTCCCTCCGCCCGGGCCCGCCACCATCACGGGTCGCGCCTCCTTTCCTCTCCCATGCCGCCATAGTCATGTCACGGCGAGGCCAGCCGTATCAGGCCGATCGTGCTCGGTCGGGCCGCTCATGACGCATGCGTGGCGCACCACGCGTCACCGGCCGCACTCAGGCGCGCGCGTGGCGGCAGGTGTCGCCGCGTGGCGCCACGTCACGTAAGATGCCACCTCGGCTCGGGCCGGTCCGTGGACTCGGTCCACCGTGGACCGGCCCACGCGTCGAATTTTCAAAATTCAAAATATGATGACGTCATAATTAAGGTTTTCAATATAAAAATAATTCGGGAAATCGGCCCTTTTCTTTTTCTTTCAATTAAATCTTCCCGAGGTCATATCTTTTTCGTTTTAACTCCGATTTGACCCGTTCAAATTTCTAAATTTTTCTAAAATCATAATCTATTCAAATATACATTATTTTCAATTTTTGAATTTTATTTGATTTTATGTGTATTTATTTGCTTTGTTGCTTTGTCTTTTTTCGCGCTTAGAATCCGACGTCAAAGACTTTGTCGACTGCAGAAGAGAATCAAGAACTCACACACGAAGGCAAGTCTCCTTTGAACATCTTGAACCTATGTTTAAGAAATGTTTTAATTATTTTAAATTAATGCATTGCTATGTTACATAAAATGATAATTATTGTTTTAGAAATATTAGTTAATCCAACTATTGTTATACCCTCATTTGACGATTGAATGCCATGTACCTTTGACACCCTAGGAATTCCTTTGACTCAATAATGAGATTATTATATAACTTTGGTAAATATTGTATCGGTAGTAGAAAGCTTAGTCATGCAACATAAACTTTTGTAACCTTGGATTGGAAAAATATTATGTCTTTGATTTAAACTTTTGTGTAGAAATTTAGTGGCGATGGATGTTGCCACTGATCTTTTAAATAAAATAAAATGTGAGAGTTGGGTTAGACTGGGGCGGATGGTAAGTTTGGTTTGGTGCGGTTAGCACGAGAACTTGTAATGTGTATGTTCCGCCCTAGTCACTTAAGGACCGACGCTTGTGTTTGTCCAGACTGAGCACTACCGTACAACCACATGTCTATATGGGTACGACCTAGCTGACTAACTTACAATAGGCTAGTTTAGGTACCACCAGTGGAAAGTGAGTGCCAGGGATTTACTGGTTATTCACAGTGAGGGACAGGGATTTACTGTACTCATATGGCGCAAGAGGGGCTTCATGCGGGTGGATTTAACCCTTCAGCGGTGAAACCTCAGCGGGTGGTGTCTAGCTAGACTAGAGTAAGGTAAAAGCTTTGTGATATTTTATCTGGGTCTCATGCCAAAGTAAGCGTGTTGACTATTAAGATGATTTATCTCTTGTGGGTAAAGTTGTACAACCTCTGCAGTGTAAAACTATTCGAATAGCCGCACTACGGTCAAGGGCGGGCAAGGAATGCATTCACATGGTAGATCATTGTTTTTGTTTTTTTTTAAATAAAAGATTTGGGAACCGAGAGTGGTTGTAACCCTCGGAATTGTGTCCTGGCGGAAGTAGCCAGTGTGGGTGGTGTAACCCGTTTTCTTGAACTTTGGCGGTTAGCCAGTACTTTAGTGTGGGTGGTTAACCCGTGGTTTTGAGCTTTGGCGGGTTGAGCCAGTATTCAAGTGATGGTGGTTGTAACCTTCACTATTTATCTTGATAGATTCTGTTAAAACAAACACCTTGCTAAATTGATGCCTTTGAAAATATTTAATGGTATTTGAAATAAAATATTGCTTTGTGCAAAAGAACCATATAACCCTTCCTTTGTTAAGCCTTGCATCTACCGCATTTTCCCAAGACTTGCGGAGTACTTTATGTACTCACACGTTGCACTCAAAATAATACCCAGAAGAGTATGAAGCTCAAGATGGAACTTTCGACTACGGAGCGTATGGATTCGACGAAGGATTTCAAGAGTTCTAGGTTGCGCTTCCCCAGTCAATTGCCTGTGGCGAATTGATGGGTCTTCTCCGCTGGATTTACTCTTGCTTCCGCTGTGTTTTATCTTTTGTGTGAGTGCGAGGTCTTGTAACCTCGTTGTAATAAAGGTCTTTCGGCCTGTACTCTCTTTATTAATGTAATTTTCGTTGTTGGCAATGTAATCGTCACGGTTTAACTGTGTGCACTAGCTTTGATCTGGGACTAGTGCTGTAATACACAGAGGGGCTGGATTTGGAAATCCGGGTCCCGACATCAAGCCCGCCCGGATGCTTATTCATCCGCCGCCACCGCTTCGTCGAACCCAAGCCCAGGGAGCACCTGCCCGACGGAGCTAGCCCAGCAGGAGCACCCACCTCATGGATGGAGCCGGCCTAGCAGGAGTGGTCATCGCCGGCTGCCTGCCTGACCGGTGCTCGCCACCCGCCCGACTGCTGTTGTCCGCTCGCTCTTGGCCTACTGACGCTCCATCAGATCCAGATGTGATCAATTTGTGTATATAAAAAATGTTGATCTAAATGGTGTGCCATTTGGCGCCGCCTGTTAGACTTCGTTGCCTTGGTCATCGTTCTGTCCAGCACCGTCTACCAATGGATTCCATTCTATTTGCTACGATTCCATTCTCGGGAACAAAGCTTCATGAGACGAATTATAGGTTGTGGTCTTTTCTCGTGGAGATCACGCTCGATGGTCTCTGTCTCTGGGGACATATCACCGGTGCATGACCTTCTCCGCCACCACTGTTCAACCTCCTCCCAGGCAGTCTACTTTTGCATCTCCTACACAAGATGAGGCCACCAAGAAAGAGGCAAAGGCGGTTGTTGCTGCTGCTGAACTGCTGATGAGGCTTTTCAGTATGCCATCGATGCTTTCGAGCGTTGGTGTGCTGATGAGGCCTGTGTTTACGCCATCCTGGTGGTCAGCGTCGACGACACCATCCAGGCAGACATTATTGGTTTGCACTCTACTCGACAGATCTTGGAGTACTTGTGTGAGCGATACCAGTAGAGCAGTGATGCTCAGTTCTTTTCGCTCAGCGTGAGTTGGAGATGCTTCGACAGGGAAATTTCTGTTGATGACTTCTTTCGAGCCCTAGCCAATCTCTAGTCCTAGCTGGATGAGCTGGCCTCTCCACTTTATCAGGAGTGTCATAAATTGCTAAAGACAGATCATGGTCACCTTCGTCTTTATGATTTTGTATGTCGTCTTCACCCAGAGTTTGAGCCTGTTAGGGCTCAACCGCTGAGCCACTCGCCGTGAATGACCATCACCAAGGCTCTTTCGACGCTTTGGGTAGAGGAGTTTCGCCTCGGGTTAACGGCACAGTCTGTTCCGACTGCGCTTGCTGCTAGATCATGTGGCTAGGTCTAGGATATTTGGTGATGAATAATTGACAATGGTTAATTTATGATGATGAATATTTGATAATATTGCTTATCGACGTTATGCGAGATGTGGAGTGCGTGGATTGATGATTGATCAAGTTGGGACAAACTTGTGCTGACAAAATGTTCTTTAGTCTTTGCATGTGCAGGTTGAGCATGGAGGCGATTATGGTCGGTGACAAGGTGAACCGGAACTAGAATGAGAGATCTGAGGTTCAGACGGTCAAGGAGGTCACGAGATGCTTGGGGCTCATGGAGATCAGAGATGGATGATGCGTGTTGGAGCTACGGATGTGCGGTCCGGAGGCTACGACACGTGGTGGATGATGTGTGGAGAAGATACGGGAGGTGTGGTCCTGGAGGCTTCGACACGTGATGGAGTTAGAAAAATTGAAATTTTGGAAAATCAGTGTTAGGAAGTGTTTCGGGTCGCTTTACTGTTGGAATTGGATTAGAACTCATGGGTTTAGGTTCAGTCCAGGTTTTAGGCCCTAGACTATAAATAGAGGTGTGGTTGGAGGCTAACCCTGGGGCTTTGAAGATACAATTTTTGTTCTAAGGTTTAAGAGGTGCCAGAAGGATATTTTATAGTTATTATGATTCAGAAATAAAAATTTAAATCTATTCCGAACAAATTGGTGGCGGCACGTCTTAGTTCGCGTCGTCCTGGTCTCGTCGTCGTGTCTGGCGCATTCGGTCTCATCGTCTCAGTCCTGTCTGCGGCGTTGCTTCAACTCCTCGGTCGGCGTGAAATCCAATACTTTGTCCGCCTGGCTGTCTCATGCGTGTAAGACAGTTCGTCACAGCAATAAAGCTCTGATGTTAACTCTCGCGCGTGAAGCCAGCGAATTAACTTGGCTCTGGTAAGTTTTCATACGTGATTGCCGTGCACATGATGACGTGAAGAAAACAAAGATTTTGATCTGAAGTCTACAGGGAGCTAGTCTATGTTAAATTGCATTGTGCATTTATGGCATCCAGAGTGTATGAAAATAGGAGGTTATAAGTCACCTTAATGTCGATATTATACATTACAGAACAGCTCATAAGCAAAAAAATTTAAGGTCGGTTCTCAAACTAAAGACCTGGCTACAAACATTAAAATACAATTTTCTTTTAATCTTGTTGTTCTCTCTCCCCCACCAGTCAACTACCAACTGTCACATGTTGATCTTAACAATTAGGTAGGACCTTTGTTACAGCCGAACGGTGGCCTCAAACATAACGAAACGATCTTAATAATTAGATGAGATTCATCTTAAGACCTATTACGATATATACACTTACGACGCTCTTACCCATCATGTCATGGGGATAGTAGCTGGCCTCTCTATTGTTTATTTTGTATTGCATTCACCTCATCTCTCTAGGAACAGAGAACAAGGTTAGAAAGAGACTGCAAGTCTCACGGCAAAAAGGGTCACACGCTCTGTCCAATGCAACAAGAAGATTGATTAATAATTTTTAGCACGACAGTAAACAGCAGTTCTGGCCGGAGGAATATGCGATTTTTATTGTCGTACATTAGATTACTACAGTAATCAAGAATTTTTTTTCCTTTGTGCTTTTGCTATGATTGGCAGGTTGAAAGAGCAGAAGACATAGATTGTGCGATTTTTTTTGCTGTACGCTATAATTATTCACCCTCTCTGATTGTCATCGAAGATCCTATATAAATTATGCATGCTTTAAAATTAAGGAAATATATTTTATTCATATGGTCCTGTTTCTAACACCAAATGATACCTCAGTGAAGCTTCAAATGGAACATGATGAGGGATGAAACATACACGGGCACACGAAAAGAATGTCGTGTTTACCGTTCCATGCATCACAACCAAATGATACCTCAGTGAAGCTTCAAATGGAACAAAATCGGCATAGCAAGATCATGAATGTTGGGGAAGCTGAAGGTACGTACGGTTCATGCGTCAAAGTAGAAAGTGTTAATAATGTGCCGTAGAATGTGGAGTTTGCATCGGATTCGGTTGTCCTTTAGCTTGTTGGGGAACGTGTATATATAGCACATCAAAACCTAGCTAGTGCTACTAAAGCTATTTGCGCTAGCAAAGAGTTGATCAGAGCCAAGGAATTTCATCTCTCTCTTTTTTTTAAACAAATGCTGATTTATACTCGTCTTTTAAAAAAATTCTTTGCTTGTGGGCTGACGATAACTTATCCTTCACCCTTTTTTTGGCTTTAGCTAAACTAACTTGGTTCCTACGGATGCATTGACTATACAAGTCAAGCATGTCACAGTTCAAAAATCTTCAGTTGGATCGGTGCAGTGAAGGTTTAATAATCCACGTAACCAACCAAATATATTGCAGCGTTCGCCAAGAGGCGGGAAAAAAGGTTTGTATATCTCTCTACTATGTAAATCTTCAGTTTTGCAGAATTTTTCAAAAATCTGCAGTTTGATAGCTTTATATTCGGTGAATGCAAACTAGGATGTACAGATCTACATAAGTCTATTACTTAGTTGAAATACCTGTTGACGTAACTATGAAAGAATGCAAGAAAGTAGCACTGCAAATTCGGAACAAAATTTGATAGCGGTGGTTATGGTACAAACACATTTTTATGAAGGTTGCGAATATATGGTGTTACATCGCCAAAGTTAGGTCCATCGCAAAAATTTTATGCAGATATGGCAACCAGTGATTTATCATATTTATCGGTGATATATAGTGTGGCGCTATACACTATACCGTGGATATTCGTCACTTCTCTTTTTTCAGCCTATTAAGCCACTAAGGCCCAATTGCAATATAACCACTACATTAAGGTTCACTTCTCTCTTTTAATCTCTGCCTTTGGTTGAGTTATTAAGGCACGTAGATGGTGTTGTACTAGCTATGGGTTTTCTGTATGGCATTTTGATTAATGCCAAAGAAGAAATTGCACAAAGAAGCCAAGTACAATGTTGTTTGGCAAATAATTGATAAGAGGTGGGAAAAGAAGTTAAAGGGCCTGTTTGGCAAGTCACAAGTCGGTCGGTTTTTGGCTTTTGCTACAGTACCTAACTTTTAAACATAGTATTTTCTCAAGATAGGGTCTACAAGCTAAACGTAGTACACGTTAAAAGCTCAACATCTGTACCAGCCAAAATCGTAAGTGAGTATCGGTCTCCCCGTAATCTGTACCGTAAACATCCAAAATTTAAAAATTTCAGCTAAAAACCATAAGCCGCAGCCAAAAAGAACAAACAAACTCCACCGCATATGGCTGGTCATTACCTAAACCCTTACTACTGCTACTCAAATAGGATGGAAAATTGAGAGATGCAAGATTTCGAGAGAGTGTGGTATCCTGCATGGAAACACTGTTTCCAAAAGAAGAAACACAAGAGAAAATTTTGGATGAACTCAACAAGTACCAAAGCAGTGAGGATTCTTTTGGCCGAGCCATTGCTAAAAAGCTACGTAGTCTTGTATTGCAGATATATCTTGTCATCTCGTGCGTTCTATTATTTTTTTAACTACGCAAAATATACTATTTGCAACCTTGCATTTTATTAAAAAAACATTATCAATCTTCCACTACCTCATATATTTTTCTACTTGTCACTCCCACTCTTATAGGATGAGTAGTGTTGGAAAGTTGAAAAAAATTTATGTAAAGTGCACAAAAAATGTATCATATAGTCTCCCGGAATTGATAAAACTACTCATTCTTTTCTAGAGTGAAATATGTCCTTTATATTTGGATATACTTCTTCCTGCAACCTCGCCATAATGTGAGGGAAATTTAACAACACTGGGAAATTTAATCTCAACGTGTCTTGAATTGTAAATTCAATCACGACAAAATTACACACCTAAAAACGAAATATGTTGATTCCATCATGAACTTTCCACGAGTATACTTTTGTTCAACCAAAGGTACTACGTACTCCTAGGACCTTCACTCGAGAACAAGTGAAAATTCTGCATAACTATTCAAAAACATACAATGAATTTATTAAATCAGTTTTTAGCGTAGATTTAATATTCCTGTGCTCTGGAAGAGCTTAAGATAATTTTAAGCTTCCTTAGCTTCCGATTTTATTTAAAAAGGATAGGTATTGTGAAAACCAGGAGCAACATGCAAACCATCTTGGTTTGAGCACCAAATAAACATGAAAAATTTCCGAATAAAAACTTTTAGAAGTCACGTAGTCTATAGAAATTTGCATCGACTTCCAAAGTTGAGGTTTAAACTCAAATTGAACAAATCAGCATAACAACTGCTATGGACAACAGCTTGTCTTTCCTAGTTCCATTTTCTCTTTGTCTGTCAGGAATGAGTCTCTTTTCTTCCTTAGAGTTTTCCATGTTGATTTCTTGTTGAAACCAAAATGTTTTGCATGACCGCAGCTAAATCAGACAACGTTTGTAGTAGATATGTTTTATTGTTTAAATGTGTTGAAACTACACGTAAGGAATCTAAAAGAGACATATGTACATGTACATCTCATGAGGGAGCAATATTTATAATGTTAAATAATATATGTTAGCCGACAAGCAGTGATGTATAGCAACAGTTCAGTCAAATGCTGCGACAGTTCACTGTGCAGCAGTACAAAAAAAATAGTGAAAAAAGTACAAAAGAAAATCGGAGTACGTGCAACGTTAAAAATAACTTGGCGGAAATATTCTGTTGAAAATTAAGATGCAAACTTTTAGTCAACTAATTGTAGTATTCTGGAATAGTTTATTTACCATTTTCGGCGCATTATTGCAACTTGGACAATGACATTGTTTTCATAATCTTCCTTAATTAGCTTAACTAAAATGTAAGGAACTATATTTTAGGAAACACAAATTATTCATACAACTAGCGAACTTAATAAGGTCTTTGTTATACAACTCTAATTCGTATGGTTGAAAATACAACTACATTTGTTATATAATTTTAATATCTATGTATTACTAATTTTCACTATTATAATCTGATCCTACTAATATATACATCTTGTTGTTTACTAGTTGTTGCAGGCATCAATGTGGTCTCTGCTACATAACTTTGATCATATATACCATTTTCTAGGTATATGTTAGGAAAAATTATTGAAAGTACAGTATTTTGGAAGTAATTTTGATGACAAACCTAAGTATTATCACTTTTATTTTTAGAATTTAATTTAGAAATGTATAATTAGAAAAGGTAGTGGACAAAATTGTGTATTCAAGATATCTAAAATAACATGTATTATTTGAAACATACGGAGTAATTATCACTGGTCATCCAGCTAGGAGGTCGTGATGGGGTTCAACCCACCGGTGCCGCAGCAGGACAGCAATTGGGAGATTCGCGTCGGCGTGCTCCTCAGCCTCGTGTTCCAGGTCGTCCTCATCTTCGCCGGCCCACTCAGGAAGCGCTCCACCTCTGCCTGCACCCGTTTTGTCATCTGGTCCTGCTACCTTCTCGCCGACTGGGTCGCTGACCTCGCCCTCGGCCTCCTCCTCAACAATATGGGCAATATCGGCGGCGGTGGTGGAGGCAGTGTTGGTGACTTGGCTCACCGAGCCAACGCTGCAAGCTTAAAGCGCGTGCCGGCAGGAGGAGGAGGCGGCGGCGGTGGCGGCAGCCCCATCATCTTCGCGTTCTGGGCGCCATTTTTGCTACTCCACCTGGGTGGGCCAGACACCATCACTGCGTACTCACTTGCGGACAACGAGCTCTGGCACCGCCACCTCATTGGCCTCCTCTTCGAGCTCTCTGCGGCAGCAGTGGTCTTCTTCTGCTCCCTGCGGGGCAACAAGATGGTCACGGCGACCGTCCTCATGTTCGTCGCTGGGGTCATCAAGTACGGCGAGCGCACCTATTCGCTCTACTCCGGCAGCAGTGGCGGTTTCCGAGACATCATCCTTGGCGAGCCCGACGCCGAGTCGACCAAAGTCTTTACACGACTGATGCGGGAGTTCTCCCACAGGACAAGGTCCGGCTTGCCTGCCGACCTTGTCTTCACCAACCCTCACCAAGAGATCTCCACCAGCGACATGCATGGGGCACCCGAAGAGATTAGGGCGTACGAATTGTTCCTCATCTTCCGACCCCTCTTCGTCAACGGTGTCGTCAGCTCGACAAAGGTGAAGATGACCAAGGCCTTCTTTTTGGGGCTGGACGACTCTACGACGGCAATCGAGATCTTGGAGCAGGAGATCAACTACGCCTACGACATGCTCTACACCAAGATGCCAGCGCTCCGAACCATGGCCGGACACATCCTCCGCTTCGTAGGCTGCTGCTGCGTCATCTCCAGCCTCGTTATCTTCGCGCTCATCGACAAGGCCGGCTTGCTTCCAGCCGATGTCTGCATTACCTACGCGCTTCTGCTCAGCGCTGTCGCGCTTGACGCAGCCGCGCTCACCATGCTGCTCTTCTCCGACTGGACGCTGGTGTTCGTCCACGAGTCCAAGTACTCCAAACGGCTGGCGTGGCTGGCGAACGCCTCCCGGATGGCCAAGCGGTGGTGGACAGTGCGGCGGTGGTCGCAAAGGTCAAACAGATGAACCTCCTCGACGACATCCCTGAGCGCACCAGAAATGGCCGCTGCTTCAAACTCACGCAGCGCGTCAGGGAGATATTTTACGACTTCGTCTCTACCGGCCGGGCCCCGGCGGTGCCCCCCGACGATATCATGCCCTTCATTTTTGAAGTATTCAAGGATGCGGCCAAGGACCCCGAACGGATCGACAAGCTGCGCGACTGCCGAGGCGATGGAATTCTTGGGCGGCTTCGTGATGTTGAAGAGATGAAGCAAAAGGGGATCCTCATCCTGAGCAGCGTCAAAGAGACGGACTTTGATGAGTCCTTGTTGATGTGGCACGACGAGGACGGCCGCGGTACCTTCCCTCCTCCTCACTCTTCTCTATGCCGCCATCTTCCTCCTCACCGCATTGTTCATGATCCATCGCTGATCCAATTGAAGGTTCCACTTAATTAGCTCCAGAAAAGAAAAAGGCACCGATGTCATTGTTGTCATAATGAATAAAACCCTTGCAAGAATGCAAGAGAAGTGCACCGATGCTACCTCTCCTTTTCGGTTTTGTTGGGCCAAACATTCATACTTTGCACTACCAACCCTAGACATTACACAGAATTAGGACTTCATAGATAAAAACAAATGAAAAGAACAGCCTTCCTTTGATGACAATGGTGGGGATACTCTCTCTCAGGTCAATAGCAAAAGGTACAAATCATCATCACTTTCTAACCCACTCTTAAAGTGTGATGCTGCTACGTAACAATAAGTCATCGTTTTCCATCAACCTCAATCTACTTCCTACTTTTCAAGACCACCATTGAAGCGCCGAGGAGATCATGAAGATGCAATAGCTGGATGAAGATTAACTCCACCATCAACAACTTAACACCGCATTAGCTAGTTTTAGGGATGGGTGTGGAAATTAGTGGTGGCGGGTAGGTAGGCTTCATCCAATTGAGAGGAAGCCGTAGACCTCGAATCAAATGCTTCACAGCTCAACACTATGATCGCATCTTCCAAACTGATCTCACCACCGTAACAAACAGAATTCCATTAGGGAACTTTCTCTACATGACAATGACACCAAAGCCAACATTGAGCTTTTTTAGATGCATCATACCTTTTTTTGGGATTCAACTTGCAATTTCCATCTTGGGATAAATTGTATTTTGTGCTGTCCTTGTGTAGGTTACATCCAAGAAGTATGCTATAGTTTAGAAGGATCATTATAAGTTCAACCATTATAAGTTCTAAGTTAATCCTAAACTAATCATAATCACAATGTTCTTAGGTTTGTATTCATTGAATTTTAGATAATCAAATGTAGGGCACAAGAATACCAAAACTCTAATTGGTATAATCAAATGAGGGGAGTTGAATGCCATATCTGATTGGTATATCACTTTGTTATTGCTATATCACTTTGTTGAATGCCATTCTCTGATTGGTCGGCCCAGTTTATTCTCCGGTTAGGCGAACCTAGTTAGGCGCCTCCCGTTCGAAAGAGATACTGCTGGAAATATGCGCATCTTTGCATATCTATAACCGTATCTCGCTTCGAATTGTCCACGTTTTGACAGCTAGAGATGCGTAGATGGGGTTAGTTTCCATGGTTCTCTCGATCCGCGAGAGTTTCGGCAAGATCTCCTGTTGTTCTCCGGACACAATCTCCCCGCCAGACGTGTATTTGGAGAACAGCCGGGAGGTGTCAAAATTGCCCCTGATAGGAGTAGACATGGAAACTAACCCCATCTACGCATCCTGTGGGATTAGGACCTATCTTCACCTATTAGATAGGAAAAGATCGTGTAGATGCATTTGATTCTTATATTACTCCCCGATATGTTAGAGGATGGATGACCGTGAGTGGATGTACACGGGCCGCTCAAGTCGTCGGTTCGTTGTCCGATGAATGGATTGAGAAGACCGATGCTTTCTTGGAACTAGCATTTGCCAAGGTTAAAGGAGCGCTGTGCCACTTGGTGTCCCCGCAGCAGATGTGCAAACACGCGTCGACAAACAAAGGAGGTCATGGTAAACATCTTTGCAAGTTTGGATTTACTGCAGACTATACCCGGTGGATCTACCACGTGAATCCGATCGTATGAGAGAGAGGAGGTCGAGACCACGCGTCGAGGATTATGATGTCGATGGCGGGTAGGAGACATGTTAAATGACTATCATGAAGCACACTTCAAGGACGAGGGAGGAGGAGCCGAGGCAACCGCAGCGCGTGACATTTATGTTGTCTCATGCGACGTAAACCCCTTCACGGCCGTATCGGTTTCTCAACCGGATGGCATTGGACGCCGAATGGCCTTGAAGTCCCGCTTAGCTTGAGTCGAGACGCCGATGCTATGTTGATAGCTTTTGGCAAAGATGCTTCCTGAGGGTCACATTCGCCAAAGAGCATGTACGAGTCAAAGAAACTCCTTCGTGCACTTAAGATGCCATATGAGCGTATACATGCTTGTCCGAAGGGTGCATCCTATTTAGGAAAGAACACGCGAAGCAAAGTACATCAGGAAAGTGTGGATCCTCTAGGTTCCCGGAGGTGGACTCGTGATGGTCAAGAGGCACTTGCGATCCCGTGAAAATCCTACGGTACCTTCCGCTCATACCGAGGATCCAACGGCTATACATGACCGAGGAAACCGCAAATGATGACATGGCACAAAATGGACGCCGACATAATCTCGAGAAGCGGTACATCCATCCGATGGTGAAGCATGGACCCACTTTGATGTGATTCATCGTGAGAAAGCTCTAGAGGCTCAGAATGTACGTGTTATACCGGCAATGATGGGTTCAACTTATGGAATGATGGCCGCCCATACACTTGTTGGCCCGTGTTCGTTATCCCCTCAATCTCCCCGGCCTCTTCTTCCAACGATGTAACATATTCTTGTCGTTGATAATTCCCAACACCCGGGAATAATATGGGTGTGTTCATGGAGCCTGTGATTGATGAATTGGTCCGTGCTTGGGAGGAAGGGGTATGGACATACGACCGAGCTACAAAGAGAAACTTCAAATGCATGTTTGGTACCACTACTCCCCGCATGACTTCCCACAGATGGGATATTCTCAGGCCGGTGTGTTCACGGAAGTTCCCATGCCCAAGATGCAAGGCACTCAAGTTCATTTGGTTGTCAAGGGTGGCAAGTATTCTTCGCTCGACAAACATCGACAATTCCTCCTCTTGACCATGCATTCGACGAGACGCCAAGAACTTTACGAAGGTGTCGAGTTATAGACCCCGCACCGCAGATGATGACCGTGCATGGTTCGTGCTCGATAGATGCTCGAGGTCAATCAAGAAGAAGGTGGTTTTGTGGGATATGGTGAGCAACATGCATGGACTCATAAGTCGGGCTTGTTGAGGCTCCCCTATTTTGATGACCTTCTTCTTCCACGTAACATTGATGTAATGCACACCGAAAAGAATGTCGCCGAGGCACTTTGGGCAACAATCATGGACATTCCCGATAAGACAAAGGACAACATTAAGGCTAGAGGATCCGCAACGTTATGCGATAGACCAAAGAAGAAATGAAGCCTCCAGAGGCGGCAGGACATGGAGAAAGCC
Organism: Bonia amplexicaulis; assembly: GCA_036346245.1. Lineage (NCBI taxonomy): Eukaryota > Viridiplantae > Streptophyta > Magnoliopsida > Poales > Poaceae > Bonia > Bonia amplexicaulis. Next base: position 2,431,647 of record CM070745.1, read on the forward strand.
TAAGGCGAATTCGCCTTGACCAGCCCCAAAGGAGGGAAGTACTACAATGGTTCCAAACGTTAATGTTCCCCGATGGGTATGCAGCCGAATCGAGGAGGGGAGTGAACTTATCTACTATGCGAATCAATGGGCTCAAGAGTCATGACTACCACATATGGCTTGAGCGGCTTCTTCCAAAGGATGGTTCGAGGCTATGTTCCCGAGCATAAACGCTAGTGCCGGCAGAGTTGAGCAATTTCTTCCGCCACTTTGTGCCAAGGAGTTATCTCTGACCGTGATTGCAGACTTGGAAAGAATGGCACCGTGTTGCTCGAAGTTGGAGAAGATCTTTCCACCCGCTTCTTCAACCGATGCAAGATTTGATTTTGCACCTCCCGTATGAGGCACGAATGGGGGCCGTGCAGGTCGTTGGTGCTATCCAATTGAGAGATGTCTAAAGGTTCATCGAACTAAATGTAAAAATAAATGCAAAATTGAGGCTTCCGCAGCAGGCATACATTTTGGAGGAGGTGTCAAACTTCACTACAACGTACTATGGTGACAACCTTCCTAGCGTGCACAATCCACCCTCGTTACAATGTCAAGCGAAATGAATCGAACCTCAAGATTTTCCGAGGGCAACTCGAAGTGCAAGTGATGTGACCCCAAGACCTTGAAACATGAAGAGTGGCGCACTATCATGCTATATGTGTTGAACAACCTTCCGGTGGAGCCGCATATGCGTAAGTTGTCAACAAACTTGTTCTCGAGTAGTCACTATTCTCGCATCCAACCCCTTGTTTCTCGTTGGTGTAGGGAATTTCATCATCAATTCGCGTGAATCAAGGGAACCCACCGCAGAAGTCGAGACCCTTCTTAGCTGTGGTGCGGAGCCGGAATGCCCGATTTCATTTCTTGGTTCAAATGTAAGGTACCGTCCAATTTAGCTCGCACTTAGTTTGACATTACAAGTTGCTCAGACGGCGAATAATATAACGAACTATCCTCGCTTGAGCTTGTAGGGCCAAACCGATGCGCCTATGAGTGCCGAGTTGAGACAAAGTTGTCGATGGTCGTGTTTATAGGGTAAGCTCATTTACCTGCTATGACGTGAATGGATATCGCTTACACAACAAGACATGAGCGTAGTCGCCCAATCAAGAACCACAAATACCGAGTTTTACCGGCCTTGATGGGGTCGAGTATTATGGAATAATTGAAGAAATATACGAACTCACGCTTCATGGTTGCAAACCTCTTAATCCTGCCATATTCAAATGCCATTGGTTTGATCCTCAAGTAACGAGACGGACCCTAATCTTGGGCTAGTCGAATTGACGGTCATCCGTCTTACCAGAGACGATGTGTATATTGTGGCTCAACAGCCACACAAGTTTATTATCTCTCATACCCGTGCGTTAAAAGACGACCGCCTTAAGGGTTGGGATGTTGTGTACAAGGTATCGCCACACCAGAACTACCCGTCCCAAACAATGAAGATTACAACTTTGACCCAAACACATATGACGGAGAGTTCTTTCAAGAAGAGGGGCTAGGAGGCGCTTTTGAGATAGACTTAACCAAGCGATCGGAATGGAAGTAGACAATGAAAGGGTTGTTGACGAGGACCGGAGATGAGGTTCAAAATCAAGGACTTAGAATTACTTCAATGATTACATTTAGGCAATGACATGGATGACAACATTGCTCCTTCGAATAGTGTTGATTATATGGATATGCGTCGACATCGATGATGAGACTTATGATCCGCCTAATCCCGATCATGATGATTATTTCTAATACATGTAATACTTTGTTATTTTCTAATTATGTTTTGTTTATTTTGCATCTCTTTCTAAGTACGCCTTGTTTATCCGTGCTTATTGGTTTACTCTTTAATTGCGGTGATTGACCAAAGATGGTGGGCGGTTTGAGGAACGAAGGTCGCTTTACTAAAGACTGCCCGATGCACCGAGCAATGGGGAGCAAGAGTAGGAGGAGCGGAGGAGCAGCAGAGGAGCAGGAGCACTCTTGAGAGGAGCGGGAGCGGAGCGGAGGAGGAGCGGAGGAGGAGCGGGAGCGGGAGGAGGAGCGGAGGAGGAGGAGGAGGAGGAGGAGGAGGAGGAGCGGGAGGAGGAGCGGACCAGGAGGAGGAGCGGAGCAGGAGCAGGAGGAGGAGGAGGAGCAGGAGGAGGAGGCGGCAGGGATTCCGCTTCTCCGGTTCGTCGGGTGTCCGTTGCGAGGTCCTCGACCTCCCGAGGCGCATCGATACCTCTTGAGAGACGCCACGATTCGACCCAGAGAATGGGTCTGAGCGGGTGCAATAAACATTTAAAATTGGCGCGCACCACTTTGTCAGGTTACACTCGGCAAAGGGAGGCTTTGCCGAGTGTCATAAAACACACTCAAAGTAACGCTTCGGGCATTCTCGGGAACGCATTTGGTGTTGTAAAGTAATGTTGCACATGCGCAACGATGCGTGCTCCTCAAGTTAGCGGTACCGGCTTGTGGGTCAGGACCTCACGCCCAGCTCGTCGCCGAGGTGCTACCAGCACGGTTTCAGCGCCAGCAACTTCTTGGATAAGATCATGGGGGTGACGGAGCAAGACGCTGATGTTCAACGCGTGCCTCTGTGGCCGAGGCGCTGAGGAAGCTGGACGCCGACTCCATGTGGGAGGTGGTGGCTGGTGTGTGGGCGGAGATGCTAACGTACGCGGCCGCTAGGACACCGCTGAGGGAGCACCTTGCGCAGCTAAGCCACGGTGGCGAGCTCATCACGTTGGTGTGGTTCTTGATGGAGCACATGGGCTTGACCGGTAGCACGTTTGAGACCCAACGGGCCGGCATTGTTCCAAAGCTGCTCGTCGACTATTAGTTTGGTCGTATCACCGGCATTAGCCGCTGCCCAGTGACCAATGGTGCAGACAAGTATTATTATATCACTTGTATGGTGGGCGACACGGTTTCAGTAAATATTTAAATAATATTTTAGAATTGTTAACGAAACATAAACCATGTTTTCAGTATATATTAAATAACATGTGAAAAAATAAAATAATTTTAAGATCACAAATCTCTACCATGTCATTTGAATATGAAAATCGATTTTGGATTAAAACAAAATCAGTGCTCAAAAAAATTATTATTAATTGATCAGTACTGGCAAGTTGATTGCCGGTCAGTATTGAGTTGAAGCGTTATCTTCTTCGCATACATGCACTCCCGTGGGATGTGCTTTGCATGTACATGCGAGAATGCATGCATGTGATGTATAATGAGGGTGTTGGTTCTGTTTTTGCCGGCCGACTATGCGATCTCAACAATGACGATTAATTCTTTCCCAGGAGAAGATCTTCAGAGTAGCATCTTCTGCAAATAAGTAACTTCCTTATGCGCGGAAGATTTCCGCCGCTGTCGTTCAATCCGTACGCTTCGGACGCGCTCCCCCCGCGCGCCGCGTGTACATGGGCTTGTCCGGTAGCACGTTTGAGACCCAACGGGCAGGCATTGTTCCGACTTCCGAAGTTGCTTGTCGACTACTAGCTTGGTGGTAATTCGTATCACGGGCATTAGCCGCTGCCCAATAGCCAATGGTGCAGAAAAGTATTAGGCAGCGTTTAATATGGCCTAAGCTTATGGTTTAAGTTTATTTTTGTATTATTTATAATTTCGTTTTTTCTGAATTTCTTATTTTTTTTAGCTTTTTTGTCGGTTCTTTTTTTCTCGTATTCGTTTGCGTTGTCTGTGATGGGCTAACATATTTTTTAATTTTTTTAAATTTAATTATGTTAAATAAGCCTCTCTCAGCGCATGTTTTTCAGCATATATTAAATGACACGAGCAAAAATAAAATAATTGCAAGATAGCAAATATCTACCATGTTATTTGAATATGAAATCATGCTCAATGGGACTATTGAACATAAATCAACAAATTACTATAGTGCTCAAATTGCGATTGGTAATTATTGTTCTCACATGTGGGTTGTACTTGTTTAACACAAGACCTTCTTGACACGGCGGTATATATTTAATAAACGATCACAATTATAACCTTTAGATATTCTGCTACTGTACTAAATCTGGCCAAAACCTCCTCTGTCACGGCCGAGCCACAAAACACCAATGTAAAACCAGCACCCGGACTGGCATTGTTGTAGCTCACCTGCTCCACTGCCTGGACGTCGTGCACTGTCAGCGCCATCGTAGCCATGACCCGTCCCAAAGTGGAAGTCACTTCCACCTCAATCCGGCTCCCACGCTATGCCCTCATCGAAGCACGGCTCACCGACAGCTAAGCCAAGGGTGAAGCTTTGGGTTGCTAGAGATGGAGTGCCGAATCGCACTGCCACCTTGAGACTCAAAGACTTAGGGTTCACTTGGAGGAGGTGGAAGAGGAAGAAGAGATGGGGGAACTCGATTGGATCTTACAATACCTCTAGGAGGGGAGCCCAAAGCAGTATAAGAAGAGGGAGAGGGTAGGACAGCGCCACTAATGGCCAGTGCTGAGGCCACTAGAGTCAGGGAGGTGAGGATCGGATTGATCCCCACAATTCCCATCTCCCTCTCAATTTGGCAAACCAAAGGAGCCAGAGGCTCCTTATCCTCTCTCTCTCTCTCTCAATGACGAGTGTGCCCCTTTCTCTTTTTTAATCCAAAAATCCAAATAGGAAATTCCCAAAATGCCCTTAGCGGCAACAATCCCCATCAATTTTTTCAATTTGGTGTCATAGCTCAAATTTCTTGTTTGATATACGGTTATTTGACAATGAGTATCTTACGAGTTTGAACTCAATGTCTAGGAGCAAGAGTTATGACTCAGCATAGATGATGAGGACTACGCCTTGATCCAATACCTTAGTGTGAGAGTTTTTGCCTAAGTTACACTTTGTCTGGACGACTTGCCCTTTCCCCTTGGGTTGGGACGTTACGGTCATGTCCCGCATCTCTCTCATAAGTACTTAAGAAAGTCATATAGGTGAATTCTCTAGAGAACTTTGTGGGACAATTCCCGATCGCCACATCAGGCATCGAATTCATTAAGAGATATTGCTCAACTTGCCATATAGTTAGAGTACTGCACCCAATGGGACCCTTTATGTGTACTCCCTATCTTTTCACAGTTTTTTATCTTAGAGCCTAGTTCATGGGATCTGAGTTCTTCTAGGATAGGTTACTACTACTAAAGACCATCAAATGGGTATAAGACACATTTCCTTCGATGTTGTAAGAATGACCTTTCTTTCCATTCCTTTAGTGAAAGGATGCGCTAGATTTTCATTGGATGTATTCCGTAGTGATTACACCGTCTCTTTGTATGTCGAACGAATTAAGTTGTCTCTTTATGTGTTTTGAGGACTTCGTGTTGTCCTCCTACTCATCAACTTAACTAATACTGGTTTGGTTGTTGCAATAGGTTAAAATAGCTAGAATTGGTTTTCTAATACCGGTAGGTTGGAAAGAAGCTCTTTGAGTTTTTTTTTGCCTCTACTACTGCTAAGTCAACTGTTACTAGCTCAGCCTCCACGGTGGACTATGTAAGGATAGTCTGTTTAGAAGTCTTCCACATAATAGCCTACTTACTAGAGTGAATACATAGCCACTCGTAGCATTCATTTCATCCAAGTCATTGATCCTTCAAGGATTGCCGGATGGCCAGAATGATGTATCCCCAAGTTATTAGTCCGTTTTAGGTACCTAAGTACCCTTTCTAGTGCAATTAAATAATCATCTCCTAGATTGGTCGTATACCAGCTCAATCTACTTACAACATATAAATTGTCAGGCCTCGCTGCACATTAAATACATTGAAGATCCAGTTATTTGTGAATATTTAAGAAGGTCTTTTCCATGTCCAGTGTTTTTTGTATAGCTTAGCATTTGGATCATGGGGTGTGGTTACTGGCTTAGCATCCATGAATCTAATGTAGTTCGGGATCTTATCCAATGTGGTCCGGTGGAGGCCCCCACCACCCGATCTGCCGGTGGCCTTGGCCCGACCAGATTAGACTTCAGGGGACATGGCCCTCGTGCTTGACCCCCACGGGATTCCATGGGGATTAAAACAACATAAAATAATTTTAAATAATAATATGACTTTTGTTTATTAATTTATAATTATTTAGGCATACTTGTTTTACAAAATAATGTTTCAAAATATATGTTATAACATATATATTCAAGTTTTAGTCTAAATATAAAAGAAAATAATACAATCTCCTATATTTTAAAACTATAATATATTGTTTAAAAAAATATTGTACTTTTTTGGGTCCCTGGGGCCGTGGAGTCTTGAAAGCATCTATGCCTCTAAAAATAGTTTTGATAATTAATCACATTATGTGAATATGAGACTAACATGTTTACTGGGTTTTTTGGTAATTAATGGTGGAATTACCGTAGAGCGGAAGGATTGCAACTCTTGAGCGGAACTAACGGAACACGGAAGCTCTAAAAATCTGGGTGGTACATTTTTTCTAAAGAGCACCAGGATTTGTCCTCCGAGACAAACGGAAGTACCGCACCAGAATTTGGAACTACCAAAAGTCGGAATTACCATGATTACATCGGTGGTAGTCCCGCTAAATTTCGGTGACTAGTTCGGCGCCCGATTAGTCGTTAATGTTCTTTAACTGTTGTCAGGTGCGGTAGTTCTATAATTTGTACAACGGTACTACCACTCGCCCTGATTTTTTAGGATTGTTTTATGCAACGGCTATATTTAGTTGGTGAGGGTATAAATACTCCCCCACCAGCTCAAGGATAGAGTTAGACACTTTATTGCAACATCTTTGAGCTCAAGTTTTCTTCTCTTTTTTTAACCTTTTGTGATCCTTTAGGATCTGACCTCTGTTTTATTTCTGCTTTATCAATATAATAGGTAGCTCTCCTGTCTGTTTCGTTTTAAAAAACACGAATATCATGGACCTAGTTGTTCAGCATTGATCCTATGGATTATGTTGTATTGCAACTTACGTGACCATCAGCCCCAGGCAATATCTCGAATCAGGCGACCATAAGATCAAGACTAATTCTAGAGTTGGACACACCTATGTATGAGGTCTAATCTGAAAAAGGGTCAAAGGGCAAACAGTTTAATTAGTGAAATAATTCGGTTTTACACGTCCAAAATTTTCTATTGTGCATGCATAGATCGAGAAAGAGGACATGAACCGCACACACTTCGAAATGTCTGATCTCATACAGGAGGTCATCCCCCATATACAATGGAAATCTGGTGGCTGCTTTAGCAGTTGGGTTTAGAAAAAGATGGCAAGGAATGATCAATTCAAGGACCGTTGGCAATTGTTCTTTTGATTTTGTGCAACGGGTTGATCAGTTTTTGTCCCTATCTGGTCAGCTAGCCAGCAGCCCAGCAAAACATGCATCATCTAAGGAGCTGGATTGCCCTCGGTATTCTAAATTATGAATACAATTGTATACGAAATGAACATTAATAAATGATTTAAAAGGAAATAGTAGGACTAGCCACTCAATTGTGCGAGCTTTTATGAACTAGTTATCGTCGATCAACTAACGTCTCTAGCACTATCCAATGGAAGGTTTGTCGTGCCCAGGTACACCCACGGAAATTTGTATCACCGAAATTTCGCAGATAACTGACCTTATAGGCGGGGACCGATAAAATTTTATACGGAGCAAAAAAAATTCGGATTCATCAAAAATCATCTAAAAAATTCAAATTTTCAAATTTCAATTCAAAAATTTTAGCAAAAAAATTCTGAAATTTCTGATAACCGACAGTTATCGGTCGTATCGCTGTCATCCGATAAAATTTCCAGTCCGATACTACGGGCCTGTTCGGCAATCTCCGAAGCTGCCGGCTTTTGGCTTTTGCTACAGTACCTAACTTTCAAACGGAGTATTTTCTCAAAACGGGTTTACAAGTTAAACGTAGTACCGTTAAAAGCCCAACATCATAGCAACCAAAATCGTAAGTGAGTGTCGGTCTCTCCGTGTCTGTCACAAATGACTAAAATTCAAAATTTCAGCCAAAAGCCGCAGCTAAAAAGAACAGGCCCTATTTCCCTGGATACACCTCCTTCGGCCAATCGGATCATCATCGGACCGGTTTATTAATCCGGATCTCGTGTCTTCTTGCATTATTCCACGGATCGATAGATAATGTACAGTACATTCGCATCATTTCATACATCGCGGAAATCACATCAAGCCATAATATCGTTACATATCTGGGTAGAAGTTAGGCCTTTAAAGGGCAACAGTTTTACAGTAGGGCCGATCAGGCCAAATGTTCATAATATAATAACATAACAGCGGAAGCAAAAGCAAGGTAAACCCCTTTTTAACCATAGCCAATGACTAAGGGTAAATATGGGTCATACAAATATCACTAGAGCTTAAGTAACATTTGTATGCGCACCACACCTTGGTCTAATTGCCTAGGGTCCCAAAACGTGCAGTGGTCGTCCTAAATCTCGACGTTGTTCCCTCCATCAGGGGCTTCTTCATAGGCGTAGTGATCTTGAGTTCCTGAATCTGTGTTTTCGGTAATGCGAGTGTGAGCACATTAACCACCGCGCTCAGCGAGTCAATACACAAGATGCAGTAGGTAGTATGCAAGGCTTATCAAGGGAGGCTCAGGTTCTTTTTGTTTGCTGGGATGTACTTTTTAAATTACCATAATTAAAAACTTCCTATGACCTAGCATTTTTGGACTTTAAACATGCTATGTGAAACATATACTTTTATTTTCATTACACCAGAGACCATCCACCTTTACATGGTCTCTGCTTTGCATGCTAGGCTTTCAGCGTTATAACAGCTTACATTACCACTGGGATGACACCCAGGACAGCTCAAATAAGGGCCTTTCTCTGCCCTCCACTTTTCTATTTCCACCCACAAAGTTTTTGAAATAGAACTATATCTAGTCAGATTCCCATGTCCGCCCATGACCGTGGGCACAGCTATTCGAATAGTTTTAACTCTGCAGAGTTTGTACACTTTTACCCACAAGAGATAAATCTACTCGTTGCCCCACATGATTCCTTAGCCATGCGGTTGAGTAGACTATCACAGGATCATTACGATGCATAATTCTACTTGTGGTTCGCCCGCTAAGGTCTATCTTACGAGGATGCGACCATCCCTCGAGAAGGGTCCCTCATGAGCCATCACGGGCAAAGGCGGGGTTGAGACCATCCATCCCTTTGCTCGTGTCCACACCTTCACGTAACCACACTAGAGCTATGCAAATTAGTTAGCCCTGCCTACATTTTACCAGCATGTGGTTGTACTGTAGTTCCTTGGGAGGTCATCACAAGATTCAGTCCTTAATGGTTATCTGGACGGTTCTACCATATTCCCTTTTTGTGCTATCACCGCACCACTCAATCATACACACACCCTCGAACCATCCGCCCAGATAGATAAGCATGAGGGTCGAGTGCCTGCTGAATCCGGTAGTGGCAGCACATGCGCAGCGATGCGCGTGCTCCTCAAGTTTAGCGGTACCGGCTTGTGGGTCCAGGACCTCACGCCCAAGGACGTCGCCGAGGTGCTACTTAGCACGGATTTCAAAGCCAGCAGCTTCTTGGATAAGATCATGGGGGGTGACCGGAGCAAGACGCTGATGTTCAACGCGTGCCTCCTGGCCGAGGCGCTGAGGGAGCTGGACGCCGACTTCATGTGGGAGGTGGTGGCCAAGGTGTGGGCGGAGATGCTAACGTACGCGGCCGCTAGGACACCGCTGAGGGAGCACGTACCTTGCGCAGCTAAGCCACGGTGGCGAGCTCATCACGTTGGTCTGGTTCTTGATGGAGCACATGGACTTGACCGGTAGCACGTTTGAGACCCAACGGGCCGGAATTGTTCCAAAGTTGCTCGTCGACTATTAGTTTGGTCGTATCACCGGCATTAGCCGCTGCCCGGTGACCAATGGTGCAGGCAAGTATTATTATATCACTTGTATGGTGGGCGACATGTTTTCAGTATATATTAAACAACATGTGCAAAAATAAAATAATTTTAAGATCACAAATCTCTACCATGTCATTTGAATATGAAAATCGATTTTGGATTAAAAGAAAATCAGTGCTCAAAAAAATTATTATTAATTGATCAGTACTGGCAAGTTGATTGCCGATCGGTATTGAGTTGAAGCGTTATCTTCTTTTGCCTACATGCACTCCCGTGGGATGTGCTTTGCATGTACATGCGAGAATGCATGCATGTGATGCATAATGAGGATGTTGGTTCTGTTTTTATCCGACTAAGATGCCAGAATAATTTTGCCGGCTGACTATGCGATCTCAACAATGACGATTCTTTCCCAAAAAGAAGATCTTCAGAGTAGCGTCTTCTGCAAATAATTAACTTCCTTATGCGAGGAAGATTTCCGCCGCTGTCGTTCAATCCGTACGCTTCGGGCAGGCGCTGCGTGTCGCGTGTACATGGGCTTGTCCGGTAGCACGTTTGAGACCCAACGGGCAGGCATTGTTCCGAAGTTGCTTGTCGACTACTAACTTGGTGGTAATTCGTATCACGGGCATTAGCCGCAGCCCAATACCGAATGGTGCAGAAAAAGTACTATTGTATCACTTGTAGTAGACAACACGGTATCAGCAAATATTTAAATAAAATTTCAGAATTGTAAATAAAATATAAAGCATGTTTTTCAGCATATATTAAATGACACAAGCAAAAATAAAATAATTGCAAGATAACAAATATCTACCATGTTATTTGAATATGAAATCATGCTCAATGGGACTATTGAATATAAATCAACAAATTACTATAGTGCTCAAATTGCGATTTGTAATTATTGTTCTCACATATGGGTTGTACTTGTTTAACACAAGACCTTCTTGACACGGTGGTATATATTTAATAAACGATCACAATTATAACCTTTAGATATTCTGCTACTGTACTAAATCTGGCCAAAACCTCCTCTGTCACGGCCGAGCCACAAAACACCAATGTAAAACCAGCACCCGGACTGGCATTGTTGTAGCTCACCGCCCACCGCACGGACGCTGCACCGCCGCCATCGTAGCCATGACCCGTCCCAAAGTGGAAGTCACTTCCACCTCAGTCCGGCTCCCACGCTATGCCCTCATCGAAGCACGGCTCACCAACAGCTAAGCCAAGGGTGAAGCTTTGGGTTGCTAGAGATGGAGTGCCGAATCGCACTGCCACCTTCGGAGCTCAAAGACTTAGGGTTCACTTGGAGGAGGTGGAAGAGGAAGAAGAGAGATGGGGAACTCGATTGGATCTTACAATACCTCTAGGAGGGGAGCCCAAAGCAGTATAAGAAGAGGGAGAGGGTAGGACAGCGCCACTAATGGCCAGTGCTGAGGCCGCTAGAGTCAGGGAGGTGAGGATCGGATTGATCCCCACAATTCCCATCTCCCTCTCAATTTGGCAAACCAAAGGAGCCAGAGGCTCCTTATCCTCTCTCTCTCTCTCAATGACGGGTGTGCCCCTTTCTCTTTTTTAATCCAAAAATCCAAATAGGAAATTCCCAAAATGCCCTTAGCGGCAACAATCCCCATCAATTTTTTCAATTTGGTGTCATAGCTCAAATTTCTTGTTTGATATATGGTTATTTGACAATGAGTATCTTACGAGTTTGAAATCAATGTCTAGGAGCAAGAGTTATGACTCTGCATAGACAGATGAGGACTACGCCTTGATCCAATACCTTAGTGTGAGAGTTTTTGCCTAAGTTACACTTTGTACTGGACGGCTTGCCCTTTCCCCCTTGGGTTGGGACGTTACGGTCATGTCCCCGCATCTCTCTCATAAGTACTTAAGAAAGTCATATAGGTGAATTATCTAGAGAACTTTGTGGGACAATTCCCGATCGCCACATCAGGCATCGAATTCATTAAGAGATATTGCTCAACTTGCCATATAGTTAGAGTACTGCACCCAATGGGACCCTTTATGTGTACTCCCTATCTTTTCACAGTTTTTTATCCTAGAGCCTAGTTCATGGGATCTGAGTTCTTCTAGGATAGGTTACTACTACTAAAGACCATCAAATGGGTATAAGACACATTTCCTTCGATGTTGTAAGAATGACCTTTCTTTCCATTCCTTTAGTGGAAGGATCCACTAGATTTTTCAGACTGGATGTATTCCGTAGTGATTACACCGGTCTCTCTGGCATGCCGAACTGAATTAAGTTGTCTCTTTATGTGTTTTGAGGACTTCGTGTTGTCCTCCCTACTCATCAACTTAACCAATACGGTTTGGTTGTTGCAATAGGTTAAAATAGCTAGAATTGGTTTTCTAATACCGGTAGGTTGGAAAGAAGCTCTTTGAGTTTTTTTTTTGCCTCTACTACTGCTAAGTCAACTGCTACTAGCTCAGCCTCCATGGTGGACTATGTAAGGATAGTCTGTTTAGAAGTCTTCCACACAATAGCCTACTTGCTAGAGTGAATATATAGTCACTCGTAGCATTCATTTCATCCAAGTCATTGATCCTTCAAGGATTGCCGGATGGCCAGAATGATGTATCCCCAAGTTATTAGTCCGTTTTAGGTACCTAAGTACCCTTTCTAGTGCAATTAAATAATCATCTCCTAGATTGGTCATATACCAGCTCAATCTACTTACAACATATAAATTGTCAGGCCTCGCTGCACATTAAATACATTGAAGATCCAGTTATTTGTGAATATTTAAGAAGGTCTTTTCCATGTCCAGTGTTTTTTGTATAGCTTAGCATTTGGATCATAGGGTGTGGTTACTGGCTTAGCATCCATGAATCTAATGTAGTTCAGGATCTTATCCAATGTGGTCCCGGTGGAGGCCCCCCGACCCTGCCCCGATCCTGCCAGCTGGCCTTGGCCCCAGCCCCGTTAGACTTCCCAGGGGGACATGGCCCTCCGTACTTGACCCCCACGGGGATTCCACGGGGATTAAAAACTAGCATAAAATAATTTTAAATAATAATATGACTTTTGTTTATTAATTTATAATTATTTAGGCATACTTGTTTTACAAAATATATGTTATAACATATAGATTCAAGTTTTAGTCTAAATATAAAAGAAAATAATACAATCTCCTATATTTTAAAACTATAATATATTGTTTAAAAATATATTGTACTTTTTTGGGTCCCCGTGGGGCCCGTAAGGTGCTGAAAGCATCTATGCCTCTAAAAATAGTTTTGATAATTAATTACATTATGTGAATATGAGACTAACATGTTTACTAGGTTTTTTGGTAATTAATGGTGGAATTATCAGAGCGGAAGGATTGCAACTCTTCAATGAACTAACTGAACACTGAAGCTCAAAATCTGGGTGGTACATTTTTTTCTAAAGAGCACCAGGATTTGTCCTCCGAGACAAATGGAAGTACCGCACCAGAATTTGGAACTACCAAAAGTCGGAATTACCATGATTACATCGGTGGTAGTCCCACGCTAAATTTCAGCGGCTAGTTCTGACGCTCTGATTAGTCATTAATGTTGCTGCTGTACAGGTGCGGTAGTTCCATAATTTGTACAACAGTACTATCACTCGCCCTGATTTTTTAGGATTATTTTATGCAACAGCTATATTTAGTTGGTGAGGGTATAAATACTCCCCCACCAGCTCAAGGATAGAGTTAGACACTTTATTGCAACATCCTTGAGCTCAAGTTTTCTTCTCTTTTTTTTAACCTTTTGTGATCCTTTAGGATCTGACCTCTGTTTTATTTCTGCTTGATCAATATAATAGGTAGCTCTCCTGTCTGTTTCGTTTTAAAAAAAACACGAATATCATGGACCTAGTTGTTCAGCATTGATCCTATGGATTATGTTGTATTGCAACTTACGTGACCATCAGCCCCAGGCAATATCTCGAATCAGGCGACCATAAGATCAAGACTAATTCTAGAGTTGGACACACCTATGTATGAGGTCTAATCTGAAAAAGGGTCAAAGGGCAAACAGTTTAATTAGTGAAATAATTCTGTTTTACACGTCCAAAACTTTCTATTGTGCATCCATAGATCGAGAAAGAGGACATGAACCGCACACACTTCCAAATGTCTGATCTCATACAGGAGGTCATCCCCCATATACAATGGAAATCTGGTGGCTGCTTTAGCAGTTGGGTTCAGAAAAAGATTGCAAGGAATGATCAATTCAAGGACCGTTGGCAATTGTTCTTTTGATTTTGTGCAACGGGTTGATCAGTTTTTGTCCCTATCTGGTCAGCTATCCCAGCAAAACATGCGTCATATAAGGAGCTGGATTGTCCTCGGTATTCTAAATTATGGATACAATTGTATACGAAATGAACATTAATAAATGACTAGCTGAATGCCCGTACGTTGCTACGAATTTTAAAAAAATTATAATATATTTGTATGTATGTTCTAAAAAATTTTACCACCCGTTAGTTTCAGAATATATAGTATGATAAAATTTTAAAATCCGTAACAACAAGCATTCTACTAGTACAAGATTAAGCACCGGATGAAAAATACAGCATGTACTCTACAATGCAGTTTAGATGAAATCCACCTTGACCACTAAATCATGAAAAGAAAGATATTTTGATGGAAAGGTGGGAAGATTCGGCGTAGGTCTTTTAGGGCCACATGTCGGTGTTATCTTTTATGAGAATGAGTGGAAGAGACCGAATCAACCACCAACTCTTTCTTTTATAATAGTAAATATTTAAAAGCAAATAGTAGGACTAGCCACTCAATTGTGCTTTTATGAACTAGTTATCGTCGATCAACGAACTTCTCTAGCACTATCCAGTGGAAGGTTTGTCGTGCCCTGTACACCCTTGGAAATTTGTATCGCCGAAATTTCACAAGTAACAGGCCTCATCAGCGGGACCGGTAAAATTTTATACAGATAAAAAAAATTTGGATTCATCTAAAAATTCAAATTTTCAAATTTCAATTGAAAATTTTTAGCCAAAAAATTTAGAAATTTTCGGTAACGGACAGTTATCGGTCGTATCGCTGTCATCCGATAAAATTTTCAGCCCGATTCTATTTTCCCTGGGTACACCTCCTTCGGCCAATCGGATCATCTTTAGAAGAAATCAGGTAGTTGCTAAATAACAAATGTCCCAAGTTGCTCATGTACCAACTACAAGATGGAGGTTACAGATGGAGGTGGCGGCCGGAGTGCATGGTCGCCAAAACAGTGGATGCCCATAGGTAGACGTTTTCATAGGATGTGCCGAAGTACTCCCTCCGTTCTCGGTTGCTTGACGTCTTCCGATCTGTGCAATCAGGTTTGACCGCTAAAAGATTTGGAAGTATTAGTTTGGCTATATACAAAAATTATATAATGAGATTTGTCATTAAAATACTTTTATAACAATATAATTTGATTATATATTTTAATGTAAAGTTATAAAAAATAATAGCTAAAGTTGTATCCAAAGACTATAAATATTTAAAAAAAAACATAGGTAAAAAGGACGGAAGAAGTGTCACAGTCGTCCAGAGCTGTCAGTAGTGTGGTACTAGTGAGTCTGCTCTACCTGTAGGAAGGAGGGAATTTTTAGCAGATATGACACTTAGTCACGGTATTTAAAAAAATAGCAGTATACGTATCATATTTATAGAAATATCATTTTTGTTGTCCGGTGGGCGGGTGGTAGCGCCGGTGAGGCGACGCGAGGGGTGTCCAAATTTGTTTCGCTTAGTATTTGTTTGAATTTTTAAATATATCAAATCAATACAAAAAATTATGAAAATTTATGTACAACCTCCCGACACAATTTATTTAATAGTATAATATTTGGGTAATTTTATCCATTGTGAATATTGCTAAAATTGTTTTGAGTAATATATCAAAATTGTATAAATTCTTGAGCAATATTCACAATGGATAAAATTACCCAAAAATTACACTACTAAGTAAATTGTGTCAGGAGGTTGTACATTAATTTTCATAAATTTTTGAGCTGATTTGATATATTTAAATATTCAAATAAACACTAAGCGAAAAACATTAAGACATGTAATTAAGCCAGCTAATCAGCCGGTTTAATCACGTACCGTCTCCTTATCGGGCAGCAGGCTACCTGCTGTCTGCTGGCAGGGCGGCAGCACACTACAAAACAAGCTATACTGGACGTCTCTCAACAGACGGTTCATATGGAGCTATCTGTGCTTTGATTATTACAGATGGTTCATGGCTAAAACCGTCTTGGACACTATCACAGACGGTTATGTTTAAAAGTCATCTGTGATATACGTATTATCACAGATGATTTTTAAGTAGAACCATATATAAAACTATCACAGATGGTTAGGTTTAAAAACCGTATATGATATGTAACTTATCATAAACGGTTCGTATAACAAACCGTCTCTGATATGTGCATTATCACAAACGGTTCGTATAACAAACCGTCTCTGATAATGACACATCACCGATCCGTGGCGTATCCCCAGGATTTCGATCTCACTCGTCCATTCTCTCCACATCGAATGACAGGCTTTCCACCGACAGTCACGCGTGAGTTCATCCACTAGCTAGCTTCCTGGATCCCCCCTCGACGACGCCGACTACCACCGTGAGCTAGCACATCTGTTGTGACACCACGGTCGACTGCACAGCACACTCTTGTCGTAAATGTCGTAAGAGTGTCTTTTGCAGTCTCACCGTCATGCTTCAAAGGTGGCGCTACCAGCCGCCTCTCCATTGCCAGTGATATCCGGCCACCATTCGATGCCCTCCCCTCTCTTCCTTGATGGCAGGCATCAAGGACATCGCACGCTGCATCCAGCTTCTACTATCTGCTAGGATCTCTGCTTCTTATATATTCTTTCCGTGTTAAAGAATTGGGTTCGTTATCTTGTTATGTTGTAATGGAATGTATTGTTGTGTTTGCCACTGTATTTACTTGTTTTCAAAGGGTATAGGTAATATTGTTTCTTAAGGCTAGCCAAAAAATAGAAAAAAAATAGGTATAGAATGAACTATCACAGACGGTTTGTACTATAAACCGTCTATGAAGAACTATCACAGACGGTTCTATATATCAACCGTCTGCGATACTCGCCAATCACAAACGGTTGGTAACTAGAACCGTCTATGATGTATGAGTATCACAGATGGTTTTTGGTTTGGATCGTCTGCAATAGTTTCCTTCACAACGGTTCTAGTTACAAATCGTCTGTGTTGTCTTTATTACAGACGGCTCATAAACCGTCTGTGATAACCTCCGATTATTACTGATACATAAATACAGGTGGTTCAGAAAATCGTCTGTGATGACAGTTCCAAACCATCTGTGATGATCCTTTTTGTAGTAGTGCAGGCGTCTGCCGCTGGCGGCCCTCCCACGCGTCGCCTCACTGGCGCTGCCGTCTATCTATCGGACAATAAAAGTGATATTTTGTAAATACGATAAATATATTGTTAGTTTTGTAAATACCGTTATTAATAGTGCCAAATCCGCATCCAAAGCTATGAGCGTCGTGATACTTGTAAGTCTGCTCAACTTTTAGATGTTCGTCCATTGCCACTAGTATACCCACGAATACACGGTAGGTCTAAGTTTGCGCTAGTCTACAAAATTAATACAGACGGGGACACGGCAACGATAACTCTTTTGACTGCAATAAAGAAGATAATACCCTCATTCCAAACTCATACTTAATGAGATATACAAAATTGTTAGGTATCACGCTGAAAAGTACTGTGGTACTGACCTTATAGCTATCAACATCAGGGTAAATTGTCAGGGTCAAAAAGATAGGGATAGCGTTCAATGCCCATCAAATTATGATAGTGATATCATACTAAACTCGATATTCAACAAATCAGAATCTATCCAGAACTTAAAGAATACCAAATGGATCTCAAGCAAGACTAGGGATGGGAAACGGTAATAGATAATCCGTTTTATCTGATATTCGTATCCGAGAAAACGTGAATATGATAAGCAAAATCCGTATTCGAAAATATTCGTATTCGTATTCGAGAATATTCGTATCCATATTTGAGAATATTCATATTCGCATTCGTATTCAAGAATATTCGCATTCATATTCATATTTGATCGTATTCAGTATTCGATCCGTTTTCTATGCGATTCGGAATTTTGTGAGTTGAAATTTGAATTTGAGCAATTTGAAACTGGTAACCGGTGAAAAACCGGCAAAACTGCTAGGAATTTATTGTACCGAGATTTGTTACAGAAGTTATAGGAAGATATTCGTATTCGACCGAATTAAGTATATATACGATTCAAATTGATATCCGCTACGATATTTGATTTGTATTCATATTAAAAATATTTAAATTTATATACACTTTAAAAATGTAAATTTATATTCGTATTAGAAACTATTCGATCGTATCTGATCTATTTCCGTCCCTACTGGGGATAACTCGCGGTATCCAACATATATAAAGATCAGAACTCCTACTAGCTCTAAGCGATCCCCAAGACAATTCGTGGTTGGCTATATCGAGACACTTTCCTATGAAGTGGGTAATGACGAGGAAAAAACACATATACCTTATGCAACAAGGAGGTGAATGATTGTTCGTCCTGGTAAAAACCCTGATAAGAAGGATATCATTAAGTTCTACAGTGATGACTTCAAGCATATAACGGATGATTTCCTGTCAAGGAGCATGAAGATGCTATCAGATTGATAACGAGGATCATTACCGATGTCAAAAAAGAAAGAAGGATGATTGTTATTTACTATCACAATTTAATTAGCTAAATTCGACGGTATTATACTGCTTCGGCATATAGCGTTGTATCACAAAAACATAATTAACCATTAAGCCTCTTATTAGAAACAGTCATTTATACGAGATAGCTATCTATTCAGCTGAGAAAATAGACTACTTTTCAAGTTCCGTGACTCACCGCACCTTATACCTGGTCGCTAAGGGTGTGTTTTTGGCACCCAAGTCGTATTTGTTACAAACAATGACAAAATAAGAAACAATCAAGCATAAGGGTGCTGGTAAAGCGATGGCCGATCTTGAATGGCTCACAAACCAGCTAACAGACACGGAGCTAAAAAGAACTCTGTCATGAGAACCACTTCCACAAAAATTGGAAGAAACTGCTTTCTCAGCATAAGCAATGCCAAATCACTATGGGGCTTTGGTAAGAAGCGAACATTCGTTTACAACAAAAGGAAGGAATGGGTTGGAACAAAACTTGTTGAAAATGAATTGAAACAAAAGGTAAATCCTGATCCAACCCCTACGGCAGAATATGTCATCACAGACGGGTCAAAAACATCATCGCAAACAGTTTCGTGAGCCGTCTGAGTTTATGGGTCAGTAATAATATGAGATCATTACAGACAGCTTTCGAACCGTCTGTGATGTAGTATTTCACAGACGGTTTCAACTACAAACCATACTATCACACATGGTTTGTAGTTGAAACCGTCTGTGATATAAGATTTATCACAAACGGTTTCAACTATGAACCATCCGTGATATTTAAATATCTAAATATCATGGACAGTTCGTTGTTGAAACCGTCTGTGATAAATCTTATATCATAGACGGTTTCAGCTACAAACTATCTGTGATAGTAAAAATCACAGACGATTTGTAGTTGAAACCGTCTTTGATATTCTTTTCTATTCACAAATCTATTTTATTAGTTTGCTAGCCACAGGAAATGCAAGCTGATAGGAACGGGGTCCCGATCTTTCAACAGGTTCTGGATATGTTCGATTTGGTGGAGGCGCGACACAAATCGATCCGGCTTCCGAATAACACGTCCCGAACCCCGCAATCGCAGCACCACGTCTCTCGGGTTATCAACCGTCGCAGCCGGTTGACCTCGCCAAAAGCTAATCCGCTGCGAATCGAAGAACACAAGCAAGAACAAGGAAGATCACAACTGAATTGCAGATGTATTGATTTAGCACTCGAAAGTTGGGGTCTCACAAACCGATGAACGGCGAAACTGTTCAAAGACAGATTAATCTAAGCAAAACTCAACCCTAATGGTGGGGGTGGCGGTTGTATATAAAGGAGTAAGGGGTGTGCAAAACCTCTAGGCGCGCCCTAATGGGCTCCAACACGATACAAAGCCGAACGGCCCAAAAGACGGTGGCGCAGCACCCTGACAGATTCTGAATGCTCAATTGTTTCGACGATTCCCGTTGACTCAGGAGGAATTTTGACATTAGACCAGAGCCATTGGAAAGGTCGTCCTCTCAGCTTTCCATACATATGTGGAACGTCCAAAACGGAGCCCGGATGCGATCTGGGCGTCCGTTTTAGTGCGGCCTAGTCCTGGACTCCGAATTGGATTCGAAGTCGGCTTGAGTTAGACATCCAACATGATTCGACCGCCCTTGCTGCCCTTGTGCGCCTCGTAGACCTTCTCCAAGTACTTCCTGATCCTCTCCATGGTTCCTAATCATAATTAAATCATTAGGTAGCAATCGATTCTCAAATGAACAAAAAGAAGTACTTAGGAACGAGCTCACCTGTAAATTCAATTGTCAGGCGCGAGCTCTAGTGATTGGTCCTTGAATATCAAGTGGAGAAGTGTTGTGTATATCCGAAGAAGTGATGCCCTCATCACAAGCCATGCCCACTGAAACAAACATATCAACACAGTATATATACATCCAATTCACATTCATTCATTTCAGAAAGAAGAAATCCATTTCGCAAATCAATTAACTGAAATGAAATAAAGTGTCCATCCATGAACAAATACATGTACACATGAATAATTAAGCTCAATCTTATCTCAGTGAAATTTGTTATACATTGTGGGATTCCACATCTTCTTTTATGACTTTAGACCACAAGAAGTACGCACATTGTTCTTGAATCTTTGAGATGTCGGGCTATTCCAACGGAGTTGTAGCGATAGACATAACTGTCAGCAGGAAGATCAATGTTGTGCATGCATATGTAAATTGATAAGTATAAAATAATTATCGCAAGATTGACAAATTAACCTGAGGATGAATATTGATCTTCGCGGAATCGACAAGTATTTGCATGTTGTGGCAAACATAGAACCCACATGTGTTGCCCAGCAGCTGCTGGTGGCACTGCAAAAATAGAATTTGTTAGTTCGACAGGCATTACTACGAAGTGTTATATAGGATTAATGTGTACAAGTGAATATCGAGAAATGTAGATCGTGTCGCAGGGCGTCCATCCTTTTGGATTTTTGTACCTTTGCATCGTACGTGGCGAACAACTTACGTGATTCCAAGAAGATAGCCTTAGTCGTCGGGAAGGAAAGACTACAATAGAGCTATCTATGGAGGAAATATTTTTACCTGTTGATTAATTGTTGGACAACTGTAAAGTCAGTTTTGGTCCTCTTTAGGGAATCAAGGTATATTACCTTGTTCTATTTTGGTATAATTACAATTAAAATCTAGTGGAACCTACATAGGTATGTCATAATCATTAAACCTAAGTTTGTGTTACTTATAAAGTAGAAATCAATAAGTATAGCCACTAGTGCAGCATTTACCCCTGATTGTAGGGCATAAGTATGAATTCCTTGTTATGGTAAGCCTCCAACGCATTCTTGATGTAATTCTCGACGAATGATACATCCTCATTGATAGTATCCATGTCGACCAAGCGTGGGTCAAGAAAACCAATCGGTAATTTCGTTACTCTAGCTTTAATATGACATTTATCGGTATTACATGAACGTAGATCGTGATTGTACACACTTACAGTGTCCAGCATCGAATGCATGAGGTGTCGAGGGCGTTGAGTGTGTAGAGATCGAATAAGTCCTCGAAAGTCACCGTCAAGACACAGTCATGAATATTGTGCTAAAAATGATCCGGCGTGAACTTGACGATAAAACCCGAGCGTCGTTGTTCCTTCGGCTTGTTGGCCTGTTCTATGTACCATGCATGCAATCTGTAGCAAGCCAGTCCTAGGGTTAGGGGGCACTCTTTTGGGATGACCAATGGCTCACCTAGCATGAATTTTCGGGCCAACATCAAGTAGGGTATCTAATCATCGGTCTTCTTCAGTTTTCCTTTGCCGCCTCGACTATAGGTCGACTTCACAGTAGTAGACCGGGCATGAGATGTAGATGCACGGCGCCCTTGCTACTTCTATGCAGGTAGCTCTGGTGTGGATAGCCTAGTGAACCTGGCACCGGTGCATGTAGCTTTGGTGCGGATCGCTCCTGTGGAATTGGCACCAGTGCAGATAGCTTCTGTGGAATTGGCACTAGTGCAGATAGCTTGAGTGGACTTGGCACCGGTGCTGGGGCCTCCAGGCAGATGTACACCTATTAGTTCAATCTGAGCCATGTAATCGACACAGAACTAATGGCCTCTTCGATTGCACAACTTTCGACGATGCTGCCCCTTAGCCGAGATCGATTCCATACATAGGATTTGAGAATTCCCATGAACCTCTTGAACGGGTACATGCTATGTAGGAACATGGGTCCACATATTTGTATCTCCTACACAATGTGAACAATGAGATGAACCATGATATCGAAAAACGATGGAGGGAAATACATCTTAAGATGACATATAATCATCATCACCTCATCCTATAGAGCATCTAGTCCTTCAGGATTAATGACTTTCCGAGTAATTGTGTTAAAAAAATAACACAGCCTCAAGATTGTCTCTCGGACTTTGATCAACAAAATATTTCTAATTACAATAAGGAGCATTTGTGTCATCAGCACATGACAATCATGAAACCTCATGCCAACTAACTTTAAATCTTCCATCGAAATAAGTTTCTTCATGTTGGTGGAGTAACCAGACGGAACTTTCACACCATGCAAGTACTAGCATAGTTCAATTCTCTTAGCCTTGGACAGAGTGTAATAAGCAGGGGGAAGGTAAGTTCGTTCTTTATCGGTGCTAACTTAGGCCTGATGTCCATATCAACCAAGTCAAGTCATGCATTGATACCATCCTTTGTTTTATCATGAATGTTCAGTAAGAGACCAATCAATCTATCACATACGTTCTTCTCTACATGCATGACATCGATGCAGTGGTAAACTTATAGGTGCTCCCAATACGGTAAGTCCCAAAATATTAATCTCTTCTTCTAGACGTTCTTCTCACGGGTTGTGGATTTACGTCTCTTCCCAAGCACAATATCTAAATTCTTAACCATATCATGGATCTCTTTTCCACTTAAATGCCTTGGAGCTGAACTGTCCTCCTTCTCTCCGTCAAATTGTTTTTTCATCCCACGGTATGGGTGAGCCCTCCGAAGGAACCTATGGTGATGCATGTACACGATTTTACATGAGTGCTTCAGCCACACACTCTCAGTATCATCTAAGCAGTGAGTACATACTTTATCTCCTTTTGTACTCTAGCCCGACAGGTTAGCAAGGGTAGGATAATCATTTATGGTTCAAAATAACAATGAGCGTAAAGTAAAATTCTCTCGTTTGTACGCATCCCATACCTATACCCCTTCGATCCACAATATTTTTGATCTTTCACCAACGGTGCTAAGTACACATCAATATCATTATCAGGTTACTTCGGCCCTTGGATAAGTATCGACAACAAAATATACTTTCACTTCATACACAACCAAAGAAGAATCTTGCACATGTAAAGAGTCACGGGGCAAGTGCTATGCCGGCTGCTCATGTTACCGAAAGGATTCATTCCATCTGTACTCAATCTGAACCTTATATTCCTTGGTTCTGCACCGAAGTCTGCAAACCTTCTATCGATATTTCTCCACTGGGCAGAATCAGCAAGGTGTCTTAGTATTCCATCATTCTTACACTCCTCCGAGTGTCAACGCAACAGTTTTGCCTCCTTTGGGTTCGTAAAAAATCACTTCAAACGGGGAATTATAGGAAGATACCATATCACCTTGGCAGGAGATCCTCTTTTCACCTCTATTCCCTCATCATCATCGATTGATTCTTATGCTTGTATTAGGAGGCGTTGCACACCGGACATACATGCATGTTTGCATACTCTTTATGGTAGATGATACAGTCGTTCGGATATGTATGTATTCTTTCTACTTCTATTCCCAATGGACAAAGAATCTTCTTGGTTTGTACATGGTTTTGGGAAACTCGCTTTCCTCCGGAAGCATGTTCCCTAAAAGACCTAATAATGTCGTGAAACTCTTGTCAGATCAACCGTTGTTTTCCTTCAATTTCAGCAGTTCAAGCACGGCTAACAACCTCGTGTATTTTGACTCGCCGCACGTGAACAAAGATTTCTCCAAGTCCTCCATCAAGCCTCGGAATTTAATATACTCTCTCTCTCTCATCATAGTTCCCTTCCGC
Organism: Bonia amplexicaulis; assembly: GCA_036346245.1. Classification (NCBI taxonomy): domain Eukaryota; kingdom Viridiplantae; phylum Streptophyta; class Magnoliopsida; order Poales; family Poaceae; genus Bonia; species Bonia amplexicaulis. The sequence continues at coordinate 2,455,881 of CM070745.1, forward strand.
ATCGCGAAGTATTTGATCCAAATTTGATCCAAATTGTTATCGTGCAGTCTATTTGATCCAAATTGTTATCGTGCAGTCTATCCGAATCAGAATCATAATCGACATCATTCGACGACATATCATTGACTTCATCAGTGATATCATTATTACTAGCTTCCTATGTAGTCTGATGTTCACCATGACTGGTCCAACGCACATACCCCTTTGTGAAACTCCTTCGAATCAAGTGTGCTTCACTCTGCGCTCAGTTCTTAAACATGTTTAGATTATCACAGTCAATGTATGAACAATATATATATTCCACCCTCTTATTCAACATATCTTCGTCGATTGCTTTTGTGAAAGCAGACATGCCATTAATTCACTCACATGGTTCCCAACGTACATCCAACTTCGGTACTATGTTACGCATATAATTAACTATTTAACAAGAATAATTAATTAAATTAAGTAGAAATAAACTATGAATTGATTAAACTCTAAACCATGCTAGATGTAAATAAACTTCTCTCTAGATCTAAATCTATGGTTAATAAACTACCCGTGGTTAATAAATTTCTCTCTAGATGGAAATAAACTTATCTCAAGATCAAGCTAGCTCGATTTAAACCATCTTTAATTCTTCTTTCATCAAAAGCTATAGATCTAAATTATAATGCAATTAGGAACAAATTACTAACCATAGGTAGTCAAGAAATGAATGGATCTACAATCACTCTTGCCAAATAATCTCTTTTCACCAAATCGCCGCCTCAAAGCCCCTACCTCCAGCTCAAAGCAGCGGTTATATCTGGAATTTAAAACAGAGGGTTGATGGGTCAGCGTGCAGTTAATATAGCGGAATTATCACAAATAGTTTTTAATACAAACAGTCTATGATAACTTCATTATCACAGACAATTTGATAATACAAACAGTCTGTGATGTATCACAGAGGTTTGTATTACAAACCGTCTGTGATATTTGGCAATATCATAGGCAATTCTCACCATGAACCGTCTGTGATCACAGACAGTTCTCACTATGAACCGCTATACAGACGGTTTTTGGCTCTAATAGCAATACAGACGGTCTCTAAACTAAAACCGTCTGTGCTTGTATATATTTAATACTGACGATTTTAAAGAACCATATATGATGTACCGTCTAATATTAGGTTTCTTGCAGTAATGAACTTCAGATCTTAAACTATATGATAACGTGAATCACCACAACCTAATGGTAAGAAGAAGAATCAGAAACCACAGAAGAATAACCCTGGTAAGAAGAAAGGAAATAATCCCCTTCTTATGAGCGGGGGGGTTCCGGCCTGGGCACCGCGGCCACGTCGCCTCGCGCGCGTCCGCCGGCCTTCGCTTCGCCGCGCGTGGCGAGATTTCCGTCTGGTCGGGAAGCACTTTTTCGTGTTTTCCGAAATACGTCTGTGTCCTTTGTCATCATAAAAGGTCCCCGCGGTTTTTTACCCTCTCCACTTTTCAGGATGGCCCCCCGCGGTTTCCCAAATTGCGTATAGATCCTTGTTTAGTTAGGGAGCGTTTTTTTGTGTTTTCGAAATTACGTATAGGTCCTTTATCATCACAAAAAAGTCTCTGGCAGTTTTTTCCCCTCCACTTTGAAGGATGGCCCCCCGCGGTTTCCCAAATTACGTATACTACCTTTTTTTAGTTACGTGCAGGTCCTTGCGGGTCCCTACTTTTTTACGGAAAAACCATTTTGTTCCTTCGAAATTACGCGAACGTCCTTGGTTTTTTTTGGTAACCACTCGCGGATTTTTTGCCTGTTTTACTTCGGTTCATACGGTAGCTTGCGCGGCGTCGCGCCGCGCACCCGCTTCTAGTAATACTGATTGTAAGAAGAAAAAACCATAAAGAGAGGAATGCTCTGTGAAGCAAGCACTCGTACCCACTCTTCTTTCCCCGCTCAACTAGTAGGTGGGGGCCTCGATATCTCTATTTGCAAAGAGATAACTACAAACCCAGTAAATATCTTTAGTAAGAAACCAATAAATTCTCTAAAATCCTACACATCCCCATTTTATGTATCGTTTTTCTGCTATTTATACATAGGTTCCGGAATATTACTAAACGAGCGTACAACAAACTGTTAGATAAAAACTCTCAGAGGTAAGAACTAAGAACTAGCGATAGGGTTAAAAAAATGCTTCGTAGAGATTACAGATAGAGTGGCGGCCGGAGTGCGTGGTTGCCAAAACTGCGGATGCCCATAGACGTTTTCATATGTGTGTCAAGTACTCCCTCTGTTTCCGTGTTACTGGACGTCCTTGAATCGGGTCTCTTTTTTTTTAGTTTTAGTTTTTAACTTTTGAACTATATATAAGAGAATATAGAGTATCAAAAATTTACATGTAGTTATGGCTAATATAAATAAAGAGTTAAAAGACAGCTTTTAAAAACTAAAAATAAGAAGCCCTATGCACCACTAAAAGATTTAAAAATATTTAGTTTAGCTATATGTAAAAATTATATTTTGAGATTTATCATTAAAAATACTTCTATAATATTATAGTTTTATTATACATCTTAGTGTAAAGTTACAAAAAATAATTGTTAAAGTTATATCTGAAGACTGTAAATATTAAAAGACGTAGGTAAAAAAGAACGGAAGAAATATCACAGTCGTCCAAAGATGTCAGCGTCGTGATACTAGTAAAAGTTTGCTCTAGAAGGAATATCACAGTCGTCCAAAGCTGGCAGCATCGTGATACTAGTAAAAGTTTGCTCAAGAAGGAATATGCAGTGAGACAGTGAAACTCTCCTTCGCCATTATATTGCTCGTCGTGAGCATCGGATAATGCAGTGAGACAGTGAAACTCTCATTCGCCATTATACTGGATGATGCTTCGTCATCTGTGACACTACTTCCCGAAGAACGTGGCATGATCTTGAGCACGAATCAAGAAATTAGGCTACTTTGAAGTGACACTTGGATCGAGGAAACAGAGAAAAAACTGCACTATTTTTTTTTGTTTTTCCCTTAAACTTTTTTTTCCATGATTGCCATTTGGACTTGCTCTCTGTTGTCTCTTCGCTCTTGCCTTGGGGCGGCTTATATTTTGCATTGATTACGTGCGACTCAGATCCGAATAGACAAAACCTGACTCGGACTGCCACACACGAACGAAACAAAAGCTGATGCTGCTCGTTTCACTCTAGGGACAGAGGACGCGCCGCTGCGTCGATTTTTTTTCCCACACGGACGGACGGGAAAAAAAAATCTGAAACCGCTTCCGTTGTGCTTGCTGTTGTCTTCTTGACGCTACGCTGCTGCACTTCTGTCTATCTTGGAATTAACTCTTTTCTATGCCTTATTTCTTTCTCCTTTCACAAAGCAGTGAACGTCTTGTCTTCTTTTTTTGTCACCATGAAGTCTTGCTAGCCTCTCTCTTCTTTCTCCTTTTTGCTCTGTGCTTGCTTTTGGTTGCCTTCGGATCTTTTTCTCTTCGATTTTGCTATTGTTAAGGTGACTGAAATTTTTTTGTTTCTTAGTCATTTAAAAGTTGCACTCTCAATCAACTAAAATTGCAGCCCTCTCCAAAAGTTGCACTCTCAATCAACTAAAATTGCAGCCCTCTTTAAGAAAAACAGCCCCTTCTAAGTGTAACTTCAAATAATTGAGAGACAAAAAAATTTCAATCACTTTGACAATAGTCACTCCCTTTTCTCTTTGTGCTGGTGCACGAAAGGAAAACTTCTCTCTCCTACCGCGCTGGTTCTCGGGACGACACGATGGCCAGAGGCTTGAATCGATTGTGATGGCTTCTCGGTTTTGAAGCTCTTGAATTGATTTCGCTGCCTTGAGGGAAAACAGAGCTTTCGCTGCCTTCCGCGCGCCGATACCCGATTCGCCGAAGAAAGATGTTTGTCACTTGATTCTGTGCTTGATACTATTTATTAACTTTTTTTAAAAAAAACTCATATATCATAAATAAATTGAGAAAATAATTTGTTTTTGAATTTCCCTATTCTTGTCTAAAGCTGTCAGCGTCGTGATACTAGTAAGTCTGCTCAGCTTGTCGTGATACCCAGAAGTACATGCAAGCTTGTATATGTATATACATAAGAACAATGGCGCGAACTAATACAAGAACAGGTAACTAAGAAAGAGAGAAAAAACAATGGCGCGAACCTATGTTCTTTTTCTCGTGCTCTTGTGCTCCAGCGCTGCCCTAACTTGTGGTGCAGGCCTCCACATCGAGCTCACACACGTCGACTCCAAGGGAGACTACACCATGGCGGAGCGCGTGCGCCGCGCCGTCGAGCGCAGCCGGCAGCGCTTGGCTTCTACGTCCGCCGGCGGCGTGAGCACGCCCATCCGTTCGGCTCAGGGAGAGTACATCGCGGAGTACCTCATCGGCAACCCGCCGCAGCGCGCGGAGGCCATCATCGACACCGGCAGCGACCTCGTCTGGACTCAGTGCACGGCCTGCGTCCCAAACAACTGCTTCAAGCAGAACCTCCCGTACTATAACGAATCCGAGTCACGCAGCGTCCAGCCCGTGCATTGCACGGACAACCTCTGCCTGGCCAACGACCAGCACGCCTGCGCCCCGGACGGCAGCTGCGTCTTCGGGGGCAGTTACGGCTCCGGGACCATCATCGGGCACCTGGGCACGGAGGTCTTCACGTTCCAGTCCGGCACCGTGGATCTCGCCTTCGGGTCCGTGAACGAGAGCAGGATTGAGCCGGGAGGCCTCGTTGGTGCATCTGGCATCATCGGGCTTGGACGCGGCAGCCTGTCGCTGGTCTCTCAGGTGCGCGCTAGCAAATTCTCCTACTGCCTCACGCCCTACTTAAGCAACGACGTGGCACCCAGCCACCTGTTCGTCGGCGCCTCGGCGAGCTTGAGCGAAGAAAGCCCCGTCATGTCCATCCAATTCGTGAAAATCCCGAGAGATTCCCCATACTACACGTTCTACTACCTCCCTCTGGTGGGAATGACCGTAGGCGAGATCAAGCTGCCCATTCCGAGCACACTGTTCGATCTCCGGCAGGTCGGCTCCGGGAATTGGTCCGGTGGGGTCATCATCGACTCCGGCAGCTCAATTTCGGCGCTGGTCGACGGCGCGTACAAGGCTCTGAAGGAGGAGCTGACCAATCAGCTCGGCGCCAGCAGCCTGGTGCCTCCCCGCCGAGGCAAATGGGCTGGAACTGTGCCTCGCGCGGGGCGACGCTGACCACAAGGTGCCAACGCTGGTGTTGCACTTCAGTGGCGGCGCGGACATGGCGCTGCCGCCGGAGAACTACTGGATGCAAGTGGATAACTTCACGGCGTGCATGGCGATCAACAGATCGGAGGACAGCAGCAGCATCATCGGCAACTTCCAGCAGCAGAACATGCATCTGCTCTACGACCTCGGCAGGGGACAGCTCTCCTTCCAGCCCGCGAACTGCAGCGCGCTCTAATCAGATCAGATGCATTTTTGTTCCCACACACACACATATATATGACCGTACGTGCATGACACGCACGTAAATAAATTTTCCTGAACCTCCCAATGAATCATATACTATCCTATTGCCGTATGTTGCTCTGTTTTTTCTGTTGTGTTGCATGATCATACAACTTAGTGAGTTGTATACATCAAGCACTTTACTCAAAATTTAAACTTAGGAGGAAAGATGAACTACAAGTGAGTCGTAATTATTTTTTTATTAATATTGCCTGAAATAGAAGTGGGGAGGAGTGTTGAAATATATATTTTTGGAGAAAAGACCCAAAACATAAGCTTATGAGTCTTAATCCAGATTTAAGACGTTAGCTGGATCTTGATATCATATTAAACTGCATGCACCAACTAGCGTCGACGCTATAATGGATAGGGAGGTCCGGGCAGTGGTGTCGATGGCAACAGGAAGGGTTAGGACTTAGTGTTGGAGTATAAGTGAATTGTCCATCTTTCCTCATCAGCTTAAGCTTTTGGGTGAACTGGTTGGCGCATGAAACTCAATATGGTATCAGAGCCGAGAGGTCCCAAGTTCAAGACCTGGCTGACGAAATTAAAAAAAATTAATTGCAGTCCACTTCTATTCCACGTATTAGGCCTAAGGGAGCCTACACGTGAGGGGGAGTGTTGAAGTATAAGTGAATTGCCCACCTTTCCTCATCAGCTTAAGCTTTTGGGTGAATTGGTTGGTGCATGCAACTCAATATGGTATCAGAGCCAAGAGGTCTCGAGTTCAAGACCTGGCTGACGCAATTAAAAAAATTAATTGTAGTCCACTTCTATTCCACGTATTAGGTCTAAGGGAGCCTACACGTGAGGGGGAGTGTTGGAGTATAAGTGAATTGTCCATCTTTCCTCATCAGCTTAAGCTTTTGGGTGAACTGGTTGGCGCATGAAACTCAATAATGGTTGGTGCATGCAACTCAATATGGTATCAGAGCCAAGAGGTCTCGAGTTCAAGACCTAACTGACGCAATTAAAAAAAATTAATTGCAGTCCACTTCTATTCCACGTATTAGGCCTAAGGGAGCCTACACGTGAGGAGGAGTGTTGAAGTATAAGTGAATTGCTCATCTTTCCTCATCAGCTTAAGCTTTTGGGTGAACTGGTTGGTGCATGCAACTCAATAGTTAGGAGGGAGCAAGACGTACAGGTCTATGATCGAGAGAAGTCTGATACCATGTAAACGAGAGAAACCAGGTGGGACAAAATGCCGCACAGAGAACAGCGATACCGTTCATCTCTTCTATTTACCGGATGGGCAATAGTGTTGCGGAGTATGGCAACTGTACAACCGAATCAATCGGCATTAGTTACACAAGATTACATGAGATTACAGGATCAAATCATATCACAAGGATTTGCACAAGATAACTACAGTTTAATCTACATTACGTGTATAGAAATGAAACTATGGTCGATAACACAGCTCAATCGGGAAGCTCCCGAAGGAAATCAAGGCAATCAGGGTCCCCCGCAAGCTTCTCAGGTTGCTGAAGGCCAACGTCCTCAAGTCCCTGGAGTTCCGACAGGTCAGCGAGTTTTGTTAGAATCAGCAGCTTCACCTGCTCGAATACGATCTCAGGAGGGAATCGCTTGCGGGGGTGCAAAATAGTCATTTTCTATGGCCAAAAGGGGTGTTCTTTTTTGCTGTGGCTTATGGCTTTTAATGAAATTTTGAATTTTGGTGCTTACAGATGATTACGGAGGATCGATACTCATTTGCGATTTTGGGTGATACAGATGTTAAGTTTTTAACGTGTACCACGTTTAACTTGTAGAACCCATATTGAAAAAATACTGCTTAAAAGTTAGATCAGAATGGCTTCTAAAAGCCGACCGGCTTGTGGCCTGAAGAACAGGCCCCTAGACTTTTTTGGAATAGTATATGATGGAAGTCATTATTTGGAGTGGCATTCTAGGCTACACAATTCTTTTGAGTGATATATCACAGATTATCCCTTTAAATTTTTTCCCAGTAATATACACAATAATATTTAGTTGTCATCAAAATTATTTCCATATGTTCCTATCTACAACTATATAAATATGAGGAAAAATAGGTTCTATGACACCGAAAGATCATGAGTTTTGTTTTATACCACTAAAAAGTTTGGTGCATTTTAATACCACTAAAAGAACGTGGGTTCCATTTTTTACCATTCGGTCCACTTCCCTTAGAGTTTCGCTGGTTTTTTTTTGGCTACTCCCATGGGGAGGAAATGTCACAGTTGCCCCTGGTTGAGTCGGATCAAATCGACGGACAAATCGATCGTCAGTCGCGCGTCTCACGTCGTTCGCCTTCTCCCCCAAAGCATCGCCCCTCTCCACCCCATCTAGCGCCGCCGCATCCCGCCTCCAAGGTCCACCGCACGCCCTTCATCTCCGACGAGGCCAAAGGTAAGGGATTCGGTTCCCCCGCGATTTCCCATCCGCATTTGCGCCGGCTTTGTATTTTCCCCCCAACCCTAACCCTAAGATCTTTTGCTCTTCCAGGCTCGCCGATGCTAGAATTGAAGTGGGATGGAGCTCGCTGAGATTCTGGAAGGGTAATATTCGAATGCCTCTCTTTTAATTGCAATTTTCCTCACGCTTCGTCCTTGTGAATGATGAGAAGTTGGTCGTGCCATGTTCTTGCGTGAAATTGCAATGGTGCGATGGGAAGGAATAGGTTGTGCCCCGTGTCAACTTCGTGACGCTGCTGTTTTCAGGGTTGATCCTAAGATAGCATGTAGAGTAGAGGTAACAGTGAGGTCCTATCTCACTGTCATCGATGGTAGACGTGAGTAGAAGAAGGGCGCAACAGTTGGATGGGTGGTGGATTCAGAGGAGTACTCCATTGTTGAATTGCAGAAAGACATCACGGAGTACTACAGATGGGCAAGTCACCAGGAGGCTAACTTCTAGTATGTTGCGAAAGACGACCAAACTGTTTGGCTCGTCGATGATGCTGAGCTACTGCGTTTGCTATGCAATGCAAAAAAAAAAAGGAAGGATGTCACACCCATTTCATCGTTGCAAACATGCATCTTTGCAATTCCTTCAGTTCATTTGCCATCACAACTAGCTTACAAGTACAATGCTGCTGCTACACCAACTACTGACATCAACTAGCTTACAACCAGATAACTTCCTAGTACATCAACTACTCACATCTCCCGCACTGACAGATTTTGCAAACTAACATCAACATTGTTGGAGAATAGTCCCCGCGCTACCTCAGGCCCACGACCACTTTGGAGCGATGACACGACCTACCTCGAGCTAAGTCCCCTAGTCAACCCTGGGTAGAGTACACAAGACTGGCTCCAAAGACGTTCGGGCCGACTGTGGGCCACAAGACCAGGCCCAGAGACGTCCAGGGCCGACCCTAAGCCACAAGACCGGGCTCGGAGGCGTTCGGGGCTGGCCCTAGGCAATATGCGCAAGACCGGCCCTGGAGGCGTCCGGGGCCAACCCCGAGCGGGGTGCGTATGACCAGCCTCAGAGGCATCTGGGGCTGACCCCGAGAGAGGTGCGCAAGACCAGCCTTAGAGGAGTTCGGGGCTGATCCCAGGCGGAGTACGCGAGGCCGATCCTAGGAGGGTCTAAAACCAACCACAGGCGGTACCTAAGCGACCCTAGGAGGTCCAGGTCGACTCGGATCGACCACAGGGTCTGGGACGAAGCAGGGCCCGCAAGAAGCAAATGACAGGAATGCCTCTAGAAGTAGATTAAATTCTAAGGGCAAAGTTGTAACTGCACTGTAACGCCTCACGTTTTCTAACTAATCTAAATGTCGTAATTAGCGTTAGTAATAATGATTAAGCGGTCAAATTAACATTGGAGAGTAAGTGCTTTAATTCGGTTCTCGCCGAGAGGATTTGAATTAACAAGCGTAATAAAATAAACCAACCACAACTTACTTATTCATTAGCACAATTACAATAGAGAACCAAATTACAAATGTAAGTCCATCTTGTACGTATACAGTTGTATCTGTACCAACAGAGAATAGAAATTACAACTGGATTGGAAATACATTATCATCTATACATCAATAATAAAAGGAAGATGAAGTTACACTTAGGTCATTGCATACATTAGAATCCGCCACAACAACAAAGCATCGAGAAAACACCGCAGAGGATCATCGCTCGGCATAAACAAACCTAACATTGATCCCAATTCCAAAACAACCGGCCAAATGCCCAAAACCCTAAAATATCATTTGGCCACGACAGCAGTGCTACAGCAAAGGGACAACACGGCCTCTCTGGGCGACACAGCCACAGAGCCACAGAGGGGACAACAAAGCATTGAGAAAACACCGCATAGCCACAAGCCAAATACCACACGTAGCCAGCCAGGTAGAGGGAAGGGAGAAGAAACACCACGGCACTAGCGACCGTCACTGTCTCCTATACCCACCCCCAAACCCTCAAACACCACAGAGCACCGGCAACCACAGACAAGCACCAGGACGTGCCAAACAGCAAGAGGAAGGCGGCAAGGAGCCAAACCAGACCAGCAAGCCGTAGGCGAAGAAGACCACTGCCAAGGCTAGTCAGCACGCCAGCGATCAGGAAAGCGACCACTGAGCACAAGACGCCATCCTTGCCCAAAGCAACCCAATCAACCAGCAAAGGTAGCCCACCAATCACCCATAGTCTTAGCATCAATTTCTCAATATTAAACCATGCATGGCCACAGACAATAAGCCACCATTTATTGTCACCTAACACCACTAGGCCACCATGGAACCAACACAGAGAACCCCGACCGAAAGTAGATGAAGAGAGTAGAGGGAGCAAAGTGTACCGAGGAGGTAAGCCAACATGGTGTAGGAAGGGCACTGCACACCCGACGGCCATGGCATGCTCCCCTGGCACATGGCATGACCTCGAGCCCTGCTGGAGCTACCGAACGACCACCCTATGTATGTGTTAATTTAATGTTGTGTGCTATTTCCTTTCTTGTGTTTATTGTTATCGTCTGTTGTACTGCTGGAGGGTTGATCTATGTATGTATGAAGGAAGCTGTACATAAATAATTTGCACAACATTGCATAAACACCAACTACATTACAGAAAAGAGATGTAACATGCAAGTTATAGAAATGGTATATGAAATTTAGGTGTAGTCTGCATAAACTATTGATCGGGACATGCATTGCATCGTCTACATGTGTGCCCTCCCGACCGCATCGCCCACAACGCACCGGTGTTCGACTTGATTCATCCATATCATTTCTAATACGTCGGCTCGTCGTCGACCCTTCCCACCCTTCAACATGTTAACATCCGAACCTAGGTCCTCGATGCAATGTCCAAGTGGCAAAGTTTCCCACCACCCTGAACCCCCAGAGCTCCCCACACCAAGCCTGCAATATTCTCTCCTTAAAGAAGTACTCGGATATGAAGTTCGAATGATCCATGCTCACGGTCTCGCATGCAGCGAGGACATGAGAGCATGGCTTGTGTAACAAATTAAGCTTGTTCCACGTGCAGGTAGGTTCGTTTGCATGATCTCCAAAGCATACCTCGTGAGTAACAAGTGAACGAGCCGTCCCAAATCCAGCTCTATCACGAAGTCTGACCTCAAAACGATGCTTCTGTTGCCCATGACCTGCACTGTGTGCAATTGACCCTTTCGTGCCTTCGTCTTCATGTACGCCTCAACGGCTTTCGCCTCGGTTGGACCCGCTCCACCTCAAGGGTGTCTCCTCGACTAATAGCTCCCCCTAGTACGATGGACTCGCCTCGACGAGCTCTAACATGCCTTGATGGCATGACCTCAGCGTGGATGTAGCTTTGGCCTCGATGGACTCTTCATCGATTAACACTTACCCTTTGACCATGTCCCATCCAAGTTGGGGACCTCGTCCTCAAGAAGAAGGCCAACTCGGACCTTGACAGGAAGTTGAGCTCCAAGTGGGAGGGATTGTACGAAGTCATACACGCCACTCGCCCTGGATCATTTCGACTGCAATCACTTGATGGAATCGAGCTCAAGCATAGCTAGAATGCGGACAATCTTCGTAAGTATCACATATAGCTACTGAACCAGGTATGTCACCCTCATTGCATCTTTTTACACTAGGCCTACTACAATGCCTCCTACTTATCATTACTTGTCTAAAGCCTAGTATGATGCCCCTCGCTCTAAAATACATATGCCCTTACCATGCTCTTGTGGAATATTTTGCGCTCTTAGGCTGCAACCCAGGTTGAGTTAGTGATTCCCTCTGGAGTCGAGTTGGCAATTTTCCTCTAAGGTCTAGTTGGCGATTTCCCTCCTAGGTCAAGTTGGTGATCACCCTCCCCTCCAGTGTCGAGCTAATCCTCCCTCCGTGGTCGGGGTGGGGCGCCGGTCCCGGGTCGGGGGCACGGTCACAGGTGTCAGGGCACGCTCATCGAGGCACCATAGTAGTCAAGGAGCAGGGCAGCTGAGGCGCACAGGCGTGTGGGGTGCGACTAGCCTTTGGTGGCGAGGCACCAGGGCATGGGCGTTAGCATGTTGGGGCATCACGTCGTGCACATTCCTGGTGCCAGGGCACACGCGTCGTGCATACAGGCGAAAGCCACAGCCGCCACTCATGCCCGTAAGTTTTGGTCATCTAGCGCGGGCATCAAGACGTGACTGGTGGAGCATGCAGGGCGTTGTGGTGCAGGTGTGCCAAGTCACGCGGGCGCTAGGGTGCACGAGGCACTAAGGCGTGTAGGGCACGCAGGGCGCTGTAGCAATGATGCACCGGGGCATGGTGCGCGGGACGCCAAGCACCCGGGGCGAGGGGCTAACACATGCTCTTTTCACAGACTTGTTGACGTATGGAGTATTTTAGATGGGAGGTGGTAGAATTCCTCAACACTATAATCTAGCTACCTGCCCCTTGTGAGGAGGTCTTGTATCATGTTGACAAATATGTTCGCTGTGATACATTGGGAGCATTCTTTGACATGCACTTAGCAAGGTACTTTTGTAGGGCGCTTCTGCAAGGCACCACATACTTGGGAAAATTTTGGTTTGACAGGAATATGCGATGCCGCGTGAGGCACAGGGGCTGAGGAATATGCGCGAGGGCACCTACGACTTATCCAAATTTTTGGTTTCATGTCACATGAGGACTCCACATGAAAACAGGTGCTAAAGTGTTGCTTCCCTTTGGCCCGTTGTGTGGTAAGGTTCTTGTTGCTTCCATTCCTGGTGGCGACCATTGATTCATTAGCTCAGCAATTGTCATGCCCAAGCACAACAAGCTGAATGCGATGAATAAGCTAGGTGCTCGAAACTAGACCCAAGTGATTGGTGCACGAGTGCTCAAGGCCTGCCACGATGGAAGCGCTATCAGGTCAAGACTTTGGTTGTCATGACATCTTCTTGTTGTGTGTGCCACTAGCCCTCTTGTCTCGAGGCATGGCCTATGAGACGGGCGAAGTCGTCGACGTACGACCGCCTCACTGAGGCATAGCCTTCGTGGTGGGCGACACGTCGGAGCGAAGCCTATGAAGACGAAGTCATGGACGTAGGGCCGCCCAGCTGACTTCGAGGTATGCAATGCGTTAGAGCGAAGCCTATGAAGGCGAAGTAGTCGACACAGGGACCACCACACCAAGGCATGGCCTTCGATGCGGGTGTTGTGTCGGAGCAAAGCCTATGGAAGTGAAGTAGGAGACGCGGGGACACCTTGCCATGGCATAGCTTTTGAGGCGAGCGGCGCATCGGAGCGAAGCCTATGAAGGCTAAGTTGCGAATGCGGGGCATCTCATTGAGCCATAGCTTTTGAGGTGGGCGGCACGTCGAAGTGGCTTCTATGAAGACGAGGTAGCAGGCACGGGGCTACCCTACCGAGGCACAGCCTTAGAGTTGAGCGACACATTGGCGTAGAACCGGTGGGAGCGAAGTAGGGGACGTAGGCTGTCCCATCAAAGCATAGTCCTCTAGGCAGGCGGTGCATCAGAGCGAAGCCTGTTGAGGCGAAGCCGCGGACGTAGGGCCACCCTGCCGAGGCATAGCCTTCGAGACAGTGGCGTATCGAAGCGAAGCCTGTGAAGGCAATGAGAGACTGAGGGCTGCAAAAAAGAAGCTAAGAGACATCGAGAATAAGTTGCAAGCCACCAGAAAGAAATTAATAGCCACTAAGGAAAAGACAAATGTTCCCGAGGAGAAGGCGGGGATAGTCTGCCAAGTGAACATGAGCCCAAAAATATTATTGGATATTGATCAACACTTGATCTAGGAATGTTGTGGAGACAGATAACATGAGATTGGAGCATGAGATGGAAGTTAGAGAGAAAATAATCAATACTCATTTCTAGTATCAAGATAGCATTCGTTCGACATGATAGATGATCGAAGTCGTTGCTACAGGACAAGTAGAGTCCCATTACTTTAGATATTGAGATCTCTGAGGCGATAGCTTTATGTAGGCATGACAACCCTTGATTGATATATGAGCCGGGTCAATAGTACATAATTCAAACTACCTAGGAGAGGTGTACGTGTCTTATTGAAGAGCAACACGAAGTTTTTAAGGGTTGCATTCTCCAGTAGGCTTGAGAGTGCTCATGAGATTAAATCATAGGGCACCTTGGAGGTACATTCATAAGATTGAGTTATGGATATATCAGAGGGGTGCCCATGTGACTAAGTCATAAGGCACCAAATGACCACTGGGGTGTAGTCGCCCACCAAATTTGGATGCATCCATGAGGCTAACTCATATGCATCTTGGAGGTGTTCTCACGACACTAAGTCATAGACATACCAAAGAGGTATCCATGAGGCTAAGTTGTGGTGCACCGAATGGCTACTATACAAGGTAGCCCCTAGTGGACTTGGAGGCATCCATAAGGCTTACTCGCGAACACCTTGGAGGTGTGCTCATGACACTAAGTCATAGGCACATCGGCGAAGTGCCCACAAAGCTAAGTCGTGGGGCACCGAATGATCATTAAGGGTGGTAGCCCAAGTAGACTTGGAGGTGCCCACGACACTAAATCATGGATACACCGAAGGGGAGCCCGTGAGGCTAAGTTGTGGGGCACCAAAGTATGAGAGTTGTGGAGCCCTTTTACCCCGTAGATGGGGTTTTTTTCCTAGAGATTAGGAATGCATGAGAATGCTTAACCCTTGCTAAACAACGGAGCGATACATGAAGTGACCCAAAGATGGTTCGAAGTGCGGCCTAGAGTCTAAGGGAACGAGTCTTCAACACATCCATCAACTTTACACATATTCTGGACGGGGTCAACTGAAAAAGTTGCGTAGCATATTCCGCTGGGCGGCAACATCTCATCTCACCCCTGGAGCTGGAGGCACCCACGTCATTGCGCATATATATATTATATAAAGGCATACACATCAGAGAGGGGATAAGACCATACATGGATCGATCAACGACTGTAATGTCAGTGCTGCGTGCGAAGGTCGGTCCATGGGGAGGAACCGAAGGGGATCTGTGGGTCGAAGGAGGCGGCGGCCACGGCGGCGGCGGCTACACTGGCATCCGTAGCATCGAAATTCGGGGCGGATGGTTGGTCGACTCGATTTTGGTGGAGTACGACGACAACGGCAAACCTGCTGTGGGTTCCCTGCATGGAAAGGGCGGCGGCCAGCCTCATATAGTATGAGCACGTACATATATATAATTGGATCGATCTTGCATGTGCAGGATTTTTCATTCTTTGTGTTTCAGATATTTTGCTTCTTCTTGTTTCAGATATGTTGCTTCTTCTTTCAGAGAGTTGTAGAGTTGTATATTTGCAGTTGTAGGGCTAATGATCGTTCGAAAATATAAGCTGCAGGTTTCGAGATTGGTTGACTGACTAGTTAGTACGTGCACGCGCGCAGATCAAGCTCAACTTTCCAGACGAGTTCTTAACCGGCGTCGGCGGCTGCAAGGACGCCGCGTTCATCCGGTCTCTGTCGTTCAGGACCAACCAGCGGAGGATGATCGGGCCGTTCGGTAATAGGTCCTATAATATGTTCAGGCCGGACAGCCAGGTCGAGTTCAGCTGTTCCGTGGACGGGGCGGCCATCGTCGGCTTTTGCGGGAGGAGCGACACATACCTCAATGCCATCGGCCTTTACGCCGCCGTGTGGAACCCAGAGAAGTTCTACGACGCCATGCGCAAGCAGGGCCACCTCGCTTACCGGGCGTCGCCGCTACGACTGCAAAGCGGGCCCGGCCACATGGTCGATGAGCACCACCGCCGCCAACAGCAGGATGAGGAGTGACCCCCGCCGGTGATCTAGGGGTGTAGTACACCGGATACTGCTTGTCTGAAACAGTCTAATACTAGAGAAATAAGTTTGCTATGTAGCAAATTTATTCAACACTTCTCCGTTCGTATAAAAGCTTCTTCTCTATCCAAATTCCTATTTGAATCACGGTCAAATATATGGGGATGTGAACATACATGTCTGAACGTATGCCTTTTAATCGTGTTTGTATTTGTCTTCCTGTTGTTAACTGACCATTTATGAATATTTGGTTTCCATTGAGATGAAAAGCGAAAAGTGGAAGTATGCTTCCAGCCTCATAAAGTAGGCCCTCCGTCAAAAAATATAGGGCATAAAAATATAGGGTATATTTTATATTTCATTGTAAAATTAGTGTGATATTCTCTTTGTATCTCTAATAAATATTTAACTTTACTTTATAATCTCTACATATATTAATTGAATATAGTACTTAAACATAATAATTAAGGATAGTCTAATCATTTTTAATATTTGATTGGTCTATGTACCAAAAGGAAATTCGCCGTACAAACTTGGACAGAAGGAGTAATTGCTAAGTTGATATCTGAATTTGTTTTAATCAAGGTCCCTTTGTATCTGGTATTCAAATTTAAAATAGGGCGATATTTCTGAGATTTCATAGAGTTATTTTCGGCTGAAAACTGGTTCAAATTCCAATACATGGTTGAAAATGTTGGACGAGATCTTTGGAATGTTCCAAAAGCCGGCCGGTTTTTGATAACGTACTGTGGTGACGCAACATATCACTAGCTGCACCCATTTGCTATCAAAGCCGAGCTTTAACAGCACACCTTCAAGAAAAGATCAGCCCAGTATATGCTTTAGATAAATCCAATTGCATGCACATAATATGTTCCCACAAATTGTGATGGGTCAGCTTCATTGTAGCCCACAGCTCTCAATTGATGAGTAGTCAATTGTTACAAAAAGAAACAGATGAAAATATAAGGAATCAATAATTAAGTTCCAAGCATAACCTACTCTTTGCGTAACTTATCCATACCTAGCTAGATGCCCTTGCCACTCAACCATCTTATTCGCCACTTCCAAAGGTTTATACCGAATCAATATCTCTATATCCCTATACAAATATAAAAGAGATTTTGTCCGCATTCCTCCCCATCCATGTACTATCTGTTAAAAAGCATGTCTTACAAAAAACCGACGAACCAGCCCTGAAAAAAGCTCGGCACTGCTGGCTAAAGAAAGGGAAGAAGACTTGGCCATTATGCACGCAAGCCGATGCACATTCTTTCGGTCGACCACTCGCCTCTCGCTCGACCGCCCGCCTCAACGCCTCTGCCATTGCCACACACCATTCCTCCGCTACCAATCATCACGCCTCTCCCTCCCCATCCCTATCTGACGGCACCCTTCCCAACCTTTCCCCTTCCCCAAGCCTTATGCTGTCGCTACACTCAATTTTGTCGCTAAGGGTGCAAACGGATCGGATTCAGACAGTTATTATTGTTACCATATCCTAACCCATATTTTTTCTCCGGATTCGGTACCAATCGGATTCGGTACCAATCGGATTCGATGCGGATCGGTCGGGATTAACCCGAGCCGCTTGCACCCTACTTATTTGTAAGGAATGCATGCAGTACAACAAATGGAGTAGAAGGACGTACTGTCAAGAACTTGATGTTACTACTTAATAGCTGATGTGGAAGATTTTATTTTACCATTGCAAAAGAAAATAAAACGTCAAATAGTAGCACTAACCTGAAATCAAACTTGAAGGCGTATCGGATTCGGACGGATATTGCTGTTACCATATCCTAACCCATATTTTTTCTTCGGATTCGGTACCAATCGAATTCGGTACCAATCGGATTCGGTACCAATCAGATTTGATGCCGGATCGGTCGGGATTAACCTGACCCGTTTACACCCCTATTTATCGCCAATTGAGGCCAACGACGAGTGCACCCTTCGCCACCTTTGTCCTTACAAAAGTCTCATGATGCCACCGCACTCAAAACCATCACCACCATCGCCGCGCCTCATGCCAGTGCCGCTGCAATCCAGTATGGGGTTGCTAAGATCCAGAATTTTAGGGCATGGTTATGGGGTCGGAGGTGTAGCCCAAGGAGCCAGTTTCACTGGAGGGGGAAATACGCAAAGAAGCTCAAATCCTTTGCTCGCCACTCCTCAAATCACGTCTGAGTTGCTGCAAGATCTAGGCACCGAGTTAGAAGTGGACAAGCTCTCCAGTTGGTGTACCTCGGGTTCTTGGCGATATGGGCAGCTTGGGATTCTTCTGGGCCTTCAGCTCTTGGAGGAATTGTAACACCCTGGCATCTCAACAACTCCAATAAGTCGCCTACTATCACTATCGCCATCAATTTAAACCAATAAATATGTATTAACATCATCTAGATAACAAGAACAAATTTCCACCTAATCCTAAACCTAAAATTTCAGCAACATAAAATCAAATTGTTAGACCATGTGGATGGTCGTAAATAAGTTGATGATAAATAATTGACATTTGGATTGCTTTGGTTTTTACATTTTTGAAAGTTTTGGTTGATCGCAGTCGAATGTTTCAAGTTCAAGTGGTTTCGGTCGCGTACAAGTGGTTTTGCTGGGTCCGAATGGTTTCGATCGGGTCCGAGTAGTTTCAGACCAGTCTGAGTGGTTTTGATCAGATCCAAGGAGGATTGGATGACGTTCAAGTAGTATCAGAACATCGGACAACATTCGAGTGGCATCGGAGGATCGCATGGCATTTCGACCACATCAGACTTTGACCACGTCTTGCTTCGACCATGGTAGAATGAACATGGAAGGTAATCATAGGCTTCGACCTCAAATAGTGAATTGATAGACTTTGTAGTCATTTCATCATAGTCATAGACTTTATGGTCTACTGTCATTGTCTTTGGTAGTCGAAGGCTTCGCGATCGGTGGTCATAGGCTTCACAATTGGTACTCATAGACTTCATTATCAGTTCGAGTACTTTATTTATTGCGATCTTCGAGTACTCGTGTTGGGTTAGTGGTTGACTGATCAGTGCATGGCTGTAGGTGATTAGTGAACAATGTTCGAAGGATCAGTACTCAAAGGATTTGGTACCTGGAAGATAGAAGTACTCGGTGTCAGATGGTCATGGTACTTCGTAGTTAGTGCTGCGGTACTCAGTGATCAATGGTGCAGCGAATGGTTGGAGATCGATAGTTGTAAACTTAGCGATCTGTTGTCTTAGTCGTAGCGATCGGTAGTCGGTACTCAATGGTTCTGTGGTCGGTAGCAATGCTTGTTATTTTTGAGTATTCTGAGCAATAGTATTTCCTGAGTACTTGTGTTCGACTATTCTATGAGCTAGCGATCGGTGTTGCATAGAGGTTGTAACCGGTCGTAATGAGTGATCTGAAGTTGGTGATTTCTAGAAAGCATGGAAATAGTGGTTGTGGAAGATCTAGCTGGTATTCATGGATGGTTTGATTCTTGTCTATGAATGAACAAGGGTGTGGTTTGCATGTGTGTGCTATTGTCGTTCAAGTTTTGAAGAACTTGTGCTGGGAGGAAAACGTTTTTTTGGTCTTTGCATGTGCAGGTGGGCATGAAGGTAATCATGGTCGATGACGAGAAGGACTGGGACTAGGATAGGGAAGTCTGAGGTCCAGGCGTTCGAGGATGTCATGCGAGGTGGTTGGGCTCATGCTGGAACACGTGGAGATCGAAGTTGGTGATTCGTGGAGAAGCTATGGGCGGTGTGGTCCAAGAGGCTTCGACACGGAGGTTGATAAGATGTGATGAAGATACAGGAGGTGTTGTCCTGGAGAGTTCATCATGTGTTAAGTTAGGAGTAATGGATGGAGTCTATAATTGAGAAGATTTAGAGTTTGAATAAAACACATGTTAGGAAGGGTTTCGGGACCCTTGGTTTTCGGAAGAGATAAGAGTGTTGTGTTCGTGTTTGATTCAGACATGGTTTAGGATGTTAGCCTATAAAAGCAAGAGAGGCTAAGGGCTAACAGGTGGTTTTTGAGAAAGTTTAGTACAATTTTGAGAGGGCTTTCATCGAGAAGATTTTTAGGGAGTGATTATGAGGGCAATTTGTAAATCCATGAGATTCCAGCAATAAAGATTGTCTTGAATCAATCTAGTTCTTGATTTGCTTGAAGTGTGTTGGTGATTGCTGGTGGTTTGGATCATACAACAATGAGCAAAGCATTGAAGCGAAGTGGTCGAACAAATCAATCGATTGAGCAAGTGGTCGAAAGCATCATCGATTAGCAATAATTCACCCCCCTCTGATAGCAGCATTTGATCCTACACAAACAAAATTCAGACTTATTATGAACCAATTAAATACCCAGTGCCACATAATAAGTCCCAACTACGCAATGCATCATTTAGCAATATTTCACACTGAAAGAAAACTAAGGGAAACCACAAAGTATCCAATTACTACAATAAGTGGTGCTCAATTATTTATAACCAAAAATGATGTAAAGGTAAGTGAGGTGAAAAACTATCAAGTACAAATATCAATGTGCTACAACCACCCATGCATATCGCCTTCAACGTTCACCTAAAAATAACAAGTAAAGCAAGAGTGAGTCCATGACTCACCAAGTACAAAGCAGAATAACAAGGCATCGCCATTCATATCCATTCAACATCAACTCAATTCTCCACATTCTCATTATCAACATTTTCCATTGACATGTCTCATTGTCTCATTCCTTTTCTCATGAATGTAATGCAATGCTCATGCACATGTCTCATCTTTTCTTTGCTTATACCGGTGTAGCGGAGTGTAACACCCGTCAGTGTTCACTCTTGCCTATGCTCTTTAGTGTGGGGACCAATTGCTCGTTGGTCCTCATTGCTCATATTTTACATATGGGGATCTCATTGCCCATATCTTACATATAGGGACCTCATCCCACTCCTGTAGGTCACATGATTCATAATGAATGCTGAACATGCAATTCAATAAATATTATCTTTCATAATTAGCAAATGTGTACACTCATCATCCTTTGGTCATCAAAATCATCATCAATTTATTAATAACAAATGTTCAATTTAAAACAGAAATGAACACAAAAACCATCATATTACCTCAATTTTCATCTTCAACATCATATCATCAGCACGAGAGCAATATAAAGCAAACATTATCATAGGAATGATGTAGGCAAGTAATCATTTAACCACAACTTTTAAGCGCTTGAATATGATTCTACAATGCACTTTCCTTTCACTTTACTCGAGACGGCCATGAAGGTTGGAAGACGACCTTACCCCCGAAGCTGCTCCTCCTATAGTAGGTTATTCAATCTCAAAAACAAGCCCAAAATATTACAAAACACAACTAAACGGCAACACACCTACATGCTCCCAAAACCACAACTATTCTCTCTCTTTACCGGGTACTCCCCATTGCTGTTCCAATACCAAAAATGCCACAACTTTCAATCCCCACATGTAAAAATAGCAAACCACACCATCACTGAAATCTACACAAAATTAACCATATTTCCTTAGTTGGCACAATCCTTAGATTAATTCATTTAAATTTGCAAACTTAACCTAGGAAACCGATCTGTCATCCCCTGGACAGCTGACTTTTAAAATTTGTATCTTTTAATCTACATATGTAAATACAGTAAACATTCACATTTTTGAAATTTACAGGAAATTTTCCATCACTTTCTAGTTATCACTAACTTTTAGTTCTGCCCTTGGTCAATTCATCACTTTCCTCGGCTGGTCCAACAATCACCTGACGCCGGACAGAAGTACTAAAAATTTCATAACTTCTAAACCACCCATCTAAAATTCTTGTTCTTAGACTCTCTGGAAACCCTAAGAAATTACCTACATTACTGATGGTTATCAAATTTCTAGTTGGGTTCATATTCAAATTTTAATATGTTGTTTAATGCTGTCTGCCGAAAACCGATAGACAGAATGAACAGCAGCACGATAAAATCCGTACCTCCCAAACCATTCACCAGATCGACATGAAAGAATACTATACAAAAAGCTACCGAAGTCCTCTACAACTCTTTAGGAGTTGAAGTTCTCAGATTTCACATCCAAGGAACCCTAAATTGCAGATCACAGTAGACTGCACAGATCGAACGAAAAACCAAAATCTAACCCGAACAGGAAATCGCTAAGAATAAAAGGGGTAGGAAATTGTTTGTCACCCTTGGAGACCACAGCAGAGGCCTCTGGAAACCCAGCAAATCTCCCCTTTCTTCCTTTGTTCTCCCCTTTCTCTTCTCCTTCTTGGCCTGTCCTCTCTTCTCACTAGATCGGCTACAAGGAAGAAAGGAGTTGACAGCAGGGAGCAGTAAGGGGGGCTGCTGCAGGGAATTGGTAGATGAGAGGGGAGGGAGATGCTACTGCACAGGGCAGAGGGGGAGGCGCGCAGGGGGAGAGGAAGGGGCTATAGGGAAAATATAAGGGGTGGCTGGCTGTGGCCCTAATGGGCCTGGCTGCTGTGGACCAAAGGCCTATGACCTAAAACCCTCTCAAAACATTCTGGATTTTTTCCCTTTTCAAACTCCAGAAAAATTTACTTCTTGAATTCCATTGATTTCCTCTCTTTTCAAAACACCGAATCCTCCGTACTCACTACTCTGATCAGGTTATTACAGGAATCGATACTTCCAGGTCCTGTAAATCCTGCTGTTCTTCTGGTTATGTCCTTTTAGTTTGTTATGTACTATTGAAACTTTGAGCAGAGAATTTTCACTCTGTAAGTCCTCTTCTAAGCGTCTGATTAAATTGACGAGTATTACTTCGGTTCTAACATAGGAGTATTTTTGTTCCCTTGGTACAGGCGAATAACCTTCAATGGATCCTAGCTTTGGCCCCCTTGATCAAAGCTCTACAAATGACACTCCCATTTCTGTTCTGGTGAGCAGTCTGATGCTTTTCAGCGTTGTCAATTTGGCATCTTTGATTCTCTGAACGATTGTAAACAAGTCCCTGAAGTTGTTTAACCAAACCTTTTGTGGAGAAAGCTTAGCAAATACTGGCATGAAAAAAAGAAAGAAAGGACTGAATTTAGATGTTGTGCAGGTACTCGTGCGTACACCTTCAGAGGTGCTCACTGTGGATGTCATTCGGCATGTATGTGATAGGGATTCAATTCCAGACGGCTTCCTTTGTGTCATTCATGCTCATCTCACACGGTTACTGCATCATGTGCGAGTGCCTCTTGATCAGGGAGAGGCGCAAAACTACTGGGTTTGGGGTGCGTGCTGTACCTGAGCCTGATCGGTTACGAAGCTACAGTTCCTTATTTCAATGTAAGCCCTCGCTGAAAATGAATCAATGTTTTTTTTGCATAGGATATTTATCTTCTGTTATAATTATCGTTGGTACGAATATGGATAGTAAACTTAGAGGTACCTTTGGTCGGATGTGAAGACCATCGAGAATACAAAAGGACTCAAAGATGAGCACACAACCACCAAGTGTATTCAATATAAGTGTTTTGGGGTTACAAAATGGCATTCCCTCTCCCATTACATGGGATCCTATTTATAGAGGGAGAGGGAGAGGCAAGTGTAGTTATTTTGCCCTTATGGTTAGCCTACTTCTAGGGGCATTCATGTCATTTGCTCTGTGTGGGCCCCACCTCATCTGGAACCCCAGGGTTGGCCCTAGACCCCTCTGTGATTGACCTTGCGCACTTGGCCCAGGGTTAGCCTCGGACCCCTCTGGGGTCGACCTCGCGCACCACACTTGGGGTTGGCCCCGGACACCTCTAGGGTCGACCTCGTGCACCTATCTTGGGGTTGGCCCCGGACCCCTCTGGGGTCGACCTTGTGCATCTTGCCCGGGTTTGGCATTGGACCTCTTTGGGGTCGACCTTGTACATCTAGCCTGGGGGGTGGCCCAAGACCCCTCCAGAGTTAGTCGACTTGGCTTAGGGTACCAACGGGTGCCACCATTTTGAGGTGGTTATGGGCCTAGGGTTGCGCGGGGACCCTCCCCTAATAGTAGCCTCTTGCTGATCCAGATGGTCATCCATTGCCCGCCCGGGTAGGCGCACCAACCTATAGAAGGGGTTGGCGAGCGGCCCCAGGCCAGCGGCCTCCTCTGAGGATTTCAAAGGGGCCGACACCTACTTAACTCTAGAGTGAGGATCGACTTCAGCCTTGGGGTAGTGAGTAACCCAAGCTCTTATGCTCAGGGGCGGAGCCACCAGTGGGTCAGGTGGGGCGCCAGGCCCCCTACCGCCGACCAGCCATGTGTACGTCCCCCACCCCTCACAGCTCCATGCTAGCCATATGAATGGCCTTGTCGGGCTTAAAAGCATTTGCATGATGAAAAAGATTGTATTTGTAGCGGTGATTACAAGCCACAACGACATCTTGGCTCTTAGCTTGGAGCCTCTCTCCCTCTTGTGTCTATAAGTTTACAACTCTACAAGGGTCGAGCACGATTTTCAAGTACTAGCCGCTAATTTTAGGGACTCAGCCAACCTCAATACTCAAATATTGATGGACAATAGTTGACCTTTGAAAATAAAGAAATCCCAATGGTTGAGGCATTTCGTACGTTGCAAGTCAATATTAGTAGTTATTGACATGGATTATGTAATGGGTCGTGGGTGTATATGCAATTATTTCATACTAGCTTAGGGTTGTACAGAATAAAGCAAATACATATTTAAATAATGGTTATATGGCAACACTAATGATAATTTGTTAGGCGAAAAGGTAATATTTCTGAAAATATTTTTGCAACTGTATTATTCAATAAATAATTTCCTATTTTATGATATGTTTACCAAAAATTAGTTTAAATTACTAGCCAACATCTCGCTCCAGGTGGTCACCTCCCAGTTCTATCGAGACCGCGTGACGGCTGTCGTTTTCTCCTCCACACCGTGGAATTAGCAACGCTGCCCTCCTTCGGCAAAATATGACGTATATCATAGTTTCCAAGATAGCCCGTAATAGTCATAATAGCGTTTTTCTATCTATCAAGCAATGCAGCAGGCTACCATAGGCTGGCAACTTGGCATTCGGTAAACTGGTCAGTAAGTCCTATTAGTCCCCTGTAAATTTTGATCCTAGGTCCACCACTGCTTATGCTACTAAAGTCTCCCTAAGAAGAGCTCCAGGTAGCCTCGGCTAACGGTGCATCGGCCTCCCCTTGGAAGACGCTGGGCAGCCTCGGTCCATGGCATGCCGGCCTCTCCTATTAGGTGCGAAGTGGACTAGGCCCATGATGCACTGACCTCCCCTAGTAGGTGAGGGGTGGATTTGGCCCATGGTGCACAGACCCCTCCTCAAAATACATCGGGTGGACTCAGCCCACGGTGCACTGATCTGGCCCTATAAATACTCCCTTCATCCTCTAAATCGCTCCACGCCTCCCAAATCTCTCCACCCCCATCTGTACGCTGCCAAGTTCGGGTTTGATCCCGTTCACCTGGGGTTCACGTCACTCGGCCTTCATCCCTAGCCATCCAAAGGTCGTGCTGCCTGAGCTTGGGGTCTGCCCGTCCCGAGGGCCTATACCACTTGGGGGATACGCCATCTTCACCTAGGGGGCGTGCAATCCTTACCACCTCGGGGCCCTGCTTCCCCCGACTTCTTAGGAGTCCTCTTCACGGCCGCCCCAAAGTCTTGCTCTCGGCTGCCACTTGAGTCCCGGGCGGCCAGGGACCATGCCATACTCACGACCTTAGGACAATTCTTCCCCGGCTGCCTCGGGGTCCTGCTCTCCCTGGCTACCACAGGGTCCCAGACCACCCGTGGGACCATGCCATACTATTTGCCTCAGGACACTCCTTCCCTTGGCCACCCCGGGGTCCTGCTCGCTCTGGCCACCTCAGGGTCCTGGACCACCTAGGGGACCACGCCATACTTGCCACCTCGGGACACTCCTTATCCCGCTGTCCTAGGGTCCTACTCCTCCTGGCCACCTCGGCGTCCTAGACCACTGGGGGACCACGCCATACTCGCCGCCTTGGGACACTCCTTTCCCTGACTACCCCGGGGTCTCGAACCACCCAAGGAACCGCGCCATACTCACCGCCTTAGGACACTTCTTCCCCAGGCAGCCCTGGGGTCCTGTTCGCCTCGGCCGCTCCTACCAAAACCACATCTCTGCCTGGGATCACCCCAGGCCCTCCTCCCAAAGTCTCCACCAAGCTTGGGGTCTCCTCCTGGGGCATCCTTCCAAAGCCACCACCCCAAGCCTCCCCAAGGGCTTCCTGCTGACGCTCCCCAAGGGCTTCTTCTGTGCCCCTGGACCCCCCAGATCCCCTTACTTAGGCCATGCCCCCGGTGTCTTCGGGGCTTCCACTCTAGCCCCCCTTACTCCCTGGGATCTCCAAGTTATTGACTTCTCCCAGAGACCATCAAGGCCTTCAAGTAGCTATCCACCCTAGGGTACCCAGGGACTCCAATTTTCGTCCTCCCCTAGGGCACCCTAGGACTTCACGCCTTGGCTCCCTTGGCCTCCCTTGGGAATTCACATTTTGGTCTCATCCCGGGACCAAACTGCTCAGGCCACCACCGCCAGGACCCTGGAAGACCTTCAAAGTTACCATGCCCTCGAGCCACCCGGGGTCTCTTCTACCATCCAGACCACCAAGTCGCTAGACCATTTGGGACCTCTCGCCATGACCGTAGAGAAGGCTATGACACCTGCAGACTCCTTTGGCAAGAAGGGCAGGGCCTCCACTTCCTAGAAAGATGCCACGGGGGAGGCAACCACCGAGAAGGTCATCTCGTTCTCACGTCACTTGGGTCCTTCTGGCATAAAGAGGGGTCTCTTGGCCCAGCTAGCGAAGAAAGGCAAGATTGAGAATGCTGACTTGGCCATCTTGCCCAACCCTATGAGATCCTCCCTAACCTAGGGCCGGGGATGATTATCGTCTTCGCCACTCAATTTGAGGCCAGACTCCACATCCCTCTGGTCGAACTGTTGAAGGAAGTGCTGGATCCCTTTGACCTCGAGGTCTCCCACCTCAATGCAGGCTTCTTTGTTCGCCTCGTAGTGTACGAGTGGGTGATACGGAGCCTAGGAGTGAAGCGCCCCTCAACCAAGCTCTTCTGCTTCCTCCACTATGCCTCGCTCATGACAGCATATGCCATGGAGGACGTGCGTTCATCATATGGGGTGATATCTCTTTAGCTCCGAGGTAGCTAATAGAAGTTCGAGTTCCCCACCAAGGCTCATAAGGCCATGTGGGACTCGTGGAGGGACCTATGGTTCTACTATCCTGCTCAAGGATCCAGCCTCATTAGCACGGGGAAGAAACCACTGGTGGATCGCTCGATGCACTTCTCGCCTTCCTTGGGTGTGACGGACAAGGCCCACCGACACCTCCTTCAAGGGCTAGTACAAGCGAGAATAGGCAGGGGGCATCATACTAAGCCTAGTACAAAAAGATACAATGTGGGCGATGCAACAAGCTTAATAGCTACACGTAGTACTTACAAAGATTGTCCGCATTCCAGCTATGCTTGAGCTTAGTTCCATCGAGTGATTATAGTCAGAACGATCCGAGGTGAGTAGCACAGATGATTTTGTACGATCCTTCCTACTTGGAACTTAGCTTCCTGTCGAGGTCTAGGTTGGCCTTCTTATTGAGAAAAAAGTTACCAACTTGGATGGGATGTGGTCAAACTACTCTGTTTTATGTCTTGGCCATGGCCGCCTAGTATCTATCGATGTTGAGAGTTGCTTCTTGTCGGATGACGTCCAGTGACACCTGGCGGGTGGCGTCATTTGGGGTCGTCATGGTAAAGAGAGATTTGAGCTTGCTTCCTCCGGCGTGATGGCCTCATTGCCATACAATAGTTTAAACAGGGAGAATCCCGTGGCCTGGCTAAGCGAAGTATGTGTTGACCAATCCCGTGGCCTGGCTAAGCAAAGTACATGTTGACCACAGCACGCTTGGAAGCTTGTCTACCCAGCGGCCTTTCAGGAGGTCGAATAGGCAAGTGCAAAGTCTCGATAGGATGATGCCATTAACCCTCTCCACATCGTTGTTAGCCTTTGGGTTGGCAACTCATGCAAAATAGAGGTTGACGCCTAGGCCCACACAGAACTTATGGAAAGAGGCTGCGCCAAACTAAGTCCTGTTGTCAACGGTCACTTCCCTTGGCACCCTGAATCGACATATGATATTCTTCCACGCAAACTTCTGGACCATCGCAGAGATTATATTGTCTAGTGGCTCAGCTTAGATCCACCTGGAGAAGTAGTCGACGGCCACCATGGCGAACTTGTATCCCCTGGTTTGCAGCTTGCAGGGACCAACTAGGTCTATGCCCCATCGAGCGAGCGGCCATGATGGTGGTATTGGCTGTAGGTCATTCACTGGGGAGTTTGTTCTGTGCCCCACCCATTGGTAGGCAGGGCACGCCAGAATGAGGGACTCCGCATCCCGCAGGGTAGTGGGCCAGTAGAATCCCTACCAAAATGCTTTGAGACCAAGGCTCAGGGTGTGAGGTAGGAACCACAGAGCCCCTGGTGTATTTCATGAACCAAGTCAGCACCCTCATCCTTGGACACACCAGAGGTAGGGTTGGCAGACGCCACGCTTGTAGACGATGTCATTGTAAATGACAAATCCCCTTGCATGACTCTTCAATCTTCGCGCTCTAGTAGGGTCCGTGACCTCAACCCTATAGGCAAGATACTTGATGATTGGTCTCCTCCAGTCTTGCTCCCATATGGTGAACACCTGTGGGAGCCCCTTCACCGCCGGTCCTATCAGCACCTCATAGAAAGTGCCAGTAGGTCACTTTGTCTATGTGCTAGCTGCCCTCGCTAGGATGTCCACCTCAAGATTATCCAAGCATGGGATGCTTTTAGTAGTGATGCCAATTAAGTACTTCTCCATTGCATAGACGAGGGCCAAGTACTTTACCAATGTCAGGTCTTTGGCTTGGTAACTCTTATCTATGTGACAAGTGATGAGTTGGCAGTCACCCTTCACTAGGAGCTGCATGGCCCCTGATGCCCGGGCCTTGCGAAGCCTGAGTAGCAGGGCTTCATACATGGTGACGTTGTTTGTGGCTTCAAAGTCGAAGCAAGTAGAGTAGAAGGTGCGCAACCCATTCGGGGACTCAAGGACTACCCTAGCCTCTACGCCCTCCGAGCACCAAGAGCCATCCACATAGATTATCCAAAGGGGGTCGACTGGTGGGGTGGTCGGAGATGGTTCCACAGGGGTCCATTCTACCATGAAGTCCACCAGCACTTGGGACTTAATGGTGGTGTGGGTGATGAAGGTGATTGAGAATGGTGTCAGCTCAGTCACCCATTTCCCTACCCACCCAGATGTTTCCTTGTTACGCAGCATCTCTCTAATCGAAAACCATGATGGTACCTGGATCTTATGTGCTAGGAAGTAGCACTACTACACAAAAGGTCATCACATACAGTTCAAAAACATCATCATAGATAGTTTCATGAGTCATCTGAGTTTATGGGTCAGTAATGATATGAAATTGATAGACTTAGATCTCTTATCCTTGATGATGATAGCTACAGCTCTTGTCTTACTTTGCATCCTGAAATTGACAAATTAAGATCTTCTGGGTCATCTTTACTTGAACAACTAGAAAATGTTAGGGCTGAAATTGTTGGCATCAAGGCTAGTCTATGTTCTAGTTGCTTTGCAGCTGGTGACACTTCTGGAGTTAGTGCTTTGCCATTCTTTAATTGTGTTGAATTGGAAAAGAAGCTTGCCATGCAAACTAAAAAATTGCTCCAATTCAATCCTGAGTAATCTTGTGTACAATGTGAGTTTAGGGAAGAGACTCAAGGAATCAACTAACAAGCATAATTGCGCTAGAGCTAAATCTTGTGATAATTGTCCTAAGGTCACTTTTGAAATTGAAGCTCTCACTAAAACTTTACAAGAAAAATGTGACAAAGAAACTCTTGCTTCTATTCATGCATCAAAGAATGTTGATTTTATTACTCTGATAGCTTGTGAATTTTGTGCTGAAATTGGATATGATTTACATGGCATGCATGAGGCTTTTGGAGTTGATTTGGCGAGCAGTTGCATCGAGTCAAGAATGTGTCACGTGTGTCTTATGAGGCTTTGAAGCTATAAGCGATTGTGCATAAAGATAGATATGTTAGAGCTATTAAGAGCCAAGCCTGTAAGCTAAAGAGAATAATTATTTGCAAAAATAACAAAAACATGATTCTAGATCAATCCAAGGTTAGCAAAGCCAAAATAGTGTACTACCTTGTTTTTTGGTGCCATTTTGAAATTTTCATAACAAAATTCACCATTTGGATTTTTCTAAATTAATTAAAGCTTAACATGAGTTTTTAGAAATTTAAAAGATTTAATGTGACTAAGTTAAACTTCAATTGATCCCAAGTTATTTTATTTGGATTCCTTGTATTGCAAGGAGTTTTTTGAATTTTTTGGGATTTTTCATATTTGTTTACTATTTCCAAAGCTCAATTGAATTTCTCTTAATTTCTATAATTAGAATAATCATTTAAAATCCCTTAAAGACCTTTGGGCCAAAAGCCCTAATCCCTGGCCTAGTTCACCCTACCGTACCACATGTCAGCCCAACTCTACTCATCGACCTGCCTCACCCCGCCGGATGTTTGGGTCACTCATCTGTTGGCCGTTGTCCACTCCACGTAAGCCGTGCATGCCAACGGATCTAACCGTTCATTCTTTTCCCTCTCTACAGTCACTGACGGTGGGTCCCACTTGTTAGCGTTATTGTTCATCTTCCCGATAGAGTTCGCGCCGTGCCTGAGCGAAGTCACTCAATGTTCATGACGCCTCTGTTGTGGACTCTTGCTCGTGTCCATCCCAGAGACCTCGGCATTCGTACTTAAAATAGACAAGTTGTGCCTCATTTTTCCGCATCCCTGAAGCCACCTGAGCCCTCAACATTCTTGTTTTGCGCCGTTGTCGCCAAAGCCAAGTTTGCCATCGCCAGAGTTTGAAGTGTCTGTCTGTCTTAGTCTGCTTTCTTGGCATCGATAAGTGCCCCATCGAGCCCATCCTCCCTCTTCATCATCTACCTCATCACAATTCAGCCCTCGGCACCACTCGATCTTCGCTTTGCATGCACCGCCTCCACATCGTTTCATGTGCCACCCATTCATCACCCAAAGGGTTGCTCTGTTCAGCATGCCTTGATGACGTCAGTACTGACGCCATCCCACACTCGTCGCCTCTTGGATTCTCTATAGACCTAGTTCACGTAAACTGAGCTGCTAACATATGGGTCCCACCGATCAGTAGTCACTATTTCATAGACCACGAGTCGTGCCATGTCAGTAGCTATGTCATCGCCACCTCAACAGCCACGTCAGCACTAAGTCTATGTGCCATGACACATGTCACGCCACGTCAGCCCTAGTGCCAGATCATCTAAGCCATCCGTATTCACTATCCTGTGAGCATAGTTCACCGTAGACCTGCACTATTCCATAGACACGGTCCATAGCTGTAACATCCTAAATTTCAAAAGTTCAAAAGTATGGAATTTTTAAAACTTTTCTTGCATTTTGCTGGCATTCAAATTCTTCTGAATATTTATTTGAAATCTTTTGAGTGTTGTTACATGCAAATAAATACAATGAGAAATAATATCCAAAGTAAAAATAGTAATGGTGTTAATAAAAGATATGGGAATAATATAAAACAATGAATTATGAATTCTAAACCAATTTTTAAATTATACTCAAATCCAAACTAAAATTTAAATTTTAAACTCAAACCGAGAATCGAGCAACCGCATCTAAATAATTAAACTAAGAATTCAAAATTTTGAACATCCTGCAAAACAAATATGAAAATTAGTAAATTCTAATGAAAATTTAAAGTTTAAATTAAAAGTCTAAATTCTAAAATTTTGCTTAACCCTTTCTCTTTTTCCTTTCTTTTCCTTCATTTTCTTCCTCCTCTCTATTACTTGTGGGCCCACTTCTTTTCCCTCTCTCCTCCTCCCTCTGTCTTTTCTTTCACTTCCAGCGGGCCCAGCCTCGTATTCCTTCTCTCTGTCCTCTTTTCCCCGTTCTCTCACTGCCCTGTGGGCCCGGCTCCTTCCCCGCCTCCCTCCCATTTTCTTTCTCCCTCCTCGCTCTGTTTCTCTTCTTCTCGCTCCTTCCCCGTGGCGCCATGCGCTCGTGAGTCACCCATCGCCGTCCACATCACCGCTCCACACTTGTTCTTCTGACAACGGCTACAGTAGCTCCATAGTGACACCCTCTAGCCATAAGTAGTAGGCTGGCTCCTCCCCTTTGCTCCCGCGCCACTCCGCTTCCTCCCCTGTTTCTTCTCCCAAACTGCGCCCGTGAGCCCGCCGCCGCTGCCTCCTCGCCATTCAGGCGCTTCGATGCGTCCCCCTCCAATTCAAGCACACCACCTTGTGTTCCCGAGCATCTAGTCCCCCCTTTGGCCTAATTGAAAAATGTCACACCAAGCTTGCCGGAATGCCTCTCTTCCTCACCGCTAGCTGAATGAGCCTCCACCGCTGCCATTTCTTCCTCGGAGCACCACAACCCGATCCCTTGCCTTCGGAGCACCTCCTTAGCACCCTCGAGCTCCCCCAACCATCGCCTGGACCTCCCCTTACCTAAGCTCCTCCCTCCGCATGAGCCTCACTGGCCAAGCCGTCACCACTGCTGAGTTTCCCTAGACCCCCTTATGCTCATGCCCATCCTATTTTACTCCCCCGTCCTCTCCGACATCATCGCTCCGTGACCACCTCACCAAATTTTATCCAAGTGAGTTATGTCATGGATCCTTTCTTATGCTTTTGATCTCCTTGGTTTTCTTGATTAGATTTCATCTCCTTCTCATCTATCTTGGTGCAAAGTTCATGTAAGAGATGAAGATATATCTTGGGAATCATATCTCATCCATCTAGGTATGTTCTGGGGAGAGTTCTTGTGTTTATTCGATTTTCCTCAAGAGAGATGTGATTTAAGGGCTTTGATCTTGAGGGCAATTTGGCTTGAGTTCATGTTGTGATCTAACTTGCTATGATATATGAGAACCTATCTAAGGTCATTTAGATCATCAAAGACTCATGAGGAATTGCATATCGAGGTTTATCCCTTTTACCCAATTTTGACGCAACCTTTCTGTTTTGGATAAAGGTCAGAACTTTGACATTGACCTTCATGATCCATGATTGAAATAGGTTCTTGACATTCTAGCGGGAACTTGTGCCATGTTTCACTGTGTTTGGTTCAGTGGTTTAGAAGTTAGCACTTTTCTTGGATCATATGCAGTAATGTTTTTTGCTCTGCCTTGGCAAGCAGTCATACCACCATGATCCAAGGGGTCAGACGAGTCGATTCATGGTCAGACTGGTGACCCAAGTGGTCAGACGGCCCGATCCCAATCCAACTGCCACTTGACCGGTGGTAGTGCCGGTGATATACATAAGTCTTGGTTGGTTTATGTTCTTTGGCTCTTGGTTTTGGTGAGGGTGTAGGTTTGTGTTCTGCTACATTGAGTTAATAATATTGGGGGAAGATTTCGGGTCCTTTGAGGAGGTGTATGTAACACCACGCCCATCATTCATCCCACTTACATATAAGCGGTCTGACTCTTGTTTGTCGTCTTCTCCCGAAAACCCCATTTCCTCCTTGTTTTTCTCAACCCCAGTGTCGCTGCACCACCAAGAGTTCACCGCCGCTGCTTCGTTGCCGGTGACGACTGCCTCTCCCACTCTACGAGGTCTCGGTGTGCGAAGCGATCGCTACCTTGCTCTCCGCATTATGAGTATGCCATTCCCAATCGCTGCTTTACACATGACGACCTCGACCGTGCACTCCACCCTTGCCAGATTTGCCTGGCTCACCGAAGGCGATTAGAGTGGTGACCGAAGCCACTCTAACTGTCACCGCTCCAACTGCCTCCAGTAGCCACTCCTCACGATTGTGCCCTCCTTGGCGCCGCAACTGCTGCTACCGGTGACGCCGTGCATGCCGCCACGGCCAAGTGCCGCCATCACCGCCGTGCCCACAGATGACTTTGGAAAGGTTTGGTTTTGAAAGTGGATTTAATTGAGGCCTATGTTTATGCAATAATCCCCAATTTGAATTTTTAGAATTTTGTTGAATTTTTTGTTAATTTCGAGTTGAATTTCCTCATTTGAAAGGCTCAAAATTGTGTTGAAACTTTCCTGGTTGAATGTTTTCAAATTTGAGTTCAATTTCCCCGATTGAAAATTTTAAATTCTAGTTGAAATTTACCTGGTTGAAAGTATTTCAAATTCACGTTGAATTTTCCCCAATTGAAAGTTTTCAATTTCTGAGTTGAATTTTCTGAGAGGATGGATTGAAGGCGGTAGGGAAGAGTGGCAACGAGGGGAAGGGTGTTCGTGACGATGGTTTCTCAGGGACGCCTCAAGAAATTAGAAGCCGCCTACAAATATATGAATTGTAACATGTGACCAAGGAATGAGTCTTGTGGGATTATGTCTAGTTAATTTCAATGGTTTGTTACATCCGTTTGTTAGCTAGCCGCCCGTGCTTGGACGAGGCATGCACAGCGGCGACGTCCTGAAAGCGACGAGCCCCTGCTCGTGGATCCTATCGAAGAACTCGCCGGCGGAGCACAGCACAGCAACGTAGAGCCCAATGGATGAGAGGTACCAGCGGCTGCTCCTCCCGCTGAACCCAACGATGGCCCCAACTCCGCCATCCACCGAGCACGCGAACGGCTCCCCATAATCGCGGCCGTACCTCCCGTACCACCCCAAGTTGGTATGAAATGACACCGATCGGATGCCGTCGACGTCGTGGTAGCCGCGGACGCCGGTCAGGAACTCGTCCGGGAATTGCAGCTTGACCTAGCATTAGCTAATTAGTTTGTGTGTATCTATAGACTGATCAATCAATCGTACGTACCTTCTCGGTCTGAGGCAAAACTTGGTCGTCTCCTCCGAAATGTTCCTCGCCCCACACAGGTTGCCCGTGCCGATCGTACTCCACCTGAATCGACATGACTCCCCGCGACACCTCGTTGTACTGAAGGGTGATGCTGCGGATGCCGGTGTAGTCACCCCCGTCGTCCCACGGGCATCCTCCGGTGCCTCCCCATGGGCAGATGATCTTCACTATGCTACTGCTATGCTGGTGTTGTGGCTATATGGGTAGAACCAGAAATCATTACACGCGAGGTGAGCAGGCTAGACAATGTAGTAGAAACATAGTTTGTCACGTCAGCATCGTGTGAGTGCAAATATGCTGAAAGGGGAAATTAAATAAAGGAAAATTATGTGAGTGCAAATATGCTAACCTAAACGATTTGGATATCAAATCAATAAGAGAACTGTTCCCTTAATACATATATATTGAAGTTCAAGTCAAAACTCCCTTCAAAGCTGAAAGGGAAAATTAAATAAAGAGAAATTATGCACCATCTATGTATGCACAAGAGCAAACTAATAAGGGTCGTCAATAATACATAGGCCCTGATTCTTTTTAGAAACACATAGCCTGAGTTCTTGTCGCGCTTTCTTTGTATCCATCAAGTCCAAGTAAAAGAGGCTGCAAGCAGATTAGTGAGAAGATCGACTGTTTGAGACTTCATATGGAAACTAACCAGATCCTTGGGCATCCATGGGTAACTCCTTCGCATCTCGTCTAATAGAAGAAACAATTAATTCCTCTGAAAAAAAAGCAGGAGCAAATAATACATGGATCAAGGAGGATTTGGATCTATCAATGCTCTCTACGTCGAAGCATCACTTAAAGAGTGGAGTGGTATGGATGCTTTCCCAAATGTTAAGCAACCGACCATATTCCTCTGCAAAAGAACTAAAAGAAAAGGCTAACTTGGAAATAAAGCTTTAATTTGGGAATCTATACTGTCTGCCAGCTGCTCCGGTCGAAACTTAATTATAACACTTCCTCTTTGTTGTCAGGGCACGTACAGTACTGTCGTCTCTAAAATGTTCACATCATCTCCACATAAACTAGGTAGAGAAATCGTACCTTATAAAAATATCTACTCCTAACAAATAAATTAGAGATGCTATAACATGGGCTGTTTTCTATGGACACTTAGCGCAAACCAGTTCATGATAGACAAGCAAGCTCATTAGCCCATTAGCATAGTTTAGTTTCATATTGCTTATTTGAGAATGAAGAGGAACCTCATCCACCTATATAAGGGGTGCAGGGGCTCTTATTATACACACACAAAAGATATTGATAAAGTTGAGAGAAGCTTTGGGAAACTACATATTTGTTCTCCTCTGCTTTCGTGTTTGAGTGTTTGATGGTTGGTAGCGTGGCCACAATATTATAGCATGTTGTCAGCATGATAACATGGGTCGCTAAGGCTTGCTGGTACAATGCTTTGATCTAGCTCGTCAATTGTTTAAGGTGAATTTTGTTAGAGATATATGTTAGAGATATATACATATAGAGTTGTATTAGGATTCTTTCCATATTTTCCATATTTACCACCTGTACCTTGTGTATATATACCGGCCCTTTGACCTCATATTGAATACAAGCGATATTCATAACATGGTATCAGAGCCTACCTAGGTTCTCCCGTCGCGTCGCTTGTGCCGTCGCCTTGCCGGCCTTCGTCGCTCCGCCGGCCTCCTTCGTCGCCCCGCCGGTCTCCTCCCGCTGCGCCGCCGCCGACCTCCTCTTCTGCGCCGCCGGCCTCCTCCTCGCGCGGATTCCGCCGCCCCTCCCGTCCGGCCTCGTCGCGCGCCGCCCGCCTCCACCGCCGCCGCCGCCCGCCGGCCGTCATCGGGAGCAGCCGCCGTCGCTGGATACGGGTTCGCCGGCCGCTCCGCCGCCGCCGCCTCGGGGAACCCTAGTTCCCCGTTTCCTTGTTCGGCTCGAGTGGGCCGAAGGCCCGTAAATAAGTAGTAAAAAAACGTCGCTCTAACCGCCGCGCCGTCCAGCGCCTCCTGTTAGACTTCGTTCCCTTGGTCGCTGTGCCGTCCAGCACCGCCTACCAATGGGTACTGTTTCTCTCCCTCATTGTCCGGTGATCTTCGATGGTGTTAATTACACCGACTTCGTGTCTCACATGCGGATCCATATGCGTGATCTTCGTCTCTGGGGCATCCTCTGTGGCGATGTCATCTGTCCGCCTTGCCCTACTCCTCCGACGGAACCTCCGCTTGTCACGCTGCCCCCGACAGCCGACAAGGATACTACTGAGGCCGATGATAAGGCTGCCTCTGCCTACCAAGAGGCTCTGGATTTATACAGGGATCGCCTGGCAGTCTATACTCAGTGGTACGACGACGACGCTCGGGCTGCTGCTGTCCTCATTGCCAGTGTCCAGCCTCAGTTCTCTTCTGAGGTTGTGGGACTCTCCTCGGCTTTCCAGATGTGGACTCATCTTCGCCGGCCTTCGAGCCCTCTGGTGACGCCTTATACCTGTCCGTGGTCCGTCAGGAGCATTCTCTTCAGCAGGGTGATGCTATGGTTGACGCTTTTTACACTCAGAGCTCTGCTGCCTGGCGTCAGTTGGACTCTCTCCGCACTGCTGGTTGTCGCTCTTGTCCGTCTTTGCCCAGCCGCACGGGCCGACTGAGTTTCAGCGGGTCTACGAGTTCCTTACTCGCCTTCGTCCTGAGTTCGAGCAGCGGCGTGCCCAGCTCCTTGCACGTCACCCTCGTGTCACTCTCCTGGAGGCTCTTCTCGAGATACGCGGAGGAGACTCGCTTTGAGTGGTGCCGGTCTCGATGCCACTCCCTCTCGTGCTCGCCGCCGTCCACCGCTACATCGCTCGCTCCACGCTTGAAGACATCGCCTCCTCCGGCCGCCACAGGCGGTGGCGGCCGCCCTCCATCTGGAGGTGGCCGTCCTCACTGCTCCTACTGCGATAAGGCCGGCCACATTGAGTCTCAGTGCTATAAGAAGAAGCGGCATCTTTCACGCCGTTCTTCTACTAGCACTGACACTGGTACTTCTGCATTGACGTCTGCATCGACTACTCCAGCAGTTTCTCTCACTGAGCAGGAGATAGCCAGACTTCGACGCTTACTTGCCGCCTCAGGTTCTCCCTCGACAGGTTCTGCAGGTTCTGCTACTGACTCTTCGGGCACTGAGAAACCACCCTCTACACAGTCAGGTACCTCCCCATGGATTCTTGATTCTGGAGCATCTTTTCACATGACTTCTGATGCTTCCACTCTGTCCCTCATTACACCTCTTGATTCTCCTGTTAGTGTTCTCACTGCTGATGGTACCTCTCTTTCTGTCTCTGGCCGAGGATCTCTTAGCAACTCATCTTTTCATGTTCCTTCTGTTGCTCATGTTCCTCGTCTTACCATGTAGCTTCTTTCTACTGGGCAGATTACTGATCTTGGTTGTCGGGTCATTCTCGATTCTGACTCTTGTTGTGTTCAGGACCGTCACACGGGAGCTCTAGTTGGTTCTGGCCCTCGGCGCCTTGACTCCTAGCGTCTATGGGAGCTTGACTGGCTTCATCTTCCTTCCGCTGCCACCGTCACCGCCAGTCTCTCCGCCTTTGCCACTTCGTCTACCGGCTCTTTCCAGCAGTGGCATCACCGCCTTGGCCATATGTGTGGCTCTCGTCTGTCGTCTTTAGTTCGTCGTGGTCTTCTGGGGTCTGTCTCAGGAGATGTGTCTTTAGATTGTCAGGGTTGTAAGTTAGGTAAACAACTTCAGCTTCCTTATTCTCATAGTGAGTCAGTATCTCAGCGTCCATTTGATCTTGTTCATTCAGATGTTTGGGGTCCGGCTCCCTTCATTTCGAAAGGGGGTCATCGATATTATATCATATTTGTAGATGATTTTTCTCGCCACACTTAGATATATTTCATGTCTTCTCATAGTGAGGTCTTGTCTTTCTATAAACAATTTGCCACTATGGTTCGCACGCAGTTCTCCACTCCTATTCGTGTCTTTCGTGCTGACTCTGCTGGCGAGTACCTCTCTCATCACCTGCGCAGCTTCCTTGCTGAACAGGGCACTCTTGCTCAGTTCTCTTGTCCGGGTGCTCATGCTCAGAATGGTGTTGCTGAGCGCAAGCATCGTCACCTCCTCGAGTCGGCTCGTGCCCTGATGATTGCCGCCTCTATTCCACCTCACTTTTGGGCCGAGGCTGTTTCCACTGCCACCTATCTCGTTAACATCCAGCCTTCTTCTGCTCTTCAGGGCGCAATCCCTTTTGAGCGTCTCTGTGGTCTCCTTCCTGACTACTCCGCCCTTCATCTGTTTGGCTGCGTTTGCTACGTTCTTCTCGCCCCTCGAGAACGCACCAAACTGACCGCTTAGTCTGTTGAGTGTGTTTTTCTAGGATACAGTGCCGAGCACAAGGGTTATAGGTGCTGGGATCCTGTTGGTTGATGGATGCGGATTTCTCGGGATGTGACTTTCGACGAGTCTCGTCCCTTCTACCCACGTCCTGTCTCTTCTTCGGCTTCCTCTGTGGAGTCTCTGTCTTTTTTGACCTTTCCAGATAGACCTATATCTGTCTTACCCTCGTCCACCCGTCCCATTGAATCTCCACATACTCCTTCCATGGCCTCTCCGCCGTTGTCGCCTCCTGCGGCTCCTCAGGCTCCCCCCACTACACTCGTCTACACTCGTCGACCTCGTATTGAGGATCTTCCAGATGAGCCATCTTCTTCTGATGATTCATCTTCTGATGCACCATCTTCCCCTGATGGGTCATCTTCTCCTCGCTACGCTCTCCGCGATCGCTAGTCGCTTCGGCCCCTGCCCGTTTTGCCTTTGCTGACGCAGCTACTCGTGAGCCTGTTTCTTACCGGGATGCTGCTACTCACCCTGCGTGGCAGCATGCCATGGCCGAGGAGATTGCTACCCTTGAGCGGACTGGTACTTGGGATCTTGTTCCCTTTCCATCTCACTCTCGTCCCATCATGTGTAAGTGGGTCTATAAGATTAAGACTCGTTCTGATGGTTATCTTGAGCGCTATAAAGCGCGTCTTGTTGCCCGTGGCTTCCAGCAGGAGCATGGTCGTGACTATGATGAGACTTTTGCTCCTGTGGCTCACATGACCACTGTCCGCACTCTCCTTTCAGTGGCGTTTGTACGCCACTGGTCTGTTTCTCAGCTCGATGTCAATAATGCCTTTCTTAATGGCGAGTTGCGTGAGGAGGTCTACATGCATCCGCCACCGGGTATTCTGCTCACGAGGGCATGGTGCATGCGCCTTCGCTCTCTCTATGGCCTTAAGCAAGCTCCTCATGCTTGGTTTGAGCGCTTCTCCTCTGTGGTCACTGCCGTTGGTTTTTCAGCAAGTGATCATGATCCTGCGCTCTTTGTCCACACTTCGTCTCGTGGTCGGACTCTTCTTCTTCTGTATGTTGATGATATGATCATTACCGGAGATGATTCTGAGTACGTTGCCTTTGTCAAGGCTCGTCTTAGTGAGCAGTTTCTTATGTCGGATCTTGGTCCTCTTCATTACTTTCTTGGGATTGAGGTTACTTCCACTCCAGATGGTTTCTTTATGTCCCAAGAAAAGTATATTCAGGATCTTCTTGATCGCGCTTCTCTCACTGATCAGCGTATGTTGAGACTCCTATGGAGCTCAATGTTCACCTCCGACCCTCTGATGGCGAGCGTCTTTCTGATCCGACTCGCTATCGTCACCTTGTTGGGAGTCTTGTCTACCTTGCTGTTACTTGTTCGGATATCACTTATCCAGTTCACATTCTGAGTCAATTCATTTCTGCTCCCACTCAGGTCCACTACAGCCACCTTCTTCGAGTTCTGCGATACCTTCGTGGGACTATCTCTCATCGTCTCTTCTTTCCATCCTCCACTCGTTCTGACTTCGGTCTTATTCGGATGCTACTTGGGCGTGATCCTCCGATCGTCGGTCTATCTCTGCCATCGTGTTTTTCTTGGTGGTTCTCTCATTGCCTGGAAGACGAAGAAACAGACTGCAGTGTCCCGTTCGAGTGCAGAGGCTGAGTTGCGAGTTATGGCTTTCTTGACAGCAAAGATTACTTGGCTACGGTGGTTACTTGAGGATTTTGGTGTTTCTGTCACTACACCGACTCCTCTTTGTCGACAAGATAGGTGCTATCGGTATTGCGAGATCACGTGAAGCATGAGCTCACCAAGCATATTGGTGTTGATGCTTCCTTCATGAGATCTTGTGTGCATGATCGATGATTGCTCTTCAAGATGTGCCTTGAGCTTCATATAGCGATTTCTTCACAAAGGCCCAGACTCGAGCACATCACCGCTTCTACCTCTCCAAACTCAGTGTTGTTGATCCATCATGAGTTTGAGGGGGTGTTAGAGATATATGTTAGAGATATATACATATAAAGTTGTATTAGGACTCTTTCCATATTTTCCATATTTACCACATGTACCTTATGTATATATACCGGCTCTTTGGCCTCATATTGAATACAAGCGATATTCATAACAAATTTTAGTAGATTGGCTTTCGTCTTTCTCGTCGCCGGCCGGACAGGGCACAAGCCTCCACATGTGCGCCACCACGCCGTTCCCAGTCAGACGGGCACATGTCACCGCATGTGTGCCAACGCGCCACCTTGGTCGATTAGGCCGGGCGCACGCCTCTGCATATCCACCGCCGATTGTCCGCCGGAACAGGCGTTCCTGTCAGACTCCATGACCTATCTATTTAAGCACCACTATACGTCCTTGTTTATAAGCGTCCGCATCATGGGTGGACCCAGCCTAATTCATAGGTATTCAATCGAATACCTAAAAATTTTAGTAAAAAAATCATTATATGTAAGATATAATATATATATATATATGTATACTAGTAGTTGGGCTAAATTTATTCTATTCACACTCAGTTAACCCAAATTGATGTCAAATCCTTTTGGCACATTTCCCCTTCCATCGAGACTGGCCTAGACCCACTGTCATCATATTCATACCCAATTGTGAGACCGTGTCTCACTCAGTCTCTCCTCTCTTCATCTAGCGTCTGATCATCTCTCCATCTCTTGGCACTCGGCTAGCGCCTAGTAGCGGTGGGTGTCTGTGCCCCTGGTTCTAGTCTTCTGGAGGCGGCGTAGGTGGCAAAGGGACTGGAGGCTGCGTAGGTGGCAGGAGCGCTGGAGGCCGGAGTGGCCACCGTCCAAGCAGGCACTGCCGCACTACAAGCCTACAACATTGGGGCAGGTTCATCCTCTTCAACCTGACGACCCCTATGCTGTAGAATATAGATGCGTAGACGGTAGATCTGCTCTGCTTGTGTGCCCCTAGAGTCCGTAGTTTTTTATTTCCGAGTTAAGTGGATGATAGATCCGTGGATGACTAAATGGATGTGGATTTGGCATATGTTTCTTCTTTGTTTCACTTTTGGTGCTTACATCTTATTTAGATGTGGTGGATTACTGAATTTGGCTCAGTTATCTTTAAATTAGTGGTTATGCCTTATGAATTGAAATCCATGTTCTCCACATCTTTAGCCTATATCTATATGTCAAGTATTTCAGATGTGTGAGCTACTGAGCTTCATGTCATGCCTTCATCTAAGCTCTTTACTGTGAATCTGTGAAATAAGATCATTAGCAGCAAACGAATTATCGCTTATGAATTATTGAAATACATATTCTCCACCTCTTACCTATGATTCTGTGAACAAATACCAAGTATTTCACAAGTGTGAACAAATAGTTTCAAGTTGATTTTCACTATTCTAATGTGAATAGTAAATATAGATAGTTTCAGAAGAGATAATAGAAGCTAAGTAGAATTACATATTAGTAGAACTAATTGTAGTCTTTCAATCGGTTCCAAGACACAAAGAATCGTCAAGTTAATTTGTGATTTTTAATCATTTTTTTAATTTCTTTATATTATTTGAGATGTTGTCCCTAGTATGAACATTTGTACTTTGATTTTCGCTATTATGGACTTTTATGTTTTCTATTGGATAATATTTTTATAACTTCGAATATCCATTCTAAAATTCATGATCCACCTCGGTCCACATCCAAAAAAAGAATATTCCCAAACAACACCAATATATTTCACGAAACATATCGTTTGAACGTACTAGAACTTAGTCCTTGGTAATAAAGTCCCACGCCGAGCAGCAATAGCAGTACCAGGTCTATGCACGCAGGTACTGTACAGTGGTACACCCTCAAACCCTCGAAATTATTTCAGGAAGGCACACAACAATCCAACACACAGACGACGAACTATTGTCAATCAAATATGGAGCCAGATAGATAGAAACTTTACACACCGAACGATCGTATACCACCCTACATATCCTGCTTGGCATCTCTGCAGCCACACGTGCATGCAGAACATCAATCCATGAAGCTTATGAACCTTGCATGATACATTCAAATTTACCTGCAGACGGAGATTGAACAGATATAAT
This sequence comes from Bonia amplexicaulis, assembly GCA_036346245.1. NCBI lineage: Eukaryota > Viridiplantae > Streptophyta > Magnoliopsida > Poales > Poaceae > Bonia > Bonia amplexicaulis. Next base: position 2,498,911 of record CM070745.1, read on the forward strand.
AAGTGAGCCATATGTTCAAAAGGACCATGCATGTTCCTCAAAAAAAATTAACATGCCTAGTACGGTAGAATAGTTTATCTGTTTGTTTTTTAAGAATAGTACAGTGGTACATGCCTAGCACGCATGTAGTTCAAAGCAAACTTATCAGTGTTGTTCAGGTTCCGATCGATAAGTATGAACCACTCGGCCACCTAAAACGGTATAGAGCAGCGTTGCGTTTCATACCGCCTCCGATACCGGTCAATATCAGCTTGATACCAGTTAATACAGATATACGTGAAAGTGTTAAAGCATATTGTCTACATTTACTTATTAGCTTAAACTTTAAGGTAAATTAGTCAGTGCGTGCAATAAAATAGATATATTGATGTTTTGTTTTAAAACTTATATATACAATAAGAAATATGAATGTTGCAGCTAATGAGTAGTGTTAATTTTCTGCGCGATGTATACCACACATACACGGTTTGTTCTAAAAGACGTACACATACAGGATTATTGGAATAATCATCCATGCTATGGGGTACTCAATATATAGTTGTTATTCCACAATTGAGTTCTTTTAAGATGCGTTGTTTTATAATGTAAGTCCATTGAGAAAATCAAAATGTGTAGTTATTATAATATTTTATATTTTACACTTGTTTCAATGTCTAAAAAGATTGAGTAGTTGTATCATATCATTTAATAAAGATACGTATGGTTTAATATCATTAACTATTTATAAGATCTGGTGTCTCCCTAGTTTGCGTATCTAGCGGGCTTGGATTTACATTATGAAATGAAATGAATGGAGCAATGCTTAATTTGATTCATACATTTGGTTAGTATTCCCTCTGTTTCACAGTACAAGTCCAAGGCTGACTTGCGCACAAGCTAAAGTGACATCACAAACATCTAAGAAATAGTTAATGGCATTGGACAATACATATACATAATAAATGATATTATATGCAATTTTTGGACAGTTGCACTTGTACCCTTGATCTTCCAAAGGTGATTTATCTGGTGATGAATAAACTCTTTTTTTGAGACGAGCGATAAATATGTTGGAATAATGCTTGTACCCTTGATCTTTCACCGACCGGAAGGTGATTTATCGGCGCGGGATCGACAACCGATCTGGCGCTGCACGGCGGGAGGCGCAGATCTGAATAAACAACCCAAGCGGCGCGGCAACTCGGCGTCTATCTTCTGACTTATCTCGACGACAACCATGAGCGATAAATAAACTAGGTATGTTATGTCAAAACCCTAGCTTTGTTGGAATAACTTCTTCCTCTATGGCCAAAGGGCCAATATATATACATGTACAAGTCATATATGCAAAATTCATACAATGGGGTAAATACACAACTATGTAATACACATCTAACAAAATAAACTTGTTTGAGCTTTTTTATTCTCCTTATGTATTGTCAGTCAGCATCACCATGCATCCTTCTACTTCTATGTTGTCATGAATATTAGCTTCGTTTTCAATCACTGCAGTTCTATGAAACCTAAACCTCCGTTTCTTTGGTAAATAACTATGGTTTGATCAAGTCAAGGATTAAAAAATGAATGCAAATTATAATTAAAATGATGGGATCAACACGGCCAAGCAAATACTAAAGGGTCCCTCGGAATAGAATGAAAATCACGCATGGTCGATCAGCTGCTACATATATAAGGACACGTTGAGAAGAATGAATGGACCTGACCTGAGAAGAGAGCCTCTAGGCAGGGCCTCCTTGTAGTAATTCGAGTGGTGCAGCTCGTAGAGCGAGGGGTGGTGGCCAGCCTCCAGCCCGTTCCACTCCAGGTTGTCCCACCAATCCTTCTCGCAATCCACTGTTGGCCGCCGCTTCTGCCCACCAACAGCAGCAGGTAGGTGCCTGAGGCCCCAGCAGCCCTTGATCCTGATGGTCTCGAGCATTGGTGCGCACACTATTTCGACCTCACAGATTTGCTGCAACTGGGGCAGATCATGAAGGTGGATGTGCCTCAGGCTCGGGAAACCGATGGTGCCATGATCTGCTCTCTCCCTGGGGTGGCTTGTGTTCGAAGGAAAAACCTGTCTGAGGTTGCTGCAATACAGGATCTGTATGGTCTCCAAGCTTGGTAGGTCGAAGGACAAGGGAAGTACATGGATGAGCCTAGGGCAGGAGTCCAGGTGTATATACCGCAGTAGCTTGAAGGAATCGACATGAACGGGATTTGATCCTTTACTCCAAATATAGTGCGCTGTTTGCAGATGGGATGCCCAGAAGGTCTCCAGCCAAGAGAAGACTATGCGCTGATCATGGTCGCCGAGTGTGAAGACAGAATGTAACCTGGGGCACCTCTCGACGCGGCACCACTTGAGCCAACCCCAATTTGATCCAGGGATGCTAGTGCTCCAGAAATCATCACGCAGATAGAGGGAGTCTACAATGTCTATAAAAAGAGCCAACCTGTTGTCACTTCCCTGCAAGTCGCTGCTGCTCATGATTTCCACCTTGCAGCTTCCTTGACGCTTTGGCGGTAGAGGCAACTGCGGGCAAGGCAACATCACCGGGCCAGCATTTGCAGCAGCAACTTTGTTGAAGATATCGTTGTACTTGTTCGCTGCAGCTGACCGACCAATACTAATATCATTTCTTGTTCCTTCATCTTCGCTGTAATCAATAGTGCTAGAAGAGATACAAAGAAGCAGATTGTGCATCCGCCCTGCAAAAAGCTGCAGAGACTGAAGGAGCCTTGCATCTTCGACAACAATATGCGACTGAAAGAATTTGTCGTCAGCTTGGACAGGGAACGAAGTGTGTTGTGGTCGACCGCCATTCGGATGTACTCCGGTGGTGTCTATCTGTACCTCATCCAGCCATGGCTTTCCATCATCGGACAACAGTATTGCGCGAAGGCACTGACACCCCATTAGAAATAGCTGCTTGAGTTGTGGGGCTTGCATGGTATTTAAGTCGAGTGTTTTCACTGATGTACCAGAGAGGTCCAGCTCCTTGAGGTTGGGCAGTCTTCTCAACTGTAAATTCTTCAGTAGAGCACAGCCACGAAATGAGATTTTTGAAATCTTCGCAGCATCCTCTGAACCATTTGATAAGCTAAATGCCTCGAGCGATGCAGGGAGGCTACCAGTACTAACATGTTCCAACCCAACACAGCCATCAACAATGACAGCCTTAAGACTGGTTGCTTTGGATAGGTCTGGGAAAACTTGCATTCTAGTGTTGTCTGACAGGTCCAGAAGTTCCATTTTTTCCATAATTGAGAATGAGACTGAATCCTTGTCACAAGCAGTTGCCTCTGAGTGGTTATAGGTTGGCTTGATTACTCGCAGCTTGCGTATGCTGCTTTGCCATCGCCATATATGACTTATGTTGCAAGGATTGGCCCCCTTCACATTTAGCTCCCTTAGGTTGTCCATGTGATCAATCATATTTTGGGATAAAATCCACTGTGTGTGGTGCAGGTCCAGCACCCACAAACTTCGAAAGCAGGTCCAGGACTGCACCTCCTCTTCTCCATATGTGTTTAGGTTTTGGCAGTAATCAAGCCCAAGGAATGTTAGGTTGCAGCAACAGAGGAAAGGAGGTGAAGCAAATCTGAAGGCACAGCGAGAGAGTTTTAGCACCCTAAGGTTCTCTGAGTGCTGAAACATGTCATTGTAGTTATGAAACAAGCTCGCACGATCAAGCTTCAGCATACCAAAATATTCCAAGTTTTTAAATACATAGTGTTCTTCACTATCAAGCTGCTGAGCTGCCAAGAATAAGGACGACACTGTTTGAGCTGCTGCTGAGAAAGGTAGAACTCCGCAATTATCTGAAATAAAGTAAGCTGTCGAAATCCAGTGGTCAGTATTCCCCATCAAGTAATAAAGTCCAGGATCATCCCATTCTTTCCGCATCTCTTGAAGTAGAATATCCCCAACCTCCCATGCTTGGATGTCCTTCCCACTATTTATAATGCCATCACAAACCCAGTAGTTCGAAGCATGAACATTCCAATCATAGTCAATGATGTGGCTGCCTGTACAGTTCAGTTTCGATATATACAACCAACACTTGGCAACTGTTGCTGGGTTCAGGTTGACACCATGCGTACTGGTGTACAGAGCAACTTCTTTAGACTCTTCACACAATAAGTGCCACCAAAGCTCCTGGAGCCCTTGATTCTGGAACTGGGCACAAAGAAATACATCTGTGTTTTGCACTCTGTCTTGTATTTTGGGACTTAGCCGAAACCTCCCTCTGAAGGTCCACAACATTTTGTTGCCCTTATACAATTGAGATAGAGGCAGACCAAGGCTAGTTATATCGATCTCATTATCACTCCCATTATGAAAAATCGCCAGAAATCGTTTACCCATTAGGGAGTCACTAATTTCTCTTGCAACATATTTTGTCTCGGCTCTGGAGCTTTCGACTATCCCTTTGAAATCATCCTCATCATCCTGCTTATCAAGAATATCCATTGCCTTCTGAATCTCCAGCTCCTCAGCAATTTTCCTCTGCATTGATCTTCTACTTTTCCACATTGAGCAATCGATGTGGATAATCTTTTCAAACTTCAGTCTTGGAGATGTGATCTTGGCCAAAGTAAGGCGCTCAGCCACAGCTCCAAGGACAGCAGATGCCCCCAATCCTTCCCAACCATCAAAGTAGATCCCATGTACTTCGTTCGTATCCTCTAAATAATCCAGTATCTTTTCTACGGCCACACCAACGTTGTCTGCTGTAATTATCTGCAATAGTTAACGGTAATTGAGTGATGTCAGCTCAACTGGTTATCGAAGCATAATTTCAAGCATGAGTTTGCCATGGTTATCAAAGGGCAAATAGAAGATAATATTCCAGCATGTCAAAATGGCTAGATATTCTGTCATAATCACTGTTTTTCATTTTCGTTTTCTTTATATTTTGTACATACTTATGTTATTTATATAAATATATATAGTAGGATTCTTTCCTACTGTTTCCCCTAAAAAAATGAAAAACAAAAATGACTCCTAGCACATAAACCAGGACACCTCCCCTCGTCTAGAGAATAAAAAATCTAGTACATGTTGTGCAATAATTTGTGTGAACACTTCCCTAAACAGGCCCGAAGGCTCACAAGACCAGTTAGCACCATTTAATCTCATATTACTAATTTAGCATTCATGACAGGTATTCTTGCCCTATATTTCCTATAAATATAGGGGTACTGGCAGGCTATATGTACATTCACATCTTAGGGCATCCATAGTGTATATAACCCAAGAGGTCTTAAGGTGGGTCACATCTAAACCTTAAGACCAATGCTGTAATGTATATAACCCACTAGGCCTTAAGATGGTCCCACTTGTCAGATAAAGAAAAAATGTATTTTAATGCTTATGGCCAAGTCTTTAGCTTGAGGACTGGTCTTAAGGTTTTTGTTTATGGCCTGCTTAAGGTCACCCCTGTAATGTATAAGGTCGACCTTAAGGTGGCTTAAGACCCTCTGTTTTTATACACTGTGGATGCCCTTATAAATGGATGAATTCTTTTAGATTAATGGGTTATAGCTTATGGTTTAAATATTTGAATTCTGACTATTCGTGAGTGGTAGTACGCAAAAGAAAATAGTCACATATAATTTTGACCGGTACAAACGAACTCGGTACACTTTTTACTATAATTTTTCTATTGATCCCGTCTTGAAAAATGCACCGTTTAAAAACTGGTTACTATAGACAGTATAAGTATAAGCTACCTTTAAACCCCAAACGAACACGGCCATTATTAGTGGGGTTCGCTTGTTTGGGCTTCAGCTTTTAACTTCTGACTTCTAGTTTATTATTTTCATACTTTTCTAACTTTTTAGTTTTTTTAGATTTTTTTATCTCTTTTTGTATTCTTTTATATTATCTATAATGGACTAATCTGTTTTTTCTTCTTTTCTTTTTTTTTACTTTGTTGAAGTGTTTGACCTCGATCAAAGGTCAACAATGCTTCCCCCAATACACAACATATACACAGCAGTCATCATCATCGTACCCCTGCCATCGTCATCATTGTACACGCATGTGCACGGATTTGTACAAGTGTACTATATATATACATTACACATGTCTTTGTTTGTTCGTATATGATATTGTATTTTACATTGTTGTTCAATAAGTATTGTATGTATGGCATTACTGTATGAATTAATAGTACCGTGTACAATATTGCGCAACACATGAGCATGTGAATTTTACTCTTAGTTTAGCACGCATAACTGCTAAGAAAACCGAGATAAAATCCCTACCGAAGCAAACTCAAGAAACTTGTATATCTATCATATCTGGCTTATATAATTGAAATCAAGTTTTCTTGGTAGAACGCAATAACATGTGAGCCTATGTCTAGTTTTTGTAAACTAGCAAGTAGCCTCTTAGTGCCAAAGCAAATGGTGCTGTGCTATGTAAATACGGCGCTAATGGCCGTGGCGCCGTGCTCTGAGATGTAAGCCCCAGCACGGCCTCCCGGCCCCTCACTCTTCCGTGCGAACAGTCACAGCAGCCCGTCGCCGCCCCTCTCTTCTGTATTTACATAGCACGGTGCCATGTGCTTTGGCGCTGTGCTATGCCACCGTGGCTCCTACGTGTCCACTCATGGCGTCAAAGCATATGGCACCGTGCTATTTACCCTGGGCACCATATCCTTTGGCGCCGTGCTAAGAATCTATTTTTGTAAATCTTTTCTCTAGGGATCTATATGTAAAAAACTTTTAAATTTTAGGCTAAAAAGCAAAAATTTTACCGCCTCCTACAGTAAACATCGTATCATGCATAACTCATGACCAATGCACAAAACAACCCATAATACTAACAAACATTGCCAGCAACCTTCAGCTATACATTTGAAGGAGAATTATAACCTGTTAGATTGATCTCAGGGATTTGGCCCAACGGCCAAATCCCAACCCCTTTTGCTCATACGATCGGGGCGCCCACCCATTTGGTCAGGGGCCCCTATCGCAGCGCCACAATAAATAGAGGTGGGGCCGGGTGGCACGCATCCCAAGGTTGACCGTGCCGCCACAACCCCACCGACAAACCCTAGACCCGATCTAAGAGGGGGCGCTCCAGTGACGGGAAGCTCCACCGTGCCTCCACCGTCGCCGCGCACCGGGAGACGCCGCTCTCCACCGACCGCCGCTGCCCTAGCGCAGATCGCCGCCGACGCACCGTGATGGCCAACTCTACCTCCTCTACTTCGGACGGTACCCTAATCCTCTCTCCCTCTCTTCTTCTCACTCAAACCAAATCAAGAAACCCCAAAAGAAAAGATACCAACAATGGTATCAGAGCGGGCAAAGTAGTTCGGGACTTACCACCGTTTTTGCGAGCGCCGCACCGCCAGAAGCGTCGCCGGGTAGCCGTCGCCGCGCCGCCTCCTTGCGCGCCTCCCATGGCGCTGCCGCCACCCGGTCGCCGCTTCGTCTTTGCTCCGCGGCGCCGTCGCCGTGCCTCTGTCGCGGGCTATCGCCGCCCGCCTTGCTCGGGCCGCCGCGCGGTCACCTCTTCGCCTTGCGCCGCCGCTCGGCGGCGTGCGCCGCCGCCTCCATTCGGGACGCCGCCTCCGCCTCCGTTTTTTCGCATGGGCGCAAGGGCAAATGAGCCCTAGGGTTAGGGTTTCGGGGTTTAATCCCCGTAGGGCGCACTCTCGGCCGTTCGATTCGATCGGACGGTCATTGTTTTAATGGGCCGATTCAGCTAACGGGCCGGATGTGTCTCCCGGCCGTCAGATCTCCATCCAACGGCGCATACGCTGAGCACGAGCCGCATGGCGTTCTCGGCCGCTCGATCTCAATCCGACGGCCATCGGGCGCGCCCTCGGAATGGGACCGCGACGCGTGTGGGGTGGCAAGGCGCTCTTGGGCGGCTTTGTGCTGCGCGTTTGAGTTGGGCCGAGGCCGCTCTTTGGGCTTTTTCTCGGCCGGATGGGCTGCGCAGCATTTGGTGGTGTACCGGCAGTCAGTGGGCTATATGGGCGAATCTTGTAGAATGAACAAGAAATTGATTTTGATGTTTATTGATTTTCGGAAGTATTGTATGATTAAAAAATTGATTAAAATCTCTGTAAAATTTTGCACCAACGTGTTATTTTCCAGAGATTAAAATAGTACAATATTATTGCTTCTGAAAATGAATTATTTTTGAATAATTTTATTGTTTCCGCTGCAAAAGTTAATGTTGATAATTCTTTTAATTTAATTCGAACCAACGGGAGAATTTAATTTTAAGAATTGTTGTCAATTATGATATTGTTATTTTCTGACCAACGTTGATAATAACAGTATTATAATTTTAATTGATGATTTTTATACATAATTTCTATTTCTGTCCAACGGTGATATAGATTTAATGCATAGATAAAATTGTATATTTTAATTTTAACCAACGTTGAAACTAAGGCATGCAATTATTGTTATTATAAATGTTCTCACTATACATAAATTATGTTTTCAGAGGATACTCTTTGATGGGCTACATCAGAGATATCCATGTTCTCAAAGGAGACAACTATGGTGAATGGAAGAAAAAGATTGACCTTGCATTCATCCTAGCTGAGGTGGACTGGGTAGTCACCACACCGTGTCCCACAGGCCTGTGGCACCGGTGAGGATGAAAATGAGGTCGATGTGCTTGGCGAGACAGACATGAGGGACTTTGCTCCCATAAAGATGTCATATGATCTTGATCATAAAAAGTGGGTCACTGCCAACAAGAAATGTTTGGCTGTGATAAAGAACACGATTGAGCCTGCAATTGTAGGCTCAATCTCAGAGTGTGACACTGTCACAGAGTACCTTGATAAAATAAAGAGTCAGTTTACTGGCTCTTCAAAGACTTATGCTACACAAATTAAGCGACTTGTGAGAGAGGTATTCGGTGGTGGCGGTGGCATAAGAGAGCACATACTAAGGATGAGTAACTTGGCATCCAAGCTTAAACCAATGGATTTGGCTCTCAAGGATGAGTTCCTTATTCATTTGATTTTTGCTTCTTTCTTCGAAAGAGTTTGACACCTTTGTTGTCAACTACAATATGCAGCCCAAAATGGGACTTAGAAAAGTGCATAGCTATGTGTGTGCAAGAGGAGGAAAGATTTAAATCCTCACATGGTGGTTACATCAACTATGCGAAGGACAACAAGAAAAGGATCTTCAACATAATTTCTCCTCAAAGAACAAGGAAAAGCCCTGTCTATCGCCCTCAACGAATAAGTTTGCGAGAGACAAAGATCGGTGTCTTCATTTGCAAGAAGACGGACACTACAAGAAGAACTGTCTCGATTACTTAAAGATGATAATGGCAAAGAAAGGTGAGAACATTATTACCTTTATAAATGAATCCTGTATGTGCAATACTCAAATCTACTTGGTGGATTGATTCAGAGCAACTGTTCATGTTGCTAATTCTTTCTGAGGATTCCGTTCGACGAGGACTACGTAAAGAAAAGAAAGATGCATTAAAGTTGCAAATGGAGTCCAAGCTGAAGTTGAAGCCGTTGGCGATCTTTCATTAGAGCTAGCTAATGGTTTCACGCTTTTACTTAGAGATGTTCTTTATGTTCCATCTTTACGAGAGAATTTGATTAGTGTTTCAAATTTGGAAAATGATGGTTATGATTGTAATTTTGGAAATGGCAAGTGTGAAATAATGTTTAATAAAGCATGTGTTGGTCTTGCCATTAAACAAGATGAGCTTTATTTATTGTCACTTGTGAAAGTGTGAATTCGTATGTGATGTGAATGAGCGTATATCCTCGCTTTGAGACTACGAACGAAAACGAAGAGAACTCATAATGAATCGTCGAAATTATGGCACTTGTCGTTTAGGCCATATTTCGAGGGGGGAGAATAGAAAGACTAGTTAAGAATGACATTCTTCCTCTATTAGAGTTCTCAGACTTAGAACAATGCAGAGAATGCATTAAAGAAAAATATGTAAAGAAAATTAAGAAAGACGCCAAAAGAAGCACAGGAGTTCTACAAATTATTCACACAGACATTTGTGGTCCTTTTCCTGTGAAAAGTGTGGATGGATATGACTCGTTCATAACATTCACGGATGATTACTCCCGTTATGGATATATTTATCCAATCAAAGAAAGAAATGAAGCCTTGGATAAATTCAAGATATTTAAGGCTGAAGTTGAAAACCAACACGATTTAAAGATTAAGATAGTCCGATCTGATCGTGGTGGGGAGTACTACTGATCGACATACCCCATATGGACAAGTTCACGGACCTTTGCAAGGTTTTACAGAAAATGGCATAGTGGCCCATATTCTACACCGGCGAACCTCGGAAAATGGAGTAGCCGAAAGATGCAACCGTGCACTCGATGGATATGGTGCGAAGCATGATGAGCTACTCCACACCGCCGTTGAGTTTATGGATGGAGGCGTTGAAAACCGCCATTCATATTCTCAACAGAGTGCCTAGTAAGTCGGTGCCCAAAACATCGTACGAGTTGTGGACAGGAAGAGTTCCCTCACTAAACCACTTACGTGTGTGGGGGAGTCCTGCTGAGGCTAAAGTATTTAACCCAAATCTTGGGAAGCTTGATTCCAAAACAGTAAGTTGCCATTTCATTGGCTACCCTGAAAAGTCAAAAGGTTTTCGTTTCTACTGTCCAGACAGATATACAAAGTTTGTAGAAACGAGACACGCTGTCTTCTTAGAGGATGAAATGATGAGGGGGAGCATGGTAGCTCGAGAGATTGACCTTGAAGAGAAGCGGGCGATGCACCCACTCCGATGATTCAAGAGCCATTCTTCGCACTACCGCCATCCTTCGCACCGACGGTACAAGACACTGTGGTGCCAGCACATGTTATTGTTCCTCCTGTGGCAACAATGAATGAGAATGAAGAACCTGTTCTTCAGGATCCTATAGAACCAATTGCCACAGATGAGGGGAGCAACAAAGACCTCAAACGAAGATGTACCAAATCAGGAGGCCCCGAGGAGGTCTCAAAGAGTAAGAAGATCAGCTATTTCTGATGATTATCAAATTTATCATACAGAGGAATTTCAAATGGAGGATGATCCCACCTCATTTGAAGAAGCCATGAGAAGCGAAAATTCTTCAAAATGGCTTGAGGCCATGGAAGAGGAAATGAGGTCCATGAAGGCTAATAAAGTCTGAGATTTGGAAATTATTCCTAAAGGAGCCAAAACAGTAGGCTGTAAATGGGTCTACAAGACAAAGCTTGACTCCCAAGGGAATGTAGAAAGATACAAAGTGCGACTTGTGGCAAAAGGCTTTACGCAAAGAGAAGGATTGATTACAATGAGACCTTTTCTCCGGTCTCATGTAAAGATTCTTCGAATCATAATGGCATTAGTTGCACATTATGATTTAGAGTTACATCAAATGGATGTAAAGACGATATTTCTTAATGGGGATTTGGAGGAAAATGTTTACATGGCACAACCGAAAGGTTTTATCGTGGAAGGAACATAGAGGACAAGGTACTTGAAGTTTGACATACAATAAGTGTTTATGCAAAGTTTAAAGATGGGAAGTTTATCTTCCTAATCACAGATGTGGATGACATCCCTCTTGGCTAGTAGTGATGTCGATCGCTATTGGAGACAAAGAAGTTTTGTCCTCAAACTTTGATATGAAAGATCTTGGTGAAGTTTCGTTCGTTCTAGGGATCGAAATTCACCGGATAGAAACAAGGGACATTGGGACTGTCACAAAAGGCATACATAGAGAAAGTCTTAAAGAAATTTGGTATGCATAAATGTAGTCCATCACCTGCACCTATAGTCAAGGGCGACAGATATGGGGATTTTCAATGCCCGGAACCAAGATGAGATCGATCAAATGAAAGCGGTTCCATATGCTTCACCGTCGGAAGCTTACAAGATGCTCAAGTATACACACATACGACTTATCATTTGTTACCGAGTTACTTGGCAGGTTCCAGAGCAATCCTGGAATAGAACATTGGAAATTGATAAAGAAAGTCTTGCGTTATTTGCAACGAACAAAAGCCTCATGATGACATCTGAAGATCGATTTACTCCATATAGTGGGGTATACAGATTCTGATTTTGCGGGAGATGATAGAAAGTCTACATCCGGATATGTATTCACTCTCGCAGGAGGAGCTATATCGTGGAAAAGCTCAAAGCAAACCGTCACTACATCATCCACAATGTATGCCGAGTTTGTAGCATGTTATGAGGCTACAGGCGGTGAACTGCTAAAGAAGTTCATACCGGTTTAAAAGTGGTTGACGACATCAATAGACCACTTAAGTTGTCTTGTGATAATGAACCCGCAGTAATGTATGCCCACAACAATAAGTCAAGTGGTGCTGCCAAACACATTGACATAAAGTATTATGTTGTGAAAGATAAAGTTCGGGATCAAATTATAAGTCTTGAGCATATAAGTACCGCAAAGATGTTAGCGGATCCGCTTACTAAAGGCTTACCACCCAATGTGTTCAGAGAACATATAGCCGGCATGGGTTTAAGGGAAAGCCTATGATTCCTGGACTAAAAGATGGCCCAAAAGATTAAAGTAACTATTTCGAGCAGAGGTGTATTGTAGTCATTGAATCTATCGGCGATTGACTGTGACGATGAGACATGTTCTATGCACTAATCTGTGATGGAATGTGTAAAGGCAAAAGTAATTAAAGATAAAGTATAGAGTGAGATCAAGGGGGAGAATGTTAGATTGATCTCAGGGATTTGGCCCAACGGCCAAATCCCAACCCCCTTTTTGCTCGCATACGATCGGGCGCCCCCATTTGGTGGTGGGCCCCGTCGCATAAGCGCCACAATAAATAGAGGTGGGGGCCAGGGTGGCACGCATCCCAAGGTTGACCGTGCCGCCGCCACAACCCCACCGACAAACCCTAGACCCGATCTAAGAGGGGCGCCCGATGACGGAAGCTCCACCGTGCCTCCACCGTCGCCGCGCACCGGGAGACGCCGCTCTCCACCGACCGTCACTGCCCTAGCGCAGATCGCCGCCGACGCACCGTGATGGCCAACTCTACCTCCTCTACTTCGGACGGTACCTTAATCCTCTCTCCCTCTCTTCTTCTCACTCAAACCAAATCAAGAAACCCCAAAAGAAAAGATACCAACATAACCAACAAGTATATATGCACGCATACACTGAAAATAATGACACAAAAAAAATTATATACCTTCCGACGCATGGTGAAATCCCTTTTGGAGAAAACCAGCAAATTAAGAGAGGCTCCACAAATCTAACCCATCATCACCACGTCCTACAAGGACATGTGGTCTCAAAAGTGTCGTTACCAAGCTCAAGAGAAAAAATATTCTTTTTGTTAAACATAAAAACATCAGTTATGGAGCCAAGCCCATTGAGGTGAATAGTATTTAGAAATCCTTCTTGACTTATTCACTTATGTGCTTGAGGTTTATTTTGCATCATGACTGACATGTGGTGAACATGATAAAAATTAATTACTAATCACGTAATAGATGAACTTTTTTTTTAACTTGGACATGGTTTACCAAAAGTTGGAAAGGTAGTATTCCATTAGTATATTATTTTTTAGAAAAGGCCATTAGTATATATTGTAATCTCCTGTTCATGTACAGCAATATGATTTAACTACTTGCATTTGAAATTTTTGTAGTTTGAATTTGTTGTGTGAGACTTCACCGTTGTATATGCATGCTATATCCAAATTCTTGAATCTGCCACTGTGTAGGATGCTTGACTAAAACTGCAGATTGGCATGCACAAGCTCGATGAGCAGGAGTCTTTTTTTTTTCGTTTTACAATTGGCATATCACCATACATTTGAGGCGCTTCGTAATGATTAATTTATTTTGCATAGGTTCATAGTCTGTTTTCGTAATTTGTGGGTAACGAAAGGGGAAAGCTAAAAGAGATGCTCATTTAAGTATTTAACCTACGGTGTTCAATAAGCTGGCGAATGGGCTGTTACGCACAAATGGATATAACAAATTTTGTTCTGCGATCGGTGGCAACGGCCCAAGGAGGCCTCCACGGCCCTGCCCTGATTCCCGCTAGTCCAGCCCGTTAGACTAAACGGGCGACATCGCCCTCCCTCCTCCTACAGAGATTAAAAAGGCTAATTAGTTTTTAAAATAATAATATAATTATTTAGGCATATTTTGTTTAAAATATATATTCTAAAATATAGATTTAATTTTTTGTTTAAATATACAAGAAAAGAATATAATCTCTTATATTAAAAACTATAATCCATTATAAAAATATTTTTTATTTTTACTGGATCTCATGGAACCCCAAAGGGAGAGCGGCCCCTATCCTCACCCTCCATTCCTCCAAGAGGGAGATCGGCCCCCACCCCCGACAGAAGATTTCCCTACGGATTTCTGCCCCATGGGAGAAATTGCCACGCCTCGGCCATATATAAGTTATTCGTAATGACATGTGGAATCCATGGATGATAGTTATCACGCATATAACTCATGACCAGTGCACAAAACAATCAATTCTAATAAGCATTGCATTCAACCCAGAGCTATATGATTGAAAGAGAAAACAAGATCTTAAAATTTTATGTTAAAACTAACTAGTACTCGTGCATGCATTGTGAAAATAATGATACAGAAAATTACCTCCCGACGCGTACTGAATTACCCCGTGTAAGAAGACCAGCCAATTAACAGTAACACCACAAATCTAACCCATCAGCACCGCTTCCTACAAGGAAATGCCATGTTTGTGCTTCAAAATTGGACATCTCTATTTTCGTTTAAACAGAAAAACATTGGTAATGCCTTAGAGAGAGAGAGAGAGAGAGAGAGAGAGGGTACCTCCCAGAGGTAATGGCTTAGTTAGAGAAGACTGGAGGAGGGAGACCAATCTGGATGAGAAGAAAGGATGAGATGGGAGGCAATCAGCGAAGTGCCAAAGAGGTGATGAGGGAGAAGATAGCTGGAGTAATGACACGGACGCTTTTTTTCCCTTTTAACAGAGCCAATCTTTGTTTCTTTTGAAAAAAAAAGAGTAAAGTATTGAATTGCATGCATAAACCATTTCACCAAAAAGACTACACTGATGAGGAAAGATGAACAATTCACTTATACTTCAACACTCCCCCTCACGTACGTATAGGATCTCTCAAGCCTAGTCTTAAACTTATAACCTCTTGCTTTGATACTATATTGAGTTGTATAGACCAACCAGTTCACCTAAAAACCTTAAGTTACAAGAACAAATAATCAATTCACTTATACTTCAAGACAAAATAATTCTATTAAAGCAAAGCATGGTACATATACCTTACTTGGAGCTGAAGATATAGGGGGCAGATTTTATTGTACATCTGAAGAATCTGAACCGTTTGTCCAAACAAACAAATATGTGTGACCGATAAGATTTTGAGATACTATTCTACTTAATTTCATGCATGCTGTGCTGTCAGAAGAAAGGCGCTGTAAATAAGCACGAATTGTCTTTCCCTGTCTTCCTCTTTACCTTTATCTGTCGCTTTGGACGAGTAGTGATCCACTATCAATGGATCGTTCAATTCTTCGTGGGGTGGGCACCACATTTGTTCCATACATTGTTTTAATCCTTGACAAAGTTTTTGAAATCATCACTGTCAGATGTACTAGGCTGGGTGGCCTCAGAAGCTGCTTTTCTATAGTGCGGTGCACCATCCTCTCGGATGTTCGTAGGGGCGAAGCCATATCTTAGATAAGATAGACTTTAGTTTAAAATGTAAAAAAATATCTAGTATATAGTCTGAATAAATTCAATTCAGCTTATGTAATATTTTTATGATCTAGTCTAGATAATCTAGATTATTTCACTACTAAATCCAAGACGTATCTACGTCCTAGCTCCGCCACTAGATGTCCGTGATGGTATCAGAAGCCGAGCCGCTCGAGGATTACAGACGTCGAGCGAGCGCGTTGTGCACCACAATTTCTAGCAAGATCGCTTGCACTGCCGGAAGGTGGTGAGAGGAGAAAAATGGCGTCTTGATTTGATGGAAAAAAAAAACGGTAGATGCATGGATTGGTACTAACTGGGCTAGGCTCACTGGGAAAAACAAGCATGCTTGCGTGTTGCGGCTCTAATCAAAAGGGAGAGAATGTGGGCGCTAAAATGTAACCCGATGGTCAACAATTTTCAGGCGACGTGGAAGGCTATGGGACGAAAAATAGCTTTAGTTGCTATTAGCAGGGACCAATGATATATAGTATTACAGGGCAACAGGTTAGGTATTTGATTGATACTACGAGATAACTTCACAAGTTCAAATGTATGAGTAAAAGTCAGCATAATGTTTAGAGTAGACAAGTCAGAAAAAACATAAGAAATTATAGAAAAAGATACAATAAATTGTACAAATTATAGAAAAACACAATAAATTGTATAAATGTAATAATAAGCTTTATTAATGTTAAAATGGCTGCCTCATTAAAAACTTTACAAAGTAAAAACTTAATTTGAGAAAACGTTGATAAAGAAAAAAGTACAGCTTGTAGCTCAACATTATAGGTAAAAATAGAAAACATACAATGTATACATAGATGCTTTAAGAATCATCAGTGTCATCGTTGTCCTGACTGCCTTCGCACCATCTAGATAGATATTGTTGAGCGCGTGTTCCAACTCCGTATCCACCACACAGTGTTGAGCTCGCACATCAGCTTGTTTCCAGTCTTTCACTATCAGGAGTACTTCTACCATCTTGTAAGTCTTATTCCTATCTTCTCCAATATACTTTCAGAAAGACTAAAAGAAGAGTTGGAAGAAACCGTCGAGATAAGAACAGTTAATACATTTTATACTAACATGAATAGCACCGGATATGTTAGCTTGTGCTCGCGCCACCAACCCAAAATGTTGAAGTTCTCTATATCGTGAGGCATGGGATCGCTATCTATTTGATGAGTTTTTGTGCAAAGATGTCCAGGCAAGCCAGATAAGGGGTATACGTTTGGTAAGAGCTCTGGTGTGGTCAAATTGTGAAGTTGCACATGAAACAAAATCACTAGGTGGTCAATGCGTCATGCCTCACATGGTTGTGCGTCGTCAACCAATTGCTAGGCATATGCATCATGAGCATCCTAAGTCTGTGTAAGTCTTCGGCTACGACTAGTTGTGTCGATTAGGCCGATTCGATCACATGGGGTATCGAGCATATTGTTTTCGATCATGTTGTATTGACTACATTGTGGTGACTGGCTGTTACGACCACGTTGTATCGACTACACTGTGTCGACCAACTACCATGACCACGTTGTGTCAAACATTACTTTGACCACAGCACCTCCATCCTAGTCCTTCGACCACATGGCTATAGCTCATGAGTACCGACTGGTTCATTGTATCTACAACCAGTTCAATATGCTGCTCGACCACGGTTGCTCGACTGTGGCTTGTAGATCATCAACAACAAAGCACGTGATCAATTTTATGGAAACCTATGCGCAGATATAGAAAGGAAGAGATTGACTCTGTGTGCATCGTCTTCGCAATGGAAAGATGATCGCATTGTATCCTCATCTGATTGGAAATAATTCTTAACAAATCTTTTGATATGGGAAGCAGAGCCCTGGAAGGTAAGTAATCTGTAGTTGGTCAGGATTTTGATCTTAAATTAATGGCACGATTAGCACCGTGTGAGAGCCGTGTATGATGCTATGGCCCCTGCCCGTGCCTATAAAAGGAGGAGCACATCCGCCCGACGGGAGGGATAGATGAAGACACACGGGGAGAAGACGGACAATAGGGAGACACCCTCTGGGCACCCAGAAGAGAAGAGGACGTGTGAATGGAGGGGACATGCCGATAGAATACGACAGTAGCGGGATGGCTGCCAACGCTTGTTGTTATTGCTATTATTGCCATTGCGGAAGCACTCAGGAGCTCGTCGTTGGGCGACCGGTGGCCACAACGACGAACTGGCAAGATTGTCGTCATCTCATCAGGCTTGACGCATGAAGTCCTCCCATCCTCCCACTCTTGCATGCAATGTGCGCCCCCCAAGCCAAGCTGGGCAGATGGAATGATCCGTCATATACCAGGTTTGTCTCGCTTGTGCCTTTGATCTGATGATAGCTCCACCAGGCGAGGTAGATGGCGCTACTCGCAAGTCCTTCTCATCGCCCAGGACGTGACATCACCGATCGCCACTCTAATCAAAGGAGGATGGCCTGCCCTCGTGATCTTGGCGTCCTTCTTGCTGTGTGCCCTCACTGCATCAAAGTTGCCCCAATCGCCCGCAGAACTCGGCCACTTACGACCGTCGGTGATACTCGATCACCTACAACCACCTGATGTACTCAGACAGTGTCGACCGTCCGTGGTACTCAGGTGTCTTTAATAACCAGCTGTTCACAGTCACTTGTGACCGCCTACCGTACGCGGGCGTCTTCGATCATCTTTGATACTCGAACGTCTTCGATCACCCACCGTACCCTGACGTCTACGACCGCCCGCCATGCCTGGACATCTCTAATCGCACATCGTACATGGGCACCTCCAATCACTTGTCGAAGACAGACACCTCTGATGACTTCTTGAACTCAGACACCTCTGATTACTGGTCGTACACAAGCGCCTTCAACCGCTTGTAAAAGATAGGCCCCTCTGACCACCTTCAATACTCGGTCGCTTACGACCGCTTGCCGTACTCGAGCATCATCGATCGTCTTTCATACTCGGATGTTCATAATAGCCTTTGGCACTCGTACACCTCCGACTGCTTGTCGTAATTGGACATCCCCAAATGACTTTGATACTCGGTCATCCATGACCACCCGCTATGCTCGAGCGTCTCCGACCACCTTGGACACTCGAACGTCTCCGACTGATTCTCAAGCTCGAATGCTTTCGACTGCATACCACACGTGAGTGCCTCCGATAGCTCGTCGGACATGGACACTTCTGTCCGCTTTCAATACTCGACCATTTACGATAGTTCGGTGTACTTGAGCATTGTCAATGGTCATTCATACTTAGATGCTTTTGACCAATGACATTGTTCACGCCTAGACGAAGAGAGAGAGAGAGAGAGAGAGAGAGAGACGACACAGGATACACCAACACCGTTAGCACGTGGAGAAGGCATCCACGGAGAAGATACAAAGAAGAAGGAAGGAGAAGGTAGAGAAGCCTGAGGAAGCAATCCATACAAGCCTAGGCCATGCGTGCTATGCCCAGAATGGTAAAAACATTCCCTCCTCTCTTTCTTTTATCCAACTAGCCTGCATGCGATGAACAGCGCTACGATGGGAATGTCGCCAAGTGACTTTGGCCGCTTGGTAGCGCCACCGATCAGGTGCTTTGGAGCTTATGGAGATGCTACCCACGACCCTGATGCCGAGACCGTTGAGATTGTTATTTGCCTTCTGACTCACTGAGTTTGAGGTGTGAAGTCCCTCCGCTCCTATACGTGGTAAGCGCCTCAGCCAAGCTGAGTGGCTGCGACAATCTACCAGGTGAGGCGTATGCATGCACCCCAACCCAATGATCAAGCTCTAGAGCGAGGCAGGTGATGATGTCCATAAGATCTTCTCAACGCCTCAGATGCGGTGTTGTGAATTGCTTTTTCAATTTAACGAGGATGGTTGGCCCTCGCGATCTTGGTATTTTCCTGCCAAGTGCTTTCCAACATGTCAGAGTTGTTCCAGACTTCTCCGATTGCCTTTAGGAACATGGGTGCTTTCGACCAACCGTTGTGCTCAAGCGCTTTTGACCACCTGCGATGCTCAGGTGCTTCCGACCGCCTTCAGCGCCCAAATGTTTTTGACCACCTCCGATATTCAAGATTCCTTTGACCCCCTTTGACATTCGGACTTCCCTAACCGACTTCTGCACTCAGACATCGCTGACCACTACTGATACCCGGTCACATACGACCACTTTCAATACTTGGGTGCCATCGACCGCCCACATCACTCGAACGTCATCAGCACTTAGACGTCATCGACCATTTGCTGCATGCAGGCACCATCAACTGCCCACGGTATCCAGGCACCATCAACCGCGTACTATGCTCAGGCGTCGTTAATCTTTGCAGGCACCATCAACCGCCCACTGTACTCAGGTGTTGCCAACCTCTGTAGGCACCATCGATCGTACGCTGTACTTAGATGTCGTCGACCACCCTTGATACCCGATCGCTCATGACCGCTCGCGGTACTTGAGTGTAATCGATTGCCTTTGGTACTCGAACACCTTCGATTGCTTATCATACACAAGTGCCTCTGACTACTTTACAAAGATAGACATCTCCGGCCACTTCTTGAAGACAAACGTTTCTGACCGCTTCCATAGTCGCGTGCCTTCGATCGCTTCTTGAAGACTAGCAACTCTGACCACATGTTGAACCTGGGCAACTCCGACTACTTGTCGAGTTGGCTGCCTCCGATCGCTCATCGTATTCGAACATCATCGACTTCCTCAATGCCTGGCTAGTCATGACCGCTCTCCATGCTTAAGTATTGTCAACCACCTGCTGAACTCAGATGGCGACAATCGTTGTTCATACTCAAAAGTCTCTGACCTTCAGGCTGCACTACTCTACGAGTATGGCCGAGCATCGGGCTACCTTCTCCTCCGAGTGCTCTTCGACTATGCTAGAGTACTCCTCCAAGTGCTCTCCGACTATGCTAGAGTACTCCTCTGAGTGCTTTCTCTGACTATGAAGCAACGGGTGCTCTGCTGGACCAAGATGCTATAGGACTACAACGAGTATCCTTCGACCACGGTGCTACAGTAATTTTACGAGTACGCCCTACAACCATGAGCAATGGTCGATAGCTACAGTACTCCAATGAGTACCCTTCGATCATGGTGCTACAGTACTCTTCATGACTACGACCAATGTACTACAATACTTTT
Source organism: Bonia amplexicaulis (assembly GCA_036346245.1). Taxonomy (NCBI): domain Eukaryota; kingdom Viridiplantae; phylum Streptophyta; class Magnoliopsida; order Poales; family Poaceae; genus Bonia; species Bonia amplexicaulis. The sequence continues at coordinate 2,519,775 of CM070745.1, forward strand.
ATGGGTACTCCATATGACCACGGTGCTACAATGATCTTCAATCAGTGTGCTACAGTGTTGCGAGCATGACTTCGACTGCGGTGCCCTCTCGATTATGGTAATATAGTTCTCTATAAGTACGACTATGAGCGTGGCTACATCACCCCTCGACCAGCTTGCTACAGTGCTTCTACGACTATGACTTCGATCGGATGGGTTGAAACCATGGACGTCTTTTGATGGGTTCGAGCACGGTGGCTTTTGACCACGGATATCTTCCAATGGGTTTTGACGGTGCTGGATTTGGATCACAGACTACTTCCGATAGGTTTCGACCAGGATGGCTTTCGGTAGTGGACAACATCCGATGGGTTTTGACCACGGACTTCTTTTGATGGTTTCGACCATGGGTGACATTCGACCACAGTTAGCTTTCGACCATGGATATCTTTCGATGGGTTTCGACCACGTAGGCTTTTTGGACCGCAAACTACTTCTGATAGGTTTCGACTAGGATGGCTTTTGGTCGTGAACAACATCCGATGGGTTTCGACCACAGACTTCTTCCGATGGTTTCGACCATGAGTGGCATTCGACCACAGTGTGTTTTGACCATGGACATTTTTCGATGGGTTTCGATCACGGACATGTTCCGATGGGTTTTAACCATGGTGGCTTTCGACCACACATATCTTTTGATCTGTTTCGAGCACGCTGGCTTTCAACAACGGACTACTTTCGACGAGTTTTGACCATAGTGGGTTTCGACCATGGACGTTTTTTCAATAGGTTTCGACCATGCTGGTTTTCATCCACGGACATTTTTTGATGGGTTTCGACCATGGTGGCTTTCGACCACGGACATCTTCTGATGGGTATCGACCACATAGGCTTTCGACCACGGACTACATCCGATGGGTTTCAATCACAGTGGGTTTTGATCACGGACATTTTTCTGATGGGTTTCGACCATGCTAGATTTCGACCACGAACATTTTTCGATGAGTCTCGACCACACTGGGTTTCTACCATGGACTACTTCTCATAGGTTTCGACCACAGACAACATCCTATGGGTTTCGATCACGTTGGCTTTCAGCCAAGGACAGATTCCATTGGATTTCAACTATGGAGGCTTTCGGCTACCGGCTATTTCTAATAGTTGGATGGTTTCTGATTTCCGGCTATTGCAATGCCCAATGGCCTTCGACTGCTGGCCATTTCCAATTGCCGATGGCTTCCAACTTTTGACTACTACTTATAGGTGCCGATGGTTTCGGGCTCTCAACTACCAACCACTCCCAAGTGTCGATGGCTTTCCGGCTTTCGAGGAGTCTTCCCAACGATCACTTTTGGCTGCATTGATACTACACCGGCGTCTGCTCTATTAACCTCACCGCTCGAATCAAGTACGCCTACCACACTGATTCTACTGTTGTGTCATTAGATCAGTCATGCTTGACGTGATTCATGGACACTTTTAACCACTTTATTTTTTACGTGTCATTTGATACCGATGAGCTCAAGTGGTGTAGGCAGGCGCAGTCAATGCAAACGCTACGCTATCAATGGCCCCATAGACTGATGAAGCTATGGATAATGCCAATGCCCACATTTATACCAATATTCATTATATGCACGGAGAACAGGAAGCGAAGACTGAAGATGACGTCTAGTGCGTAGCTTAATCAGAGGTATTCTGTGTGTTTACCCTACAGATGTAATTAACCGGGAGCCTTCTGAGGCCCCAGGAACCAGGAGACCACATCACTTAAGTCAGGTCTACTATGCAAAGCAAGGCTACGGAGCGCAATCATGTAAAGGGAACTTGTAATTTTGTTATTCTCAAATGAATAAATGAAATACATGTTTTCCTACTTTTGTTATGTTTATCTATTTTTGTGTACTTCAGTACACTGGCACACCTGCATCTTATATCTCGGGACCAGAAATCCATGAGCGATTTCTCACGTCAAACAAAATGGCACGCCCGGTGGGACATGGTTCTCCTCCCGTCTTCACTGCACTTCAATGGTCATCGTCATATTCATCTTCAGCTGCTTCCCTAACATATAAATATGGTACATGAATATATTTGGCTTGGTGTTGTTCTCATTAAGGGTCTCATCTTGATGGAGAATCCTTCTCTGCCAATAACAGCCCGACGCCCATCATGTTCCAATTCAGTTCATTCTCGCCAGTTGAGATTATCCCGTTGATATTTTCGAGCATGGTTCCAAAGTGCATCTCCATAAGATATGGGAGTTAACATAACCCCATGCTGTCAAATATGATGAGACCTGCAAGTGTAAAATGGTCAAGTAAAAACAATGTGCCTCATCTCACAAGGCCAAGAAGAATATGACTTAAAGTAATGTTTAGATGCAACCGGGAAGGCCTCACCTCCGACGAGGCCTAGGTGCACATCACCGTCTTTGGGCCCAACAAATTTAAAGAAAAGGAGAGTGAGATCCTTATGTTTTTGGGGTTCATGTGGAACCCTCTGTCATGGGTGATGGAGGTGGCTGCCGTCATGGCCATCGCGCTGGCCAACGGCTACCACCGCCCATCTGACTGGCAGGACTTCATCGACATCGTCGTGCTCCTCATCGTTAATTCCACCATCTCCTACATTGAGGAGAGCAACGCTGGGAGCTCAGCCAAGGTGCTCATGGCCAACCTCTCCCCGAAGACCAAGGTGCTCTATGACGGCCACTGGAGTGAACAGGAAGACGTTGTCCTCATCCCCAGTGATATCATTAGCATCAAACTCAGGAACATCGTCCCAGCTGACACACGCCTCCTCCTCGACGATGACCAAGACCCCCAGCGACAGCGTCTACTCGGGGTCCACGTGCAAGCAGAGCGAGATCGAGGCCGTCGACACCACCAACCAGGTCGGCCACTTCCAGAAGGTGCTCAAGGCCATCGACAACTTCTGTATTGCCACCGTCACCATTGGCATGCTTGTCGAGATCATTGTCATGTACTTCATCCAGCACCGCCGCTACCATGACGGCATCGACAACCTCCTCGTGCTGCTCATCAGTGGCATCCCCATCGCCATGCCCACAATGCTATCCGTCACCATGGCCATCGGCTCCCACTGGCTATCGAAGCAGAGTGCCATCACTTCAGTGTACACATTCCATGCATATGCTTTCAATCTGGCATTCACAGTTCACATAGTGAAGCAGTGGCCTAATGTGGATGAATAGCTTGCTCAGCGCGAGTCCATGCAACGAGCGCCCTTGCCAAGTAAAGTGGCTGCAAATGCTTCAGGGCCATCCGCCCGACAACAACAAACATCACTGATGCGATGGTCAAGCCATCAGTATGCATACTACTATTGCCAACTAAGCCATCATGTTCCTCGCCGGAGTCATCATGTCAGTTGCGTAGACACCACGATCATCATTAGCCTTTGTTAGACATGCATGCAAGGATATATCAGTGCACATGTATATCAATGCGAAAGTATGCATTCATCTATCATGCCCCATTTGATGTTAGCCAAAATGATGGTGCTTACACAAACCACCGCAAAGTGTTTATGGCGCCATCTTCTGCAAACGGTGTTCAAGATCTTCCTCATTCACAGTGCATGTACACAGCTGCGCCGCTGCTAGTTTCTGATGCCAAGCTCCTCTCCATCAGGGGAACTACATGATGCCACTGTCCACAACACACCAGAGGCTACCAACCACGCTCATGAAATTGTGGATTTGGTGAGCCATTGCGATATGAATTGAAGGTTGCACGCTTGCTCTGTCATGCTATTGTAGTTTATTCCAGGATGCATGTCAACAAAGTTGTTGGAACTACCATGAACGTCGTAAGCTCGATGTCCATGCGTACCTTGCTCTTGGAGCTATGAGTACACCGCTAGCCGAGCCCGACATCAAAAAGTCGTGGCACCTCAAGCATGCACATGCTTTTTTTGTAAAACAAAAAATTAATATATTTTTTAAAAAAATGGCTTTCCCCACATTACGTCAGGTTGATGACTGAAGATTTGGCTGCCTTATGACTTGTGGCAAACTATACCTTACACCCATTTCATGGCACACATGCCAAGTAGTTATTACTAGGGGTAAAGAAGAGCCAGCTCGAGTCACTCTTGGGTAGTGAGGTTGACATATCCCTCATTTTTCCCAACATGCCTCAAGACCTATGGAGACATCAAGCCCCAGGGAAGATTGTAGAAGAAAAGCATGAAAGGGCTACCTAGCCAACACAAGTTCATTTTAGTGTACAGCCACTTGCCACCCTGTGAGGCGTATCAACAACTGACAAAAAAATCTAGCCTGCGAGGATTATTTAGTCCATAAAGGTGAATGGCTATTCTCCAAATTCTTGATAAGTTGTGCCCTTCAGAAAGTAATGCAAGATCTTTTGAAGAAGCAAATTCAAGTTCCAATGTAAAGGAATTGCACAAAAAAGAAAAGAGGAAGAAAAATTCGTCCTCACAAGTGAGAAGGGATAAAAAAATCCCACATCATAGGTTCAAGTTCTCCAGCAATCAAAGGAGGGAATCCTCTCAAAGTTGAAACAGTCAGAAGGAATAGGGTAGTCATTCACCATCCTCAGCAAAAGTAATGGCAATACTTCCGAGCCATTTTCCCAAAGCCATTATTCGTATTTAAGCCTACCTAAGACTCTTGGTTCGATGAGGCAAAGCGTTGGGATGATCGCTGTCAACCAGTAACACTGCCTTCAATAAACACGAACATCTCAAGAAGTAAAATTGTTGAGTTGAGACCGTCATGGCCTCTCGACGTCTAGCAACTAAGTCCTTCGACAGCCTTGTCCGAGGTCACTCATATACCTGACGCTCGATGGAATGCCACAAAAAATCAAATTTTTTTACATCAAACAACTTGCATCTTTTTTTGCGCATGCATGCCAAGTACAACCTTTGCTACTATACAGGCGCACTATGTGAAATCAACCTCTTCTTGCAAGAAGACCGGCATGGAACATGGCAATGATGACTTAGTCTTCCATTGACAATCGTTTAAGAACGAGAAAGGTTTTCATCTCAACACTGCCAATGTCATCCTATCATCCAACTTTTTATGTCAATATACATTTAGGGCATCTGAAAGTATCTAGGCCCCTAAAAATGATTTTGGTAATTAATGAGTTTATGTGAATATGGGACTAACATGTTTAATGAGTGTTTAAAGGTTAAGTCCATTTATGGTTGACAAATGCAAGCCAAAGGATTAAGTTGAAGATCAAACTTGGCTCAAGACAAAGGTATATGTAGAATAGGATCCCTTTTTATTTTCTTGGTCTTAGGAGAAATGGTGGAAGACCGGATTATAGGTTAAATAATCGTACCATAAAGAGGGATCATGGTAAGTAACTTGATAGCAAATTTTATGTGCCAAATGGATCAAGCTAGGATCATGCATACTTGAAAATCTGTTTAAAACCAAAACGTACTCTGTCTGGACAAGCGGTAGTTCCGAAAATTTCAACGTCGGTACTACTGTTGCTTGTAGTTCCGTGAAAAAATCGAACTACCAGCGATCGGATGTTCCGGATCCCGAGCGGACCCTTTTCTCCATAGAGCACTCTCCGGATGGCTTTTGAGTTTTTAAGGGAGCGGTAGTTCCGCTGTCCGAGCGGTACTACCGGCCACTGGTAGTTCCGGAGGGGAATCGGACCCTTTTCTCCGAGCACCCTCCGGATGCCCTTTGAGTTTTAAGAGGCGGTAGTTCCACTGTCGAGCGGTACTACCGGCTACGTGTAGTTCGGAGGGGCAGGAGCCTTTTTCCGAGCTACTTTTGGAGCTCGGCTCAAGCGTAATACTGCGCCGACTTTCTTGTACTACCGGTGGCGGTAGTACTGGACTTTAACGTCGGTAGTACCGCGCCGACGGTCCAACGGTCACTGCAGAGGTTCTAACATAGCCATTCTGCTGCGTCAGATAGGGGAGCGGTACTACCGGCCTCGGGCCGTGTAGTTCCGCCGCCGATTTTTCTGGAATTTGTTCCAAACGGCTAGTTTTGGTAGGTGGAAGGTATAAATACCCGTACCACTGCTCAGAAACTGGAGCTAGAGACTCTATTGATCATTCTTGAGCATTGTGCATTCACTCCACATCTCTCTTCTCACTTGGGCACTTATTTGAGGTGGTTGAGCAAAAAGTGCATAGCATTCAATAGTTTGATCCTTGGCACTAGGTTGCAATCAAGTGAAGCTCGTGGTTTATTTCTCTTGATGCTTGCCGGCACCTGGACGATTTGGCGGAGCTTTGATCGGTGATCTTCTCAAAGGAGATTGTGAGAAGACCCGGTTTTCTTGTGAAGGTTGGAGCTCACCTACCCGGAGCGGGGAAGAGCTACCTCTAGTGATTGAGGTGTTTCGGTTTAATTTGTGGAGCCAGTTCGATTTGTTCGGGCTAACCTCAACGTGGATTAGGGGAAACCGGCAAATTTCCGAACACCACGGTAAAACATACTTGTGTTCATTTCTTACTTGCTAGCATTGTTGAGATCTTTGTCTTTATTTAGATCTTTCATTATTGCTTACTTGATTAGAATTGTGTAGACGTAATTGCATTACATTGTTGCCATTAGAATTGTGGAAATTTATTTAAGTAGGCAAGAAAAATTTAAAACCTCCTATTCACCCCCCTCTAGTCGGTATCCTTGATCCTACAAGTGGTATCAGAGCTTGGTCTCTCATCGTTAGACTTAACCGTCTAGAGAGAAAGGATGGCTAGTGAGGGGTTTGCAATAGGCAAAGCACATTTCTTTGATGGATCAAATTATGCTTATTGGAAAATTAGAATGTCAATTTATTTAAAGGCCATGAGTCCAAGTGTTTGGAAAATTGTAAATGAGGGTTACATTATGGTGCTTGATCCATTGAACCCAACGGATCAAGACGGGCGTAATGCTCATTTAGATGCCCAAGTCATGAATGCTATATTTAGAGCTTTAAACGCGGATGAATTCAATAGGGTGAGCAATCTAGAAATGGCTCACGCTATTTGGACAACCCTTTCCGAAATCCATGAAGGGACATCCACGGTTAAAGAGGCAAAATTGCATCGGCTTAGAATCAAATACGAGACATTCACAATGTTGCCTCATGAGGACATCAATGAGATGTACACACGACTCAACAACATTGTGAATGAGCTCAAAGGCCTAGGTACTAACCTTTCCGATATTGATATTGTGAGAAAGATGCTTAGGGCTTTGCCGGAAAAGTATGAAATGTTGGTGACACTATTCCTCAACTCACCGGAGTTAGCAAGAATGACACCAACTCAACTTTTGGACAACTTCATCACAAATGAGCTATACAAGAAGGACAAGGAGGAACTTTTGGAACAATCCTCCTCCAAGAGCAAAAAGATTACCGCTTTCAAGGCTAAGGCGGTGGTAAGTGAGGAATCCGAAGAAGATGAAGATGATTCTAAAGAAGAGCTTGCTCTTCTAGTAAGAAGGATGAACAAATTCATGAGAAGGCGCTCAAACCGAGGCGCAAATTATGAAAAGGCAAAGAAGGGGCATCCTTACTCCAACAAGCGTTATAGCAACATCCGTTGCTATGAATGTGATGAGAAGGGGCACATTGCCTCTCAATGTCCCAACAAGAAAGATGAGAAGGAGAAGTCATTAAATAAGAAGAGTTATAATGGCAAGAAGAAGCTTTTCAAGAAACTTCACAAAGATGGTAAAAATGAAGCTCACATTGGAGAGTGGGACTCTCAAGAAGAGTACTCCGATTCCGACTCAAGTGAAGATGAGTCTCCCAAGAAAAAAGAACTCGTTGGCATTGCAATTAAGGAGGCACCATCACTCTTCTCTACTCCAGCATGTCTTATGGCAAAAGGAGAAAAGGTAAAAATAGTTGATGATGATGAGCCTTCTTATGATGATCTTATGGACATGCTTGTTGAATTAAATGAATTTCTTGGAAAAGAAAAATCAAAATTTAAGGTCTTGAAGAGAGAACACATATCTCTACAAGAATCTTATGGGGAGCTAAAGGAAGATCATGATTTACTTATCCAAGAAAAATCTTGCACTAGCATTGCAATTACTTGTGATATTTTAAATAAAATGCCTAGTGTAGAAATTTCTAAATCTAGCATGTCAACATCATGTGATGATCTTCTTGCTATGCCATGCTCTTCAAGTATTGATTCTAAAATTGCTTCATCTTTGTCCATGGTGATATACTTTTGAATGAAAATAAAGATTTAAAAGATCAAGTACTAAAATTGAACAAAAGCTTAGAAAGAGCATACAAAGGAAAGGTAACCCTTGACAAATTGTTGAGTGACCAAAGGTGCTCATTCAACAAAGAAGGACTTGGGTACATTCCCAAGAAAGGTAAGAAACTGGTCTACAAGCCCACGAGGTTTGTAAAAGAAAATGGTAAGTATTGTGTAAAATGTCGGGATTTAGGACATGAGTCACATAATTGTTCTAAGCGCAAGATTCAATCCATTGGTTTATATGACTCATGCTATATGCTTAGAAATTCTGAAAATAGAAATATTATTGCTCATTTTATTGGCACCTCGATTTTGGGTGCTAAAAGGAAATCCATTTGGGTACACAAAACCTTGGTTACTGACCTTTAAGGACCCAAACAAATTTGGGTACCTAAAAGAGCTTGATCTTCTTTTGTAGGTGAACTATAAAACCGGTGGAAGGCATTGGGTGTTGGATAGTGGATGCACTCAACACATGACCGGAGACCGGAAAATGTTCACCACCTTTGAAAGTGGGAGCAATGAAAAAATCACCTTCGGGGACAATAGCAAAGGAAATGTACTTGGTTTGGGTAAAATTGCTATCTAAAATGACCTTTCCATTTCAAATGTGTCCTTAGTAGAAACATTAAATTTCAATTTGCTATCCGTTGCTCAATTATGTGATTTAGGCTTAACTTGCTCCTTTTCTAAAGAAAATGTAATTATTTCCAAAGAAAGTGAAAATAAAATTGTTTTCAAAGGTTTTAGATTTAAAAATCTTTATTTAGTAGATTTCTCTTCAAATGAGTCTTGCTTGAAAACTTGTTTAATTGCTAAAACGTCTTTGGGTTGGTTATGACATAGAAGACTAGGTCATGTGGGTATGATTCAACTTAAAAAGCTTTTCAAACTTGACTTAGTTGTTGGCTTGAAAGATGTGAAGTTTGAGAAAAATAGACTTTGTAGTGCTTGCCAAGCCGGGAAGCAAGTTGCAAACTCTCATCCTTCCAAAAGTATCATGTCAACATCTAGGCCATTGGAACTCTTACATATGGATTTGTTTGGGCCAACAACCTATAAGAGTATCGGGGGTAATAGTTATTGTTTAGTCATTGTAGATGACCACTCGAGATATACATGGGTGTTCTTCTTAAATGACAAAGGTGAAACCTCCGGCATTTTCAAAAGTTTCTCTAAAAGGGCCCAAAATGAATTTGATTTTAAAATAAACAAAATTAGAAGTGACAATGGTTCCGAGTTCAAAAACACTAAAATTGAAGATTTTTGTGATGAATTTGGAATAAAGCATGAACTTTCCACAACCTACACTCCGGAGCAAAATGGAGTTGTAGAGAGGAAAAATCGAACATTAATTGAAATGGCTACGACAATGCTTGATGAATATAATACTTCCGATAAATTTTGGGTGGAAGCCATTAACACCGCTTGTCATGCCATAAATCATCTTTATTTGCATCTTCTTTTGAAAAAGACTTCCTATGAGCTTCTCATTGGAAGAAAACCGAACATTTCCTACTTTAGAGTATTTGGGTGCTCGTCTCTCAAAATTTCAAAGTCGTTGTGATGAAGGATTTTTATTAGGATATTCTTCAAATAGTAAAGCTTATAGAGTTTTCAATAAAAATTTGGGTTTGGTTGAGGAATCTTGTGATGTGCAATTTGATGAAACTAATGGCTCTCAAGAAGAGCAAGAAAATTTGGATGATGTAGGAGAAGAAGGATTACGCAAAGCCATGGAGAACATGCAAATTGGGGATATCAAACCAAAGGAAGACACTACATCACCCACCTCATCAAGACAAGTTGAACCACCTTCCTCCTCCACAACTGTAGGACCGAAATGGCGACAGAGGGGGGGTGAATGTCGCACTCTTTTAAAATCGCCCCCAAGAATTCGTACACTGTTTTTCAAAAAAAAATGCAAAACAAAGCACCTCACAGAAAATTAAAATTAATCTTGCTGAAATTTGGAACGCATGCGACACTGAAAAATTCAGCATAAATCAGAGAGTAGTCAGTAAAAATTTTACCTGAAAATATTGACGTTTGATCTAAAAGAGAAAAGAAAAAGGGAACGAGATGCATGCAGTTTTCTTTTTGCGCTGGCATCAAACACACGGTGAATACCCTTCTTGCTGGAATCAAGGCGAAAAAGCGAGCAACACTTCTTTCACTGAGAAGAAATGCTCCACCAGAAAAGAGAAAGCAAAAGTCTGAAAAGAGAGAATAGCCAACAGATAGCACTACGGCAAGAAAAACAGAACAACAAAGCAGCAGGAAGAATGAAAGCAAACAAGAAGGAAATGAAGACTGGACAGGAGCAGATGTTCGGCTGCAAGAACAAAAAGAAAAAGACAGACTGACTTATATTCGTTGTTCTTCTCAGATCGATGAAACAGGAAAATCAACTAAACAGCTGACCAAACCTCAGGAAAGATAATACTGATTAAAAGAGCGGTTTGACAGAAATAAGTCAGATAGAGAGAAAACCAAAAGGAGATGATGAACCGAAAAGAGATCACATCTCAAATGACTTGAGACTCTCTAATCTGTTGATCCTGAGGCTATTCATTATGACAGGAAGAAAACGAACAGGGAGTGGAGAACAAAAACAACTCAAAGCTTGAAAGAAGAACAAGAACTCCACACATGAACCATCAGTTCTAACAACTCCTACTACCAAGATTCATTTCAAGCAAAGAACTTGAGACAAGAAAGATCACAAAATTATCAATCCATCCTCTCCATCTTTGAATCCTCAAAAACACCAAGAGCCTCACAAGCTTCTTGGGAGGAACACAACACACAAGGAATGAACTCTTAAAACCCTAACTCTCTCTATTGTGTCCTAAGGGGTATGCAGCCCCTCACCTCTATTTATAGCCCTTGGCTAACGGGTCTCCAACCCGTTACGCCGGCTAAACCCTAACGGAGCCGTCTCCCGCTTGTGCAGCCTTGCGAAATTCCCGTTTCGCCCCTTCTGCACCTTCCGGAAAGCTTCCGCGCTCCTTGCCTCGCACGCTCCGCAACACGTCGAGTCTACGTCGTCTTTGACACCTCATGACCGTTCTGACCTCAGCGCCACCTGCGCCTAGTCCGGTCCACCGTGTCTCGCCACGACTCGCCTCGCGTCCCGCGGACACACGACAAGAAAACACGTCACATAGCACCGCTCGATACATGAACGCGTAAATAGCATAATCAAAATCAAACATGTCGCAATATCAGAATATACATCCTAACCCATACGACTAAGTTTGACCAAAGTCCGATCGAGCCGTTACACCATGCAACGTCGGTTCGAACAAACCGACTCAAACTCGACTTTTGAGAACAGATGTCAATTACTCATCACTCACAATGGGATGACCTCCACATGGTCTCTCAATCTCCCCCTTGATGAGTATATTGACAAACACCGAAAAAGCACAAAGTTGAGTTTGAATAGTCTAACATGGTCCATAAGTAAAGAGTGAAGCTAATGACCATGTCGACGTAAGGAGCAAAAGAAAGAACAATTTTTCTTCAAAGCTCCCAAGTGGCTTTTCTACCACTATTCTCCCCTTTTGACAATAAACCCATCAAGAAGGAAGGAAGGAGAAAAGTCATGAAAATAGATGAAAGGTGATTTGATCATTTTAAGTATGTAGAGCCATGAGAATTATCCAAAATGACCATCATGCATTACATCAAGCCATAACATACAAATATGCTATAAAGATCATGACTAAGTATGTAAAGAGAAGCTAAGCAACATAAGGTATAATCTGAATTTTAATTGAAGTGCTTAGCAAGTCAAGTCAAATATGATTTTAGTCTAGCTAATGATATCCACAAATGATGCAAGCCATGTCAATAAGCTAAATGGAATCAAGAAGCTAGTGTTGAGCAAACTAGAGTGCTATTTGTTCAAGAATGATACAATTGTTGGAGTACATTGAACATTTTTAGCAATTGAGCACATTTGACATTTTCTTTTGAGATCACATGGTTGTTTTCAACCATCTTTTATTCACCATGTGCTAGACCTCAAGCCTTATGCGATCATTCCAAGCGAGAAGCTTAAGGAAATGATCTTGGTCATCAAAACTCCCCGAGTTCATGCCTTGTGCAATGGCAAGCAGTCTCATGAGAAGGAATTGGTGAGATCAGTTTTTTCGCACAAAAGAGATCTTTTTGCTTTTAATAGATTGTACTAACTTATGTGTCATCAAGAAACCAGATAGCTCAATCTATTGCTCAACTAAGATTCAAGACTCAACTCACCTATTTGACATGGCAAGAACCATAAAAGATAACATAAAGTCGACTAGTCTCAAATATGAACAAGACATGAATTAGGTCAAAATTTAGCATTTTAATTAACCTATCATGGCAAAGACTTGACTACACATATAAAGTCATGATCAAATTAGCAATGGAGCATAAATCATGGCAAGATATAATATAATGAAAACATGTCATGAAAGGATAATAATCAAGGCTCCATTAAGTTATGTTACAAATCAAATGAAGAACATCCAGCTCCCCCTTAACTTGAGATACAACTTTTAGTTCAAGTTGAGTTATGTCAACATTAATATCTAGAAGTTCTCAAATGAACTCCCCACAGACCAAAGCAATAAAACGAGAAGTCGGCAAAGAAAAATAAACAGCAGTCCTTAAAGCATAGATAAGATATAGAGGATACTATGGCTCGATGACTCTCATCTACCCCATATGACTCCGGGACTATCGGTGACGGAAAAACACACACTAGAGAGCAAACACGCACTGCCTGTCTGCAGGGTGGCCCAACCCTCGCTAGAGCCTACAAGAAGTGAGTGAGCTCAACCTAGTGAGATAAGAAACACTATCCCGGAAGCACAAGATAAGAGTAAGAAGTCTAAGCAACTCGACAAGAGACACACTCTAACCTATCTTTGGAAGGACTAAACCCAATGCACCCACAAATGCGGTGCAATAGTAAGGAGGCGAAGCATAAATAATATGATAAAGCGGTAAAGCCCAAAGCTCCCCTCACAACAGTCCATAAGGACAAACCACCCCAAGCTCTCCCGTGAGTCGAAAACGTCGTGCTATCCAAAGGCTTGGTGAAGATATCAGCTAGCTAGTGGTCACTCTCCACAAACTGAAGCACGATGTCACCCTTCTCTACATGGTCTCAAAGAAAATGATATCGATATCGATGTGCTTGGTCCGAGAGTCTTGTCTTGGGTTCTTAGCAATGCTAATCGCAGACGTGTTATCGCAAAAGAGCGGAACACGGTCGATAGCTAACCCAAAGTCCCGCAGAGTCGAGACCATCCAAAGGACACAGCTACGACAATCGGTCTGAGAACATACTCGGCCTCTGCGGTGGGTGTGCAACACCGGATCGCTTCCTCGAAGACCAAGAAACGAGAAGTGCCAATGAACGGCGGTGCCGAAGTGCTCTTCCTATCTATCCTCTGTAGGCAAAGTCTCGCATCCGAATAGGCTCTAAGGGATGAGCAGGAGGAGGAAGAGTACCGAGATACCATAGTCAATGGTAGCTCGAAGGTACCGAAGATGCGCTTCACCGCTGGCGGTGAGACACGCGAGAGAAGCTCAAACCGAGCACAAAGACACACGGAGAAGTGTATGTCCGGTCTCGAGGCGGTGAGGTACAAGAGAGCCAATCATGCTTCTGAATTCTTTTTGATCGACTGGCTCACCGTCCTCATCTGGGTCTAGAACGGCTGTAGAAGCCATCGGAGTCGACACCGGCTTTCCATCACTCATGTCGAAGCGTCTCAGGAGGTCTCGAGTGTACTTGCCTTGATGCAAGAAGGTACCCTCCCGAGTCTGCTTGATCTGGAAGCCAAGGAAGAATGTCAACTCACCCATCATGCTCATCTCAAACTCGGTGCTCATGACATCCGAGAACTGTGAAACTAGAGCATGGGAAGAGCCGCCAAAGATGATGTCATCGACATAAATTTGACGAACGGGAGATCATTGCCAAGCGGTGAATGAACAAGGTCTTGTCAACTTTACCCATCTCAAAATCATGTCTCAATAGATAGGACTTAAGCCTCTCATACCAAGCTCTAGAGGCTTGCTTAAGTCCATACAACGCTTTGAAAAGCTTGAAGACATGACTAGGGTATTTGGGGTTCTCGAAACCTGGAGGCTGTCTGACATAGACTTCTTCCTCAATGAAGCCATTGAGAAATGCACTCTTGACGTCCATCTGGTAGAGCTTGAAACCCTTAGAAGCGCAAAGGCAAGCGAATTCTAATGGCCTCAAGGCGAGCTACGAGGGCAAAGGTCTCCTTGAAATCCGGACCCTCAACACAGGAGTACCCTGCAACCAGTCTAGCCTTGTTTCAATGACTACCCCATCCTCACTTTGCTTGTTCTTGAACACCCATTTGGTTCCAATGATATTGTGATCTCGAGGGGGTTCAACAAGCGTCGAACCTTGTTTCTTCGAAACTCTCTAGCTCCTCATGCATGGCATTGACCCAAGACTCGTCGAGATAAAGCATGACAAATGTCCTTGGGCTCAAAGGAAGCTACGAGGCGAGTGGAGATGTAAAAGTGACACGCCGACTTGGAACGTGTGACTCGCTCAAATAGATCTCCAATCATCGCTTTCGGAAGGATGAGATTTTTGGATATGTCTTGGAGGTCCAGATGAGAAGAAGAAGTGGCCTCTACCTCGTGAACCGGCGGGGTAGGAACAGAGCCACTAGCTCCGAGGAAGCGAAGGCATGGGTGATCACCTCGAGGTGCGGTGGAAGAAGGCACCTCAAGGGGTGGATGAGGGATGGATCGGGTAGACAACCCTCGTCTCCATCCTCCTCATCATCCACGAAGATGGTCTCGGGCGCTCTAAAGAACACGAGATATCGGGCCTAGTCCCTGACCGCCTCATCGAAGGTCACCTCACGTGTCTCTACCATTTTGCTAGACTCGCAGTTCGGACCCTATAAGCACGCGAAGAAGTCGAGTAGCCTAGAAAGATCCCATCACAAGAACGTGACTCGAACTTATCTAGGTTCCCGGACTTCAAGATAAAGCACTGCGACCAAACACACGAAAATGAGAGGCGGGCTTTCGCCCATATCTCAACTCATAAGAAGTGCGGTGCAAGTGTGCCCCGAGAAAACTCGATTTGAGACATGGCACGGTAGCTATAGCCTCGACCCAAAACTTCCGCGGTGTAGAGTATTCATCGAGCATCGTCACGCCATCTCGACCAAGGTGCGGTTCTTCCTCTCCACAATGCCATTCTGCCGAGGGACGTATGGAGAAGAGAACGGTGCTCTACACTGTCTCACCACGAAGCTCTCAAAGTAGGAATTCTTGAACTCCGTCTTGTTGTCACTGCGGATCGCTCGTAAGGCACCGGAAGCTCAACGAAAGCCTCTTGAAAAGACCTCGAGAAAAGTGTAAACGTCTCATCCTTCGAGGCCAAGAAAACACCCAAGAATACCTCGAAGTCATCGACTACGACAAGAACATACCACTTCCTCCTGCTTGCGCACTCGAGCCGGTCCAACTGTATCCATATGGAGCAATGTCCCGCATCGGTCATAGTAATTGTGACCGGAGGATGAGAAGCGGCAACCATCTTCTTTGTCTTGGGCATGGAGCGCAAACAAGATCTTTGACCATCTTGAGTTTCGACGGACCACGAATGAGATCGTGGCCGCTAACTCGAGTCAAATGGTCAAATCCAATATGACCAAGTCTCCTATGCCAGAAGGAAAGGTCGCGGGACTCAGAAGCAACCAAACACCGGAGAGGATCACCAGAAGACTCAATGAAATCAGCACGAAAGATCCTCCCATAACGAGAAATCCGTAAACCAGACTACCCAAAGAATCAACAATTTTGCGGGCGTTTTCTTAAAACTTACCTCGAAACCGTCATCGGTGGTGAGAAACCGAAAGCAAATTGTAATGCGACTTACTCACTAAGGCAACATCTTTTAAAACAAATGAGTCATTAACGCGCAGTACCTTTGGCGATGGCGCGTCCATTTAAGAGTCTCCAAAGGTGATAGTCTCATCACGAAGCTCGGGCTAGGAAGAAAACCAACGTGAATCTCCGGTCATGTGTCGTGAACACCGAGTCTACAAGCCAAACCTTTCTCTCCACCCGTGAACCGAGTCAACAAGAGAGCAAAGTCTCGATCTTGGGATAAATCAAGATAGATTTTGGAACCCAATCTTGAGTCACACGTCGAGCGGAAGAAGTAGTCACACACGACCGACCTCTAACTACCCTCGCCTCCGTCGCTCAAAGCGCGAAGGTCTATGCACGAGACACAGAAGCATTCTTTGATCCGGCCCTTTCTGAAGAGCGAGTCGGCGCCCGGCGTGACAAGTCGATCACGCCGCGGTAGGAATCTCGATAGGAAAAGCGAGATCTACCCTCAGAACGGCGGAAGTCACGACCAGGAGCAGCATGAGGACGAAAAGCAGCTTCTCGAAGAACCAAGTCCTCGATGTTGCCCAAAGCTACCAGTAGTAGCAAGCCTAGACCTCGTCTTTGGTCTTAGGTGCACTCAAGGTCCAGGCTAACCACGAATACGCCTAAGAGACTCAACACGGCCTCTACGCGCGATCTTGGCGCGCTTGAAGCAATAGTCAAATAAATGCCCATCCTTCTGACAGAAGGTGCAATGATACTTCGCCTTCTGAGGGGCTGAAATAGCATGAGATGGCTTCGCCTTCTGAGAGGCCGAAGCTGCAGGTGAAATCACCTTGCTGTCAGAAATCCCTTGGACAAAGCCCGCTGATTTAAATTGAACTTTCTTGTTCTTGGGCTTGACCTCGATCACACCTGCGGCTATGGGTCTGAGCACGACAGGTGGATGCTTCCTTCTGTCTTCTAGAAAATCATATCCTAGACCTTGATTGAATTTGCAAATCTTCGATTGGTCTAGAATAAGATTAAGCTTCTTCTTGCCTCCGACAAATCTCTCGAGAGTGTTCATAAGGTACTGACACTCCCGAAAAAGAGAGGCGCAAGAAGTGCAGGGAAGAGAAGAGATAGCAGGAGGTAAGGGAGTAGAAGAAGAACCAACAGTAGGAAAGATTTGCTTGTGCAAGCACGGTACCGACTCGGGAAGGACAGTCCTCTTGCTAGCCAATTGGTTCACGTCGCTAGGCGTCTCTACCAAACCCTCATGCTTCTTCCCAGCACACACAATGCAAGCAGATGGTTGCTTTTCTATAAGATCCTTAGTTAGCTTCACACATTTTTCATCTAATACAACCAATTCAGATTTTAGTTTGTTACAACAATTGCATGGTGAGCTAACAGGGTCCTTAGAAGCAAACTTGGCCAATTTGTTATTGTCATCAACTAATTCTTGAAACTGTTTGGAGACAGCTTCAAGTTCAGCAGTAAGCTTGGGACAATTCACGCAAGAAGCAATAGGCTCAAGTAAGAAGGTTTGAAATTCTGCAATTTTATGATCTGCCTGTTTAGTTTCATATTCAAGTTATAACAATTTACACAAGACTCGGCAGATCCGAAGCATGGCATAAGGTCCTCTAGCATCAAAGTCCTTATCCTCACATGAGGTGGGAGCAATAGTCTCATCAGTAGTAAGTAGGGTAACAGCCAACCTACTCAATTCTAAATCAGCAAGCAGACTAACATTCTCCACCTTAATTGCATCAAGCTCAGAGGACAGACTATCATGTGAGGTCCTTAGCTTCTCCATATCACCGATCAAAGCACGGCATGTATCACGATCGTCACGGAGGGAGCGAGATATAAGTGAAGTAAGCTCCGTGACAATCTCTCTTCCTTCTCCAACTCACTACATCTAGTCTTAGCTCTAGCATGAAAACCTCCTAACTTAAGAAAGGCTTCATTAAGTTGGTCATAAGAGGACATACCTCATCGGAGTCGAATAGAGATCGTTGTCGCTCAGTTCGTCCTCAAGGGCCATGAAGCACATCCCGGAGAAGTCGCTGTCGCCCTTGGGGTCTTGGTCACCGGTCCCGTCGTCGTCGCTCCATCCCTCCACCTCGGTGAGGTCGAGGTCGTCAGCGGCGAGCAGCGGTGGAAGAGCTTCTTGGCCTTCCCAAGGTCGCGGAACTTCTTCTTTCCGGGCGGTGCTGAGAGCTTCGAGTTGCGGTTCTTGTCGATGTAGTCGTTCTTGCCCGAACCGCCGAAGTCACCTTTACCCTTCCCAAGCTTGGGACGGTTTGCTCGGATGTGGTTGGGGCCACCACACTCGAAACAAATCACGGGTCCTCTTTTCCTTCCGTCCCTCCTCCCTTTGTAAGCATGGGAGAATCTCCGTGCGAGGAGGGCTAGCTCTCATCCGCAAGTCGCTATCTCGATCATCGGTTATGTCACGAGAGCGCGCGAGGGAGAATCCGCAAGATGGCTCAGAAGAAGTGGATCCAGAAGCGGGATCGGTGACTAGTGCCATCGGCTGAGACTTCGACCGACGAGAGACTATGTCAATCTCGTGAGTCTTGAGGCGCGAGTAAAGCGCATCAAGAGTCAAGGTCGAGAGGTCCGTGGTGTCCTTGATGGTAGTCACCTTCATCTCCCAAACCCTAAGATCGAGTGCGAAAGAATTTGACGGCGTTATCCGAGTCGGAGTATGTGAGACCGACGGCTCGGAGGTTGCTCAAAATCTTGTGAAAGCGAGAAAAGCACTCGTCAAGGGACTCACCAGCAAGCATCTCGAATTTACTGTATTCTCGCTTGAACTGGTCTTGTCGAACCGTCTTGATCTGGGTGGTGCCCTCATGGTATGCATCGAGGGTCACCCAGATGTCGTAGGCGGACGACAGGTGAGAGATGCGATCGAACTCGCTTCTACTCAACCCCTGAATGATGATGTTCCTTGCCTTAGCATTCGCCTCAACATCAGCCATATTCCCGGCATTGATGTTCTCATCGGCAGGAACAACAAATTGTATCTTCACCTTCCGCCAGATGGCATACCCCTGAGCCTGGATGTAAGTTTCCATCCGGCTCTTCCAGAAGGGGTAATCCAGGCCATCGAAAATGGGCGCCTTGGTGGAATACTTGTCCGTCGCCATGGCTCTTGAGACCGGTTAAAGATCTATCAAAGAAGAGCTAACCGGCTCTGATACCAATTGTAGGACCGAAATGGCGACAGAGGGGGTGAATGTCGCACTCTTTAAAATCGCCCCAAGAATTGCACCTCGTTTTTCAAAAAATGCAAAACAAAGCACCTCACGAAAAATTAAAATTAATCTTGCTGAAATTTGGAGCATGCGACAATCGAAAAATTCAGCATAAATCGAGAGTAGTCGGTAAAATTTTACACGAAAATATTGACGTTTGATCTAAAGAGAAAAGAAAAAGGAGCGAGATGCATGCGGTTTTCTGCGCTATCATCAAACACACAGTGAATACCCTTACTGCCTGAACTGAAGGCAGAAAAACAGAAAGCAACACTTCTTTCGAGAAGAAATGCTCCACGGAAAAGAGAAAGCAAAAGTGCGAAAGAGAGAATAGCCAATGATAGCACTACGGCAAGAAAAGCGAACAACAAAGCGGCGGGAAGAATGAAAGCAAACAAGAAGGAAATGAAGGCGGGCAGAGCGGATGTTCGGTGCAAGAACAAAAAGAAAAACAGATCGACTTATATTCGTTGTTCTTCTCGGATCGATGAAACAGGAAAATCAACTAAACGGTGACCAAACCTCGGGAAAGATAATCTTGATTAAAAGCGGTTTGGCGAAATAAGTCGATATAGAGAAAACCAAAAGGAGATGATGAACCGAAAAGAGATCACATCTCAAATGACTTGAGACTCTCTAATCTGATCCCGAGGCTATTCATTATGACAGAAGAAAAGCGAGCAGGAGTGGAGAACAAAAACAACTCAAAGCTTGAAAGAAGAACAAGAACTCCACACATGAACCATCAGTTCTAACAACTCCTACTACCAAGATTCATTTCAAGCAAAGAACTTGAGACAAGAAAGATCACAAAATTATCAATCCATCCTCTCCATCTTTGAATCCTCAAAAACACCAAGAGCCTCACAAGCTTCTTGGGAGGAACACAACACACAAGGAATGAACTCTTAAAACCCTAACTCTCTCTATTGTGTCCTAAGGGGTATGCAGCCCCTCACCTCTATTTATAGCCCTTGGCTAACGGGTCTCCAACCCGTTACGCCGGCTAAACCCTAACGGAGCCGTCTCCCGCTTGTGCAGCCTTGCGAAATTCCGTTTAGCCCCTTCGCACCTTCCGGAAGCTTCGCGCTCCTTGCCTCGCACGCTCCACACGTCGAGTCTCGTCGTCTTGACACCTCATGACCGTTCGACCTCGGCGCCACTGCGCCTAGTCCGGTCCACCGTGTCTCGCCACGACTCGCCTCGGCGTCCTGCGGACTACGAGATAAGAAAACACGTCACATAGCACCGCCGATACATGAGCGCGTAAATAGCATAATCAAAATCAAACTCGCCGCAATATCGAATATACATCCTAACCCATACGACTAAGTTTGACCAAAGTCCGATCGAGCCGTTACACCATGCAACGTCCGGTTCGAACAAACCGACTCAAACTCGACTTTTGAGAATGGATGTCAATTACTCATCACTCACAATGGGATGACCTCCACATGGTCTCTCAACAACAAATGACATACAAGTCATAGATGACGAAGCAAAGGACCAACAACATCAACCATTCAAAATCCACAATGCAATTGCTAAAGATCATCCAATAGATCAAATATTGGGTGATGTGAGTAAGGGTGTTCAAACTCGCTCTAGAGTAGCTTCTTTTTGTGAACATTATTCTTTTGTGTCTTCTCTTGAGCCAAAATTTGTAGATGAAGCTCTAGATGACCCGGATTGGATTAATGCCATGCATGAAGAGCTAAACAACTTCGCTCAAAATGAAGTTTGGACTTTGGTGGAAAGACCCGGGGAGCAAAATGTAATTGGTACAAAATGGGTCTTCCGAAATAAACAAGATGAAAACAGAGTTGTGGTAAGAAATAAAGCAAGGTTAGTTGCTCAAGGTTATATTCAAGTTGAGGGCTTAGACTATGATGAAACATTTGCTCCCGTTGCTAGACTTGAGTCAATTAGAATCTTGCTCGCTTTTGCATCTAGCTTTGACATTAAATTATTTCAAATGGATGTTAAAAGTGCCTTTTTAAATGGAACTACCTCCGAACTTGTTTATGTTGAACAACCTCCGGGGTTTGAAGATTCAAAATATCCTAATCATGTATACAAGCTCTCTAAGGCGCTATATGGTTTAAAGCAAGCACCTAGAGCATGGTATGAGCGCCTTCGAGATTTTCTTGTTTCAAAAGGATTTAAAATTGGAAAAGCAGATACTACTTTATTCACAAAAATTATTAATGATGATTTCTTTGTTTATCAAATATATGTTGATGATATTATATTTGGTTCTACTAACCAAGATTTTTGCAAAGAATTCGGTGATATGATGTCTAGCGAATTTGAGATGTCAATGATCGGTGAACTAAGCTTTTTCCTTGGACTGCAAATCAAGCAATTCAAGGATGGAACATTCATAAGTCAAACAAAATATGTGAAAGACTTATTCAAGAAGTTTGGCTTGGAAGATGCGAAATCTATCAAAACACCAAGGGCAACAAATGGGCATCTAGACCTCGACGAAGGAGGTAAGTCGGTAGATACAAAACTTTATAGATTTATGATTGGTAGCTTGCTCTATCTTACCGCATCTAGGCCCGATATCATGTTTAGTGTATGTATGTGTGCTAGGTTTCAAGCTTCTCCAAAAGAGTGTCATTTAAAGGCCGTAAAAAAGATTTTGAGATATTTAAAATATTCCTATAACATAGGGCTTTGGTATCCTAAAGGTGCTAAATTTGAATTAATTGGATATTCGGATTCCGATTATGCGGGTTGCAAAGTGGATAGAAAAAGCACCTCGGGAAGTTGTCAATTTTTAGGAAGATCGTTAGTATCTTGGTCCTCCAAGAAACAAAACTCCGTAGCACTTTCAACCGCCGAAGCCGAATATATATCCGCCGGAAGTTGTTGTGCTCAATTATTATGGATGAGGCAAACTTTGATGGATTTTGGAATTGAATTTGATAAAGTGCCTTTATTATGTGATAATGAAAGTGTGGTCAAAATATCCAATAATCCAGTCCAACACTCAAGAACCAAGCATATAGATATTCGCCACCATTTCTTGAGAGATCATGTAAGCAAGGGAGATATTTGCATTAGCCACATCCGGACCGAGGACCAATTAGCAGATATCTTCACCAAACCTTTAGATGAAATCCGGTTTTGCAAATTGAGGAGTGAATTAAATATCATAGATTACTCAAATATTGCATAAATTTACGGCTCTTTTAAATGAACATTCAAATGAATTGGCTTGAAAATTTGTGTGCTTTTTGCTCGTATAAAAATAAGTTCGGTGTTGGATCTATTGCAAAACTATTTGAAAATGCTATTTTAATATATATATATATATATATATATATATATATATATATATACTCAATGCATAATGATCCTTAAAGAATTTTAGTTGAGTGCAAAAACTAGGGATCATTTGCATACTTCTCTGCCTATCCAAATTCTGCAAGTCCTAGAAAAATCGGAACTACCGGCCGTTTCTCTGAACTTCATTGAGTGGAACTACTGCACACAGTGAACTCTAGGATTGACTTAATTTTTTAAAAAAATGGGGGAACCGCCCGAACCCTAATCCTTTTCCCTGCGGGTCCCTCTCTCTCCTCCTGTTCATCCGCCTGCACGAGCCTTTGTTCCTCTTCTCTCTCCCTCTCCAAAAACTCCCCAAACCGCTCTTGGATCTCCAAATCCATCCAGTTTTCTTGAGTTTTGAGCCTTGTGATCTCCCAAGGATTCTCCTCCTCCATTCCTCAAGGTATTTCGGTTCATCCCCATCTTTTGTATCTATTTTTGAACCCTAGATTGGATTTTAGGGTTATTCAAAATGTGGATGATTTTTGTGGTTGAATCTAGGGAAAATGAGTTATTTTGGTGTTTAGAGGTGTTTATGCACTGATTCCATGGATTCAATCCAAGAAAACACCCAATTCTTTTGCTCATTATGCAACCCTAGATTCGGCCAGGGCGAGCGGAACTACCGCCGAGGAGGCGGTACTACCGCCGGCGGTACTCACCGCTCTCTGAACGGCGGTATTCGATTGCCCGACGTAAACCGCAACTTCTTCCTTCCTTTTCAATCTGTTTTGATCCTTTCTAGTAAGGCTCTATCTCGCTTCTCCTTGCTTTTAGATGCCTAACACCAGGAGAGCAACTCGGAGACTCTACTCCTGCGGGGCATTCTGAGAACACTCGGTGCCCCGTCGCCTCTGAGGCCTCTCGGAGGCGGCTCGGGGACAGAGGCAAGGGTCCAGCTGAGGCATCGGATTCAGAGGGAGAACCTTCGCAGCAGTATAGCTCTCCCATGGAGGAGTCTGAGGAGGATCTCACTGAGAGAGAAGATCCTCAAATTGACTTAAGGAAGATTTTTGCTGAGGATTATATCAGGCTGCGTCGCAGAAATCAATATGAGCTGCCCTCCAACTCTATCAATCCAAAATTCCATACCAAATTTCAAGAGCAAGTTTTTGATCAGTTGTATGGAGAGAGCAGGCAGTTCGCTGATCACAAGTGGGTTGATTGGGATCACTTGGCCTCAATTGATAAGTATGATGGGACTTTTAGGCTTTTTCAGAGGAGTGG
The DNA here is from genome assembly GCA_036346245.1 of Bonia amplexicaulis. Lineage (NCBI taxonomy): Eukaryota > Viridiplantae > Streptophyta > Magnoliopsida > Poales > Poaceae > Bonia > Bonia amplexicaulis. The sequence goes on from CM070745.1 coordinate 2,543,723, forward strand.
GCTGCATCAGTTGGCCACTTTGCAGGCGGATTACAATGAGGAGATTATCCGTCAGTTTTATGCCACTGTCCACATATCCTCTGACTATCAGCATCTTACTTGGATGACAATATGTACCTGACTAGAGCGACCAAGCATGAGTTCGAGCTTGCCTTGAGAGTCGGCGGCGCATATGAGAAGGTCTATGATAAGCCAGCTCTCGACATCTCCGCCTTCTCATCCTACTACAACTCTGGTGAGAGATCTGTCCCTGGCACTTTGGTTGGACTCCTTTCTATTCCCAGCATTATTAATAGGATCATCAACCATACTATTCTTCCCAAGAGTGGGAACTTTGATGCCATTAGAGGACATGCTTGGAATCTCATTGATTACATCATGAAGGGACAAAAATTTGATGTGGTGGACTTGATCATCAGGGAGATTGCTTCCTCCAAAAATGACAGGATCAAGCGCATCAACTATGGGCCTTACATTTTTGCCCTGATTGAGACTAAGTTTAGGTTCAGAGACAACTACAACAAGAGACACAAGCCATATAAGCCCAGACCTGAGCCTCCTATTCCCACATCTTCCAGAGCTCGACAGTCTGATCCAGCAGCAGGAGGATCTTCAGCAGTGGCACCAACAGCACCTGCAGCCCATACAGCAGAGCCAGCAGCTTCTCAGTCTGACGTGGCTTCTCTCTCTCAGATTTATGCCACACTTCTTCAGATGAGAGAGTCTCAGGCCGAGGGGTTTGCCTCCCTCTCCTCTCGCGTGGATTCAGTTGACGGGAGACTAGACACGTTGGATGGACGTGTTGCAGCTATCGAGCAGACTCTAGCTCAGCCTCCGTCGCCCATGCGCTACGTTCGTCGCCGCCGTCACGATCCTTCTCCTCCCGAACCTCAGGAGTAGCTTCTTTGGTACTTGATGCCAAAGGGGGAGAAGATTGGAGTGATTTTGGGCTATTAGGGCTATTTTATCTATCTACCTTATTTAAAGTTTATGGTTGTAATGAACATGGCTTACCTATGTCTTTTGGATGCGTATGGTTGTAATGAAAATTGTTTACTTTCGAGATATCATGCCTTTGTCAATTATTTCCATACTATGATTTATCTCGTGCATCTTGTCTTAAATTTGACATTCTATATGCTTGTAAAATATCATGCACGGATTTAGGGGGAGTGTCCTCTCTCCTTGACTTTAAAAAGGAAACAATTCATACTCTGCCAAAATAAAAGTCATTGCAAGAATTTCCTTCCTTTAAAAAGTCTCAAAAGAATATACAACCTATTGTCAAAATAAGTGGTATATTCAAACTTTAATTTCCTCATAAAGATGTGTTGTCATCAATTACCTAAAAGGGGGAGATTGAAAGCATCTAGGCCCCTAAAATTGATTTTGGTAATTAATGAGTTTATGTGAATATGGGACTAACATGTTTAATGAGTGTTTAAAGGTTAAGTCCATTTATGGTTGACAAATGCAAGCCAAAGGATTAAGTTGAAGATCAAACTTGGCTCAAGACAAAGGTATATGTAGAATAGGATCCCCTTTTTATTTTTACCGGTCTTAGGAGAAATGGTGGAAGACCGGATTATAGGTTAAATAATCGTACCATAAAGAGATCATGGCAAGTAACTTGATAGCAAATTTTATGTGCCAAATGGATCAAGCTAGGATCATGCATACTTGAAAATCGTTTAAAACCAAAATCGTACTGTGCGGACAAGCGGTAGTTAGAAAATTTCAACATCGGTACTACCGTTCTTGCGACTAGTTCCGTAAGAAAATCGGAACTACCGGCGATCGATATTCGGATCTGGCGGACCCTTTTCTCCGAGCACCCTCGGATGGCTTCGAGTTTTAAGGGGCGGTAGTTCCATTGTCCGAGCGGTACTACCGCCAGCCGGTAGTTCGAGAGGAACCGGACCATTTTCTCGAGCACCCTCGGATGCCCTTTTAGTTTTTAAGAGCGGTAGTTCATTGTCGGGCGATACTACTGGCTACGGGTAGTTCGGGAGGGGAACCGAGCCTTTTTCCAGAGCTACTTTTGGAGCTCGACTCAATGACAATAGTGCGCCGACTTTCTTGTACTACCGGTGAGCGGTAGTACCGGACTTTACAACGGTAGTACCACGTCGACGGTCCAACGGTCATCGCAGAGGTTACGACATAGCCGTTCTGCTGCGTCGAGATAGGGAGTGATACTACCGGCCTCAGACCGGCGGTAGTTCCGCTCGCCCTGATTTTTCTAGAATTTGTTCCAAACGGCTAGTTTTGGTAGGTGGAAGGTATAAATACCCGTACCACTGCTTAGAAACTGGAGCTAGAGACTCTATTGATCATTCTTGAGCATTGGGCATTCACTCCACATCTCTCTTCTCACTTGAGCACTTATTTGAGGTGGTCGAGCAAAAAGTGCATAGCATTCAATAGTTTGATCCTTGGCACTAGGTTGCAATCAAGTGAAGCTCGTGGTTTATTTCTCTTGGTGCTTGCCGGCACCTGGACGATTTGGCAGAGTTTTGATCGGTGATCTTCTCAAAGGAGATTGTGAGAAGACCGGTTTTCTTGTGAAGGTTGGAGCTCACCTACCGGAGCGGGAAGAGCTACCTCTAGTGATTGAGGTGTTTCGGCTTAATTTGTGGAGCCGGTTCGATTTGTTCGGGCTAACCTCAACGTGGATTAGGGGAAACCGGCAAGTTTCCGAACACCATGGTAAAACATACTTGCGTTCATTTCTTATTTGCTAGCATTGTTGTGATCTTTGTCTTTATTTAGATCTTTCATTATTGCTTACTTGATTAGAATTGTGTAGACGTAATTGCATTACATTGTTGCCATTAGAATTGTGGAAATTTATTTAAGTAGGCAAGAAAAATTTAAAACCTCCTATTCACCCCCCTCTAGTCGGTATCCTTGATCCTACAGCATCAAGGACAGCATCACCTATGCGTCCATCAAACACCGACTGTATTCCAGTGCGTCCCATATTACTTGAGCATAAATTGGTGACCGATGACATCACAGTGCCTCATCAACAATGCTGGGGTCAGCACCAACTCCTCCTGATATACACCGCCAATGGCATTCTGGTATCCAATTTTTTCTATGTTAACATATATCAAAGGCATGAGGGATAGCATCATCTCTGTGTCCATTAAACACCGACGGAATTCTTTTGTGTCCTATATTATTTGAGCGTAAATCGGCGACCGATGGCATCACAGTGCCTAATCTCCTACATCAATAACACTGGGGTAGCATCGACGCCTCCTGATATACATCGTCGATATCATCTTGGCACCATATCGGCATGCGTCAACTATCAACGGCGCATCATCCTCATGCAATGCGTTGTCAATGGTGTTCCGACCCTTCATATTCTGCATTAATATATGTTTGATATGGATGTTGTGCAGGGTTACTGATGGTCTGTGCTAGTAGTTGAATGAGCTAATTCTGGTTGGCCATCATTTGAGCCCAGTCAAATCCTTCGGTAGTGGGTGGCGGAGGAATTGGAGCAAACTGACTTCCTTGGGTGCTATTGTTGTTGTTGCTATTGTTAGTTTTTCTTGTGTTCACCATCTGGTTGAAGTTTAAGTGAGAGGAGAGTTAAGACAAAGGAGGGGAAGGGTTGTCTTGGTGTGATCCATCACAGCTCTCGAGGTACGAAGCATGATCCTTCAAGGCAAAGATTAAAGTGGCAAAAAAGTTGATAAATCCCAATAGTTGTCCTTCTATAGTGTTTTGAACAAGGGAAGAGATAGAAATATGTTTTTGTGACACAAAGATGAGAAAGGATTGAGAGATAAGGATAAGCATAGATTGAGAGGTAAGAATAAGCAAAACTTTTTGAAATTACTGGCTATTTAAAATAAATTCTTAAGATCCAACCATTCTATTCTATCTACGGTCATGTCTTAGAGTCATCATGGCTCTGATAGCATCTCTGTCGTACCCCGGAGCAACGACTCCAGAACCCTCTGTGTAAATTGCACTAGTCCAGAATCAGCTAGTGCACACAGTGGTAGCAGAGATACATATCAAGCACAATGACAAACTTTATTTAACTAAATACGGGCCTAATGGCCAAAGTTTACATCAATGGTCACTACTACAGAAAACCGTATTACAGATGGTTCAGAAATGTCATCACATACGGTTTTGTGAGCCATCTGAATGTATGGGTCAGTAATGATACGAGGTCATCACAGACAGCTTTCAAATCGTCAGTAATGACACAGGGTCATTCACTTCACCGGTGATGTCATCCGGTGGCATATCATTGACTTCGCCATGACCGGTCAACACATATAACCCTTTTGAAACCCTCCGAATCAAGTGCGCTTCAATCGCTCTCGGTTCTTAAACATCTTTAAATTCTCATAGTCAGTGCATGGACAGTACATATATTCCACCCCCTTATTCAACATATCATCATCGATAGCTCTTGTAAAAGTAGACACACCATTAATGTACTCTTCACTCACACGGTTTACTGCATACATCCGACTTCGGTCCCACGTTATGCATATATATAACAACTTAGTATTAAAATTAAATTAATTAATTATTACTACATATATACCACATGCATTGAGGCTTTGCTAGCTTAATTCATATTATAAACACAACAGCAATTTCCCCAGCAATCGTTGAAGGTATATAACCAACAATTTTGACAAATTTGGCCTCCCATATGACGGGAACTGATCATGTATGGTCAAGTAGATGCAAACCATCTTCAATAACACTTATCAAAACTTAGATCTAAATTGTAATGCAAAGAAAAATAAATTTCATTACTAACCATATCTAGGGCAACCAGGAACGTATGAATCTTCAAAGTTCTATCTCTGCCTCCTCCTACCAAATTAACTGGCCTGAAATTGCCTAGCTTGCTCTGGCGAAATGAAGGCAGTGCGGACCGGGTAGATCGGATCGAAATGAAGATGATGTGGTTACGGCGGCGCAATAAATATGTAGTAGGATTATCACGCAGCGGTTTTAATAAAAAACCGTGCGTGATAATCGAGATATCATAGACGGTTTTACCATCCGTGATAATCAGCTTATCACAGACGGTTTTTAATAAAAAAAATTGCCTGTGATAATTCTAGATTATCACAGATGGTTTTAAATAAAAACCGTCTGTGATATTCCAGTATCACAGATGGTTCATCGGTAAGAACCGTCTGTGATACTCGTTTTCTCCGACGCCATCAACACAGATGGTGTCCAAATTAAAACCGTCTATGATAGTGTCGGTCACAGACGGTTTTGTCAAACCGTCTGTGATTTGGCGTCTACTAATAGTATTTTTGTAGTAATGGATCCATAAACTAAAATTAAATATAGGCAACGGAAGATAAAATCAAAGTGGAAGAAGCCCACTAAGCCTGCCCACAGGCAAACGACAGTAAGATGCAGCCTATACATCCTAATCCTCACCGAAGTCGATGTTGTCCTCTAGAAATGATGAATTGAGCAACACGAGTACATAAAGTACTCCACAAGTTACACAAGAAGGTTTAACAAAGTTAATGTATGCATAAAGATTGATAAAGGAAGACATAATAAGGTTAATTGAGTGAAAAGTATAATTGAAATAAATATTGTAGTAGATTCAAAAGCTAAATTTGATACAATAGATATAAACAAGATTTTAACAAAATAATATCGTTAGTGCAGACTCCAACCAAACACTAATCTATTCACATGTATCCCACCTGGACCATCTTTCCTCAAAAAGACCTCATATGGATTCTACCCATCCATAAGCATTTTATAAAACCATTTTGAAAACAAAATCTAATCCATGACAAATTTTACTTAGCTTGCCCATGACCGTGGGCACGGCTATCCAGGATAGATTATACACTCTACAGATGTTGTATAGCTTTACCCATAAGATATGATTATCTTATAATATTGGCCATTACACGCCTCCGTAAGCGTGCAACTGAGAAAATCATAACAAGGTCTTTACAATACAAAATCTTCAACTTGGCCAAGCTAACACTAAGGTTTCACCCCAGTAAGGAATCCACCAGACCAGGACGCCCTCTTGAGCCGAGTGAGACTTCACATGGCCTACGCCACTCTCATTTTCAACCTACAGCGAGACTCAAGTTGGGACCTACAAACTAATCAGTTAGGACTGTCTCATACCATCCTTGTGGTAGTACGAAATGGCTTTATAGCAGTAGCTCACAGACCGGTCCTTAACTGACTTAGCCACCAATCACAAACCCCTTGTGCCTGGCAATCAACATTGTGTCACCAAACAACAATGCATGCCAGCAAGCACCCACCACTTAACCATTTGCCTAAGTCTAAACAAAGTTTTTATATTTTGTTTTGAAATAATTTATAGTTCTTCCTGACTCATCGAAGTGGAGTACATTTCAAAAGCTTATCATTTTATGGGGAAAAGGTTATCCCAAAACAAAAATTATGTCTAAGCAGATCTAAGCATTTAATACAAAATTTCTCTAGTCCATACTAGTGTATTAACTAGAGTTTTATCTAAGGTAACAAGGCATGTTGTTGTTCAATGTCAAATTTGGTCATATACAAAGAAATTTGGTGTAACAAAAATTTAAATCAGATTTGAACTAATTTGAATAAAAGTATGCATGCATAATAATTAAAAACAACATAAAAATTTAAATTATTGGGAGCAACATGATCAAAGATGTAACTTGCCAAGCTCAAAGTCTTGATGATGCGAATCATCAAAATCAAACTCTCCAGATTTGTCGTAGTCTACAAGCGAAGAACCAATGCAAAAATAAAACAAAATTCAAATAAAATTCAAAAGGAGGCTAGAAATGGGTAGTTTAAGTTTTTAGAAGAATTTAGAAATTTGAACGGGTCCAATTGGAGTGAGGATAAAGAAATACGGGCTTCTGGAAGTTTGAATCCAAAGTGAAGGAGAAATTTCACCGTGGTCGAAAACTACCATAGTCGAAAGTTACAATGGTTGGAAAAGCAATAGTGATCTAAAAAGTTTTAGTAGTTGGAGAAGCTTTTAGAGTGGTCAGACGGATGGAAGTTCTTCAAAGTGGTTGGCGGTCAAAAGCGGTATAAAATGATCAGATGGGGTGGTCGAAACGGTTAGAGGTGGTCGAAACGGTTAGAGGTGGTCGAAATGGTTAGCGATAGTTGAAATAGTTAGAGGTGGTCGAAAGAATTGGAGTAGTCGAAAACAACTGCGGTCAAAACCAGCTATGGTCGAAAATAGCTGTGGTCGAAAGCAAGAGAGTGGTCAGACAAGAGTAGTCGAAAGCTCAGTGATCGAAGCTTGGCGGTCGAAAGCTATGTGTGGTCTAGGCTTTGGGTTGTCGAACAACTGTGGTTGGAAATTAGAGTTTTAAAGTGGTCAAAAGCTTCAGTAACTGGTCGGTACTCGAAGCTATAGGAACTGGTCGATAGTTACAAAGTGGTCGAGTCTTTGGTGATCGAAACTTGGTGATCGATGAGGCTTGTAGAGTTTAATAAGTGGTCGGTGGCTGAAGTGGTCGAAATCGAAGGTTGGAGATAGTTTGGACGACAATGGTCGGTAGTGACTGAGGTCATGAGAGGGTGTGGTCGAAAGCTAGAGAGTGGTTGTAAAGTCTGATGGCAGTGGTCGTATACGACCAGAGTAGTCAAAACCCAACCAAAGTGGCCGTATCTAACCATAGCAATCGTAACTGACCGGAGTGGTCGTATCCATCCAGGGTGATCGAAGGATGCTTCTGCGGTAGTGCGAGGTTGCGGTCGAGAGTGTTTGTTGGTCTGATGCGTGGAGATGAAAAGCAAGGGAAGAAAGAAGAAATATTAAGCTAAAAGGGAATAGTCCAAACGCCTGAAATGGAAAGAATCCATGGCACTGGATGTGGTGAGAACTTGAATTTAAGCATGCTTGAACAAAAGAAGACTTTGGCACGGTGGGAGGCCTCATTATTTCTTTTATTTTTAGAAAAGAGAAATGCTAGGAAGAATATTTGGACCTAAAAATAGTCTCGGGATCTTGACCCTAAAACAAACGGGGTTGCCTCGGAAGAGGCGAGTATTTCTAATATTTCTCCCACGCTCATCAGAGTACATATTGGGCTCATCATTGGAAGTCTCGTCATCATCCCCACGTGAGGGGGAGAGTGTGATCGCTCGGGAGTATCCTTAGGCCTTCCTCCGAGAGGGTGATGAGAATCTGAGGGCAGGGTAAAAACCTTGTATCTAGAATCTCCACTTCGAGGGATGCCCGTCGTCAGAAGAATCGTCAAGCGAGGCGTCGCGACTTGGAGCAAACCCCTTTGGTAGAGGAAGTGCGGGTTATAACCGTCCTAGTCGATCGCTCCTGTGAGAATATGAGCGAACAAGAAGTGTGCCGCCCATGGCCTTTGCCCAGTCGTTCGAAGAGTCGCCACTAGGAACTGGCGATGCGCTCCCTGATCGACAAAGTCTGGGGCTCTGTGAAACTGCGCGGGGCGACGTCGTGGGACTCGAACGCTCGGGAGCAGCCCCAATGTCGCGTTGCGAGCCCTCATCATAGTCAGATTGACCCTTGCCGCTTTGGGGAGATGAGTCCTATATTGGGCGTACTGCTATGGGGGATTTTGATCCCTCATCAGCCTTTCCAGTGGCGTCGTTTCGAGGATCGTCGGAGGAATCTCGAGGGAGACATTCATCGTCAGAAGCAAGCAAGACCGCTCGTGAGTCGTAGCGAGGCCTCCATGTCGATACTGCATGAAGTCGACCAAGTCGAACCAATTCTCCTCATTCCATTCATACGCCATGAAGACATCATAAGGAAAAAGAGAAATTTGCCGACGAGAAAATTACCTAAGTCTTGGAAGAAGATTCCCCACAGACAGCGCTAGCTGTCAATGTTTTAATATCGATCTTATATATGATTTGTTTGGATTAGTAGAAGACTCGGCTTATCTTGGTATGAAGTAGAGACACAGGGAACTTTATCCCGATTTGGGTCTTCTCTAATGCCAAAATGTTGCTATTTCTAAATGATCCCCGATTATATTTCATATGAGGAACAAATATGATTCAAAGATCAGCATATGTATTGATTGATGATCATGTCTCATGGATCATGGTATGGAGATACCAAATCAATAATATGGACATGTGTTAGTGAACATATCTTGGATAGACCCGCCATGAGACACTGCAGAGATTCCATGTGTCATCGCTTGGTCTCAAGTAGTGTTTATGTGGAATCCTTAGACTTGAGATCATCATGGTTCCCGGCATGCGTAGTAGCTTATTTTGGGACTACTAAACACTACTCCGTGGCGAGTAGTCATAAAAGTAGTCTTTGGGTTTGCCATGAAATATGTAGTGAGATGTGAATGATCAAGATAGAATTTGCCCTCCTTATGGGAGAGATATCTACGGGCCCCTCGATGTAATGGATTATGAAAGTGCATGGTCATGCCAAGGTGATTGAGGAGTCAATCACGAGTTTATAATCCATCACGGAATCGAGAGAGTGATTGAGCTATTAAGAGGATGACACAGGTCTCGCCTTGAGCTTAATCTATATCGTGAGGCAAAGGATTAGTACATGAGAACATTACGTGTTCAAATGATATGATCTTTACGTATACTTTGGGGTTAATATGTCTTACTAGAGGCCGCTATTAACGGGGTGACCGGAAAGGTGTTTACGGTCGCGACCAAATATACGTGAACCTCTGTGTCGCACACTTAACGGGTTGGAACACTAATTGAATGTGATTCGGATATGGGCTCAATTCGGATAGAGATTCGGATAGACTCTATTGGGCCTCGGTCCACGAGGCCCAAGTGAGGAGGTCTATATATGGAGGCGAGGGCCGAGGGATGCATCCGATAATCCCGAGCTAATCCCTAGCCGCAACCTCCCGAGCCAAACCCTAGCCGCTCGCGAGTCTTTGGTACACTCGCGATCGGCGTTCCAACCAGACGTGTGGATACCGGTGGGCGCGCTCGTTGCGGCGTTGATCGGCATCAACAACCTCTGATTGGATCCGCTCGTGGTGTGGTTGATCTCATGGAGGAGACGATCGGTTCGGGACGATCGACTACTTCCACTACTACCTCGACGCGTGGTTGGATCGGCTTCTCCAACTCTTCTTCATTGCACTGGCGTCTAGTGGTAACGATCCATGATCCTCCTTAAGCATGATGTTCTTGTGTGCGCGGTAGAAAATTTTGTTTTCTCTTTCGTAGCCTTCGCAATCTATTAGTGGTATTAGAGCCATCTTGCTTAGTTTGCGATCTGGATCAGCGCATATGTTGATATGCGGTTGTAGTAGATTGGATCTATTACAGACTAGATCAGTCGGTTCATGTGATGAATCGATGGTAGCAAGGGTTGATGAGATCAATCGGTGAGCAGGGGTTAGATGGGCGCAGATTGTATGAATACTAGTGCCCTAGAGATTGTCTCGGATCGGTATAAGGTAGTTATGCGAATACTAGTAGGTTATGGATCGATGGCCTCGGCCCGGTGGAACCCGCTGAGGCGGCCCCCACCCCCCCCTTGCCGACCGGCCAGCGGGACCGCCGTGCGTACCCACCTTGTATAGCGTCTTGGGTTCACATCGTTAGGTAGAATACAATTCTACGTCTAACTTGTTTTTCAGGGAATGATGTGAATAGTATGGCCCTATATCTTATTGGAATGTATGAGATGTATGTGATGCATGTAACATTCATTCATGGCCTGCGTGTCATGATTATTTCAGCTATTGTTAGCTGTCTATATTGTATTTAACGACCTGCGTGTCGACCTTAATGCTTGAATCTATGTTTGTAATCTTTAATTTCTAGCTATTATAGGTAGTAGTCTAGTTTTGAGGTTACAAGTTTTCAAGCATGATGGCCTAAAGGAGTGATGTGGAGGATGGAGATCGTCTACACCTACATGGAGATGGAGATCACCATTTTTTGGGCCATACTATTTCACAGTTAAATGTGTTTATCTGTGATGTTATCTATCTTATTTTTGTGCAATGATATATGTGATATGTTGCTTTGGTAGGATAGAATTCCTCATAAAATTAAGTGTTAATGCCCTTCCATATGTTGCACCAAAAGATAATGATCACCGCATGGTAGGTCTACCAAAGTAGAGTGTCGTCGGTTATCATCATTATTTGGGGTAGATGTCGGACATCTACATGCGGTAGCATTTGGTTTACTTAACAAGGTTATCAAAACAGTTTTGAACCTTGGGGCATAGGTTGGGGCCGGGACATATTGATGTCACCCAACAAACAAGAGTCACATAGGGATGTGATTAACAAGGTGTTGCTTACCCATGTCACTAGTTTTCTAACCGTGATGCCAAAGCTCACTAGGAATTAGTGAAATGAGGATCTTGACCCACTATGTAACTTAGAGGGAGTTTTGTTGCAAAACACATAGTGGGAGTCTTTTGTTAAATAGTTTAATAAAGATGAACATAAACATAGTGCTAAACTTTGCATATTCTTTGTTGTAGAACATGTCAGCTAATGCCGCATCCAGTTCTTTTAATTTGCGATCTATTCTTGAGAAAGAAAAACTCAATGGAACGAACTTTTTGGATTGGTATCGCAACTTGAGAATTGTTCTCAAGCAAGAGCGCAAGGAGTATGTCCTTGAGTCTCCTTATCCTGATGACTTGCCTGATAATGCTACTGTGGCTACACGGAGAGCTTATGAGAAGCAAACGAATGATTGCCTTGATGTGAGTGTCTCATGCTTGCCACAATGTCCTCTGAGCTTGAAGCAATATGAGAACACAGATGCCTACAATATCATTGTGGGGTTGCGTGGTATGTTTGAGAACCAAGCAAGGGAGAGGTTCAACACTTCAAAGTCCTTGTTTGCGTGCGAGCTTGCGAAGGGAATCCGTCGACCCTCATGTGATTAAGATGATTGGCTACATTGAGAGTCCGGAAAAGCTTGGTTTTCCCCTTAGCCAAGAGTTGGCTACTGATGTGATTCTTCAGTCGCTCCCCTCAAGTTTTGAGCCATTCATTCTGAACTATCACATGAACAACATGGACAAGACATTGGTCGAGTTGCATGGGATGCTAAAACCGCCGAGGAAAGCATTAAGAAAAGCAGCAATCATGTGATGATGATGCGAAAGGCAAGGGCAAGCCCTATGTAAAGAAAGGCGCGGTCAAAGAAAGTTAGCTCCGATGAGATCGCGAGGTTCTAAGGCCAAGCAAGTCAAGAAGGCGCCGCTCCCGATGCGTAATGTTACTACAGAAGCAATCGGGACATTGGAAAAGGAACGCCCAAAGTACTTGGAGGATCTTGAGAAGAAGAAGGGAAGTACAACTTCCGCTTCAGGTATAAATGTTATAGAAATCAATCTTGCTACTTCATCTATCGATTCTTGGGTATTTGATACCGGATCGGTTGCTCACATTTGCAAATCGTTGCAGGGCTAAGAAGAAGTAGAAGTTTGAGGAGGAGCGAAGTGGATCTTCGCGTTGGCAATGGAGCAAAAGTTGTCTGCGGTGGTGTTGGCACCATGCCATTGTCTTTACCTTGAGATTAGTTTTGGAATTGAATAATTGTTATTGTGTTCCATCTCTTTCCAAGAACATTATTTCGCTTCATGTTTGCAAGCGAAGGTTATGACTTTAGATCTGTGAACAATGGTTGTTCTCTTTATTTCAAAGATATGTTCTATTGTCATACTTCATTGGTGAATGGGTTATATGTTCTTACTCTTGAAGAGTCACCGGTCTATAACATTAATGCAAAGAGGCAACGTTCGAATGATTTGAATCCCACGCTTATTTGGCATCGTCGCTTAGGTCACATAAATGAGAAACGCATGGAGAAGCTCCATAGAGATGGTATTCGCACTTATTTGATTTTGAATCATTTGAGACATGCGAATCTTGTTTACTTGGCAAGATGACAAAACATCTTTCACCGGTCAAGGTGAACGGGCAAGTGACTTATTGGCACTCGTACATTCGATGTATGTGGACCAATGAGCTCAACGACCAGAGGTGGTTTTCAAGATTTCATAACTTTTATCGATGACTTTAGTAGATATGGGTATATCTACCGATGAAGCATAAGTCGAATCCTTTGAAAAGTTCAAAGAATTCCAAAATGAAGTGCAAAATCATTTAGGCAAGACAATCAAGTTTCTACGATCCGATCGTGGAGGCGAGTATTTGAGCCATGAGTTTGGCAATCATCGAAGGATTGTGGAATTGTTCCACAATTGACTCCGCCAGGAACACCTCAATAGAATAGGGTATCTGAACGGAGAAATCGCACCTTATTAGATATGGTGCGCTCCATGATGAGCCATAGTGATCTTCTGTTGTCTTTTTGGGGGTACGCTCTTGAAACAGCAGCTTTCACACTAAACAGGTTCCATCAAAATCGATGAAAAGACACCATATGAGATGTGGACAGGGACAACGTCCTAGCTTGTCTTTTCTTAAGATTTGGGGATGTGAGGCTTATGTAAAATGTTTACAATCGATAAGCTCACCATAAATCGATAAATGCTTCTTTATCGGGTATCCTAAGGAAACAAAAGGATATTACTTCTATAATCAAGAAGAAGGCAAAGTGTTTGTCGCCCAAGATGGTGTCTTCTCGGAGAAAGAGTTTCTCTCAAGAAGGGATAGTGGGAGCATGGTGCAACTTGAAGAAATTCGAGACACACCGAAAACATTTCAGCTCCTCTGAAACCACAATAGGATGAACAAGCGTTGAAGAACTCTGTTGTGGACACACCGCACCACGTGGGTCGAGAGGTCACGTCGTGCACCGAGAGGTACATGTTCTTGACTACTCAACAACGGGACATATTGTTGTTAGACAACGATGAGCCTAAGACCTATGAAGAAGCGACGGTGGGATCGAGACTCGAGAAATGGCTTGAAGCCATGAGATCCGAAATTGAATCCATGCACGTAATCAAGTTTGGAACTTGGTTGATCCACCGATGGTGTTAAAACCATTGAGTGCAAATGGGTTTTCAAGAAAAGATAGACATAGATGGAAATGTTCACATCTATAAAGCGCGATTGGTGGCCAAAGGTTTCAAACAAATTCAAGGTGTTGATTATGATGAAACTTTTCGCCGTCACAATGCTAAAGTCTATTCGGATCATTCTAGCGATTGTCGCTTATTTCGACTATGAAATATGGCAAATGGATGTCAAAACAGCTTTCCTTAATGGAAATCTGAGTGAGGATGTGTACATGACACAGCCCACGGGTTTTGTCGATCCGCAATCACCGAAAGATATGCAAGCTGCAAAGATCCATTTATGGATTAAAGCGAGCATCTCGAGTTGGAACATTCGCTTTGATGAAGTAATCAAAGGGTTTGGTTTCATCAAGAACGAAGAAGAGCCTTGTGTTTACAAAAGGCTAGTGGGAGCGCACTCGTGTTTACGGTCTTATATGTGGATGACATATTATTGATCGAAATGACATTTCTATGCTCGAATCATTAAATCTTCATTGAAAATAGTTTCTCTATGAAAGACTTAGGAGAGGCGGCATATATTATGGGCATCAAGATCTATAGAGATAGATCAAAAAGGCTGATTGGATTAAGCCAAGATACGTACATTGACAAGGTGTTGAAAAGGTTCAACATGCAGATTCCAAGAAAGGCTTCCTACCTATGTCACATGGTATAAATCTTAGCAAGAATCGGTGTCCTAGTACACCGATGAGCGGGATAAAATGAATGCGATTCCATATGCTTCACTATTGGATCCATTATGTATGCCATGCTTTGTACACGCCCGGATGTCTCGTATGCTTTAAGTGCTACTAGTAGATACCGGTCGATCCGGTGAAAGTCAACGGATTACCGTAAAGAACATCTTGAAGTACTTGAGAAGAACTAAAGATGTGTTCCTCGTCTATGGGGGTGAGGAAGAGCTCGTTGTAAATGGTTACACCGATGCTAGCTTCCAAACTTACAAAGATGATTTTAGATCGCAATATGGATTTGTGTTACTCACGAATGGCGGTGCGGTGAGTGGAAGAGTTCCAAGCGTGAGACAGTTGTTGATTCTACAACGAGCCGAGTACAAAGCGGCTTCAAGTCGCTAAAGAGGTCGTTTGGATCAAGAAATTTATTTCGAGCTTGGTGTGATGGCTAGTGCCTCCACCCAATGGACCTCTCTGTGACAACAAAGGGAGCCATTGCGCAAGCCAAGGAGCCTAGATCGCACTGGAAGTCCAAGCACATTCTACGGCGATTTCATCTCATCCGCGAGATTGTGGAGAGAGGCGATGTTAAGATATGCAAAGTACAAACGGATTTGAACATTGCAGATCTGTTAACAAAGCCGCTTCCCCAGCCAAAGCATGAGGCTCACACTAGGGCAATGGGTATTAGATACCTACATGGTTGACTCTAGTGCAAGTGGGAGATTGTTGGTGATATGCCCTAGAGGCAACATGGAGATGTTGAATATATCACATACTATATTTATGATACATTGCTTTGTTCCTTGAAATAGACATTATCATTATTGATCAATGAGTATGTGAGTTATTCATGAGACTCTTAATGCCAAAATGTTGCTATTTCTAAATGATCCCCGATTATATTTCATATGAGGAACAAATATGATTCAAAGATCGACATATGTATTGATTGATGATCATGTCTCATAGATCATGGTATGGAGATACCAAATCAATAATATGGACATGTGTTAGTGAACATATGTTGGATAGACCCGCCATGAGACACCGCAGAGATTCCATGTGTCATCAGTTGATCTCAAGTAGTGTTTATGTGGAATCCTTAGACTTGAGATCGTCATGGTTCCCAAAGATGCGTAGTAGCTTATTTTGGGACTACTAAACACTACTCCGTGGCGGGTAGTCATAAAAGTAGTCTTTGGGTTTGCCATGAAACATGTAGTGGGATGTGAATGATCAAGATAGAATTTGCCCTCCTTATGGGAGAGATATCTCGGCCCCTCGATGTAATGGATTATGAAAGTGCATGACCATGCCAAGGTGATTGAGGAGTCAATCACGAGTTTATAATCCATCACGGAATCGAGAGAGTGATTGAGCTATTAAGAGGATGACACAGTCTCACCTTGAGCTTAATCTATATCGTGAGGCAAAGGGATTAGTACATGAGAACATTACAGTTCACCGATATGATCTTTTCGTATACTTTGGGGTTAATATGTCTTACTAGAGGCGCTATTAACGTGGTGACCGGAAGGTGTTTCGGGTCACGACCAAATATACGTGAACCTCTGTGGTCGCACGCTTAACGGGTTGGAACACTAATTCGAATGTGATTCGGATATGGGCTCAATTCGGATAGAGATCCTGACAGACTCTATTGGGCCTCGGTCCACGAGGCCCAAGTGAGGAGGTCTATATATATGGAGGCGAGGCTGAGGGATGCATCTGATAATCCCGAGCTAATCCCTAGCCGCAACCTCCTGAGCCAAACCCTAGCCCCTCGCGAGTGCCGGTACACTCGCGATCGGCGTTCCCACCCGGGCGTGTGGATACCGGTGGGCGCCGCTTGTTGCGGCGTTGATCGGCATCAATAACCTCTGATTGGATCTGCTCGTGGTGTGGTTGATCGCGTGGAGGAGACGATCGGTTCGGGACGATCGACTACTTCCACTACTACCTAGACGCGTGGTTGGATCGGCTTCTCCAACTCTTCTTCACTGCTACTGTCGTCTAGTGGTAACGATCCATGATCCTCCTTAAGCATGATGTCCTTGTGTGCGCGGTAGAAAAATTTTGTTTTCGCTGTAGCCTTCAGCAAGCAATCCATTAGAGCCAGCTCGAGTCACTCTTCGGTAGTGAGGTTGACATATCCCTCATTTTTCCCAACATGCCTTGAGACCTATGGAGACATCAAGCCCGAGGGAAGATTGTAGAAGAAAAGCATGAAAGGGCTACCTAGCCAACACAAGTTCATTTTAGTGTACAGCCACTTGCCACCCTGTGAGGCGTATCAACAACTGACAAAAAATCTAGCTCATGAGGATTATTTAGTCCATAAAGGTGAATGGCTATTCTCCAAATTCTTGATAAGTTTTGCCCTTCAGAAAGTAATGCAAGATCTTTTGAAGAAGAAAATTCAAGTTCCAATGTAAAGGAATTGCACAAAAAAGAAAAGAGGAAGAAAAATTCGTCCTCACAAGTGAGAAGGGATAAAAAAAATCCCACATCATAGGTTCAAGTTCTCCAGCAATCAAAGGAGGGAATCCTCTCAAAGTTGAAATAGTCAGAACGAGTAGGGTAGTCATTCACCATCCTCAGCAAAAGTAATGGCAATACTTCCGAGCCATTTTCCCAATGCCATTATTCGTATTTAAGCCTACCTAAGACTCTTGGTTCGATGAGGCAAAGCGTTGGGATGATCGATGTCAACCAGTAACACTGCCTTCAATAAACACGAACATCTCAAGAAGTAAAATTGTTGAGTTGAGACCGTCATGGCCTCTCGACGTCTAGCAACTAAGTCCTTCGACAGCCTTGTCCGAGGTCACTCATATACCTGACGCTCGATGGAAAGCCACAAAAAATCAAATTTGTTTACATCAAACAACTTGCATCTTTTTTTGCGCGTGCATGCCAAGTACAACCTTCGCTACTATACAGGCGCACTATGTGAAATCAACCTCTTCTTGCAAGAAGACCGGCATGGAACATGGCATTGATGACTTAGTCTTCCATTGACAATCGTTTAAGAAGGAGAAAGGTTTTCATCTCAACACTGCCAATGGCATCCTATCATCCAACTTTTTATGTCAATATACATTTAGGGCATCAAGGACAGCATCACCTATGCGTCCATCAAACACCGACTGTATTCCAGTGCGTCCCATATTACTTGAGCATAAATTGGTGACCGATGACATCACAAGGTTTCATCAACAATGCTGGGGGCAGCACCAACTCCTCCTGATATACACCGCCAATGGCATTCTGGTATCCAATTTTTTCTATGTTAACATATATCAAAGGCATGAGGGATAGCATCATCTCTGTGTCCATTAAACACCGACGGAATTCTTTTGTGTCCTATATTATTTGAGCGTAAATCGGCGACCGATGGCATCACAGTGCCTAATCTCCTACATCAATAACACTGGGGTAGCATCGACGCCTCCTGATATACATCGTCGATATCATCTTGGCACCATATCGGCATGCGTCAACTATCAATGGCTTCCCGACAGCTCATCTCCAATGATTAACGGTAGTGGGGGCGCATCATCCTCATGCAATGCGTTGTCAATGGTGTTCCGACCCTTCATATTCTGCATTAATATATGTTTGATATGGATGTTGTGCAGGGTTACTGATGGTCTGTGCTAGTAGTTGAATGAGCTAATTCTGGTTGGCCATCATTTGAGCCCAGTCAAATCCTTCGGTAATGGGTGGCGGAGGAATTGGAGCAAACTGACTTCCTTGGGTGCTATTGTTGTTGTTGCTATTGTTAGTTTTTCTTGTGTTCACCATCTGGTTGAAGTTTAAGTGAGAGGAGAGTTAAGACAAAGGAGGGGAAGGGGTTGCTTTGCCCAACACAAAATGCTAACTTAACAAAACCTTTACTAAGCAAGTAACAAGTAATAGTTACGGTTACCGACAAAAGAGGAAACTGACAGCTCATAACTTCGTCTACTTTCTAGCTTAACAACTTAATCTAAAGAGATAAGGGTTGTCTTGGTGTGATCCATCACAGCTCTCGAGGTACGAAGCACGATCCTTCAAGGCAAAGATTAAAGTGGCAAAAAAGTTGATAAATCCCAATAGTTGTCCTTCTATAGTGTTTTGAACAAGGGAAGAGATAGAAATATGTTTTTGTGACACAAAGATGAGAAAGGATTGAGAGATAAGGATAAGCATAGATTGAGAGGTAAGAATAAGCAAAACTGTTTGAAATTACTGGCTATTTAAAATAAATCCTTAAGATCCAACCATTCTATTCTATCTACGATCATGTCTTAGAGTCATCATGGCTCTGATAGCATCTCTGTCGTACCCCGGAGCAACGACTCCAGAACCCTCTGTGTAAATTGCACTAGTCCAGAATCAGCTAGTGCACACAGTGGTAGCAGAGATACATATCAAGCACAATGACAAACTTTATTTAACTAAATACGGGCCTAATGGCCAAAGTTTACATCAATGGTCACTACTACAGAAAACCGTATTACAGATGGTTCAGAAATGTCATCACATACGGTTTTGTGAGCCATCTAAATGTATGGGTCAGTAATGATACGAGGTCATCACAGACGGCTTTCGAACCGTCAGTAATGATACAGGGTCATTCACTTCACCGGTGATGTCATCCGGTGGTATATCATTGACTTCGCCATGACTGGTCAACACATATAACCCTTTTTGAAACCCCTCCGAATCAAGTGCGCTTCAATCTGCTCTCGGTTCTTAAACATCTTTAAATTCTCATAGTCAGTGCATGGACAGTACATATATTCCACACCCTTATTCAACATATCATCATCGATAGCTCTTGTAAAAGTAGACACGCCATTAATGTACTCTTCACTCACACGGTTTACGGCATACATCCAGCTTCGGTCCTACGTTATGCATATATATAACAACTTAGTATTAAAAATTAAATTAATTAATTATTACTACATATATACCACATGCATTGAGGCTTTGCTAGCTTAATTCATATTATAAACACAACAGTTATTTCCCAATGATCGTCAAGGTATATAACCAACAATTTTGACAAATTTGGCCTCCCATATGACGAGAACTGATCATGTATGGTCAAGTAGATGCAAACCATCTTCAATAACACTCATCAAAACTTAGATCTAAATTGTAATGCAAAGAAAAATAAATTTCATTACTAACCATATCTAGGGCAACCAGGAACGTATGAATCTTCAAAGCTCTATCTCTGCCTCCTCCTACCAAATTAATTGGCCTGAAATTGCCTAGCTTGCCTCCTGAGCGAAATGAAGACAGAGTGCAGCACCGGGTACATCTGGATCGAAATGAAGATAGATGCGGTTCTGAGCGACGCAATAAATATGTAGTAGGATTATCACAGACGATTTTTAATAAAAAAACCGTCTGTGATAATTCTGAGATTATCATAGACGGTTTTTACCATCTGTGATAATCAGCTTATCACAGACGATTTTTAATAAAAAATTGTTTATGATAATTCTAGATTATCACAGACGGTTTTTATTTAAAACTATCTGTGATATTCCAGTATCACAGACGGTTCATCGGTAAGAACCGTCTGTGATACTCATTTTCTCCGATGCCATCAACACAGATTGTGTCCAAATTAAAACCGTCTGTGATAGTGTCGGTCACAAACGGTTTTGTCAAACCATCTGTGATTTGGCGTCTACTAATAGTATTTTTGAAGTAATGGATCCATAAACTAAAATTAAATATAGGCAACGGAAGATAAAATCAAAGCGGAAGAAGCCCACTAAGCCTGCCCACAGGCAAACGACAGTAAGATGCAGCCTATACATCCTAATCCTCACCGAAGTCGATGTTGTCCTCTAGAAATGATGAATTGAGCAACACGAGTACATAAAGTACTCCACAAGTTACACCAGAAGGTTTAACAAAGTTAGATATAAACAAGATTTTAACAAAATAATATCGTTAGTGCAGACTCCAACCAAACACTAATCTATTCACATGTATCTCACCTGGACCATCTTTCCTCAAAAAGACCTCATATGGATTCTACCCATCCATAAGCATTTTATAAAACCATTTTGAAAACAAAATCTAATCCATGACAAATTTTACTTAGCTTGCCCATGACCTTGGGCACGGCTATCCAGGATAGATTATACACTCTACAGATATTGTATAGCTTTACCCACAAGATATGATTATCTTATAATATTGGCCATTACACACCTCCGTAAGCGTGCAACTAAGAAAATCATAACAAGGCCTTTACAATACAAAACCTTCAACTTGGCCAAGCTAACACTAAGGTTTCACCCCAGTAAGGAATCCACCAGACCAGGACGCCCTCTTGAGCCGAGTGAGACTTCACATGGCCTACGCCACTCTCATTTTCAACCTACAGCGAGACTCAAGTTGGGACCCACAAACTAATCAGTTAGGACTGTCCCATACCATCCTTATGGTAGTACGAAATGGCTTTATAGCAGTAGCTCACAGACCGGTCCTTAACTGACATAGCCACCAATCACAAACCCCTTGTGCCTGGCAATCAATATTGTGTCACCAAACAACAATACATGCCAGCAAGCACCCACCACTTAACCATTTGCCTAAGTCTAAACAAAGTTTTTATATTTTGTTTTGAAATAATTTATAGTTCTTCCTGACTCATCGAAGTGGAGTACATTTCAAAAGCTTATCATTTTATGGGGAAAAGGTTATCCCAAAACAAAAATTATGTCTAAGCAGATCTAAGCATTTGATACAAAATTTCTCTAGTCCATACTAGTGTATTAACTAGAGTTTTATCTAAGGTAACAAGGCATGTTGATGTTCAATGTCAAATTTGGCCATATACAAAGAAATTTGGTGTAACAAAAATTTAAATCAGATTTGAACTAATTTGAATAAAAGTACGCATGCATAATAATTAAAAACAACATAAAAATTTAAATTATTGGGAGCAACATGATCAAAGATGTAACTTGCCAAGCTCAAAGTCTTGATGATGCGAATCATCAAAATCAAACTCCCCAGATTTGTCGTAGTCTACAAGCGAAGAACCAATGCAAAAATAAAACAAAATTCAAATAAAATTCAAAAGGAGGCTAGAAATGGGTAGTTTAAGTTTTTAGAAGAATTTAGAAATTTGAACGGGTCCAATTGGAGTGAGGATAAAGAAATACAGGCTATTGGAAGTTTGAATCCAAAGTGAAGGAGAAATTTCACCGTGGTCGAAAACTACCATAGTCGAAAGTTACAATGGTTGGAAAAGCAATAGTGATCTAAAAAGTTTTAGTAGTTGAAGAAGCTTTTAGAGTGGTCAGACGGATGGAAGTTCTTCAAAGTGGTCGGCGGTCAAAAGCGGTATAAAATGATCAGATGGGGTGGTCGAAACGGTTAGAGGTGGTCGAAATGGTTAGCGATAGTTGAAATAGTTAGAGGTGGTCGAAAGAATTGAAGTAGTCGAAAACAACTGCGGTCAAAACCAGCTATGGTCAAAAATAGCTGTGGTCGAAAGCAAGAGAGTGGTCAGACAAGAGTAGTCGAAAGCTGAGTGATCGAAGCTTGGCGGTCGAAAGCTATGTGTGGTCGATAGGCTTTGGGTTGTCGAACAACTGTGGTTGGAAATTAGAGTTTTAAAGTGGTCAAAAGCTTCAGTAACTGGTCGGTACTCGAAGCTATAGGAACTGGTCGATAGTTACAAAGTGGTCGAGTCTTTGGTGATCGAAACTTGGTGATCAATAGGCTTGCAGAGTTTAATAAGTGGTCGGTGGCTGAAGTGGTCGAAATCGAAGGTTGGAGATAGTTTGGACGACAATGGTCGGTAGTGACTGAGGTCATGAGAGGGTGTGGTCGAAAGCTAGAGAGTGGTTGTAAAGTCTGATGGCAGTGGTCGTATACGACCAGAGTAGTCGAAACACAACCAAAGTGGCCCTATCTAACCATAGCAATCGTAACTGACCGGAGTGGTCATATCCATCCAGGGTGATCAAAGGATGCTTCTGCGGTAGTACGAGGTTGCGGTCGAGAGTGTTTGTTGGTCTGATGTGTGGAGATGAAAAGCAAGGGAAGAAAGAAGAAATATTAAGCTAAAAGGGAATAGTCCAAACGCCTGAAATGGAAAGAATCCATGGCACTGGATGTGGTGAGAACTTGAAGTTAAGCATGCTTGAACAAAAGAAGACTTTGGCCTGGTGGGAGGCCTCATTATTTCTTTTTATTTTTAGAAAAAGAGAAATGCTAGGAAGAATATTTGGACCTAAAAATAGAGTCTCAGGATCTTCGACCCCTAAAACAAACTGGGGTTGCCTCAGAAGAGAGCGAGTATTTCTAATATTTCTCCCACGCTCATCAGAGTACATATTGGGCTCATCATTGGAAGTCTTGTCATCATCCCCACGTGAGGGGGAGAGTGTGATCGCTCGGGAGTATCCTTAGGCCTTCCTCCGAGAGGGTGATGAGAATCTGAGGGCAGGGTAAAAACCTTGTATCTAGAATCTCCACTTATGAGGGATGCCCCGTCGTCCGAAGAATCGTCAAGCGAGACTGTCTGGCGGCTTGGAGCAAACCCCGCCTGGTAGAGGAAGTCTGGGTTATAACCGTCCTAGTCTGATCTGCTCCCTGTGAGAATATGAACGAACAAGAAGTGTGCCCGCCCATGGCCTTTGCCCAGTCGTTCGAAGAGTCGCCACTAGGAACTGGCGATGCGCTCCCTGATCAACAAAGTCCGGGCTCTGAAATGCGCGGGCGACGCTGTGGGACTCAACGCCGGGAACAGCCCCAACGTCGCGTTGCGAGCCCTCATCATAGTCAGATTGACCCTTGCCGCTTTGGGGAGATGAGTCCTATATTGGGCGTACTGCTATGGGGGATTTTGATCCCTCATCAACCTTTCCAGTGGCGTCGTTTCCAGGATCATCGGAGGAATCTCCAGGGAGACATTCATCGTCAGAAGCAAGCAAGACCTGCTCGTAGTCGTAGCAGGCCTCCATGTCGATACTCGCGAAGTCGGCCAAGTCGAACCAATTCTCCTCATTCCATTCATCTGCCATGAAGACATCATAAGGAAAAAGAGAAATTTACCGACAAGAAAATTACCTAAGTCTTGGAAGAAGATTCCCCACAGACAGCGCTAGCTGTCAATGTTTTAATATCGATCTTATATATGATTTGTTTGGATTAAGGGGAACTCTTAGAAGACTCGGCTTATGCGGCTGCGAAGTAGAGACACAGGGAACTTTATCCTGATTTGGGTCTTCTCCTAAGAGAATAACAACCCTACGTCTAGTATGATTGCTAATTTCTAGAAAGTGGATTACAACAGAGAATTACACGAATGGCTAGTGCTATTTTGCGTGAATGATTCACCCAGCGTCCTCTCTCCCTTTGACGTTAATCTTTCAATAGCCGGTGAAGCGATAGCAGTTGTCTCGCGTTGGAAGACACCTTGACACTTCAAATGATAACCGCTTGACAGAAGTTACTGTCAGAGAGACACAAGAGGTCGTTCACCGTGTAGCGGTTGTTGTCAAAGAGAGATCATGTGCGGTTAGTGGACTAACGCACGTTCTAACCAACTTGTCAGACGAACCGATAGTGTAGTTCATTGTCGTAGATAAGTCGGTTGAAGATAGACTTGTAGCAGGAATTCCCATGACCACATAGTGGCGTAGTAAGACGTACGGCTACATAGTCGTAGAAAGATTTACGACCATGAGATGGTCGCGGTAAGACTTACAACTATGTGGTCGTAGAAGGACTTACGACCATATGAGTAGTCGCAGTAAGAGTTATGACTATGTAGTCGTAGAAAGACTTAAACTATATGATCGTAGAAGTGCTTATGACTATCCTAACATATTTATCTCTTATCAATAAGGGGCATATTTAAGAAATATAATGATGTAATAACTTAAGGATTATTCTATACTCGTCAATATCTATTTTTGAAGGCTAAGTGCTTTGGTTTTTAGCTATTGGCAGATTGCAAGAGAGATTAAAGAAGTAAGAAACACTCGCATTGAGACGCTGCTCCGTTAAATATGGCTCCTGCAATATTTTTATAAATAATTTATAGGAACAATCTTACAAATTATTTCGTTTAAAGATCAGTTTTTAAAACCTAAAAGTAGCCGTTTGAAATAGGATCTATCTCTGATCCGACAGGATCGTTCCCCATTTCAAAACCGGCTGCCCGATCAAAACGTGGACTAGTAAATTTTTTACGTTTCTCATTTTACTTTTTTGTTAACTAGTAGAGGTATCATACATGGCGCACTCCTTGGACAGTAGCCCCGCATGATTTGTCCCCGATAGCTCCATCGGCGTGTACTCAACAGTGTTGTGCACATGCGGGTAGCAGCAGTCGTCCGCCTCCAAAGTCTGCAATGAGCAATCCGATTCAGACAAATGAAATCCAATTCCGAACCAGCAATCCACTACTGCCGAACCATACAATTCAATACACAAGTTAGTCGACTACCCTTTGGATGTACGAGATGGTTGCATGGATCGTGAGTGATGTGCTAATTTGTGCAATGCAACCTAAGATTTGGCCTTATTAACAATGCGAAACAAGAATGGTTGGGTGGAGGAAATGCCCTGGTCGATGGTCGTCATCCTTGGATAAGTTGTCGTCCCGGTGCTGCTCCTTGCCCAACTGCATGTGGAAGCAGGTGTTCATCTCCAGCATATGGTGCCAGCTTCAGTCGTCGGGCACCCGCAGGTTGTGGTAGGATCCTTGGCGGCTCCTCGCCTACGGCCGTCCCATTCCTGGCGCCGCTTTGCCTAGCTCCTCCACATACTCCGACCGGGCCAAGCAGCCCCCACCACTATCACTGCCGACCCCACGGCCAGCCCACCGTCACCGGAGACGATGTAGTCCATGTCGCCGGTGAACACAGAGGCCTCCTCCCACGTGTTGCAATCCTTACGATTGCTCCAGGACCTTTTCGACCGCTACGACCGTTGTCTGTAGCCGTACGACCACGTACGAGAGGCTACGACCACCTTCCGCGGCGTTACGACCACTCTGTCGGTCTTACGATCACACAGACAGTCGTTTCGACCACGTTATAATTCCTCCGATCGCTTCAACTTCGTAGTCGTAAACTTCTGCTGAAGTTTCGACCACGTTCTCTGCCGCTGCACTGCCCTTCCTTCGACCTTGCTTGAATTACCATAGTCGTAGCCCCCGACGACCACGCAGTGATTCTACCGATCATTGTTCACCGTGGTCGAAACACCCTTTCGACCACGTTCACTTCCTCACAACATGGTCGAAGCCCCTTCCGACCACGTTCAATGCTTCACAACGTGGTTGAAGCCCCTTCCGACCACGTTGACCACGTTCAACGTGGTCGAAGCACCTTCCGATTACGTTCACCTCGTTACAATGTGGTCGAAGCACCTTTCGACCACGTTCACTTCTCCACAATGTGGTCGTAACTCCTACCGACCACGTTTACCTTGCACTGTCGTGGTCGTAGCACCTCCCGACCACGTTCAGTTCTTTACAACGTGGTCAAATCCCCTTCCGACCACGTTCACTTCTCCATAACGTGATCGTAACTCCTACCAACCATGTTCACCTCGCACTGTCGTGGTCGTAGCACCTCCCGACCATGTTCAGTTCCTTCGTCGTGGTCGTATCGCCCTTCAACCACCTCTACTTCTGGTTTGCCGTGGTCGTAACGCCTTCCGACCACGTCTGCGATGTCGTGGTCGTGAGTCGTTTTACGACCACGTCTGCGAGAATACGATGAAGTCGATACTTGATAGTTTTTCCTCATCTTCTCTTTATTTCTTTTCCTCCTCTTTTCTCACACTTTTTCTCGCCTTTTCGGTGCACCTCTGGTTACATAACTCCACCCCTTTTTATACCGGATCTACGACTTCTACTTGGGATACAACTACAATTACAACTCGATTCTGACTTCGACTACAACTCGACTTCGACTATGACTTCAACACGAGTTTGACTACTTGATTTCGACCATGACCAAACCTTGAATATAACTTCTAAACAAGATTATTTCCAACACCAAGCCTCGCTGATCATGCACTCGAGCTCAAAGAAGTTGCCCCACAGGCCCCCTCTAGTTTCATGGCGTCATAGGATGTTCTCGATGATGCGACCGTACTTTGCAACAGCGCTCCTAGCAGCTCGATCTTATGGCGTTGAATCCTCAGCTCCTCGGCTCCTCCCCACTAACGCCTACAACGTCCTCATCCTGTTCCTCTCCCATGACCTCGCAACTCTCAAGAATGTCCTCGAGGAGATGAGAATTGAGGGAGCCTCTGTAGGAGAGAATGAGACATGCAGGAAGGCGACACTCAATTGTAGCCAAATAAGGGCATGTATAATGGTATTGTGATACCTGTGAGGAGGGAGTGGGCCGACTTTGGCCCAGCCTAGCCGAGTCCACTCCTCACATAAGGAGGCATGTCAGGGGGGCATCCTTATTCCCTCCACTGCAGCCGATTCCCCCAGCTACCTCCTCTCAGCGCCTTCCCCTGCTGTTGTTGTTGCTGCTGCCGCGCCGCCGCCTTCATTCGATGACGCGATGTCACAACTAGCTACTGCCGCGCCTCCCTCGTGGTTATCGAGAGCCACTCCCAACTCGTGCGCACCGCCGCCACCCAGTGCCGCTGCTCCCTCGCCTACGCCTCACCTTTCCTGTCCCCTGCTATTGTTGCCGCTCCACCCCGCGGCTCGCCATCGCCCCCCTTGCTCCACTCGCCACGCATTGTTGTCACCCTTCTGGCTGCATGCCACACAAGAGGGAGCCAAGGGAGGGTCGGGAGCCAGCCTGGAGTGGCGAAGAGCTGACCAGCCGAGAAAAGAGAAGGGAGGGGTCGATCGGTGGGGAAGGGGAAGAAAGAAGAGGGAGCCGACCGTGAGGAAGAGAAGTGGAGAAAGAAAGAAAAGAGGATGGAGCTGGCCACCTGAGGAAAGAAAAAGAAGAGAGGAGGAAAAGAAAAGGAAGGAAAAAGAAAGAAGGAAAAGAGGGAAAAAGAGAAGGGAAGTCTGACCCGCCGCCTGATATGTCAGATTCGACCAAGGAAAAAAGGTAATGCCCCGATGTAGTCATTCAGGGCTAGGGTAACACTTCAAAAACCTTCTTCCCTGCTTATTCATCGATTCTTGTAGAAGCTAATATGTCGACTATCAGGATTGATTCAATTAGTCATTAAAATATCATTTATTAAGATGGATGTTTGGATGGTGTAATTGGTGCTACCGTTGTTGATCTTGTTAGATCATGGATGAAGTGAGGAGTAGTAGTTGCTAGTAGTAGGTTCGGGCTGTTGGTGCACAGCCGAATAAATTAATTAGTATAACCAATTGAAGAGAGAATGAAAGGGATTAGCGAAAAGAGATATTAGAGAAGAGACAAGGTAGATGGTTTATCTGTTCACCCCGATAGTGAGCAAGGCAAGATTGAGCATGTAGAATTTGATCTATGAGAATAAATGGCCAAATCGCTATATTCTTGGGTTGGTTGAGCACCGAGACCACGAGAAAGTGTTCGGTCAGAGAGGAATTGGATGTGTCAGGTTTGTGCATAAGACCGATGTCATTTGCTCGTATGTGTATGTGTTACATCAGCGATGAATTGAAATGGATAATACTTGTTCAAGTGGAGGTTTGGGATCCGTGCCATCCACACATCACCCACGGGTTTGATCAGATAAGTGCATGGTAAAACGGTAAATTGGATAGTGATTGCTATTAATTTGATGTTGATGAACTACCTACCATACTATTGTGAGTTGCTTATTTCTATTTGCATACTAGCATAATGATGAATGATGAGCGATGGTACATGAGGCAGACTGTTGATGCTGGTATGTTGCCGAATAGTAGTTAATGGAACATGACATGTTGGTCTGTTTAAATGAAGAAGTTGCATTGCATGCATACATGTCATGAAAATAGATGGCTTTTGTGACGTTTATGGTCTACTTTGTGTGGACCCTTCACGGGAGTAGAGAAAAGACATATTTTAGTAGGCACCTCACGGGAGTGTGGAAAGACCTACTTCGGTAGGCATTCCACGGGAGTGGAGGTTGAGGTCCCCGTATGAAAAAGACGGGCTTGAAGTCCCCGCATGAAAGAGGGCGGACTTGGGTGAGCATCGACGGATGCTCACTCCGCTATACTGGTATAAACTAAAGAAAGTAAAGACATGTGCATGAGCATATACATTTGTATTGTGACAGAGAGAAGTTGCAAATGCATAAGGAATGGTTGATAAAAAGTGAGAGAGGTTATATGAAAATGAGGGGTCAAAAAATCTTTGTTGGATACAAAATGTTATGTGTATCTCTTGTTTTTTGTTTTACTTTGTACTTACTGAGTCTTGGACTCATGCTTGCTTTGTTGACCTTTTTTATGTGATCCTGATTGACGGTATGCGCAGGATGGGAGTAAACCTTTTTTGCACTGCACTTGTTAATTAACAACTTAATCACCCATTGAGTAATTATGTTTAAACTCTTATTAAGTTGCTTTAGTTAAACCTTGGTTTTAGTTGCTTTGGAAGGTTTTGTTGGGATGCAATGGGTCCCTTTTTGCTTAAGAAAGAGAATGAGTTTCTCCTGATAGTGCTAACTTTGTATGATATGTTTTTTGTGGCTCGTTTCTTGGTTTAGAATGTTGCAAGCTCGTGGTGTTGAGCTTTTATGGGCGCATAGCCCTAAGTTTATACATGTATGGTTATATATGATTTGGAATTGCTTATCCTATTGTGATTTGATTTATGCATGTTGATTGCTCCTTGTTTGCAATCGCATAAACCATAGAGGTGCTGTCAAAATTTTTACCAGCAGCACCTATTTGAGATGGTAAGTTTATAGTGGCATCATCTCGGGCTCGATAGAGAGCTAGGGTGTTACAGGTATAGACAACTATTATCTATAACATCCATCCATGTCACCTATAGATAGTTTGTATAGTAGGTTGTCTTTTGCTTATCTTTATAAATTGTACAGTCTTTTAATGCCCTTTCATTATTTTCATTGTTTCTTGTGCATTAGATGCTCTTTCATTGTTTTTTTTCATTGTTTTTATGCAATAACTGGCTACTAGTTAGTAGACAATCTTTACTCATAAGCCCATTGTACATAGCCTAATATTTGAGGGAGGACGAAGGAGATCGTGAGAGAGTTCGTTGTGTTGGAACTTGGAGCATTTCGGTTTTGGTTGGTTTTTGGTAGATGGTAGTCATGGAGGGAACATCCATCCGTCCGTGAGTTTAAGCAATTTTATTTTTGCCAAAAGAGCTCATAAGTTTGGGTGGGACGATTATTTCGGTGTGCGGGGTAAACTCCTTTTAATTATTTCCTTTCTCATTTTACTCATTTTCTTTTTTCCAAATACCAGCACATGTCCGCAAATAACGCTTAATTTTTAATTAGCATTCCACACATATCTTAACAAAGAAATCAGCTCAACACAGAGCACGCTAATACACGTAATATGCACTATTGCAGATGGAATAATATTAAGATATATCATAGTGAATATTCTATTTAGAAATTTAAACACACGTAATAAAGAATAACGTAATAAAGAATAATCTTAAGTGACGCTCTAGAGTGTCATCACGAGGATTCTCCAGTAATACTTATCTTTATCATCATCAATCTCTGTAGAAGGGACAAGAACCAAGAGAGAATGACACATTTTTGTTATGCCGATGTCTTCTTGGACTTTGTAAATTGTAACGAATGTCGATAATATAGTTTTCAATACTATATAGCATGTCGTTTAATCGCACGTATTAACATACTTGTACATGGACACGATATTTTTTAGATAGGTGTATGTATGGAAGAGAGATTCTAGTATTTTTTGTGGTTTGAAACACTCATATTTTTTAAAGGAGATACATACACGAGAAAATGAGTAGTCGAATGTTTTTTATGGTTCAAAACACTTACATTTTTAGAGAGGGTATATACATAAAAAAATCTAAGTGTGAGTAAAAAAACATTGAGTGCAGTTTAGCACTTCCCTGCTTTTCATTCTATTTTACGCCGTGTCCTTGCTCTTCTCATTGGAGACCTCGACCTTTCATGGCTGCCATGTCACTTATATTTTTTAGAGAAGGTATATATATGAAAAAAAATGTAAGTACTCTGAGTAAAGAAACACTGAATGCAGTTTAGCACTTCCCTGCTTTTCATTCTATTTTGCGCCGTGTCCCCGCTCTTCACGTTGGAGACCTGGACCTTCCATGGCCGCCGTGTCTGGCCGTCGGAGTAAGAGGCCACCATGCTCAAATGCCGCAGCACGCGAACCTGTGCACGCACCCAACCACTCCACCGCCGTCGTTCTCGGGAGGCAGGTTGGTGAGCCGTGTGCCCAGAATTTAAACTTCTCCCAGCACCATGGCTCGTGCACCACGTTGCCCTCGTCGGACCAGCGATTCCGTCGCCTCGGGCACAACAGCAACAAGCTGCAAGACACAACACCACGAGTGAGCCTCGACGTCCGCGGCGGCAAGCCTGTGCCAGCCTCTCTCGCGCGCTGCTCCGTACCCGCAACTCGCACCAGGCAGCACGCAGCCTACGCCCGCGAACCAGCTCTGCCGCCTGGCCGCCGTCGACTCAGCCGGCCGCAAGGACCACGATCGCCGCTGGTCCCGCGTCCTTCTTCCCCCTCTCTCCTCGCTAACTCAGCCTTTCCTTTGCCTGACCAGGCACGCTCGAGGCTGTGGCACACTATCCAGTCCACAAATCAATCTCCAAATATTTGAGACCATCCATCGGACCTCTTGGATTCTTCGACGTCTAGAGTTGTGGCAGACTATCCAATCCACAAATCATTCTCCAAAGAAGCTTCATACCATGGCAATGGCTTCGCGCAACAGTTGCGGCTGCGAGGAAGCCTCACATCGTGATGACCGGAGTTCGCGGCGATGGCGCACGAGCTGCAACCGGGAGCGAGAAGGTGACAGCGAACCTGAGAGCAACCGTCGATGGAAGTGACGACGGTGGCGGCTGCACGGAGTCCCAGAATGGACGAACTGGATTAGCGAAGCAGCTACTGTTCTTGTTCAGCCGGAGTGAGGCCTCTGGCTAACGGTGCTGCCGGGGTCTTCAGGCCAGGCAAGCGGTGGCCTCCAACCAAACAACTCTCCGGCAGCTCTCAGGGAGCCATCGGGCCAGGCTAGCTTGGCTTGGGGTTGCAACCAAACAAACCCTTAGCCCCTGCACCACTGCTCATGCCCTTAAGACCCTAAACAAAGGGCTTTGCCAAGGGAGCTCAACAGAAATAAACTAAACGACACACTTCACCAACAAACAGCTCCGGCAAATGTACATCTATATATCCATCTGTAAACTTGTACACGGCCAAAAAGATATACAGCGGCGAAACGTAATGCTCATCTAAAGTCCCCGAAAACCCTAGACTATGTACAGGCCACAGCCAAAAGAAAAGGAAGAAATCACCTTGATTCTCCACCGAGGTATCCTATTGCATGACGTATCAAAACAGAACCTCCACATTCCTTGTTTCACCGGATGTGTGTATCGATGCCAATGCTTAAAAAGGATTAGCGTCAACATTTGTGCAGTTTGGTGACTTCTGACATTGGCAAGCCTTGGACACCATCCGCACTCGGTTTTCTGTAATCAAGCAGAAGCGTTAGCAACGGGAAAGACTCTGGTCCCAGAAAAACTCATGACGTTTTCACTTTGGGATACACAAATTTGTCGTCTGCTAATCTGCTTACCTCCTGTGATAATTAACTTCTCAACACGCGCAACAATATGTTTCCCATATGTGTAATTCTTCAGTTCGTTCAAGTGCACCTTGATGCTTGAAAGGATCATCTCTAGGTATTTGTCATCACAAGTCTGAAGGACCCTCTGTACAACATAGTTGCCAAACTGATCCTTCATCAGTCCCTACAGAACAGAAGGGTCAAACTATGAATTAGGTGTATCGTAATCACTAAAAATTAATGTGTCAACAAATTTGTTACACTATAAACAAAAGAATACAGTGTACACATTCTAACAGATTAAGGGTAGGCTTTTTTGGGCTGTGGCTTATAACTTAAAATTTTGAATTCTAGCTGTTCTTGAGAGGCAGTACGTAGAGAAAAATAGTTGCATACGATTTTAGCCGGTACAGCTGAACTCAGTACATTTTTTACTACAATCTTCCTGTTAATCTCGCCTTGAAAAAATACACCGTTTAAAAGTTAACTATTATAGTATAAACCATAAAAGCCACAAGTCATAAGTGAAAAAAAACTCAGCCTAAAACCAAGTGCCAGGTGACTGAACAGACAGTGCATGACATCAACGAAAGTCAACTAGCCAACCACCCAGCGCTCATTAAATCTGCGAGGCTCTACTAGCATTACAAAAGGAAACAACTAGTATATGGCGTAAGGCAGTACTGATTAATATGGAGAAATAATGCAAAAATAAATAATGAAATATAGGCGCCAGATCTCTGCAAATGTAGTCTTAGTGTCTTACAGCCACTTAGGAATAAAGTAGTCTCCAAAAGTGGAATAGTTTGTTAAAAAAATATATGCTGTGAGGTCTTAGCAAAATAGGACAAACCTGAAATGTTTGACCAGAAGAAACAATCTCCCTTATAAGGCCATCACGTTCTTCAGGAGTTCCAAAAGTCATACATTTCTCAACAACATTAGAAGCATACTTCTGCTGGCTCAAGATCACCACTTGCCCAGAGAGCTTTTGAATAATGGATGACCGTTCTTCCGGCTTCCCGTGTTGCAAGACATGCTAAAGAATGTTTAAGAGAAAAGGTTCCTGAATGACAACTTCATAGAACACCAGAGGGAAAGCAACAATAAAATGGATAGAACAGAAGTAATGGCATCAAAAGACCATTAGTTCAGGATTCTAGGTTGCTAACCACTTAGTACTCCCTCCAATCACAAAAGAATGTCATTTTAGACATAGTCACAATCCCCAAAATGCAACTTTGGTCACTAATTTCTATTGTAATAGATTTATAAAAAAACTAATAAAATTACACTTTTATGAAAGTTCTTTTTGAGACAAATATATCCATACTATTTTCATGTGTCTAATCTAAATATTCAAAAAGATATCGATACCCAATGGCTAGAAAGTTTGACTACACACACCCCAAAACAATATTTTTTGTGACAGGAGGGACAAAGCTTAAAATGCTTCGATGTTAAAATTTATTATCAATAATCAATAATTCAGTATAACCACCTATCAAGACAATTAGTTCAGGATTCTAGATTGCTAACAGAATTTACTATGAAGCTCCAACATGACAAAATGGGAATGACTATTAACAGCCCAAGAAAACTATATTCCCTCGGTTCTTTTTAAAATAAGTTTCAGAATCCTTGCAAAATTCTCGAACTAGACCAACAAAATATACAGAAGCTTCTAAGGTTAATCACACGAAAACTATGTCGTAGATTTGTAGTTAAGAGTACTGTGATAATATTATAGTTTTATAATATAAATTAATGGTCAAAGTTATATCTTGGAGACAGTGAAATGTCCAAAACTTAATTAAAAAACAGACGGTGTAACATTAAATTCTATAAAAAAGAAAAAAAGCTGTTAATTGATCACGTCATCTTTTGTTCAAGTCTTCCAAACAAAACCTGGCGCTTTCATTGGATATTTCAACTCCAAGCATATAATCATAAAATAAATCCTTATTGGATCAAATAGATTTCACATGAAGAATAAGAATTTCTACCAAATCGTCAATCATGAGAACTACATCGTAGATATAGGTTCAGGAAAATGCATTAGAACACACGGTGATAGATGTGACGCAACCATTCTAGTTAGGACATTAGGAAAGCCCCAAAAATCATAAAAAATTAATGATCATAAGACATGTTAGGAGTAGGACATGCAGACCAAGTGAGCGGAGTAACATGGTCCTACACGGGGCGTACAAAACTGACAAGTGGGGCTGATATGTACTTAAATATATGCCCTGAACTTTCTCTTTTTAGTATATCATGAAAGATGTACAGTAATAACAAAGGGCACAATTAGTGGGGCTAATATTGATTTTGTTAGCAATGTCTATAAATTAGTGGGCCGCACAAGTGATTAGGGTAACGTAACTATTTTATACAGGGCAACAGAAGCAACAGAAAGTTTGACAATTCCAGCAAATGTATATATAAATAAAACACATTAACATACTTGAACAACGTAGTTCCCGAATTTATCTTCTGTCAAATGACAGGCATGTTGCACAATTTCATCCATCATGGCACTTTGAGTCGCTGGATCATGGCAATGCTCCAAAACTCTCTGCAAATATCACAGGTTGTAGTTACTAGAAAGGGACTCAATCTAACACTCCCTTTTAGGAAAGAAAAGAAAGAGGTGCATTTTTATACCTGAATAACTCTGCAGCCATATTGGTGAGTACAAAGCACAAAAATTTGCTTAAGTATAGCTTCTATGACAAAGAGAATGCGATCTTCAGGAACACACTCAATGCACTTCTGGATTACATGGTTACCATTCTGGTCAGCAATACACCTGAGAACAGAATTCTTGAGCTCATGAACAATGTTGATCTTCCGATCCATATCAACTACCTCCAAAACCTGTCAATACTAAACATTAGAATTTATTTCTTAAAAGCACCATGGAGATAGATAATCAAACTCCACTGCAATTGTAACTATAATAAGTCCATCAAAATACAGCACACCCTAAAACTACTGAGGCTTCAGAAGGATGACAGCAATTCATCACATCTAAATTTACCCTTAGATGGGAGGAACGAGATTAAGGAGATTCAAGCATACGCAATTTAAGATTACTAGCATTAAATCCACAATTAATATAAATGGAGTAAAGCAATGATAACCATGTTGGTTGTGAAGTTTTAAGCAGAAAGATCTCAAAGTAACGCAGAAAGATCCCAAAGTAACTTCAAACGGTTTCTTTCAAATATTATGCAAGTTTGATTACATTGCTTACAGGCTCCAAATTGAGCACAAAGGAAGCATGTTAATCTGCATTTTATTGTCCTAGTACTCATTACTCAATGGAACAAGGTAAACCAAACACCAATCAGCAATTTGTGCCTTGAATGGGGTAATAAGTGACATGCAATCCTATCTTACCTATCCTTGTTTAGTGAGGAGGATTGGATGAGCACCATGCCATTCCATACAACGTCAATTGTCAATAGAAGACAGGGAATTGGGTCATGCCATAAAAATAATTGGATAGCCCCATGATGGACAAAGACATCCTAGAATGAGGCCATTCCTCAAACCAAGATGGCCCAAAGTCAACCAAACTAAAGCTCTGCTAAATGAACTACATAATTTTCTCATGAGATCAGTAACAACTAACAAGGGGCGCAAATTAGAGAGAACCACTCTCTCCACGAAACAACTATCGTTGGATAAGGCTTCCATAACAAATTAACAGATGAAATGGAAAGGCTGTTTGACAATCTGACCACCAAGAATAACTTAGGAGGCACAGAGCACCATGACGACTTGCTATCCGGAGTTACAGGATAATCAGAAATGTAATAATGCCTCAATGAATGAAATAAGGTACATATCAGGACAGGGAAAAAGTTGGATTATCACAACATATAAAAGATTGGCGAACTGGACATGGAAAAAATTGTAACCTAAAACTCAAAAGGAAAACACACTAATTGTTTACTATTGCCCAATTAAATGTGCAGCAAGTAAAATAAAACACATGACTCGAGTTCCCAACAATCACAGATCATTATGATCGACCTCTTTAGATTAATGTTAATTGGAACACATGACTCGAGTTCCCAACAATCACAGATCGAGCAAGTAAAAATTGTTTACTATTGTGTCCGTAGCAGGATTGTGATGCTAATTGAGATCCAAAGATTAATGTTCTTTTTTGCAGTAAACAAAGATCCAGTACCTGAATAGATTTTCAATCATCACAAAATATCTGCTAAATAACTATCATAAAAATAAATCATTGACATAACTTGCAATTTTTATGCATCATACTTAGTGTAATATATCATAGTATAATAATATCAGATATTACTAACAAGAGAGGGCTTCAAAACTTTCATTCACACCAAGAACAGAGTTTGGATGGATTACGTATTTACAACAAAACTGTAAGCCGTGGCAATGTAACAGATACAAAGCATTAACATTCAACTGACCTTCTGAACTACTCTGCAACCATACATCTGAAAGCTAAGTTCCAAAATATGACCTTTGAGTTGATCTGCTAATTGGCTTAGCTGGCTTTCTGTAGCAAACTCAAAAAACTGTGCAATACATTCCAAATGTTAGGATACCCAAAAAATATACAAATAATCAAATAAGTAGGACAGTTAGATGTACCTTCTGAATCACATAATTGCCGAACACATCAGTTGTTAGAGCAATAGCATTGGATAGTATCTCTGGAAATATTTTGTTCCTCTCATCTGCTGAGGCATCTTCTAGTTTTTGTTGAATAAACCGACTTCCATATTGATCCACACTGCATTAAGATGATAAATGAATGATGTGAAGTAAAACTGAATTGAAAACTTTTAACTGCAGAATGAAAGAAAAATGTACCTGACTTCCATAACATGACCCACTACATCAACAAGCTCCAAGGAAGCAGCGCCATTTCTATTTGCAATATCCAAAGAATCCAGGTAGTTTGCTACTGGATTATCTTGATAGAACTGTAATCCCGTATTTCTACCAGCTGCCCTTCTACTAAAAGAAAACAGCCGTGATTGCTGATCACCATGACATGGAATGCTCCCCAGCTTTGGATGAAAATTGGACCCTGATCTTTGCGTTCTTGAATAGGGAGAATGAGGCTCATCATGATAGAGTCTATTATCATTATATGAGAGGCCAGATTTTGGGAGAAAGGGATTATCATTCTGCAGACACTGTCGTGCAAAAAGATCCTCAAGCAATGCCTTATGATTCCTAGCCAAATCCAAGTCTGTAATGGTATTTTGTCTATTGTTCAAGGGGTTGATCATATTTATCATAGGTGCATTGCGAATATGATTAGCCTCTCCATGCAGATTGCCCAACTGCATCAAAGCTAGCTGTTCAGCAAAAGATAGGTGATCTACATTCTTCATGTGATGGCGATTCATCCTTGAAACTTCAGGACCATCTATAGCACTGTTCTGCCTGTGTAAAACACCATCTCTATATATCGGTAGCAAATGATCCAAGCGTTCAGCCCTAGGTGTGCTAAAACATTACCAGCCAGAGGAGGTTGGCTATCATTGGCAATCTTAAAGGAGAAATCTCTACGACGTCTGAGTATTTCATCAAGCAGCTCTTTATCATTACTCCTTTCATCCCATGCTGTACAAGACAGCCTCAACCCAGATAAAGCATCTGAAAGATCAGAATCCGAGAGATAGGTAGAATCAAGGTCCCTTCTGCCAAAAGCATTCATCTTTCCCATGTTTGACACAAAGCGATTCTGGATATGCCTATGAAATTCAGTATCATCTGTTTTTGTTCCTGCCCATGTGGAACCCATATCAAATGTAGTGTGGTTTGGTATTGCACCAACACTATGAACTCTGCTTGGTCCAAATTGCTGTCCATCCAATTCTCCCGCACCATTAACCTGGAAGCCTGGTGGTCCCTTAGATAATGATGCAGCATTACCAAAATGCTCCTGAAAGAAAGAATACAAAGCTTACAATAAGTTATTTATGAATTATGAAAGCATAAAAGATGGAAGAGCTACAGAAGTATGAAATTGGTGTCTTGTATGGGATGTGTTTGGCAAATCAGAATAAACACCAAAGCCTTTTACAGCAATTTGCAAATATGAAGAAAAAAGTGTGAGGTGTTCACGAAAGGACCTCTAAAAGCATGCAAGAAACAGAGGCACTAATAAGATGCATTCTTAGTCCAAGATACATCAGAAGAGTATGCAAACATAATATTGATAGGGACAGCAACAAAATCACAACAGACAAATACCAAAAGTTACAATATGAAGAATGGAAGTTATGTTGGCACAAGCAACATAGAACTTGCAATATGTTTCCTTCCAGAGCTATGCAACATAAAACTGTCAACCTGCATGGGGTAGTATGGGCGGTCAAGTCCAAAAAAGGACTAAGCCAGAAGCAACAATGACCTAGCCATGGTTGTCACAGTGCCTCGGCATGGCAAGTCACTTCCCAGGTGCTTGATCGCCAAGGCAGGCACCAAGATGACAATTAAGCAACAAAACTCTATCTTAAAAGGCAGCAAACCCTT
Organism: Bonia amplexicaulis; assembly: GCA_036346245.1. NCBI lineage: Eukaryota > Viridiplantae > Streptophyta > Magnoliopsida > Poales > Poaceae > Bonia > Bonia amplexicaulis. The sequence continues at coordinate 2,582,689 of CM070745.1, forward strand.
TGCACAATATACAACAAATATAAAAATACAAGAGAAAAAAAAGGAAAAGAGGAGTTGGGCCTTCAATTTGGCCCAACATATGTTCAACTGCAACCCCCCAAACCGCCCCTGTTTCTCAGTTCAAATTATGTTAATTTCAATTTTCTGCCATCTTTAATGGAATTAACCAATGAACAAACAAAAGAAATATCCAAAAATTAAAAAAAGATTTGAAAATATGGCAAAATTTACACACTTTTCAACTAAGGGGAACTCCAAAACCTTGACAGCCGTATAAGCATACATATGTTTATCACCCATATCATCACATAAAACATTAAATTATGCTTACCACATAAACGTGAAAACAAACAAAGTTTTCAATGTAGACAGCAGGCAAGGCAATTAAACCTGCATAAAGAAAGGAACTGAAGATCCCATACTATATTAGACTAAAGTCAATGGTCTAACAACGTTTAAAGAAAAATAATCAGTCTTAAAGAACCAAAACAAAGAAACACGGTATCTAGAACTAAAACAAAGAAACATGATATATACTAAAGTGTGTTCTCTCGGTGAGTAAAAGCCCAAGCAAACTGTTCGACCTGAACATGGTAAAATGACACGAGACACAATTCTAACAAACATTATCAGCAACGTGGCTTACTAATTACTATCTCTTTAATACTACTGTACAAGCTAGTACCGCACGCCAACCCAATTATGCAAGAAAACCAAAATTTAGGCCAAACAACTTCAGCTTGAACCCTTTCAGTTCTCTCAATACTAGTAAATAGGAGTTGCAACCCTCTAAATCTGCCAAAAAAAATCCTAAAGTGATAACCTTGAACAGAGATAAGGCTGCACAACGAAAATGGACCAAACAAATCAACCAATAAAACCACATAGACCGCATATCAACCAAAAGATAACAACAGGGCAACAAGCCATGACAAAACACTTCATCAAAGCATCAAGAAAACAAACCTGAGCACCTAGGGGAACTGAAACAATGACCCTCACTTATATCTGTAAAATTACAAACATCTACAACACTTAAATTACAAACCCTCACCTACATGTGTAACATTACAAACATCCACAACACTAAACACAAAACAAGCACAAAAAGTTGAAAATTTTCACGCTTTTGCCAACTTTCGTTACACATACAAACCCGAACCATCCGATCCAAACCCCGTACAAACCCAAACGTAAAGTGTACCACCCCAACCCCACATAGTTCATCTACGCTTCAAAGAACAAAGCTAGAGAAAAATCGAAACAACCCAAGGAGTAACCCTCAACTGCATTTGTTAGATTACAATAATCTGTAAATTACAGTAACCCTCACGCAAGCAGGAACCAAATATGCACAAATCAAAAACAAACTCGGAAGCAAAATCCACGCACTGGGCAACTCCTTGAACATACCGAGCCATCCAATCTACACCACGCACAAAGCCACCCATCCCGCACTTCGCATCATCCAAGCATCAAACAACCATAACAGAAATACTAAGAAAGCATCAACGACTCTCACCTGCGCGACGTTCCAGCGCCGCCGGCTGACCTCGTCCAGCCTCGCGCCGAGCCCATCCATCCCGGAGAAGAACGATCCCCCACCGCCACCTCCTCCTCCCTCGAACACCCCCTCCGCCGCCGCAGCGCCCTCCATGGTCGGCGGTGCGCTGCCGCTGCGCAGCGGGTCCCACCCCCACCGGACCTCCTCCTTCTCCTCCCCGCCGCCGCCATCGCCGAACGGAGCCATCCCCTCCGCCTCCCCTCGCCCCCGCGCGCGCGTACGCGAAAATTGGTTTGGGGTTTGAATGAAACCACACGGGTCGCGCCGAAATGGGTGGGTGGCGGCGCCTTCTTATTAGGGTTAGGGTTTTGGGTTCGGGTTTTAGAGGGAGGGAGGCGGGAGGGTATGGGAAAATTGGGAGACGGGATTGGGATTCGGTGCCGTTTAAATAGAGCGGATGAGGGGAATGCGATTCCGTTTCGAACCCGTTGCTCGCTCGGTTTAAACGAAGAATAGAAATTTACTTACAGGAAGAAAAAGGAAGGGGGCGGGGGTTTCCATTTTTGGATATTGCTTGTGAGGCGCGAGTCCTGGTTAGATATGGTCGAGATGGAATCGATCGGCACGGAGGCTAAGCACAATCCGGCACAGGCATGGTATTACCGAATAGACACGATACAGTTAGGTATGTTAAAGTCCAGTAGCACGATTAGCATGTTAGGTATGAAAATTCGACCGTTAAGCACACTTATGATGTGTTTGGTTGTTTGGATAGAAATTAGATGGGATGGTCCCATCCAGTTTTTGGATTGTCCCCTCGTTTGGATGGTGGGACTGGACAAAACCATCCGCGATGGATTGAGCCAAAACTGACGAATATTTTTGAAGATGTTGGATGAAGCTGTGCGACAAAAAAGGTCGGACGAGGCCATCCAGGATGACATGAATATTCCACTCACCTCTCTCATTCGTCCCCCTCCCCACCCTTCTTGCATCTCACCACTGCATCCGGCGGAATCTCCCTCACCTCACTTCCATCTCCTCCTCTCCTCTCTCTACTCTCTTGGTGCTTCTCCCCTCCTCACGCCTCCCAGCTTGCCCACCCATCTGGCGGCGACGACTCCTTCGAGGAGTGGAGCCTAGGCGACGCATACCAGTTGAAGAACAACAAAATGTGCTCCAATCTACCAGCCACTAGCCATAGGCCGTGGGGGAGGATGACGACTACCCGGACACCTCATGGAAGGTGTGTGCTTTCTCTTTATCTTCCTTTTGAGGATAGGTAGTTAGCCTTTTATTCTAGGTCTAGGTGGGGTATCTTGCAAGAATAGGATCCAGGCAACTTTTTTCTGTGTGGGATGCTTCGTTCTCCTGTAAATTCTTGAATCAGGGCAAGTGTTTGCAATCAAGAAGTGGGATGCATGCTCAAATTGTAGGTTGATTGTTTGGGTTGGTTCTTCCATTTGGGAAAATTCAGTGCGTGCGTGCCCAAGTTATGTGAAATGGTACTTGATAATCTATTCCCATTTAGATATATGAGGTAACCATTAGTTTGTTTTACATGCTCTTGATTCATTTCAGTTATATCACCTCTGGGTCTTAATCCTATAGCTTGAAATGTTAATTTTGCCTTTTGCATGCAAAGGAATCAAAGAATAGAGAACAATGGTATTGTGAGCTAACATGCAATCATGTTAATTATGAGCATATTGAATGTGGTGGTGCTTATGTCCGGTTATGTCAAGCGAAACAAAATTATAGTGTGTTGTGATTATAGACCAAACAGAGAGATGGTATGGAAGTGGAGATGTTAGGTGAGCAATGCTTTATCTGGGTGTTCCCCAGGTCCAGGACAGCTTTATATATGTTCACATGGGGAGTATTTTACAATTATGTCCTTACACCCAAGTATCCCTCTCAAGGGTATTTATGTTGTTATACATGTCCCATTTTGGGCTTTACAGCCTTCTATCAGGCCGGTTGGGCATAGGTGGGGGCCACCCCTACAACAGGATCCTCTCATGGGAAAGGGCTTCACAGGCCGAAGCCATGTTGCTGAGCCATTTGGCCCCCTCCGTCCCTACAGCCTGTGACCTTCTGTTATCTTAGGCAGAGATGCCTTTGCTAGCGTGGCCGAGCTTCGCACCGAGGGTGCGGGGTTGAACTGGCTGCCGAAGCCCCCCTCGGCCGCGAGGTCCTTCAACTGCGGAGTCGAAGTTGCTAGCGGGTTCGGGCTTATGTTGCGGACATGTTGTGGAAGCGGGAGGTGGGTCCGAAGCGGAAACGTCACCGAACAGGCTTCCGCGATCGTCCTGTATTCACGGGGGCTCATGGCCCGAAGGCGATGTCTTGATGCCAGCGAGAACCGCACTGACTCTGGAGGTGTCAAAGGGTCACGCGATTGCGAGGCGCGAGGGCGGCCGAGACAACGGCGATCTCTCGCCGGAGTTGGCGGGGGCGCTCGGAGAGAGATAACACGGTGCGGGGGCGCTCGGCTCACCGGAAGAGAAGAGGAGGCGGAGGGAGGTGGGCGGGGTGCTGGGGTTTAAATAGGGATGAGGGGCGAGGCGGCGAATGCCGCCGGGGGTGGGCGGCGGTTGCAGGAGACGGGAGGGGCGCGAAAGAGGGGAAGTGGTGGGCACGGGCGTGGCGCGCACGGAAAGAGGAAGAAGCGCCCGACAGTGGGCCCACTGTCACGAGAGAGAGAGAAAGGCGGTGCGGTGGCGGATGGGGATTGGGCGGATCGGACGGTAGAGGGCGCAAGTGGCGGCGGACGGGAGAGATCACCTAGGCGGCGTGGCGCGACCGGGCCGCCACGTGGCAAGCGCGGGAGAAGGGGAGGTGGATCCGAGCGGCGACGTGGCGCGGAAAAATATGGTATAAATTTCAAAATTCCAAAAAATTCACGAAGTTCTTGGAGATATTTTGGACTTAGATAAAATATTTCCAACTTATTTTGGTATTATATTTTCATACTAAGATTTCTTTTTAATTCTAGAAATTGATTTTAAATTCTGGAAAAACTCAGAAAAATTCAAATAATATCCAAATACTTTTAAAATATTTAATTTGAATTTATATTTTTAAAAATCACAAATTTTAGGATATTACACTTCGGTCCTAAAAGCCTTAGTCGTCTCTATATTAGGGTCAGCACTCTGCACCGAATCAAAAACTAAACCGAAAAACCGAACCGAACCGGTCAACTCGGTTTGATCGGTTTCGCTTTCGTTCGGAACCGTAAAAGGGTATTTGTGTTTCGGTTTTTCAAGAAAACCGAGGAAAACCGAATTACTGAAAACCGAATCTCGCGCCCACCGATGACCAGACCAACGCCCGCTCGGCCGCTCCGCAGTCCGCACTCCGCACGCATCGACCCAAATCCAATCCCCCATCGCCTCCTCACTGCTCCTCTTCCCCACCATGGCGGCCGTGGCGCCTCCCGACAACCTCGACCCGCCGCCCCACACCCCCGCTACTGCAACCCGCCGCCGCCACCGCCACCTCCACCCCACCAACCCCACAAGGCCACAACCCCAACCCCGACGCCAAACCTTAACCCTAGCCCGATCCCGCGCCAGCCTCCACCCCTCCGTGGTCGCGACGCTGCCCCCGCCGCCTCCTTCGCCCCCTTCCTTCCGCCTTGCGGCCGCCCGCCGCAGATTCCGCAAGACGGCCGTCGTCGAATCTTGGCTACCCGATGGCGCACTGATGCACCGCCTTGCTTCCACCCGTGATGCCGCCGGGCGCCGTGCGCCCGCCATGTACACACCCACCGCTGCGTTCTGCGCAGCCCGTGCCGCCATCCTCCCGGGGGTCCCGATCTCCATCCATCTCCGTTAACATCTGCGGTGCTCTCTAGGTACCAACTGTTATGAATAGCGCTTGTATTCATATGAGGCCAAAGGGCCGATATATACACGAGTACAGTGATGGCAATATGGAAAGAATACATATAAGGAAAGAGCACATGTATGGAAAGAATCCAAACTATCCTAATACAATGCAATCAAGATTCTAACATATCTCTAACACCCCTCAAACTCATGGTGGATCAACAACACCGAGTTTGGAGAGGTAGAAGCCGTCTTTGCTTGTGTCCGGGCTTCGTGAAGAAATCCGCTATCCGAAGCTCAAGGCACATACAAGAGCAACCATCCGATCATGCACACAAGACCTCATGAAGGAAGCATCAACACCAATATGCTTGGTGAGTTCATGCTTCACAGATCACGAGCAATACCGATAGCACATGTCTCGTCGACAAGAGAGGAGTCTGTAGTGACGAAACACCAAAATCCTCAAGTAACCACCGTAGCCAAGTAATCTCTGCATCAAGAGAGCCATAGCTCGCAACTCACCTCTGCACTCGAACGACACTCGAACGGAGATACCACCAAGAAAATCGAGGGATCATAGACCCAAGTAGCATCCGAATAAGCATCCGAATAAGCTCAGTCGTAACGAGCCGGAGCGTGGAAAGAAGAGACGACGAGAGATAGTCCCACAAGGTATCGCAGAACTCAAGTAGGTGGTCAGAGTGGACCCGAGTGAGAGCGTAAATGAACCGACTCGTAATGTGAACCGGATAAGTGATATCCGGACGAGTAACAACAAGGTAGACAAGACTCCCAACAAGGTGACGATAGCGAGTCGGATCAGAAAGAGGCTCACCATCAGAGGGACGAAGGTGAACATTGAGCTCCATGGGAGTCTCAACAGTACACTGATCAGTGAGAGCGGCGCGATCAAGAAGATCCTGAATATACTTCTCTTGGAACATAAAGAAACCATCTGGAGTGGAAGTAACCTCAATCCCAAGGAAGTAACGAAGAGGACCAAGATCCGACATAAGGAACTGCTCACTAAGACGAGCCTTGACAAAGGCAATGTACTCAGAATCATCTCCTGTAATGATCATATCATCAACATACGTAAGAAGAAGAGTCCCACCACGAGACGAAGTGTGGACAAAGAGTGCAGGATCATGATCACTCACGAAAACCAAAGCAGCGGTGACCACAGAGGAGAAGCGCCAAATCAAGCACGAGGGGCTTGCTTAAGGCCATAGAGAGAGCGGCGAAGGCGCATGCACCATGCCCTCGTGAATGAATACCCAGGTGGCGGATGCATGTAGACCTCTAATGGATCGCGCGTAGGCTACGAGAGCAGAAACAAAATTTTTCACCGCGCACAAGGACATCATGCTTAAGGAGGATCATGGATCGTTACCACTAGACTCGCAGTAGCAATGAAGAAGAGTTGGAGAAGCCGATGCAACCACGCGGCGTCGAAGTAGTAGTGGAAGTAGTCGATCGTCCCGAACCGATCGTCTCCTCCACGCGATCAACCACACCACGAGCGTATCCAATCAGAGGTTGTTGATGCCGATCAACGCCGCAACGAGCGGCGCCCACCCGGTATCCACACGTCCGGTTGGGCCAATCGCGAGTGTACCAAAGACTCATGAGCGCCTAGGGTTTGGCTCGGGAGGTGGCGGCGGTGGTTTAGCTCGGGATTATCGATGCCACCCCTCGGCCCTCGCCCATATATAGACCTCTAACTTGGGCCTCGCGACCGAGGCCCAATAGGAGTCTATCCGATCTCTATCCGAATTGAGCCCACATCCGAATCACATTCGAATTAGTGTTCCAACCTGCTAAGTGTGCGACCAGAGGTTCACGTATACTTGGTCGCGACCCGTAAACACCTTTCCTGGTCACCACATTAATAGCGGTCTCTAGTAAGACATATTAACCCCAATGTATACGTAAAGATCATATCGGTGAACACAGAATGTTCTCATGTACTAATCACTTTGCCTCACGATATAGATTAAGCTCAAGGCGAGACCGTGTCATCCTCTTAATAGCTCAATCACTCTCGATTCCGTGATGGATTATAAACTCGTGATTGACTCTCAATCACCTTGGCATGGTCATGCACTTTCATAATCCATTACATCGAGAGGCCCGTAGATATCTCTCCCATAAGGAGGGGCAAATTCTATCTTGATCATTCACATCCCACTACATGTTTCATGGTAAACCCAAAGACTACTTTTATGACTACCCAGTTACGGAGTAGTGTTTAGTAGTCCCAAAATAAGCTACTAGGCATGCTGGGAACCATGATGATCTCAAGTCTAAGGATTCCACATAAACACTACTTGAGACCAACCGATGACACATGGAATCTCTGCGGTGTCTCATGGCGGGTCTATCCAACATATGTTCACTAACACATGTCCATATTATTGATTTGGTATCTCCATACCATGATCCATGAGACATGATCATCAATCAATACATATGCGATCTTTGAATCATATTTGTTCCTCATATGAAATATAATCAGGGATCATTTAGAAATAGCAACATTTTGGCATTAAGAGTCTCATGAATAAGTCACGTACTCATTGATCAATAATGATAATGTTTATTTCAAGGAACAAAGCAATGTATCATAAACATAGTATGTGATATATTCAACATCTCCATGTTGCCTCTAGGGCATATCACCCTAGATTGCGTACACGCATAGATTGTTATAGAAACACATTCATGTCAGGGCGGTAGAATATGTTCTACGCTTAACTTGTTTTTGCAGGAATGATGTGAATGGTATGGCATAGATGCATATGTGATGCATGTGTGTTTTAGCGGCTCAGTGTCGTATTAATCACAAAGGGTTGAGGTCGTTCTTTAATTGTATAACGACACCGCGTGTCGACTTGTGATGCTTGAGCTCCTCATGTAATTCATTTGCTACCTATTAGTTGTAATAGTTTAGTTCTTTGCTATGGAGGCTTCAAGCATGATGACAAAGAGGACAAGAAGTGTGGCGAAGAATATCACCGTGGAACCATGGCGATGGCGACCACTACGATACAAAATGCCATACCATTCACGGATAATGTGATTATATGCATGTGATGTTTATTTCTTGTCATACTATTCTTTCATGCCATACCAACTAAGGGTTAGTTTTTCATGATGGAATAGCTTCTCTCAAGAAAATTAAGAATTTGTTTTGATGCCCTTCCAATTGTCGCGCTTATAAGAATCATGATCATTGTTTGGTAGGTCCGCCAAAGCGAGTACCATCAACTATCTTGATCTAATAGGGTGGATGCCGGACATCCACATGCATAGTATTGGTTTACTTAACAAGGTTATCAAACAGTTTTGGACCTTGGGGCATAGGTTGGGGCCGGACATATTGATGTCACCCAACAAGCAAGAGTCACATAGGGATGTGATTAGCAAGGTGTTGCTTACCCATGTCACTAGTCTTCTAGCCGTGATGCCAAAGCTCACTAGGAACTAATGAAATGAGGATCTTGACCCACTATGTAACTTAGAGGGAGTTTTGTTGCAAAACACATAGTGAGAGTCTTTTGTTAAATAGTTTAATAAAAGATGAACATAAACATAGTGCTAAACTTTGCGTATTCTTTGTTGTAGATCATGTCAACTAATGCCGCATCCAGTTCTTTTAATTTGCGATCTATTCTTGAGAAAGAAAACTCAATGGAACGAACTTTTGGATTGGTATCGCAACTTGAGAATTGTTCTCAAGCAAGAGCGCAAGGAGCATGTCCTTGAGTCTCCTTATCCCGATGACTTGCACGATAATGCTACCGTGGTCGCACGGAAAGCTTATGAGAAGCAAACGAATGATTACCTTGATGTGAGCTGTCTCATGCTTGCCACAATGTCCTCTGAGCTTCAGAAGCAATATGAGAACACAGATGCCTACAATATCATTGTGGGGTTGCGTGGTATGTTTGAGAACCAAGCAAGAGCTGAGAGGTTCAACACTTCAAAGTCCTTGTTTGCGTGCAGGGCTTGCGAGAGGGAATCCGTCGACCCTCATGTGATTAAGATGATTGGCTACATTGAGAGTCTGGAAAAGCTTGGTTTTCCCCTTAGCCAAGAGTTGGCTACTGATGTGATTCTTCAGTCGCTCCCCTCGAGCTTTGAGCCATTCATTCGAACTATCACATGAACAACATGGACAAGACCTTGGTGAGTTGCATGGGATGCTAAAATCACCGAGGAAAGCATTAAGAAAAGCGACCATCATGTGATGATGATGCGAGAAAGGCAAGGCAAGCCCTATGTAAAGAAAGACGCGTCAAAAGAAAGTTAGCTCCCGATGAGATCGCGAGCGGTTCTAAGGCCAAGCAAGTCAAGAAGGGCCTCGCTCGATGCGATTGCTACTACTGTAAGCAATCAGGACATTGGAAAAGGAACTGCCCAAAGTACTTGGAGGATCTTGAGAAAAAGAAGGGAAGTACGACTTCCGCTCCAGGTATAAATGTTATAGAAATCAATCTTGCTACTTCATCTACTGATTCTTGGGTATTTGATACCGGATCGGTTGCTCACATTTGCAAATCGTTGCGGGGGCTAAGAAGAAGTAGAAGTTTGAGGAGGAGCGAAGTGGATCTTCGCTTGGCAATGGAGCAAAGTTGCTACGGTGGTGTTGGCACCATGCCATTGTCTTTACCTTCGTGATTAGTTTTGGAATTGAATAATTGTTATTGTGTTCCATCTCTTTCCAAGAACATTATTTCGCTTCATGTTTACAAGCGAAGGTTATGACTTTAGATCTGTGAACAATGGTTGTTCTCTTTATTTCAAAGATATGTTCTATTGTCATACTCCATTGGTGAATGGGTTATATGTTCTTACTCTTGAAGAGTCATCGGTCTATAACATTAATACAAAGAGGCAACGATCGAATGATTTGAATCCCACGCTTATTTGGCACCGCCGCTAGGTCACATAAATGAGAAACGCATGGAGAAGCTCCATAGAGATGGTATTCTGCACTCATTTGATTTTGAATCATTTGAGACATGCGAATCTTGTTTACTTGGCAAGATGACAAAAGCACCTTTCACCGGTCAAGGTGAACGGGCAAGTGACTTATTGGCACTCGTACATTCGATGTATGTGGACCAATGAGCTCAACGACCGGTGGTTTTCAAGATTCATAACTTTTATCGATGACTTTAGTAGATATGGATATATCTACGATGAAGATAAGTCCAATCCTTTGAAAAGTTCAAAGAATTCCAAAATGAAGTGCAAAATCATTTAGGCAAGAGTATTTGAGCCATGAGTTTGGTAATCATCTCAAGGATTGTGGAATTGTTCCACAATTGACTCACCGAACACCTCAATGGAATGGGGTATCTGAACGAGAAATCGCACCTTATTAGATATGGTGCGCCCATGATGAGCCACATGATCTTCCGTTGTCTTTTTGGGTGCGCTCTGAAACACCGCTTTCACACTAAATAGGGTTCCATCAAAATCGAGAAAAGACACCATATGAGATGTGGACAGACAACGTCCTAGCTTGTCTTTTCTTAAGATTTGGGGATGTGAGACTTATGTAAAACGTTTACAACCGATAAGCTCACCCCTAAATCGATAAATGCTTCTTTATCGGGTATCCTAAGGAAACGAAGGATATTACTTCTATAATCAAGAAGAAGGCAAAGTGTTTGTCGCCCAAGATGGTGTCTTCTTAGAAAAGAGTTTCTCTCAAGAAGGGATAGTGGGAGCATGGTGCAACTTGAAGAAATTCGAGAAACACCGAAAACGTTTCAGCTCCTATAGAACCACAACAGATGAACAAACTGTTGAAGAACCTTGTGGACACACCGCACCACGTAGGTCGAGAGGTCACGTCGTGCACCTGAGAGGTACATGTTCTTGACTACTCAACAACGGGACATATTGTTGTTAGACAACGATGAGCCTAAGACCTATGAAGAAGCGATGATGGGACCAGACTCTGAGAAATGGCTTGAAGCCATGAGATCCGAAATTGAATCCATGCACATTAATCAAGTTTGGAACTTGGTTGATCCACCTGATGGTGTTAAAACCATTGAGTGCAAATGGGTTTTCAAGAAAAAGATAGACATAGATGGAAATGTTCACATCTATAAAGCGCGATTGGTGGCCAAAGGTTTCAAACAAATTCAAGGTGTTGATTATGATGAAACTTTTTCGCCGTCGCAATGCTAAAGTCTATTCGGATCATTCTAGCGATTCTCGCTATTTCGACTATGAAATATGGCAAATGGATGTCAAAACAGCTTTCCTTAATGGAAATCGAGTGAGGATGTGTACATGACACACCCACGTGTTTTGTCGATCCGCAATCGCCTAGAAAGATATGCAAGTCGCAAAGATCCATTTATGGATTAAAGCGAGCATCTCGGAGTTGGAACATTCGCTTTGATGAAGTAATCAAAGGGTTTGGTTTCATCAAGAATGAAGAAGAGCCTTGTGTTTACAAAAGGCTAGTGGGAGCGCACTCGTGTTTCTCGGTCTTATATGTGGATGACATATTATTGATCGGAAATGACATTCCTATGTCGAATCATAAGTCTTCATTGAAAAATAGTTTCTCTATGAAAGACTTAGGAGAGGTGGCATATATTCGGGCATCAAGATCTATAGAGATAGATCAAAAGGTGATTGGATTAAGCCAAGATACGTACATTGACAAGGTGTTGAAAAGGTTCAACATGCAGATTCCAAGAAAGGCTTCCTACCTATGTCACATGGTATAAATCTTAGCAAGAATCGGTGTCCTAGTACACCGATGAGCGGGATAAAATGAATGCGATTCCATATGCTTCACTATTGGATCCATTATGTATGCCATGCTTTGTACACGTCCGATGTCTCAGATGCTTTAAGTGCTACAAGTAGATACCGGTCGAGATCCGGTGAAAGTCAACGGATTATCAGTAAAGAACATCTTGAAGTACTTGAGAAGAACTAAAGATGTGTTCCTCGTCTATGGGGTGAGGAAGAGCTCGTTGTAAATGGTTACACCGATGCTAGCTTCCAAACCGACAAAGATGATTTTAGATCGTAATCTGGATTTGTGTTCTCGCACGAATGGCGGTGCGGTGAGTGGAAGAGTTCCAAGCAGAGACAGTTCTTGATTCTACAACGTGGCCGAGTACATAGCGGCTTCAAGCTACTAAAGAGGTCGTTTGGATCAAGAAATTTGTTTCGAGCTTGGTGTGATGGCTAGTGCCTCCACCCAATGGACCTCATGTGACAACAGTGGAGCCATTCGCAAAGCCAAGGAGCCTAGATCGCACTGTAAGTCCAAGCACATTCTACGGCGATTTCATCTCATCCGCGAGATTGTGGAGAGAGGCGATGTTAAGATATGCAAAGTACACACAGTTTGAACATTGCGAGATCCGTTGACAAAGCCGCTTCCCGGCCAAAGCATGAGGCTCACACTAGGGCAATGGGTATTAGATACCTACATGGTTGACTCTAGTGCAAGTGGGAGATCTGTTGATATGCCCTAGAGGCAACATGGAGATGTTGAATATATCACATACTATGTTTATGATACATTGCTTTGTTCCTTGAAATAGACATTATCATTATTGATCAATGAGTATGTGACTTATTCATGAGACTCTTAATGCCAAAATGTTGCTATTTCTAAATGATCCCCGATTATATTTCATATGAGGAACAAATATGATTCAAAGATCAGCATATGTATTGATTGATGATCATATCTCATGGATCATGGTATGGAGATACCAAATCAATAATATGGACATGTGTTAGTGAACATATGTTGGATAGACCCGCCATGAGACACTGCAGAGATTCCATGTGTCATCGCTTGGTCTCAAGTAGTGTTTATGTGGAATCCTTAGACTTGAGATCATCATGGTTCCCAAGATGCGTAGTAGCTTACTTTGGGACTACTAAACACTACTCCGAATCGGGTAGTCATAAAAGTAGTCTTTGGGTTTGCCATGAAACATGTAGTGGGATGTGAATGATCAAGATAGAATTTGCCCCTCCTTATGGGAGAGATATCTCGGGCCCCTCGATGTAATGGATTATGAAAGTGCATGGCCATGCCAAGGTGATTGAGGAGTCAATCACGAGTTTATAATCCATCACGGAATCGAGAGAGTGATTGAGCTATTAAGAGGATGACACAGGTCTCGCTTTGAGCTTAATCTATATCGTGAGGCAAAGGGATTAGTACATGAGAACATTACGTGTTCAAATGATATGATCTTTACGTATACTTTGGGGTTAATATGTCTTACTAGAGGCCGCTATTAACACGGTGACCGGAAAGGTGTTTCGGGTCGCGACCAAGTATACGTGAACCTGCTGTGTCGCACACTTAACGGGTTAGAACACTAATTCGAATGTGATTGGGATATGGGCTCAATTCGGATAGAGATCCTGATAGACTCCTATTGGGCCTCGGTCCACGAGGCCCAAGTGAGGAGGTCTATATATGGAGGCGAGGGAGGAACGGATCGATAATCCCGAGCTAAACCACAGCGCCACCTCCGAGCCAAACCCTAGCCGCTCGCGAGTCTTTGGTACACTCGTGATCGGCGTTCCCACCGGACGGTGGATACCGTGGAGGCGCCGCCGTTGGCGTTAATCGGCATCAACAACCTCTGATTGGATCCGCTCGTGGTGTGGTTGATCGCGTGGAGACGATCGGTTCGGACGATCGACTACTTCCACTACTACCTCGACGCGCGTGGTTGGATCGGCTTCTCCAACTCTTCTTCATTGCTGCTGGCCTAGTGGTAACGATCCATGATCCCTCCGTAAGCATGATGTTCTTGTGTGCGCGTAGAAAAGTTTTGTTTTCGCTATCGTAGCCTTCGCTCAATCCATTAGAACAGACGCCACCGAGAGAAGAGTGCGGACAAGGGTCATGTGAGCCACAGAGCAAAAGTCTCGTCGTAGTCACGACCATGCTCCCCGCCGAAACCACGGCAACAAGACGCGCCTTATAGCGCCAAGAGAACCATCGAGGAGTCTTAATCTTATAGACCCACTTACACGTGATGGGACGAGAATGAGATGGAAAGGAACAAGATCCCAAGTACCAAGACGCTCAAGGGCAAAGAATCTCCTCGGCCATGGCATGCCGCCACTCGGGGTGAGTAGCAGATCCCAGTGAAAGAAACAGCTCATGAGTAGCTGCACCAAGAAAGGCAAACGGGCAGGGGGTAAGCGATCGGCGATCGCGGAGGCGTGCGAGGAGAAAATGACTCATCAGGGGAAGATGGTCCATCAGAAGATGAATCATCAGAAGAAGATGGCTCATCTGGAAGATCCTCAACACGAGGTCGACGAGTGTAGACGAGTGTAGTGGGGGGAGCCTGAGGAGCCGCAGGAGGCGACAACGGCGGAGAGGGCACGGAAGGAATATGAGGAGACTCAGTAGGACGGGTGGACGCAGGCAAGACAGATATAGGTGTATTTGGAAAGGTCAAAAATGATAGAGACTCCACAGAGGAAGCCGAAGAAGAGGTAGGACGTGGGTAGAAGGAACGAGACTCGTCGAAAGTCACATCCCGAGAAATCCGCATCCGTCGACCAACAGGATCCCAGCACCTATAGCCCTTGTGCTCGCAGATCGTATCCTAGAAAAACACACTCAACAGATTGAGCAGTCAGTTTGGTGCGTTCTCGAGGGGCGAGGAGAACGTAGCAAACGCAGCCAAACATGCGAAGGCCAGAGTAGTCAAGAAGGAGACCACATAGACGCTCAAAGGTTGCTCCACAAGAGCGTAAGAAGGCGGATGTTGACGAGATAGGTGGCGGTGGAAACACCTCGGCCCAAAAGTGAGGTGGAATAGAGGCAATCATCATCGGCACGCCACGACTCAAGAAGGTGACGATGCTTGCGCCAAGAACACCATTCGAGCATGAGCACCGGACAAGAGAATCGAGCGAGAGTGCCACCAAAGAAGGAAACTACGTGAGGTAACGAGAGAGGTACTCGCCCGGTGAAATCAAAGACGAAGACACGAATAGGGTGGAGAACGTATACGAACCATAGTGGCAAATTGTTTATAGATAGACAGACCTCACTACGAGAAGACATGAAATATATCCAAGTGTAGCGAGAAAATCATCTATAAATATGATATAATATCGATGACCCCTTTCAAACGAAGGAGCTGACCCCAAACATCCGAATGAACAAGATCAAAAGGACGAGAGATATCGACTCACTATGAGGATAAGGAAGTCAAGTTGTTTACCTAACTTACAACCCCGACAATCTAAAGACACGCCTCCCGAGACAGCCCCGTAAGACCACGACGAACTAAAGACGATGACGGAGCCACACATATGGCCAAGACGGTGATGCCACCGCTTTGGAAAGAGCCAGAGACGAGTGGCGAGGCGGAGATCAAGGCGGCAACGGTGGCGGCGGAAGGAAGGTGAAGCCAGTCAAGCTCCCGAGAGACGTTGGGAGTCAAGGCGCCGAGGGCCAGAACCAACCAGAGCTCCCGTGTGGCGGTCTTGAACACAACAAGAGTCGAGTCAAGAATGACCCGACACCAAGATCGAATCGCCCAAAGAGAGAAGTCGCATGGTAAGGCGAGGAACAGAGCAATGTAAGGAACATGAAAATATGAGTTGCTAAGAGATCCTCGACTAGAGATGAAAGAGAGGTACCATCGCAGTAAGGACACTAACGGGAATCAAGGGTGTAATGAAAGATAGGGTGGAAGCATCGAAGTCATGTGAAAAGATGCTCCGAATCAAGAATCCATGGGGATGTACCGATCGTGTAGGGGTGGTTTCTCGGTGCTCAAGAATCGAGAGCGTAACCCGCAGAACTCGCTGAGGGAGAACCCGAGGCAACAAGTAGGCGTCAAGTCCGCTATCTCCTCGCCAAGAGAGAAATCGCAAGTAATCGATGCGGTAGTCGATGTAGAAGCACCGATGTCGGTGCTAGTAGAAAACGTTGTGAAAGATGCCGCTTCTTCTTATAGCACCGAGACTCAATGTGGCCGCCTTGTCGCATGGGAGCGAGTGAGGACGGCCCCTCCGGATGGAGGATGGCCACCACCGCCTGTGGTAGCCGCTGGAGGAGGCAGTGTACTGAAGCGTGGAGCAGACGGTGTAGCAGGTGGACGAGCAGCGAGCACAGAGGGGAGTGACATCGACCAAAGACCACTCAAAGTAGTCTCCTCTCGCTCGTATCTCGGTGAGAGCCTCCGGAGAGTGACACGAGGGTGACGTGCAAGAAGTCAGCACGCCACGCTCGAACTCGTGACGGGCGAGTAAGGAACTCGAGATCCGCTGAAACTCCCGATCAAGACGTGCGGCTAGACAACACCGACAAGAGCGACAACCAAGGTCGCGAGAGAGTCCAACGGCGCCGACAACAGAGCTCGAGTGTAAAAGCGCCAGCAGAGCATCACCGTCGAAGAGAGTGCTCCTGGCGAACCACGGACAGGTACAAGGCATCACCAGAGGGCTCGTAGCGCTGACGAAGGTGAGTCCACATCTGGAAAGCCGAGGAGAGTCCCACAACCTCAGAAGAGAACTGAGGCTGGACACTGGCAATGAGTATAGCAGCAGCCCGAGCGTCGTCGTCGTACCACTGAGTATAGACGCGCCACGATCCTCAGATAAATCCGAGCCTCTTGGTAGGCGAGGCGACTTTATCGTCGATCATCATCGCCAGCAGCTTTGTCGGTTGTCTGGGCGGCGTGGCAAGCGGAGGTTCCGTCGGAGGAGTAGGGCAAAGGCGGACGAGAGGACATCGCCGAGAGGATGCCCCAGACGAAGACCACGCATATGGATGTGCATGTGAGACACGAAGTCGGTGTAATTAACACCATTGAAGATCACCTCACCGGGCAACGAGGGAGAGCAACGTTACCCATTGGTGGCGGTCTTTGGGCAAGACAATGACCAAGGGAACGAAGTCTAACAGTGCGGCGCCGGACGGCGGCCCAGTTAGAGCGACGTTTTTTGCCGACCGCCCGATTAAAATGCCAAAACTCATAGGCGGGGATCGGTTCCCGTGAGCCTAGATCCGAGTGGCGGCGGGCGGATCAAGGAGGAGCCGAGCAAAGAAGGCCGGGTCGGCCGGGCAGCGGCGGCGGGCGGGATGGCGGCGGGCGGCGGAGGAGCCGGATCCGAGCCCGGCCGCCGAGGCGGGCCGACAGGAGGCGACGGCCGCAGCGGAGGAAGACCGGAGGCGCAGCCGATCGGCGGCAGCGTTCCCGAGGATCCCGAGCGAGCGACGGCCGACGGAGGCGCGCGATCGGCGGCGGCGGTCCCCGAGCGGAGCGACGGCCGCAGCGGAGCGACTCCGGAGGCGCAGCGGAGAGGCGCAACGGCGGTCCCCGAGCGGGCGCGACAATCGACGGCGGTTCCCGACGATCCCCGAGCCGAGCGGAAGAGCAGGGGCAGAGTCGGCTGAGCGACAGCGGTCCTCGACGGCCGCGGGTGGAGTCGACGAAGCGACGGAAAATCAAAACCAGGTAGGCTCTGATACCATGTTATGAATAGCGCTTGTATTCATATGAGGCCAAAGGGCCGATATATACACGAGTACATGATGGCAATATGGAAAGAATACATATAAGGAAAGAGCACATGTATGGAAAGAATCCAAACTATCCTAATACAATGCAATCAGTATCTCTAACATATCTCTAACACCAACGACAATGAATTTATGCTTCACCCCAATTGTGTCTGTGTTGTCTCCGAAAATTTCAACACGTTTCATGAGTCATGTAGGGAACCCGTGGATTTGAGGGAATCGAGTGGATTTGTCATTAGACGTGGGTACGGTGTGGCCGTGTGGGGTTAGGGTTTAGAGGTGGGATGTGTGAGATGCTAGTGATTTAGTGTAGAAAGTAGAAACGGGATCCGCCGCTTGATAACGAATTAACGATGACCGGTATTTCTACCTTTCTGGTGGTGGTCGTGCAGTGCGTTACTCCCTACCGAGAGGTGTCGGCTCATGTTTGATTCTGCAATGAATGTTTGAATTTGAAACGGTTATATTTACATTGTCTAATTGATTTACATGCTTTTAGTTCGCTAACCGCTTAATTAGGCTCGCTTTCTTTGTACTTAGATCCTCAACAATGGGTTGTTGCAAAATGCTTGTAGAATGGAGAATTCGAGTCTAGAGATGAGATTAACGTTTAGCAATTCGCGTAAACTTTGGTAAAATTGGTATTAACCGATACCGTACCGAAATAAGATGGTATTTCCCGATACCATACCGTATTTTGAAAAAAACCGTATTTCCCGAAATACTCAAACCGTATTTACCGATTAAACCGTATTTACCAAACCGTACAAATCGAAAAAACCGAACGAACAGGCCTACTCTATATGGCACCCACGAAAGCTGCTATCCGTGGAAGGGGTCAAGCTTCCAGAACCCCAGCTCGTGGAAGAGGTCGTGGTCAGAACCTACCACCACCACAACTAGGACCCCCAACAATGGCACAAGTAATGGCTCAACAAATGCAAATCCTTCATGCCATGTTTGCCAGCTAGCAAGTAGGGGCAGACGGGCAGCAACAACAACAACTCAAAGCTAGCTAATTTCTTGAGGACCAGACCATTGACCTTCTCATCAGCCAATGAGCCTCAGGAAGTAGAGGATTGGCTGCAAGACACCAAGAAAAATCTTAGACTTGCCTGTTACTTGGAAGAAGATAAGATGGACTTTGCCACCCACCAGCTTAAAGATGTCGCAGTAACATGGTGGAAAAACTACCTTGCTGGTGTAGAGGAGAGAGTCCCCTGGATAATGACTCAGAAGAAGAAAAAGAAGAAGAAGAAGCAGGAGAAGAGACCCTAACAGCTGGTGCTCAGTAGTGGCAGCAACAAGAACAAGCAACTGGAGAGGATGATGCCTCAGAATAGAAAGAGGCAGCACCCAACCAAGTCTGTCATCCCATGGGCTAAATTCAAGGTTGCCTTCAGGCAAAATATTGTGCCAACGAGTGTCATGAGGATGAAGAAGAATGGGTTTCGAACCCTAAAGCAGGGAAATATATCCGTCAGCGAGTACCTCATACAGTTTAATCAATTGGCACGCTACGCCCAAAAGATGTAGCTTATGAAGAAGAAAAAGATTGATTGTTTCTTGGAAGGGATGCATGAAGGTCAATGGCCTGGTCCTCAGGAAATCAGCTAGATTTGAGTTATGGTTGACTGCCGTGCTTGTTGGCTGACAAGCATAGCATGAAGGATTTGCATTTATTGAGCCATTACTTGTGCCATTGTCAGGGGTCCTAGTGGTGGTGGTAGGTTGTAACCACGACCATGGCCTCTTCCACGAGTTGGGGTTTTGGAAGCTTGACCCCTTCCACAGACAGCAGCTTTCCTAGGTGCCATTTGGAAATAGCTAAGGCTTTTAGGACCAGAAGAGAGGGAGAAAGCATATATGAGGGTTCACTAGCCCTGTAGTGGCATAGCAGAAAAACCAACAAAACAAGAGAAGCAATGCAATAAAAAACATAAAGCTTAAGATTGTTCATTACAACAGAGGGTTAAATGTTACATGACTTTAGACATGGCGTATAGGCTATGTCAAGTCACAACATCAGATACGCAACGTCTACTAAGCCATGTATAATAGGGACAAGGAGAAAGAATGAGTACTTACAACCCAAAAGACTACCTAGCAAGCACGACTGTCTAACCTACAGTAGACTACTCTTCCATGGGGTGCCTCCTGCCACAATTAGTGTAGTTCCCCAGGGAGCTAGAGCGGGAACGACTTTGATGACGCTGGGTGTTCGGGAGAGAGGGCAGGAACAGGAGGGGCTCGAGCTGTAACCGGGAGACTGAGAGCAAGAACAAGAACGAGGGAGACTGCTAATTCTGGTGGGTCCTCCGAGGTCGATGTTGGTCGACGGGCACGTGCTCATGCATGCCGTGAATCGAATGCAGGGTCCCTAGCGTTGCGTCGGTGCGTGGCCTCTGGGGACGATGGCAGGTGCTAGCACTCGTACTAGTGCTGGTGCTGGTGCTCGTACTGGTGTTGGTACTGGCGAGGATGGGGTGTACATAGCCGAAGGTCGGAGGGGCTGCAGCTCGGCCTCGGTGGTAACCCTCTCACACTGTCATCTAGAGGGTGGCCTCACTGTGGATGAGCTGGGTGCAAAGGACGTCCGAGTGCTCGTAGCTGGAGGTCAGGAGCATCTGTAGTTGCCCAATCTCCTGTAAGGCGTGGGTGTAGGTGACCGCTATCGCCTGAGTCAGCTAGACTTGGTGCGACAACCGGGGGTCATCCACCCTAGCCTCAAGGCCCTCCGAAAAATGCTCCCCATCACAGATGCGTGGGAAATAGGCAAAAGGGGACTACCGCACCTCTCCTCATGCAGTTGGCATAGGTGGGCTGCTGCCAGGCGCGCCACATCCTTGATAGTGTTAGCGCAGTGTTTCCGAGGGGCCCAGCTGGGATGGTGTGGGAGTTGAGTTCCCTGTCTCGCACATACAGGAAAACCTCCATGGTCCACGAGTCTCAGTCTTGGATCCGGGTCCTCCTGCCCCTAAAGATGGGCTGGCGACGGTACCCTAAGTGCTGCAGGAGCTGTCGTCTCTCCATAGGATAAGTGATCACATGGACCTACTGACAAAGTGCTGACTATCTACAATTTTGAATAGCAAGAGGTTAGAGTAGGTGAAAATATAAAGAAAGCAAATGAGTGAATAACTAAAAGGGATAAGTTAAGCAAGTAGTATGCTATATTTTGTCAAATTTTTCTTAATTTTTGAAAATAGGACTCAAGACCTAACAATGTGACCAGTCAAACTAAAGTTTCTATAGTCGTATGCTCTGATACAAGCCCTATCGGACATGCATTTTATCAACCCGAAATCCTATGTGATTTCCACCACACTATTCGCTGGATCAGTAGATAGTGCTCATAGATATATTGCTAGATCATTTCATACATGACAATTACCATACCAATACAATATCAGAGTTTCAAATAGATCACATTGGGTTGAGTTTACAATAGGGCCGCCAGACCAAATGTTTACATTACATCAAGTGCGGAAGCGATAATGGAGGCAATAGTGGTAGGGCACATCCCACCACAGGCAAGTGATTGAGACAACTTATGGGCCACCAAATTAGCTAGAGACCTAACTAATATTGGAACTACCCACATGTTAGCCTGGTCGGCTAGACTGAGGAGAGAGGCGAGGCTACTAAGGGCTACTCTAATTTCCACCGTCTTCGCCGCCTTCCTCCTTCTGGTCCTCATAGTAGACATAGTTACCTTGGTTCACGGACTCTGAAGGAGGGTTGAGACCAACGGTGAGCACACAACCATGCTCCGTGAGCTAACACACAGAATGCATATAATTATAGATGCAAGGCTAAACAATGATAGCTTGGGTTCTTTTATTTGCTTAAAGCGACATTTGCAATTATCATAATTAAAAGTTCCTACGACTTAGCATTTTAACACGTTTTAAAGAGACTAAATTGTGCAATATTTATAGCGGTGTAGGTTCCATCCACCTGTTACATGGTTCCATCCACCCATGCTATATTTTGATCATTAGGCTACATCCACCTTATTAACAACGCTGGAGTAAGTCTCTCCAGGAAAAAAACTAAAGTCAGGTTTACATCCGCCCGATAGTTTTTGTCCCACCCACAAAGATTTTGAAATAGATCTAACTTGAGCAAGATCCCATGTCTGCCCTTGATCGTGGGCACGACTGTTTGAATAGTTTATACTCTGTAGAGACTATATGTCTTTACCCATAAGAGACAATCGACCTGACAGCTCTACACGATTCCTTGGTCATGTAGATCGAGGGATCATCATGTAGCTTTTCGTAGCTACCTCGCCCCATTTCCAGTCCACCCTATGTGAGCTTGTCCCACGAGTAGTGGGTCTCATAAGTTGTGCGGGAAGTCATACCCCAACATCTAGACCAGCTGTACTACGACGTTTCCATAGATCTAGTGTAGCGAGTACACTTTCACTTTGAAAGGGGTCCCATTCATGCCGGACATTGGTTCGCGCATGCACTACTTCACTCCCCCACTGATGGAATGGCTCCGAGGTCTGGTAACCCTACTTGGCTCAGTTGCACTTTACAGATTTGTGGTTGCACTGTTTTACATTAAGAGGTCATCATAAGATTAAGTCCTTAATTCGTCTAGATGGTTCATACCACAAACCATAATTTCTCATCCGACATTGGCACCAACATCTCTTACCATCCGCCCAAACAAGTATAGTAGGATCTAGGGGTTTTGAGAGGCATAAATTAAGTTGTCACAAATTACCAGTCACTTACATCTCATGACTATCCCAAAACTAGTTTTCGTGTTTAAAGATATGGGAAACTAGTGCTCTAGACTTAGATAAGACTTTGCATGGCATTTAACTATGACTTATAGCTACCAAAATTAATAATATTATCTAGGGTGACAAGGTTTATGGATTTGCAAATATCAATAATGGCAATAACATAATACTAGATCGACAAGTGGGTGTTTAGCTACCTTACTAGTAACATACATTTGCATATAAAATAAAGTATGTAGTTTGTTAATTAAAATGAACATAATTCACATGAAATATAGGCTCAAAATAATCAAAATACTAACTCACCAGGACCAAAAGCTTGTTGGTCTTGCTAATCTTATGTTGCTTCAATTTGGGACTCGTTCGCGTCCTTGTGTAGGACCGAAATGGCAACAGAGGGGGGGTGAATGGTGCCTTAAAATTCTCCCAAAATTCAACCCTATCTTTCTCCGGAGCTAAAGAGTCGTGAAGAAGAAGATTGGTTGTTCAACGGAAAACTTCGAGAGAACAGAGGAATCTTTAGTTTAAGACCGAGAGGAAAAGAGTCAAAAGATCGTGGTCGAAATCTAGGAGAGAAACGAACATCATTTGGGAAATCAAACCGTGGTCTAAAGCTATCGGCAGAGAGTATCGGCAGAGTCTCTCCGCAGTGGTCGTGAAGACCGAGAGTAATCGCCCATGGTTGAAACCACCGATCGAATGTACCGTGATCGATATCGAGATTGCGCTTGTCGACCCGCTCGACAAAGGATGACAAGCGACCAACAAAGTATGACCAACGGTGAAGCGGCAGCGATCGAAAGATGAGTCTGGTCGGAACCGCCGTGGTCGTAAGCCAATGGGGATGGTCGTGCGATCAACGTGGTTGAAGACCGACTCGCACCTATAGCCGATTGCGGTCGCAGACACCTCATGTGACCGTGGGGCACACGACTACGAGATCTCGACCATCAAGCACTCGGAACCAAGGCAAAAGAAAGCGATGATCTATATCTTGATCGGTCGAACCAACCGACAATGACAATAAGTCGAACGTCGTGATTGGACCGGTCGGCGAGCGGTGCTTGGAAGCAAATAGAACGTGGTCGATACTTGATCGGAAATGACGAGCAAACGATAAGTACTACTTTTGTCGGAGCGACGACCACGGAGCAAATAACAACGAAACGATTTCACCACTAAGGAAGTGTTCGAGACCGGTTGAGAAACTTGAGATAAACAAACCGAAACTTGTATTCTCAAGTCGGACTTCCTTCGACCGATCTCCTCAAGGCGGTCGAAGCTAAAGAAGACGCAAAGTCTAAATACTGCAAAACCGAAAGCGAGAACCGGGCGCATGACCGAGAGACACGAATTTTCTCCGATTCGACCTTGCTTTCTGAATGAATCGCCAAATTGCCTTGAGCCGATTCTCTGCTCGAGCAAATCAAATATAAGCCAACTCTCAAAGGAAATACGAATGAACTAAAATGAAGAGATGGCAAATAAATCAATGAAAACATCTCAAGAACGACCTCTCAACCCAGATCACAAACACGCACCCATCTCATAGATAAACTCTAACAAGTACAGAGAGATGAGTCCTCTCAAATCATAACACGGAGGTTTTTGCAACCACTCCCACAGGAGGACAAGCTCTAGCCCTAGAGCTACACACACAGATACACTCCCAAGGGAGGGAGGCGGCCGCCTCCACGGCCTAGCCGACCAACTCTCACGTAACACTTGCCTCCCTCTCCTTTTATAGCCTCACACTGAGACTAACCCTAATGGATCCATCCATTAGTCCATACTGGGATAACCCAAAACCCCATCTAACACCGGGTTTAACACTCACTTTGCCCGCTAACTCAAATGCTTTGCCTCGCTATCCCAACAGACCCGCACTTTGCCCGTTAGCGCAATGAATCCACTTCTTTTCTCGTGTGCTTTACGGAGGGACAGCCTTCCCCAGCTTTGACATTTCTCCAAAATGCCCCTCCGCCTTCCGTGAAGCTTCCTCCACCGCTTTGTCATCCATGCTTGTCACCACCCGCACGACACGCGTCCTCTTCGACTTTTCACGCTGCTCGACCTCAACAACTCCCTTGTCTAGTCCCACCTCCTAAGCCTCACCAAGACATGTCTCCCAAGACTGCAACCGACCGATCGGACCTCCGACTCTTCCAGTCTAGTCTCGGCTCTATTCCGCCGCACACGACCGCACCCAACCTCCTCGACTGCCTCGACCTCGGCCCTCCACGAGCCTAGTCCCGGTCCTCCTCGTTGTTGCCCGTCGTGCTCAGCTCTGCAGCCCAGCTCGGTTCCTCGCCTCCCGCCGCAACCACCTCACCACCTCGATCATCTTGGCCTCCGACCGTCTCGACCTCAACACCTCCCGTGCCTAGTCCGGTCCTCCCACGCCACCATGAAATAGCTCAAGTCCTGCACCACACGGACAAGCAAACCGTCACATAGCACCGCACCAAAACACACGCACCATCAATGGTCACGCTCAACAAGATCTCGGTGCACAATCACGCAACCTTCTAGTCGTACACCCCATACGACCACTCGAACACTCAATTCATGAAGTGGTCAAGTCCTAGAAGACTTCTCAACAACCTTCGACCACACAAAGATGTCGTCACGATCATCTCAAAGCTCGTTACGACCATGCAGACACAAGCTACGACCATCACTAGCCGCTATGACTTTATCGCACAAAGTCTAGACCTCATACGAGCACTCTGTTGCACCAACCAGAGACACTCGAGCCCAACAAAATAGATTGCAACAAGACTGTCAAAATGATGAACCAATAAGTCCACAAGGTCCACAACATCACCGAAACCCAATCGACCGATTCCCATCATAATCGGACACCATATGTGCCCACACGACCGGTTTAATGAGCTCCATCGACCACGGTCGACATCCGCTAACGTGGTCGAAACAACAGCGCCAACGTGATCGAACGCCGATCTCCCAACGTGGTCGAAGACCCACGCGCCTGGCGTGGTCGAAACGCCAGGCGCCCAACGTGGTCGACGCTCCCAAGCGCTCAACGTGGTCGTAAACCCTGGCGCCGACTACCGATCACGACCAACGCGGTCGAAACTTCACAACGTGGTCGTAGATGGCCCTAGAGACCTCCGACCACGGTTATTTTATTGAGTAAGATACCGCGTGGTCCTCACGCAGTCCGACCGACTTCGATCACGTCCAAATTCACCGAGGATGCCGCAACGTGGTCGAATCGCGTACGTGGCCTCAGACCACGACCAACGTAGTCGTAGACTCCACAACGTGGTCGTACGCTACTCGACTGGTTCTTGATTTCGCTCAACGTGGTCGTATACCCTTCCGATCACGACCAACGTGGTCGTCTGACACTCGAAGGGTTTCACCACGACCAAACGTGGTCGTAAATGGCGGGGTGACCTTCGATCATGGCCAAATATTCCGAGGGCTCCGCAACGTGGTCGTACTCCACCCGAGAGACTTTCGACCACGGCTAAACTTGTCGAGAAGGCCACAACGTGATCGTAGATCTCCACAACAGTGGTCGTATAGCCTTCCCACCACTCGCTCAATGCCTCACTCGGTTTCAACTAAGGACAACGTAGTCGTAAGCGCCCTGGCGACAATTGTTAAGGCTTATGACTTTGCGTAGTCACTCAAACCTCAAAAACCAAACTCAATCTTTCTAGATCAAGAGTCAATTACTCATCACAACCATGGGGTGACCTCCACATGGTCTCACAATCTCCCTTGATGAGTATATTGACAAACACTGAAAAAGGCATGAAGATGAGTTTGTTTTTGAAAAGAAGAAAAAGAAAGAGAAGCAAAAGCCACACATGGTCTAAAAGAATGAAGAAGGGACTCAAGACCATGTTGACATAGAATGAAATGGAGCAGACAGAGAAGGATCAAAAATTTCTACAGAACCTCCAAATCACAAAGAAGGTCCAATCTTACTCATGAAAGCAGATGCTCACATGACCATTGTCATAGCAAGATGACCAAACATTCTCCCCCTTAATGCCTTTTATCCTTCTCCCATCCCTTAATACATTCTCCCATTTTAATGCCTTTTGCACCCTTAATGCCTTTTTCTATCCTTCTCCCCTTTGTCAATAAAGTCATCAAGATGCAAGGAAGAAACATATAGTATGAATGAAATGGAGTGCTGCATAGATTGATTTGATTTAAGCGATAGGAGCTATGGGAGTCATGAAGATTATCTAAAGTGACTTCACAGAAAATTATACCAAGCCATAAAAGGTGACAAAGCTATTTAGATCATAACAAACTATCTATTGCCAAGCTCAAGCCAAATAAGTCATGATCTTTAAATTAAATGGTTTGATTAGCATGTCGAGTCACCAAGATTATAGTCTAGAAGAAGGTATCCAAAAGTGAGTCAAGCCATGTCAATATTCTAAGTGGAACCAAGAAGCTATAGTTGAGTTAATTTTAGAGTGCTATAAGTTCAAAATGAGACATTTTGTTCAAGCACTAGATATCACAATCAATTCACTACTTGTAGTACTTTGGATACCACTTGTAATGAGCAAAATTAGCACATTCTAAGACTTTTCATAAATTAATGGTTGGCTCCAACCATTTTCACAAAGATTTGTTTTCTTAGCCATGTGCTAGATCTCAAGCCTTATGCGATCACTCCAAGCAATAAGCTTAAAGAGGTGATCTTGGTCATCCAAACTCCCCGAGTTCATGCCGAGTGCAATGGCAAGCCGCCTCATGAGAAAGAATTGGTGAGATCGGTTTTTCGCACAAAAGAGATCTTTTTGCATTTTACTTGAATTAGTTCATGAACAAAGAGTTAAAACTTAACTCATGCATCATTAATGAACTAACTTAGCTCAATCTAAACCTCAAAAAGATTCAAGACTCAACTTAGCCTATTCGACATGGCACGAATCAAGAGAGGATCACTAAAGCGGACTATTCACAAGATTGAACAAGACATGATTTGATTTAAGTTGTTCACATTTAATTAAGCTAGCATGGCAAGAGCTAAGCAACACATAGAAGGGCATGATAAATCAAGCTATCACAAGACATGGCAAGATATAAAGCATGATATAATGTCACATAAAGATAATATTCAGGGCACCAAAGACTGTACAGGCATTCATGTGAATGGTATACACTAAGGGACAAAAGACTGCACATGAGATGAACTCCCCCTGAAAAATAACCCGAACAGATAGAAAGGTAATGGATCGCGAGTAGGCTACGAGAGCGTAAAACAAAATTTTCTACCGCACACAAGAACATCATGCTTAAGGAGGGATCATGGATCGTTACCACTAGACGCCAGCAATGAAGAAGAGTTGGAGAAGCCGATCCAACCACGCGTCGAAGTAGTAGTGGAAGTAGTCGATCGTCCCGAACCGATCGTCTCCTCCACGATCAACCACACCACGAGCGGATCCAATCAGAGGTTGTTGATGCCGATCAACGCCAAGAACGAAAGCGGCGCCTCCACCGTATCCACACGTCCGGGGTTTGAACGCCGATCGCGAGTGTACCAAACTCATGAGCGGCTAGGGTTTGGCTCTAGAGGTGGCGGCTACGGATTAGCTCGGGATTATCGGTGCGTTCCTCACCGCCTCCATATATAGACCTCCTCACTTGGGCCTCGTGGACCGAGGCCCAATAGGAGTCTATCCGGATCTCTATCCGAATTGAGCCCATATCCGAATCACATTCGAATTAGTGTTCCAACCCGTTAAGTGTGCGACCACAGCAGGTTCACGATACTTGGTCGCGACCCGTAAACACCTTTCCGGTCACCCCGTTAATAGCGGCCTCTAGCAAGACATATTAACCCCAAAGTATACGTAAAGATCATATCACCAACACAGTAATGTTCTCATGTACTAATCCCTTTGCCTCACGATATAGATTAAGCTCAAGGCGAGACCGTGTCATCCTCTTAATAGCTCAATCACTCTCTCGATTCCGTGATGGATTATAAACTCGTGATTGACTCCTCAATCACCTTGGCATGGCCATGCACTTTCATAATCCATTACATCGAGGGGCCCAGATATCTCTCCCATAAGGAGGGGCAAATTCTATCTTGATCATTCACATCTCACTACATGTTTCATGGCAAACCCAAAGACTACTTTTATGACTACCCGATTCACGGAGTAGTGTTTAGTAGTCCCAAAGTAGCTACTACATCATGCCGGGAACCATGATGATCTCAAGTCTAAGGATTCCACATAAACACTACTTGAGACCAACCGATGACACATGGAATCTCTGCAGTGTCTCATGGCGGGTCTATCCAACATATGTTCACTAACACATGTCCATATTATTGATTTGGCATCTCCATACCATGATCCATGAGACATGATCATCAATCAATACATATGCTGATCTTTGAATCATATTTGTTCCTCATATGAAATATAATCAGGGATCAAATCCGTGTGTACTTTGCATATCTTAACATCGCCTCTCTCCACAATCTCGGATGAGATGAAATCGCCGTAGAATGTGCTTGGACTTACAGTGCGATCTAGGCTCCTTGGCTTGCGAATGGCTCCACCGTTGTCACAAAGAGGGTCCATTGGGCTGGAGGCACTAGCCATCACACCAAGCTCGAAACAAATTTCTTGATCCAAACAAACCTCTTTAGCGACTTGAAGCCGCTATGTACTAAACTCATTGTAGAATCAACAACTGTCTCTGCTTGGAACTCTTCCGACCACCGCACCGCCATTCAGTGAACACAAATCCCGATTGCGATCTAAAATCATCTTTGTCGGTTTGGAAGCTAGCATCGGTGTAACCATTTACAACGAGCTCTTCCTCACCCCATAGACGAGGAACACATCTTTAGTTCTTCTCAAGTACTTCAAGATGTTCTTTACGATAATCCAAAGTGACTTTCACCGGATCTCGACCGTATCTACTCGTAGCACTTAAAGCATACGAGACATCCGGACGTGTACAAAGCATGGCATACATAATGGATCCAATAGTCAAGCATATGGAATCGCATTCATTTTATCCGCTCATCGGTGTACTAGGACACCGATTCTTGCTAAGATTTATACCATGTGACATAGGTAGGAAGCCTTTCTTGAATCTCGCATGTTGAACCTTTTCAACACCTTGTCAATGTACGTATCTTGGCTTAATCCAATCACCCTTTTGATCTATCTCTATAGATCTTGATGCCGAATATATGCGCCTCTCCAAGTCTTTCATAGAGAAACTACTTTTCAATGAAGACTTATGATTCGAGCATAGGAATGTCATTTCCGATCAATAATATGTCATCCACATATAAGACCGTAAACACGAGTGCGCTCCCACTAGCCTTTTGTAAACACAGGCTCTTCTTCGTTCTTGATGAAACCAAACCCTTTGATTACTTCATCAAAGCGAATGTTCCAACTCCGAGATGCTGCTTTAATCCATAAATGGATCTTTGCGACTTGCATATCTTTCTAGTGATTGCGGATCGACAAAACCTCGTGGGTGTGTCATGTACACATCCTCACTCGATTTCCATTAAGGAAAGCTGTTTTGACATCCATTTGCCATATTTCATAGTCGAAATAGCGAGAATCGCTAGAATGATCCGAATAGACTTTAGCATTGCGACGGTAAAAAAGTTTCATCATAATCAACACCTTGAATTTGTTTGAAACCTTTGGCCACCAATCGCGCTTTATAGATGTGAACATTTCCATCTATGTCTATCTTTTCTTGAAAACCCATTTGCACTCAATGGTTTTAACACCATCGGTGGATCAACCAAGTTCCAAACTTGATTACTCGTGCATGGATTCAATTTCGGATCTCATGGCTTCAAGCCATTTCTCAGTCTGGTCCCACCATCGCTTCTTCATAGGTCTTAGGTTCATCGTTGTCTAACAACAATATATCCCGTTGTTGAGTAGTGAAGAACATGTACCTCTCGGTACACGACGTGACCTCTCGACCTACGTGGTGCGGTGTGTCCACAACAGTTTTTCAACAGTTTGTTCATCCTGTTGTGGTTCTCAGGGTGAAACGTTTTGGTGTTTCTAATTTCTTCAAGTTGCACCATGCTCCCACTATCCCTTCTTGAGAGAAACTCTTTCTAAGAAGACACCATGCCCAAGCGACAAACACTTTGCCTTCTTCTTGATTATAGAAGTAATATCCTTTCGCTTCCTTAGGATACCCGATAAAGAAGCATTTATCGATTTAGGACCGAGCTTATCGATTGTAAACGCTTTACATAAGTCTCACATCCCCAAATCTTAAGAAAAGACAAGCTAGGGCGTTGTCCCGTCCACATCTCATATGGTGTCTTTTCTATCGATTTTGATGGAACTCGCTTAGTGTGAAAGCGGTCATTTCAAGAGCGTACCCCAAAAAGACAACGGAAGATCACTGTGGCTCATCATGGAGCGCACCATATCTAATAAGGTGCGATTTCTCCGTTCAGATACCCCATTCCATTGAGGTGTTAGGGGCGGAGTCAATTGTGGAACAATTCCACAATCCTTCGATGATTACCAAACTCATGGCTCAAATACTCGCCTCCACGATCGATCGTAGAAACTTGATTGTCTTGCCTAAATGATTACGCACTTCATTTTGGAATTCTTTGAACTTTTCAAAGGATTCGACTTATGCTTCATCGGTAGATATATCCATATCTACTAAAGTCATCGATAAAGTTATGAAATCTTGAAAACCACCTCGGTCGTTGAGCTCATTGGTCCACATACATCAGAATGTACGAGTGCCAATAAGTCACTTGCCCGTTCACCTTGACCGGTGAAAGGTGCTTTTGTCATCTTGCCAAGTAAACAAGATTCGCATGTCTCAAATGATTCAAAATCAAATGAGTGCGAATACCATCTCTATGGAGCTTCTCTATGCTTTCTCATTTATGTGACCTAGCGGCAGTGCCAAATAAGCGTGGATTCAAATCATTCGATCGTTGCCTCTTTGTATTAATGTTATAGACCGATGACTCTTCAAGAGTAAGAACATATAACCCATTCACCAATGGAGTATGACAATAGAACATATCTTTGAAATAAAGAGAACAACCATTGTTCATAGATCTAAAGTCATAACCTTCGCTTGTAAACATGAAGCGAAATAATGTTCTTGGAAAGAGATGGAACACAATAACAATTATTCAATTCCAAAACTAATCACGAAGGTAAAGACAATGGCATGGTGCCAACACCACCGTAGCAACTTTTGCTCCATTGCCAACGCCAAGATCCACTTCGCTCCTCCTCAAACTTCTACTTCTTCTTAGCCCCGCAACGATTTGCAAATGTGAGCAACCGATCCGGTATCAAATACCCAAGAATCGAAGATGAAGTAGCAAGATTGATTTCTATAACATTTATACCGGAGCGAAGTCGTATTTCCTTCTTTTCTCAAGATCCTCCAAGTACTTTGGGCGCCTTTTCCAATGTCCCGATTGCTTACGTAGTAGCAATGCATCGAGCAGGGCCCTTCTTGACTTGCTTGGTCTTAGAACCGCCGCGATCTCATCGGGAGCTAACTTTCTTTGACCGCGCCTTTCTTTACATAGGGCTTGCCCTTGCCTTTCTGCATCATCATCACATGATGGCGCTTTTCTTAATGCTTTCCTCGGTGATTTTAGCATCCCATGCAACTCACCAAGGTCTTGTCCATGTTGTTCATGTGATAGTTCGAATGAATGGCTCAAAGCTCGAGGAGCGATCAAGAATCACATCGGTAGCCAACTCTTGGCTAAGGGGAAAACCAAGCTTTTCGGACTCTCAATGTAGCCAATCATCTTAATCACATGAGGGTCGACGGATTCCCTTCTGCAAGCTCGCACGCAAACAAGGACTTTGAAGTGTTGAACCTCTCACCTTGCTTGGTTCTCAAACATACCACGCAACCCCACAATGATATTGTAGGCATCGTGTTCTCATATTGCTTCGAAGCTCGAGAGGACATTGTGGCAAGCATGAGACAGCTCACATCAAGGTAATCATTCGTTTGCTTCTCATAAGCTTTCCGTGCGACCACGGTAGCATTATCGTGCAAGTCATCGGGATAAGGAGACTCAAGCACATGCTCCTTGCGCTCTTGCTTGAGAACAATTCTCGAGTTGCGATACCAATCCAAAAAGTTCGTTCCATTAAATAATTTAACAAAGATACCCCACTATATGTTTTGTAATCGTCTTCCCTCTAACGACATATAGTGGTCAAGATCCATGTTCATCTAAGTTCTAGTGAGCTTTGGCATCACCGCTAGAAACCTAGTGACGAGGTAAGCAACACTTGCTAATCACATCTTATGTGACTCTTGTTTGTTGGGTGGCATCCAATGCCCCACTCCCAACACCATGCCCCAAGGCCCAAATCTAATTTGATAGTCTTGTCAAGTAAACCAATACTATGCATGTGGATGTCCGACATCCACCCTATTAGATCAAGATAGTTGATGGTACTCGCTTTGGCACCTACCAAACAATGATCATGATTCTTATAGGCGCAAAGAATTGGAAGGGCATCAAAACAAATTCTTAATTTTTCTTGAGAGAAGCTATTCTATCATGAAAACTAACCCTTAGTTGGTATGGCATGAAAGAATAGTATGACAAGAAATAAACATCATATGCATATAATCACATTATCTTGTGAATGGTATGGCATTTTGTATCGTAGTGGTCGCCATCGCCATGGTTCCACGGTGATATTCTTCGCCACACTTCTTGTCCTCTTTGTCATCATGCTTGAAGCCTCCATAGCAAAGAACTAAACTATTACAACTAATAGGTAGCAAATGAATTACATGAGGAGCTCAAGCATCACAAGTCGACACGCAGTCGTTATACAATTAAAGAACGACCTCAACCCTACTGTGATTAATACGACACAGTGCCGCCAAAACACACATGCATCACATATGCATCTATGCCATACCATTCACATCATTCCTGCAAAAACAAGTTAGCGTAGAACATATTCTACCGCCACGACATGAATGTGTCTCTATAACAATCTATGCGTGTGTAGCGGCCCCATGGGTTTCGTGGCGCACGAAAACCTCACGAATTACATAGA
Source organism: Bonia amplexicaulis (assembly GCA_036346245.1). NCBI lineage: Eukaryota > Viridiplantae > Streptophyta > Magnoliopsida > Poales > Poaceae > Bonia > Bonia amplexicaulis. Next base: position 2,616,461 of record CM070745.1, read on the forward strand.
TCGCATCTATGAAATCGCTATGAAAATCTCATCGGCCGATCAAATCAACCCAAATCGAGCCATTCAAAATGTCTCAATTTTCATTAGATCAATCACATCAATCATCGCGATCGGTATGCTTGAGGAGACCGCAACACAAGACCTCGATCCGTTGGCTCAATCTCGATCGTATGCCGCTATTACCCGATGGTGTTACCGGTAGGTAGGGGCAAGTCGCGTACATCAAAGAAGGAGCACGAACTAATCTTTTGGCCACATGATGCTATCAACTCATACATATTCCAACCCCTTATGACCGATTGATCTAGTCCGTAATAGATCCAATCTATTACAACCGCATATCAACATATGCGCCGATCCGATCGCAAACTAAGCAAGATGGCTCGATACCACTATGAGATCGCGAGTAGGCTACGAGGCGTAAAACAAAATTTTCTACCGCACACAAGAACATCATGCTTAAGGAGGGATCATGGATCGTTACCACTAGACGCCAGCAGCAATGAAGAAGAGTTGGAGAAGCCGATCCAACCACGCTGTCGAAGTAGTAGTGGAAGTAGTCGATCGTCCCGAACCGATCGTCTCCTCCACGCGATCAACCACACCACGAGCGGATCCAATCAGGGTTGTTGATGCCGATCAACGCCGCAGCGGCGGCGCCTCCACCGGTATCCACACGTCCGGTCGGGCAGCCGATCGCGAGTGTACCAAAGACTCATGAGCGGCTAGGGTTTGGCTCGGAGGTGGCGGCTACGGATTAGCTCGGGATTATCGGTGCGTTCCTCACCCTCGCCTCCATATATAGACCTCCTCTTGGGCCTCGTGGACCGAGGCCCAATAGGAGTCTATCCGGATCTCTATCCGAATTGAGCCCATATCCAATCACATTGAATTAGTGTTCCAACCCGTTAAGTGTGCGACCACAGCAGGTTCATGTATACTTGGTCGCGACCGAAACACCTTCCGGTCACCACATTAATAGCGGCCTCTAGCAAGACATATTAACCCCAAAGTATACGTAAAGATCATATCATTTGAACTGTAATGTTCTCATGTACTAATCCCTTTGCCTCACGATATAGATTAAGCTCAAGGCGAGACCGTGTCATCCTCTTAATAGCTCAATCACTCTCTCGATTCCGTGATGGATTATAAACTCGTGATTGACTCCTCAATCACCTTGGCATGGCCATGCACTTTCATAATCCATTACATCGAGGGGCCGTAGATATCTCTCCCATAAGGAGGGCAAATTCTATCTTGATCATTCACATCCCACTACATGTTTCATGGCAAACCCAAAGACTACTTTTATGACTACCCGATTCACGGAGTAGTGTTTAGTAGTCCCAAAGTAGCTACTACGCATCTTGGGAACCATGATGATCTCAAGTCTAAGGATTCCACATAAACACTACTTGAGACCAACTGATGACATGGAATCTCTGCAGTGTCTCATGGCGGGTCTATCAACATATGTTCACTAACACATGTCCATATTATTGATTTGGCATCTCCATACCATGATCCATGAGACATGATCATCAATCAATACATATGTCGATCTTTGAATCATATTTGTTCCTCATATGAAATATAATCGGGGATCATTTAGAAATAGCAACATTTTGGCATTAAGAGTCTCATGAATAAGTCACATACTCATTGATCAATAATGATAATGTCTATTTCAAGGAACAAAGCAATGTATCATAAACATAGTATGTGATATATTCAACATCTCCATGTTGCCTCTAGGGCATATCACCAACAAAAGGGTCCAACTCCCCCTAGAGAAAGCAACTTGAGAAGAACCACGAAATTTGGCACAAAATTCAGAAAGAGGAGGTTCTGGCTCAAGGAGGTGATTCCCAAACACACACTATCCTCATGGTCTCTAGTCTATAACCTCATACCACGGGGCAAAAGCACACTATATCAATGCAAAAGACTCTAGTGGCCAAGAAAAGTCCAATCTAGGAGAAGAGAATCCTAGAGAACCAAAGTCCAAACTAGGTAGTAAATAATCCTAGAGAACCATTTGGATGAGAAGTGTGATCGAGACAAGTATCACCTAGAGTCGGTTCTGTCTAACCAATCGGACTCTTCCTCCCATTAGAACGAGATAAGCAGAGCAAAGCCAAGTAGAGGAAGCAAAACACTAAAGATCACGGAGAGCAAACCTTGGTTACAGTTGCTCGGGAGGTTGTTGTAGTGGTCGAGGTCGAATATGTGTCGGGACGAGGTCGTAGATGAGTCCATGGTCGCAGATGAATCCAAATTGAGTCCGACCATAGTCGAGATGATTACGGGGTCGCGATTGATCCGGGTCTAGACCGTGGTCGAGACGAGTCCGAGAATGTCGAGTCGTGTTCGGTGTGGTCGAACTCGCGTATGAGGATCGGTTGTAGTTGAGTCCAGTCGTGGCGAGTAGAGTCCGGATCGTAGTCGTGGTCGAATCCGCTCATGGTCGTGTATGGGTTCACCGAGAGTCCATAGTGTGGTCGTAGAAACTACGACGTGGTCATAAAGACCAGGGCAACTGTACCACTCTCCCTCATTCATAACCTCTGGATTAAACATAGGGGAACAATGGTGTCCTAGTACTGGGTAAATAATACGTGCATGGATCCATCTTGAGACAAATGACCACAATCGGTAGCATTACAAATGTATGAGAACACGCACCGCCACAAGCTCAATCTAGCCCTCATCAAAAGCATCTAGAACAAAGAAGCCTAGAGCCACCCAATACTAGAAGAAGCTTGTGACCTAACCACAAATCTCATGATATCTAAGCATAAGCACGGACTAATGCTACCAAGATGTCATACAATTTATTTCATGCCATAACAAAGAATAAGATCAAAGTATACAAGCATCACAATGAATCACAACCATACATATAGCGAGATGGCGAACGATCACGAAGCATATGCTAGCATGGATAAAAGCATGTATACTAGAAAGATACAAAGGCATGAATAAACGCACCATCATGACACAAAGAAACTATCCAAGATATACTCAAGCTCATCTTGTCCATACATATGCATACATCATGTAGACATACAACATGGCAAATCAACATCATGAAAAGTATGCTAACATGTATAAATAATGATGAATGAACATACGGAGCAAGATGTGAACCATGATAGATACTACAGAGCACAAGGTCATGATGATACTTGACTTCTAATGCACACATTCTACTTAGCTCATGAAGTCAAGTCAAAGCTTAAGCATGTAACAAATACAACAAGGTACATGGATACTTAAGCGACATACACATAAAGGCATGTCATGAAAGCATTGAGAGAAAACATGCCAAGATGGTACAAGTGAGCACATGAACAAGAACAACATGCCAATATGGTCAAACATGAGTATAAGGGCATGAAGGTATAGAGTAGCTCACAAAGTAGGTGGAGACGCCAAGCGTGAAGGTACATGCCTCTTGGAGGCCATGAAGTGGAGAACCAACAAATGTTCTAGTCACATGATCAAAGAAAGACTAGAACCCAATCATTCACATGTTCTCCAACCCGGCGTGGATACCTACAAATGACAAGTGCTTGGGAACCCAAGACTTGACACACTCACAAAAGTATGCAAGAAAACAAGATGTAATGGATGGTTCAAGCAAGAAGATCAATCCACGAGGCACGCCGCAAATGGACAACTCGACAAGTGAAACGAGTCCCACAATCGAAAGCGGTGAATACCTTTCTTGAAAGCACCAAGAAAGGAACCAACCAAAGCATCAAAGTAACTCATAACTTCTCCTCGCCAGATGTGCACACCTCGTTTAGGTGAACGAGGTCCACCATTTGAGAAACGGCGAAATCCTTCCTCGGACAAACACGTAGACAAAGATCAACAAAAGAAACAAGTCCACGATGTCGATGATGTCCATCCTTCTCACAAAATGAGCAATGGTGCAAGCGTCTACAATCGAGACAAGATCCAAAAGACAAAGCACCATTCTTGCTCGAAGAGAAGTCCTTGGACCAACCGAGAAGAGCCAACAAGAAATGCACTAGCCAAGAGCGAAGCAACTAATCAAAAGGCACAAGTGCAATCAACAATAGAACTATGCTCAAGGAAAGATCCACCTCTTAAATGAAAGAGGTGACAGGGACTCAAGATGAAGTGCTCGTATCATCGCACTACTCTTCTCAAAGTATTTTCACAATCTCAGAAGGTAAGACAATATAGGCCAGAGATGAGAATGCACGAGTTTAAAGATTGTCCTCTGTTTTCAGTTCTCGTCCGTCTGGTTGGGAAGCAGGGTATATCAAGACAGACCAATGTACCGAGAGCCGTGCGTCAAGGGAAAGCACAAGGTCGACGAATACTACTCTCGGTGCCGTCCTCGATGCGGTGACTAAACGGAAACTTTTTACGACCACGGGTTCTTGTAAATAACATCACCCTCTAACCGAAAAATGACCTCTTGTCGCAAAGGACATTATTGGCAAAACACCTAATAAGATTCAAAGGAAAGTTTACAAGATTCCTACTAGTTGCCAAGCTCCGGATCGGTTAAGATCAAATCTGAGCCAACCTTGCTCGATACCAATTGTAGGACCGAAATGGCAGCGAGGGGGTGAATGGTGCCTTAAAAATTCTCCCAAAAATTCAACCCTATCTTTCTCCAGTAGCTAAAGAGCTGTGAAGAAGAAGATTGGTTGTTCACTGGAAAACTCAGAGAGAACAGAGGAATCTTTAGTTTAAGACCGAGAGGAAAAGAGTCAAAAGGCGTGGTCGAAATCTAGGAGAAAGCGAGCAGTCATTGGGAAATCAAACCGTGGTCTAAAGCTATCGGCGAGAGTATCGGCAGAGTCTCTCCGCAGTGGTCGTGAAGACCGAGAGTAATCGCCCATGGTTGAAACCAATGATCGAGCAGCCGCGTGATCGATATCGAGATTGCGCTTGTCGGCCGTTCGACAAAGGATGACAAGCGACCAACAAAGTATGACCAACGGTGAAGCGGCGATCGAAAGATGAGTCTGGTCGGAACCGTCGTGGTCGTAAGCCAATGGGGATGGTCGTACGATCAACGTGGTTGAAGACTGACTCGCACCTATAGCCGATTGCGGTCGCAGACACCTCATGTGACCGTGGGGCACACGACTACGAGATCTCGACCATCAAGCACTCGGAAACCGGTGCAAAAGAAAGCAGATGATCTATATCTTGATGGTCGAACCAACCGACAATGACGGTAAGTCGAGCGTCGTGATTGGACCGATCGGCGAGCGGTGCTTGGAAGCAAATAGAGCGTGGTCGATACTTGATCGGAAAATGACGAGCAAACGATAAGTACTACTTTTGTCGAGCGGCGACCACGGAGCGGCGAACAACGAAACTGATTTCGACCACTAAGGAAGTGTTCGAGACAGTTGAGAAACTTGAGATAAACAAGCCGAAACTTGTATTCTCAAGTCGGACTTCCTTCGACCGATCTCCTCAAGGCGAAGCTAAAGAAGACGCAAAGTCTAAATACGGCAAAACCGAAAGCGAGAACCTGGAGGCGCATGACCGAGAGACACGAATTTCTCCGATTCGACCTTGCTCTCGGAATGAATCGCCAAATTGCCTTGAGCGATTCTCTGCTCGAGCAAATCAAATATAAGCCAACTCTCAAAGGAAATACGAAGGAACTAAAATGAAGAGATGGCAAATAAATCAATGAAAACATCTCAAGAACGACCTCTCAACCCGGATCACAAACACGGACCCATCTCATAGATAAACTCTAACAAGTACAGAGAGATGAGTCCTCTCAAATCATAACACGGAGGTTTTGCAACCACTCCCACAGGAGGACAAGCTCTAGCCCTAGAGCTACACACACACAGATACACTCCCAAGGGAGGGAGGCGGTGCCTCCACGGCCTAGCCGACCAACTCTCACGAACACTTGCCTCCCTCTCCTTTTATAGCCTCACACGAGACTAACCCTAATGGATCCATCCATTAGTCCATCTTGGGATAACCCGAAACCCCATCTAACACCGGTTTTAACACTCACTTTGCCCGCTAACTCAAATGCTTTGCTCGCTATCCCAACAGACCCGCACTTTGCCCGTTAGCGCCAAGAATCCACTTCTTTTCTCGTGTGCTTTACGGAGGGACTTCCCCAGACTTTGACATTTCTCCAAAATGCCCCTCCGCGCCTTCCGGAAGCTTCCTCCACCGCTTTGTTGTCCATGCTGTCAGCCCACCTGGCACGACACGTCCTCTTCGGCTTTTCCACGTCGTTCTGGACCTCAACAACTCCCTTGTCTAGTCCCGACCTCCTAAGCCTCACCAAGACATGTCTCCCAATACACCGCAATCGACCGATCGGACCTCAGACTCTTCCGAGTCTAGTCTCGGTCTATTCCGCCGCCTGACCGCACCCAACCTCCGACCGCCTGCGGACCTCGGCTCCTCCACGAGCCTAGTCCGGTCCTCCTCGTTGTTGCCCGTCGTGCTCGGCTCTGGCAGTTCCAGCTCGGTTCCTCGTCTCCGGCTCGCAACCACCTCACCCTCGATCATCTTGGCGTCTCCGACCGTCGGACCTCAACACCTCCACATGCCTAGTCCCGGTCCTCCCACGCCTCACCATGAAATAGCTCCGAAGTCCTGCAGCCACACAGACAAGCAAACCGTCACATAGCACCGCACCAAAACACACAGACCATCAATGGTCACGTTCAACAAGATCTCGGTGCACAATCACGCAACCTTCTAGTCGTACACCCCATACGACCACTCGAACACTCAATTCATGAAGTGGTGAAGTCCTGAAGACTTCTCAACAACCTTCGACCACACAAGATGTCGTCACGATCATCTCAAAGCTCGTTACGACCATGCGGACACAAGCTTCGACCATCACTAGCCGCTATGACTTTATCGCACAAAGTCTAGACCTCATACGAGCACTCTGTTGCACCAACCGAGACACTCGAGCCCAAGAAAATAGATTGCAACAAGACCGTCAAAATGATGAACCAATAAGTCCACAAGGTCCACAACATCACCGAAACCCAACCGACCGATTCCATCATAATCGGACACCATATGTGCCCACACGACCGGTTTTAATGAGCTCCATCGACCACGGTCGGACATCCGCTAACGTGGTCGAAACAATGGCGCCCAACGTGATCGAACGCCGATCTCCCAACGTGGTCGAAGACCCACGCGCCACAACGTGGTCGAAACGCCAGCCCCAGCGTGGTCGGCGCCCCAAGCGCCAGCGTGGTCGTAAACCCGGCGCCGACTACCGATCACGACCAGCGGTCGAAACTTCACAACGTGGTCGTAGATGGCCCTAGAGACCTCCGACCACGGTTATTTTCACGAGTAAGATACCGCGTGGTCCTCACGCGGTCCGACCGACTTCGATCACGTCCAAATTCACCGAGGATGCTTGCAACGTGGTCGTGGCGCCCTGTGGCCTCAGACCACGACCAGCGTGGTCGTAGACTCCACAACGTGGTCGTGCGCTACTCGGTGGTTCTTGATTTCGCTCAACGTGGTCGTATACCTTCCGATCACGACCAGCGTGGTCGTCTGACTTTCGAAGGGTTTCGACCACGACCAAACGTGGTCGTAAATGGCGGGGTGACCTTCGATCATGGCCAAATATTCCGAGGGCTCCGCAACGTGGTCGTACTCCACCCGAGAGACTTTCGACCACGGCTAAACTTGTCGAGAAGGCCTGGCGTGATCGTAGATCTCCACAAGTGGTCGTATAGCCTTCCACCACTCGTTCAATGCCTCACTCGGTTTCAACTAAGGACAACGTGGTCGTGGCGGTCTGGCGACAATTGTTAAGGCTTACGACTTTGCGAGTCACCAAACCTCAAAACCAAACTCAATCTTTCTAGATCAAGAGTCAATTACTCATCACAACCATGGGGTGACCTCCACATGGTCTCACACCTTGATTTCTACTCGGAAGAAAGTAATGAAAAGCAAACCACAAACAATCAAAAGCAAACAAATATTAAATAAAATTCAAATAAACTCCAAATTAAACAAAACCAGCTCCAGCAGAAGGATCTTGATTTTAAAAAATTTTAGAAACAAGTTTCATTGAATTGGAGCTACAACGAGGGAGAACAAGTCTTTTGAAGTTTAGAACAAAAATTAATTCAAGAAAAAAAGAGGAGAGAGATTACTGTCACCGACATTAGGGCTCGTGAATTTTAAATAAAACTTTGAGTTAGTTTTAGTTTAAAAGTCTTAGTGAATGACATGTGGGCCCATGAGTTATTTAAAACCGGGTTTAAGAGATTTTTAAAGTCTGTGGGCCCTACTGGTCAGTCACTGCTTAGCCGAGGTTAAAAGGGTCATTAGCCCTTAATAAAAAAATCTTAGTAGCTAATGGCACAGCTGCACTCTTCTTCCCCGAGAGCGAGGCGAAGCTTGCCGACGGCGGAGGAAAGGGCGGCGGTTCACGATTATGGTCAAAATGGTTCGGCCCGTGTCTTGCGCACCTTTGGACGAGGTCACGCTGGCCGATTTGGCCATGGTGGCCACGGGCGTCGTGCCTCGGCGGTAGTGAAACATGGCACGGGGCGCCATGGCGAACTACTCTACCGGAGCTCGATTAAAGGGAAGGGGAGATTCTATGGAAGAGAGGGGTCTCACCGAGGAAGAAAGGAGGGCTCGAGGAGGCCGGGGGTGAGCTGTTGACGACGGCCCGGGCGGTGGAAGAGGGGGTACGGCGCTGGGGCATGGGGCATCGGCATGGGCTAACACCGGGGATGGCTTCACGGTGATAGGAGGGTGCTTTCAGTGGCAGGAATCGGCTGATGGAGTGGCGGCGCGCTTGGGCGGTTGGACGCCAGAGTTGGAGGAGGACGAGCTCACCGGCGGCCTGTAGTGAGAGGTAGAGCAATTAGGCTCAGGGGGAGAGAGAGAAGGGAAAAGTGAACTTGGTGAGGGGTTTAGGGGAGCCCGGGGTCCACCGAGGAGAGCTGTCGATGGAGACGGCCGCGGTGGAGTGAGCTCGGGAGCAAAATAGAGAAGGAGAAGGGGAGTGGCAAAGGCAACGAGCTCAGCGCGGCCTTTCATAGGCAGAGGAGGGAAGGCTGGCGTCGTGGAGCCTTGTGCGGCGGTGTGACGGCCGTGCGGGTGGCGTCGGCTTCGACGTGGCTGCAGTGCAGGGTGTCGTGGCCGAGGCTTCGTCACAGTCGTGTGGAAAGACGGCGAGGACTACGGAGTGTCACGGCGCGGGGGAGAGGCGTGCGATGCTGGACTTCCGTGGCACGGCGCGACACGGGATGGACGGCCAGGCGGGAGTTTTGTCGGCCGAGAGGTGGTAGAGAGAGGTGTAGAGGGGGCGGGTGTTTGCCGCGACCGAGTGAGGCGGGCGCAGCCTGCGCGGGGAGGCGGAGACTGGGGAGGGTCCTTCGCGCGGGGCGACGGGAACCAGGGGAGCCGCCCATGTGCGCGCGAGAGCCAAGGCGGGCGCAGAGGTCCGAGAGGCGTCGCCGTCCTCGAGTGGTCTACTGGGCGAGCCGGCGTGTGCGCATGGGCGCCGGATTACGGCGGTGCAGCGCACGCACGGGGGAAGCGGAGACCGGGGGGCGTGCTTTGGCCCAGCGGTGGCAAGGGGGAGGAGTCAGCGGTTGCGGGGGAGCCGAGACGGGAGGGGACGCGGCGGTGCAGGCGCGGGACCGCGACGGCGTAGGTGCGGCAGGACCGGACCACGGCGAGGCAGTGCGCTCGGAGTCAACGAGAGAACAGGGGCAGGGGCAGGGAGAGGAGGGAGAAAGGGAGAGGCACGGGATGGGCCTGGGCGGCCATGGGCCGATAGGGGAGAAGGCCAGGAGAAGAAGTGGGCTGGAGGCCCAAGAAGATTTGAATGCTTGCAAAATTTTGAATTCCCACCAAATTGAGAAGAAGCTTTGAAATTCAAACTTAAATATTTGAAATTGAATTCAAAAACTCATAATTGCACAAGCACAGGCTTATCCCTGAAAATGGGATGTCACAGATATCCACATGTATAATGGCCAAATACCAATGACCTCTTATCCTTGTACAGATCACAATTAATCATTGTAATTTTGAAGTTCCAACTTTTTTTATTGAGTGAGAACAATTGGTTGGCAAAGCTATTTGTGAGACTTCGACAGTTTACACTTTACAATGTAGTCCACATGTCCGAATAACTGAAAATGAAGAAATAGCTCACCAACATGCAAATCAAACTCTAGCCAAACAAGTCCGGTGCCGTCCCAATTGGACTCGCCGCTGGTAGTTTTTTCAACTGAATTCTTTTAAAAATATTTACACAGATGGATATTTCATCCTCTTTAACATTAGTCACCTAGGAGCTCCCTGGAAAAATATGCAAGCTAGCCAAATGGATATACAAGAAATCTGACAGTGCCAAACAGAATCACAATTGAAGATATCAACTTCACCATTACTAACGAAAATGATACAAGGTCATGAGTGCAGATGCCAACCTCACCACCTTCCAGGTCCTGCCATCAGGAGAGCAACCTCAAACTAGTACTCCTTTAAAAGTACAACCAGCTAACTTGATATATTTTGCAAGGATGTTTTTCTGGAAAGAACAATTTTGCATCAAACTACATAGACACAATAGTGCTAGCAAAGCAATCACTTGTAGTTTTGGATTATCTTAGAAAGAGATGAGTATGTGCCAACACCGGCACAGCAGAGCCCAACAGCAATGATGAACACACATAATACTACCTGCAAGAATAAAAATGTGTGGTTTAGTAAATGCCATATTTCCCAAATTTTGAACTTTGAATCTTCAATACTATTATGCCAAAGGCCTGATCAAGAATACTGACAAGGAATTGTGGTACAAAATTTGCATATACAAAAGTAAAGGCTGATGATTTCATGCTGAAAGATTCAGAGGTTAAATGAGACAACAATGATGCCAAATGCAGCGAATATCGTTGTACTGTTTGAACAAGACAAAAGAAGTTAATTGAAAATCCTGAAAACCATTAATGGGAAAGCTATGGCACTTGATTTATTTGTGTAAGTATATGAAAACAAAATACATGTTTATACCTGATACCAATTCACTGTACTCCTAAGGATGGCCAAAAAGCAAGCACATGGTAGAATATAGGCCTAGAAACCAAAAAATATATATCAGCTACCAGCCTTCAACAATAAATAACGTACCAAATACTTCAAAATTCTGAAGGAAATAGAAACTTACCACAAACATGGTGAGAAAAGACCCAACAAGGGACATCACAAGTCCTGCAGAGGCTCAACAACATTGATTAAAGCAGAAAGTCAAAAACAACAAATAAGTAAATTTCACATTTATTTGTACTAGGTTTAACTGAGGAATCATCCTTGTCTTTAACCGAGAAAAATTCTAATGATGAAATAAACTTACCAAAGAATGGAACAGATAGTGCAACAACAAGGGAAGATAACACTAGCGCTGATCTGAGCATAACTATGTTTGGGTATGTCTGTCGATTCGGAGGTAGCAGCTCCTCCACACTCAGGGCGAGAGGAGTCATGGTAAGTGCATATGTGGGTATTAGTTAAGGACGGAGCATGTAACAACGTCAAAACTATGGAACAACATATATACTCCCTCTGTTGTTTTTTTGTAAAGCATCCACACGTTTCGAGATTCAATGTTTGTAAACTTTGATCAACAAATAGTTCAACAATACATAGATTATGTGACACAAAAGTGATACCATTAGATTTGTATTTGAAAGTGCTTTCTTATTATTGTGATTTCATAGTTATTAACAAAATATTGTAGAAGAAACCATCAAAGTTTCAACTTTGGAGACCACACTAGGTCAAACCGCGCCTTATAAATTAACGGAGCGAGTAGATCACAAGTTGAACTAAATATGATTTTTTAAATCTAAACTAGAAATTTTGTTGTTCCTCAAAGGTGGATTGATTATCTAGATTTTGAGAACTAGGGCCTTCAATTTGTTCGAGAATGGTAATGAGGCATGCAGCATTATGCGGGGGAGGAGAATTTATGATAAGATTTAGAATGTTAAGCATTTGAAAATAAAGGTGTAAGAAAAGCCAAAATAACACACTCAGGATATTTGGTTATTGGATTTGTCACCTGCAAGAAAAGCCAAAACGCAGGATAGAATTAGCCAAATAACAGTATTTAGTATATGAAGCTGTAAAACGTGCTAAGGAGAATACCAAAGATGAGTACGAAACAAAGAGTCATACCATGACAGAACCTAATTTTAGAGATCAAGAAATGTACTATGTAAACTTTTGCTGTAACTCACAGCTTGCTTTACTAATTTAGACAAGAACAATTACCGTAGTCCAGACGGCAATCTTGGAAGCCACAAGATTTGGGGGTAAGTTCAGTGTGAACTGAGACTCTGTAGATTCACCAAACATTATGTATCCCATAACCGCAGCACCAGCGAACAAAACAGTAGATAGTGCAATGCTGTCAACAAACATAAACCCAGCTTGAGATCATGAATCACCCAGAAATTTTACAGCTTATATACAGCTATTCTGGTGTTGTTACCAGGTGAAAAGAACAGCAGGGAACTGGTTGCGTTTCTTCAGAGAAGAGTAGATGTTAGGGAACACTCCATGTCCTGAGTAGCAGTACCCATACAACCCAATGGCAATGGGGATTCCTGGGAGATTCAGTGCAGTCCCTTCACTCTTGACACCAATGTGATCGACAAGCCCGACCCAGAACAGGCAGGATACAATGATGATAGATGCAATGACTCCTCCAGCTACGATCACAATCACAAGATGTGATCCGATTCAAGATTACCTTAGTTCAGTTAAGTCCAACTCACACAAATATAATTGGTGAGATGAAGGATATAAGCAAGGAGTGAATTGATACCTGAAATGAAGCTTAGGCAGCTGAGGTCGCGAAGCCAAGTTGTCGGCATGACAATAAGAGCAGTCAGGATTGCGAATAACACATGTGAATTGAGGGTCAAGCTCCCTATGGTTAGGTGCGCGTTGGGGAACAATTTTGATAAATTGTCACTCTCTAATATCAAATACTCAATGCAACAGGCCTGCAAGGAAATATTAGGACCACTTAGTATGTGGGAACTAAATGTTTATAAAGAGCAACATGAGTCAAGTCATTTGTTTTACAAAAATTCCTGTAGTTTAGAGAACAAAAGAGTTTTCGGTACCAAAAGACAGTTCCGGTGGTTGCTATTCAAGTGTTTGCAACTTTGTTTATTTTTCATGTTGATTAGATTCACTTCACTGTATCCAATGTAGTATTAAAAGAGCATCTAGTAATTTATTTGTCACCGTAATGTTTCCAGAACATGAACCATTATGCTAAGATAGTAAGACTCAACAACCCCAATGGTTCATAAGAAGTACTTACATACAGTTCCATGTACAGGATAACCTGAAGGTGGCAAAGACACAAGAGAAGAAGAGTTAGCACAAGACCATCCATTGTACTACATACTGAAATGAAAACAAACTGACAGTTGGGCATCAGATGTGGCAAAAATATACCGAGACGATGATGCGGCCAGCAGTGCCAAATGCTGCGTGACCAATGTCCGGGTAGGTCTCAAGGCCTTCCTTGCTGTCCAGGCAGCGCCGCAGGAGTATACCTGTGTACCATGCCAGCACGGCCAACACAGCCAGTATCACTAGTCCAAGCCAGCCACCTTGCTTGACAGCATAAGGTGTTGATAGGATCCCCACACCACACAGGACATTCACTCCTGGATATGACAAATAGGTCATTCAATGGAGGCAGCAAGAAAATTTAGTTTTGGTGCCTCTTATGACAATGAAACAAAAACTATAAGTGAGAATGACAGTACTGTCAGTTTATTATGCACTATTTCTTTTCATTGCAATGGACAAGAATTAGTCTTTTGTTACAACTGCATACTTCAGAAATTGAGCTGTCACAGATGAGCTGAAGCTGCCAAATCAAACGTACTAGTTCAATTGGGTACTACCGGAGAATTAAATTTCTATTTTACATGATAAGGATCAAAACCTCAGAAACAAATACAGTAGTAATAACTCTGTGTAGAATTCTCTTTCAGATGAAAAGAAACATAAGTAAACAATGCTGTGAATTTTGGTGAAATTATAGTTCAAAACCGCATTAAGCAGAGGGCAGGATTTAGGTGCACTGATAACCTTTCAATTCAGTAGCAACAACCTTCAGATTTTTATTTTAGCATGAGGTGTCCCGTGTGAATGGAACGGCTTGTCCGCGGGAAAAATTGATCCAGATTACTCTATCGTGCATCAAAAAGGTGTTGCATCATAAGTTTATAAGGCTATCCAAGTTTTAAAAGTTCTTCTTTAGGTTCAGTAGAGATTGTAGAAATCCAAAGAAAAGTAGCAGGGAGAATATTTTAACGTAACACGTTATACACCACAATCGAGCTTATGTTACTTATGCTGAGCCTTTCTGGTAACTGTTTAGGATGGAATGGTATACTGAAACTGTGGTAATAATATCTCAAAACAAATACTTGATAGAGACATCTTGTGACAGCATGGATCGGAATCCACATGAGCAGATGCTCAAGGCCTAAGTTTTTCAGCTTTGCTATTAGTATATTGCATGATTTGATTAGGACAAGGTTTCCCTTTCTCCTCGAGAAAGACAGATCTTAATAATTATAACCCAATTGTCCATGTTCCTGTCACATGAATGTACTGACTCATCAACCATGTGATGCCTCCATCATATGGAGACCGAGAAGAAAAGGCCCAATTGGTGGACCTGTGATGTGGCATGACAACAGAGGATAGATAGTAACAAGAAACAGAATATGATGAGCTGATTGACATTTAGAGTGATAGTACACAAGAAACAGAATATGATGAGCTGATTGACATTTAGAGTGTTATATTAACACTAGCTACTTAGTGAAAATGGCTCTGAACAGAATCTGTACACTGAACCTTGATGTTAGCATGTGGAGAATGTGTCCAGGTTCAACAAATATGGCATAATGTGAAGAATTACATGCATAAAAATTGGGCAATATCACAAAGAATTATTTTGTTTAGTACCATTGCAAAGATCACGGAGTTGGAAAATACATCGCTTGTGAGAATAACATGTGAGATCCGGAACCACCTGTCATTGATACATTAGATGGTATTTTTTAACTCCACGATTTTTTCGATAGTACGGAGCAATATTGCGCAATGGCAAATGGTATCCTGTAGAACTGCACTGCTGAGACTAATAATTGAGATCCCATTCTCAGGTTGTTCTCAAGGAACAATGTATATAATATCAGGAGAGTAACACATCCATTTATCATATCATGTAGCAGTGATAAATAACTAAAGTGAGCATACTAAGTTGCAGTTGAATCTTTTAAGTTGCCAGCTGCACTATTCAATCCATCTCAACATGATGACCATCCAGTGTACAGTCCATAGTTACATGTAATAAATTACGAATGGCTTTACACTAGATTGTTATGACCTTTTTTTTTCTACCATGAACATGTTCTTCACTCTTCTATGGATGACAAAATACATTAATAGCCAAATTGGTCAGTTATGTACTCATTAAATGCTGAATTATTTGACTCATTGATATACTCCCCCATGCTGCAAGCCCTGCTGGTAGCGAGTGTCATGAATTTTTTGATGGAGAAGTTTGACCTGATAAGTTTTCTATTTTCTTTATCATGTTTTTTTTGCTTTTCCAGATGGTGGCATGACATGATGTGTCCACAGATTGCACCACAGTAGCTAAAGAACTAGTTAATGCCAATAGCTAAAGAAAGCAATGCAGCATCATTTCGTTCCTTTTCTTTCTGCGAGAAATGCAGCATCATTTCGACTCCTCAGATCCATGCATTGCTCCGAAAGCCCAAGATCAATAGACCTTGTGTGATACGTACCGTTCATGACTCCCTGAGTGTAGGAGCACTGCCGGTACGGGCCTGCCTCGTGATGGCCAACCACCAGAGGCTTCTGGTCCTCGGGGATCCTTTCCAGAGACGACGGCTTCCTCGACGGCAGGAGGTACTGAGAGCTCTTCCGGGCGTCTTCATGGTGCTGCTGCTCGTCGCCGACGCCCGCCGCGGTGGTCGGCGGCAGGAGCGGCTTGATGAGATTGGAGATGATCTCCGGCGTCTTACCACGGAACGAGTTGGTCAGGAAGGAGCTTGACAGCTTGGTCAGCGATGGGGAGCCCAGGAAGCTCAGGTTGGGTGAGTGCACGCTGCTGTACATGTCAATGGACTGCCTGTTCATAGAAGGGTAAAGCTTTATGTTACCGAACATGTTACATAGAATTGAGTTAATTGGAATATAGAAATAACTAGCTAAATTCTCGTATGTTGCTACCAATAAAAATGATATTATTTTAACACATTGAGTGATTAGCTTGCTCGAACCACGACCTCGGTCGCGTCGTGTCTCTGCATCCTTGGATTTGCCGTATACCTAGTAGAGTTCAGTTGCTTATTTTTATTAGAAAATCTTTAGAGCGGTGGAATTTGTATTTTTTAGTAGATTATTTTTTTTCTAAATTTATTTAAAAGTTTTAAGAGGTGCAAAGTGTAGTAGGAAGGGATAGAAAGACCACCATCATCAACTCTTTTTTTTAAATAGTAAAGATTATAGAGCTTGTACTAATTAATTAAGAACAAGATCTGACCAGGTATATTTCAACTTGAAAAGTTTGTTAAGATGCAGAACTAAGCTCTTGAAACTACATACTCTTTTTGTTGCAGAGAAAATAGTGTACTAGGTGCCGCATCAGTTGATGAGTATGAGCCGCGGTAAATCCGAGTTAGATTAGGGCCAACTTCTTCTAACTTTTAGTTTCTAGCATCTTGATTTCATCTTTTTTTTATATTTTTTATTTTGTATCATCTGTTATAATATAATTTTTTTTAAAAAACTAACAGTCGTTGCTGTATAAAAAAGATCAAAAATCACATGTCACAAGCCAGTTAAAACGAGTAGTAGAAGTTATCATGTGTTCCTTACGGATCTCCAACAGATTTGACTCGGCTTTCGAGTTTAGGACTCAATCTGTCTTATCCCACACAAGGCCTCCTGTTTGGAAGAACAGATAAGACCGGTTGAGTTAGCCACGTCGGCAGACCAAGGCACCCGGGACCACGTCCACAGAGACATTTCGTAACCAATCAAAACTGTACTCGTGACACACCAGCAGCAGCAGCAGGCCACGTGTCAATGGTACTCGTATCGTACAGCTCGATCCACACGTTCTTCTGCACGTGTCCTACCCTAGAAACACCAAGTGGCCATCGCAAACCCAGGAGCGGCCACTTATATTTTTTTAGAATAATACTTATATATTATTTTTTTATTACACGAAGATGCACATGCACATATACTACCATACACCCAGATCAGGCACGAGTACGTCTTTTAGTACACATATAAATAGATAAAGATCTATGATAAATTTATAATCTTACAAAATTTTTATTAAAACACACTCGTATATATATATATATAATAGAAAAATACAAGAATTTGAACTATGATACAACTCCATCATCCACCAAAAGATACACGTGGTGTTAATCTGAAAAAAGAGCATAGAGCGTTAGCGCTAGAATTCGAGTGTCAAAATTTTTTATTAAGACTGTTCGTTTCAACAATTTAATCTAAAAGTTGTAGTTGTTCAATTGAAATATTGCCATATTTTTTTGGATGTATAGGTATCATTTGAATGTTTTTTTAATAATCATCTAAATTTCGGACCGTTGGATTAGAGATCCAACTGCTTCTTTTAGAGGAAGATTTTTTTAAGGAGGCGGAGAAATTCGTGGCCGTGGATTTCTAATCTAATAATCATAAATCTGGATAATAATTAAAAAAACAACCAGATATTATTTATCAATATTTTTTTTAAAATTTTACAGTACCAAAAGTTGCAAGAAAAAGCAATTGACAACACGTTACCGAAAGCCACGATGCACTCTCCAGAAAAATCGAAAAAGAAAAAACCCTGGACGTGGCTGCATCCTGCAGCTAGTTACCACCAATGACCAACCTGTAGCTCTGCGGCCATTGCTGGGTGTAGGAGCTGGGCTGGCTGCGGCATCCGCTGGCGACCCGAGGGCTGCCACACGACGACGAGGAGTCCGACCCGTCCGACTCATCGCCGCCGCCCCGCTTCCCGTCCTCCACGGTGGCGTCCTCCTCGTCGCTCTCGATGATGAAGCTCCGGTCAGATACCGAGTTCTTCATCTTCCCCTAGCTACCAGCCTCTCCGGCCACCTCCTGCTTAATGGCAATGGAGACAGAGAGGGGTGTGTGTGTGTGAGGAGGAGACGGGGAGAGGGACGGGTTTATATAACGGCGAAGCGGCTGCTTTGGGCGATTCCGTGGTGGTCACAGGGGAGATCCCTCCACCGTGGCTAATTAAGCAGGTGAAAACAAAACAACCATTTGGTGTTATTAGCGCAGAGAAGAAGTTTGGGAAAGGACAGTCGGACCTGTCTGGCTGGATGAAGGGAAAGGAAAGAAGAAAGATGAGAGATGGGTGCAACAGTGGTGGTTCTTTTGGACTGTAATTTTTGGTTTATGGTTTTACATTCTAACTGTTTACAAGAGACAGTATATAGAAAAACAGTCACATGCGATTTTGGTCGGTATAACTAAACTCGGTACAACGTCTACCACAATATATCTATAGACTTCGTCTTAAAACATACTATTTAAAAGCTAGTTACTGTAGCAGGAGTGATAAGCTAAAGCTAAAGCAAAAAAACCCTAGTCCATAAATAAGTGAGATGGAGTACAACAATAATTAATTGCCAAATAAAAGCTGACAAAATTTGTATTTGATGAGGATTGAATAAACAATTAAATACGACTTTAATATGTAATTAAAGCTTTAAGCTATCGTGATCATATATCACTTAAAGAAATACTGTCCAAGTACTCTTACTCGGAGGATTACTGCCTGTGTACTCTGGTAAGAGGATTACTACCTGATCAGCCACTACTCGGAGATCCTATGATGTGATAAATGAACTTAACTTCAGACAGTCTTCTGTGTAGTGAAATAGGGCAAGTACGCTACTAACCCCAATAACTGAACAACGATTCGGCCATTCGCCTCTACAACAATCGTCTCGTGGTTGTTGTTACGATCTTCTCCCACTGACAAGTAACTAATCAACAGTTATTTATCAGATCTCTCTCACTGACAACAACTGCTTGCTTGGCTAGACTTGAGGAATTCACAAGGCGTATGTTCTAATAGGACAACCAACACATCTTTAGCGCTATTTAAGCCTTAGGGAGAAGATAAATCAATTAAGAGAAAAAGAGACAAGATCAAGCACTAGACGACGGAGACAAGAAATAGCAAAGTTAAGGCTAGTAACATCCCCTTTGTAATTGCTCTACGAGAGTATGCTGTAATCCCGAGATAGCAATGAAGATAGTCATCTTTCACCTTTTCAATCCTTTTAAGAGGCTTAGTTTTTCCCTACAATTCGTAAGATCAATGATTTGATCGTTGACAGCTGGCATCGTCTATGGGGAAGAATCACCGAGCCGCTCAAAGTTCTCATCAACATCATCATTCTCCCATGTTTCTGTCGACATCGCCTATGCGATTATAGTAGGAACCTAAGATGAGGAGAATTGGTTCGATTTGGTAGACTATGCCGACCTCGATATGGACACATGTATCCCGTGTTATGGAACACGATGCCTCCTCGTCATCATCCTGTATCATAGGGTTACTAGTGCTTGCACCTAGCGAGGTCGATCGGATGGAAGAAGACAAGCCGCCTCTGTCATCAACACTTCTAGGGGAGTCAGGAGTCCCAACCTTGTCGGAATGCCAAGCACCACAACAAGTCTGACACATTCGACCGAAAACATGACTCCAAGTATGCAATGCCACGATTCGAGGGTTAGAGTATTCATAATTCGATCATAAGTGGCTGCTATTTGCCAACAACTCCTACGCATTATGAGAGCCGATCAACACCTAGTCATGGCATTGATGAAATTACCTCAGTAGAAAACTGGGCGAAGACGATTAACACTCACCATACGGATTGGTAATTCACCAAATCAGGTTGAGTCTACCACACAGTTCCCCAGAAACCGTGGTCTCTAATCGTTCTCCATCATGGAAACTCCTTGTTGAAGCGATGGAAGGCTCTCCTCAGTTTCAATGGGATTTCTATGGGAATTCTTGCTTGAAGCATTAGGTTAATACAATTGGTGATTCCACTGTAAATACTATGCATGACTCTCCATGATAGATCCCCCACGATCCATTGGTCAAGATGGTACAAACTCACATCGCCCAGAGGAGTAAAAATAATAGAATTGGTGGACATCGAGCACCTAATCTACCTATTCCTACATCCACGTTTGCTAAGCCACGTGGAGTGAGCAAAGAACTTGGGGTGAAACTCCGGTCATCGTACTCCTTCCACCTATAGTAACGCTCTAAGACCTTTGATAACTATTCAAAATTTCAATGTGTCTATGATATTCTCAACAAGCCGGACTCTGATATAGCAGAAACCCCGAAATATGCCTAAGTTGTAGGTCAAGTATCGGAGATCCTCCAGTGAACCATGCAGCTCACAGAGATGTATCAGGAGCAAAGGTAGTCATAGAGCCAAACCTTGACTTCCTCTATGCATTCCTCACACAATAGAAGCCAATGGGGTTAGACTGACAATCATCTGTCAGTAAGTACAAGACTAGCTCAAAGATTCTGATAAGGAATTTATGAGGGAAGAAGGCTCTTTAATAATGAAGCAACCCATCCCCCTCATCACGAGGGATGAAACCGAGGGCATAGTCCAGGTGATCTATGACATCATCTTAACCAAACATCTGGTCGAAGACACCAAATGAGTGTCCATGACTGGATTGGGGCACTAACTCCCAACTACGACTATCGGAGGAACATACCTCCGATAGATTACAATTCAACTCGTTTTGAGAGAAGGCACCATGACCTGATTATGGGTTGTCGAGCTTTCTCGTGAAGCCTCTAGGCGATACATTGGCCGGATAGGTTCCGAGCAGCTAATCTCAAGAAATTCGATGGGAACCAAAATCCATTGGAATTCTTACAAATTTATACAACTGCAATTGGGGCTGCGAGAGGCAATGACAACATGATGGCAAACTACTTGTCAACTGTTCTCAAGGGTTTTGCCCAGTCATGGTTACTTAATCAATCGGTCAGAACGATCTACACTTGGGAACAACTCTATGATCTGTTGATCACCAACTTCCAGGGTACATACGATCATCCCAGCAAGGAAGGCGACCTTCACTAGATTCGACAAGAACCCAGTAAAACTCTATAGCAGCACATCAAGAGATTTAGTCAGGTTTATAACTTTATCCTAGAAGTGGCAGATTCTTATGTTATCTAGGTGTTCAAGATTGGACTAAGGAATGGGCAATTTATAGAGTTCATCATTATGAATCCTCTATAATACCTAGAAAAAAAGAAAAAAAGACAGAAAGGATAGAGTTTTGGGTTGGCTTCAACATAGCCCAATGCAGCTACTATGTCATATTAAAGGGGAGGTAGTCCAGCCGTCCTAGCCAAGCTGCAACTTTGCCTCGCCCCACTCCACCTTATGCCATGCCTCTAGTCTGCCACCCTTCACACGCACCCCTAGCCATTGCTCGCCGGTGCAATCACAACTACACACCACCATTATCCCTTGCCCTCTGTGTGCATCGTTGTAGCTGCTGCCTCACTGCTACGCACCACCATCGATCCGCATGGCACTGGCTTGCCCATTGTCGGTGCCATCACCCTCCCTCCGCGCCACGAGCCATTGTGCCTCTCTCCACACGCCATCACCGCCAACGTTGTCACCATCCATTTGCATGACGTGGTCTTCTGTTCCTGCCCCGTCGTCGCCGCCTCCACTATTGTGGTAGTGAAGTAGGGGGCAGAGGGAAGAAGAAGAAAGGAGGAAGAAGGGGAAGGAAGGAGAAGGCAAGAGGCTCGGTCGAGTAGGAAGAAAAGAAGAGAAGAGAAGAAGAATAATAAGAGAGGGGATGGAGTCGACACCAAATTCACCATATCTAGCCAAGAAGATGGGAAGAGGAGAGGAGGCCGAGCCGTGTGGAGCTATTACTGTAAGGAGGAAGGAGAAGGGAAGTAAAGAAAGAGAAGGAAGGAGAAGAGAAGAGAAGGACTTCACATTCTTGCCAATCTCCTCATGCTTAATGTTCGTATCTAGCAGTGTGGAGCTGCCGCTGTATGGAGGAAGGAGAAGAGAAGAATACCATATCCCATCGTAGTAGAACACACTATCAATAACTGCAAGGTTAATTGAATTCTAGTGGATGGGGGTAGTTCTCTTAGTTTTTTATTTACAAGAGCTATTGAAGAAATGCAAGTTCTAAAGTCTAAAATAAAACCTATGAAATATGCCTTCCATGGCATAGTTTCAGGATCTTTAGCCAAACAAATCGAGCAAGTGTTCCTTTTGGTTACGTTTAGAAGTCCTAGTAACATTCAAACGGAAAGGATCACGTTTGATGTAGTAGATTTTGAAACTACATACAATGGAATCCTTGGCTAACCAGCTCTATCCAAGTTCCTAGTGGCCACACACTATGGTTACCAAAGTCTAAAAATGCTAGGGCAAAAGAAGTCATAACAGTTTGAGGGGATAAGAAGATGGCACATGCCTATGACCGCAAATCTCTTGAATTGGTCGATGAATTACCAACCAAGAATGCTGATTTGCCTTCAATGCAGGTAAAACATTTAAGGCCCAAGGTGGCATCAAAACCCAATGATCAGGTCAAGGAGGTACCTCTCGACAAGGATAGGCCTTCGGGAATAGTCAAAGTCAGGACAAGAATAGATCCTAAATAGGAAGGGTTGCTCGTCTCCTTCCTTCGAGAAATCCACACCTTTTAGATGGAAGTCGAGAGCTTAGATTTTCAAGACACAAAGAGGTAGTCAATTGGAGAAGTTCTTCTTTCACTCGAATTGGTTGGATTATGTTGCTAGGGTTCCCTTGGACTATTGAATCAGCACTTCATTGCTCTTGTAGTCTCTTCTTTTGGGAAGCTTTTAGATTGGCACTATGGTGATAGAATTAGGGGGCATGTCTTGGTTAAGGTCCTTTACCTAAACCCTGAATCATGTTGGTGATATGCCCTAGAGGAAACATGGAGATGTTGAATATATCATATACTATGTTTATGATACATTGCTTTGTTCCTTGAAATAGACATTATCATTATTGATCAATGAGTATGTGACTTATTCATGAGACTCTTAATGACAAAATATTGCTATTTCTAAATGATCCCGATTATATTTCATATGAGGAACAAATATGATTCAAAGATCGACATATGTATTGATTGATGATCATGTCTCATGGATCATGGTATGGAGATACCAAATCAATAATATGGACATGTGTTAGTGAACATATGTTGGATAGACCCGCCATGAGACACTGCAGAGATTCCATGTGTCATCGGTTGGTCTCAAGTAGTGTTTATGTGGAATCCTAGACTTGAGATCATCATGGTTCCCAAGATGCGTAGTAGCTTATTTTGGGACTACTAAACACTACTCCGTGAATCGGGTAGTCATAAAAGTAGTCTTTGGATTTGCCATGAAACATGTAGTGGGATGTGAATGATCAAGATAGAATTTGCCCTCCTTATGGGAGAGATATCTCTGGGCCCCTCGATGTAATGGATTATGAAAGTGCATGGCCATGCCAAGGTGATTGAGGAGTCAATCACGAGTTTATAATCCATCACAGAATCGAGAGAGTGATTGAGCTATTAAGAGGATGACACAGGTCTCGCCTTGAGCTTAATCTATATCGTGAGGCAAAGGGATTAGTACATGAGAACATTACAGGTTCAGCCGATATGATCTTTACGTATACTTTGTGGTTAATATGTCTTACTAGAGGCCGCTATTAACAAGGTGACCGGAAAGGTGTTTCTAGGTCGCGATCAAGGATACGTGAACCTACAGGGTCGCACACTTAACGGGTTGGAACACTAATTCGAATGTTGTAGGACCGAAATGGCGACAGAGGGGGGGTGAATGTCGCTTTCCTTAAAATCGCCCCCGAGAATTCGTACACTGTTTTTCAAAAGAAGCAAAACCAAGCACCTCACAGAAAATTAAAATTAATCTTGCTGAAATTTGGAACGCATGCGACACTGAAAAATTCAGCATAAATCAGAGAGTAGTCAGTAAAAATTTCAGCTGAAAATATTGCTGTTTGATCTGCATGCAAAATCGCCAAAGATCTGCACAAGAAAAATTGAAAAGTCTGTTCGGCTGACAACACATGAAGAAAAAGAAGACAAGCTGAATTTGCTGAATTTCCAGACTTTGGTTGCTGTTCGGTCACAGAAGAAACCCAATGCACGAAATGGTCTTGACACCGGACAAAGGTGGTGCATCCACTGAAGTGAAGAAGAACACACTGCAGCCGAGAGATACATATCAATGCAATAGAGGACTTGCACACAAAGACTGCAAGCACTGCCGAAGGCTGAACAGAAACCAACAAGAAACAAAGATAAAGAAGCTGCCAGAACCTGAAAAAGGTTGCAACTGAAAACAAAAAGAAAAGCAAAAAGAGAGAAATCAAGGCCTAAAGGAAACGGCAATGGAAAAGCAAAAAGAAGTCTTGAACGAAAATGAAAACAGAAGAAAACTCAAACAGCCGCAGTTCTTCTCAGGTCTAAATCAGCCTCTTGGAAGAAGGAAATCCCACAGAAATCAGACTCGGCTGAAACTGTCACAGGAAGAGCAAGAAACAGAAGTGACTTAGTGCAAGCCGAAATGAAAGACAGAAGATGATGCCAACAATCAAAAGCTTAGGAATCACATATCTTTTGATCAAGGACTTTTGATTTTCACAATGGATCAGTCTTTGAACAAGAAAGCCCAAGCCAAACCACTTTTCATCAAGATAGACAAGAATTCAACCTTGCTCTGTTCTCACAAATAGTAAACCATAGTTTTAGAAAAAAACAGAGTAAGACATAAAAAGGATAAATCATCAGAGGAGGTACTGAAACTGAGATCTTTTCTCTTGGGAATACACAAGCCAAGGGGCCTTGAGGAACAATTCCCAGATCAAAGACAAAAAGGAGTTTGCTGCTGCTCAAATAAAACACTCCATTCAACTTAAGAGAGATAGAGAAGAGTAGAGAACAGAGAAGAGGAGGCAAACACAGAACACAGGGAGACACTGACGCATAATCACAGAAAAGAGAGAGAGTGAAACCAAATCATCTCAGACCATGGATTAGAGTGCTTACAAAGAAATAGTTCTACATCCATCTCATACCCATTCTTGACAACTGAGAGAAACTTTCACAGCCTTTGGCAACTCAAGCAAAATGAAAACACACACACATGAAGAGTAAATGCACAAAAACCCTCTCAATCCTCAAGAACACCAAGAGCCTCACATGCTTCTTGGGAGGAACACAACACACACAAAGGGATGAATGAGCTCTCAAAACCCTAACTCATTCTCAAGTGTCCTAAGGGTATGCAGCCCTCACCTCTATTTATAGCCCTTGGCTAACGGGTCTCCAACCCGTTCACGGCTAAACCCTAACGGAGCCGTCTCCGCTTGCAGCCTTGCGAAATTCCCGTTTCGCCCCTCACACCTTCCGGAAGCTTCCGCCCTTGCCTCGCACGCTCCGCAACACGTCGAGTCCACGTCGTTTTTGACACCTCATGACCGTTCTGACCTCAGCGCCACCTGCGCCTAGTCCGGTCCACCGTGTCTCGCCACGACTCCGCCTCGCTGTCCTGCAGACACGCAGACAAGAAAACACGTCAAATAGTACCGCTCGATACATGAACGCGTATGTAGCATAAACAAAATCAAACATGTCGCATCAATAGAATATACATCCTAACCCATACGACTTCGCTTGACCAAATTCCGACCGAGCCCGTTGCACCAAGCAACGTCTGGGTCCGAACAAACCGACTCAAACTCGACTATTGAAAACAGATGTCAATTACTCATCACTCACAATGGGATGACCTCCACATGGTCTCTCAAATGTGATTCGAATGTGGGCTCAATTTGGATAGAGATCCGGATAGACTCCACTTGGGCCTCGGTCCACGAGGCCCAAGTGAGGAGGTCTATATATATGGGCGAGGGGGAGGGGATGTATCGATAATCCCGAGCTAAACTCTAGCCGCCACCTCGAGCCAAACCCTAGCCGCATGAGTCTTTGGTACACTCGCGATCGGCGTTCCCAAATCCCGGACGTGGATACGGTGGAGGCGCCGCTCGTTCGGCGTTGATCGGCATCAACAACCTCTGATTGGATCCGCTCGTGGTGTGGTTGATCGTGTGGAGGAGACGATCGGTTGGGACGATCGACTACTTCCACTACTACCTCGACGCGTGGTTGGATCGGCTTCTCCAACTCTTCTTCATTGCGCTGCTGGCGTCTAGTGGTAACGATCCATGATCCTCCTTAAGCATGATGTCCTTGTGTGCGCGGTAGAAAAATTTTGTTTTCTGCTTTTGTAGCCTTCGCGCGATCCATTAAATCAATACCCCGTAAATTAGTCCTTAAGAAAAGTGCTATAATTGGAGGAATGGGGGGAGTCATGGACGGTTGCAGTCTATATTTTAAACTCTGATTTCCCTGATGTTACCCTAGCGGATGAAGACCTACCTCTGAATAATGCGAATGTTAACCTAGACATCGCCCTTGTGATCAATGAAGAAGTGGGGGAGGTTCATGCTCAATGGGATGCTTGGGAGCCACAACAGCAATAGCAAGGTGGCTGGGATCACTTGCTACCTAATGCCAGTTTAGATCAACAAGAGCTCTTATCAATGTCTTTGGCTCTCAATTTCGGGGATTCTTCGTCCGGGTCTGTGATCGAGATGGCTGGTCCTTCTCATGCCCAAAGTTCTCTTCAAGAGAGGCCGATGTTTTCAACAACCCTGTCCCCACACATCAGACCAACTTCATTGACCAAGCTCAGTTTTAGAATGTTCTTTTTCATTTACTTGAGAGACTTCGACCACGAGTGGTGAGATGTCCTGTCCCGATGCAACGTTGGTCGATTGTAAATGTTGATATAACTAATTTTAGGGCTAAGCGATCTTGGAACATCACTTTTGACCCTACCGCATGGCCTGCTCTTTCTCATTTCTTTGAGTTAATGATTCTTGAAGTGTCCCCTGTGAAGAAAACAGCTCGAAGACTTGAGTTTGGGGACTTCTTTTCACTAGGCTTCATGCACCACTCTGCTCTAGTGCCCCAACACTCATCATCGGTTATACTTGAGGAGTTGGAAAGCTCAAGTGACAAGGCTTCTTTGTCCCCGACATTACCTCCCAGGCCTCGGTGCACTTAGAAAGTTCCTACGCTTATCTCGGTCAGGGATATGCATTGGAGTCCTTGTATCAATGGACCTGCAGATGGTTTTCAACATGTCCAACTTTCAGACACCAAACGGGTTGTTTCTAAGGTAACCCCCATCACACTGCAGCTCTTGGATGCAGCTGGTCCCTCTTCAGTGTCAAGCTCTAGCTTTGCTATCCTTACTTTGTCCCAGTTGCAGGAGCAGGCTTTAGTGGCAGCCCCCAACATCCCCCTCATCTCAAGTGCCAAATAGGCTGCCGATAAACCTAATGCAAACCTGGGGCAACCAATTATGCCAAGTCCTTCCTGTGGAGTTGATCGAGGAATCTCTCTTAGCTGATCATCCAGGGTTTGTAGACATTGTCAAATACTATTGAGAATTGCCATATCATGCTCGGAATAGTGCTACTAAGGTGTCGGCTGGCTTCAAAAGACTCCGTCGCGGTCTTAAAATCTGGAGCAAAAGTTTTTCTCATCTCACTTCTCTCATTCACAATTGCAATATGGTAATCCTTTTCTTGACTCCTAGGAAGAACACCGAAATCTCTTTCATGAGGAGCAGAACTTTAGGGATATCATCGAGTGTCATCTGCTTTGCTGGTTAAACTACCAACATATATACTGGAGGAAACATTGTACCAACCGCTGGGTCAAGCTTGGAGATCAAAATACCAAATGTTTCCATGCAATGGCTATAGAGCATTTTTGTTGTAACAAAATATTTTCTCTGTTGAATGCTGATGGTTCTTATATCTATTCCCATGAAGCAAAGGCTGAAGCTTTATGAATGGCTTTCAAAGAAAGGATGGGTGTGTCCTCCACCCCTTGCATGTTGTTTGACTTGCAATCTCTTTTTCCTGTTGAGTCATCCCTGGATTGCTTGGGTTCTCCTTGGTCATGTCAAGAAATTGATAATACAGTCATGTTTCTTCCTTCTAATAATGCTCTAGGTCCGGATGGTTTTAATGGTTTCTTCATCAAGAAGTGCTGGCATATAATCAAGAACAACTTCTACTCATTTTTCAAGACTTCTTCCAGGGGAAAGTCAGTATCAGAAGTATTAATGGCTTGTTTATTACTCTTGTTCCTAACAAGCCGGTTCCAGAAATGGTCAATGATTTCAGGCCTATCTCTCTTCTCAACTTAGCCCTTAAGCTATTTAACTAAACTATTGGCAAACATGCTTCAAAAGGTGATCTTACAGTTGATCCATAAGAACCAATATGGTTTCCTACGGACTTGGACAATCCAAGATTGTCTTACTTGGGCTTTTGAATACATTCATCAATGCCAACAAAGCAAACGTGAAATCATCATTGTTAAACTGGATTTTGAAAAAGCTTTTGATACCATTGAACATTCGGCTATCCTCAAAGTTATGCACAGCCAAGGCTTTCCCGGTAACTAGATTTCTTGGATCTCTCATATCATAAGATTAGGTTTCTCTTATGTCCTTTTGAATGGGGTTCTAGGACAAATGTTCTAATGTAAACGAGGAGTGTGTTAAGGAGACCCTTTAGCTCCGCTCTTATTTGTTCTCGGTGCTAATCTTTTGTAAACTATTGTCAATGAAGTTGCCAATAGAGGAGTTCTTTCTCATCCCATCTATAATTTGGCCAACCTAGATACCCTATTGTCTAGTATGTGGATGATACTTTGCTGATCATGCCAACAAGTGGCTGACAGTTACTTTGCTTGAAGGGTCTCTTATCTAGCTTCTCAGCCTCTACGAGTCTTCGAGTAAACTTTCATAAGTCTCTAATGATACCCATCAATGTCAAGGAAGAGAAGATGGAGCATTTGGCTTCCTTATTTGGTTGCAAGGTGGGAACTTTGCCTTTTACCTACCTCAGTTTACCTCTGGGAACAACCCGTCCCTTAGTCAAGGATTTCTCTCCTCTAGTTGATCATGCGGAACGCAGACTCTCAAGTACTACAACTTTTCTTTCCTTTGGTGGTCGATTAACTGTAGTGAATGCGGTTTTTTCTTCGCAACCGATCTATTATATGTGTTTGCTTAAGATGCCCCAAAAGGATATTGCTCATATCGACCACGCACATCGTCATTGCCTCTGGAGAGGGTCTCGAGACCTATCTGTTCATTGTCACTCCCTTGCAGCCTGGGACAAAGTTTGCCGCCCCAAACAACATGGAGGGTTGGGCATTCTAAACTTAAGACTACAGAATGAAGCTCTTCTCATCAAACACCTTCGTAAATTCTATGGTCGGCTAGATATTCCCTGGGTTCAATTGATCCATTCTACTCATTATGCCGCTTAAATCCCCCATTTCGCTAGGGCTTGTGGATCTTTTTGGTGGCATGATATTATGAAATTCATTACTCAGTTTAGAGGCATCGCTATGGGCTGCCTTGGTAATGGTCATGACATTTTGTTTTGAAAGGATTGTTAGGAAGGTCATCTTTTCTATCATCAATTCCCCAGGCTCTTTTCCTTTGCTAAGGAGTCGGATGTTACTGTGAATGATTACCTCGCTCTTATAGACCCATTGACACACTTTCAACTTCCCCTATCTACAGAAGCTTGGAGGAATTCGAGGAGCTCCACACCCAGCTAAGTCTGATGCAGCTGAGCGATGGTTATGATTCTTGGACTTACATTTGGGGTCATGGTCACTACACATCGAAAAGGTATTACATGCAGCAGTTTGGCTCCCTCCATATGTCCCAGGCTTTATGCTCATATGGAAAAGCAAATGCACCATGAAACTCAAAGTCTTTGCCTAGCTTTTATTCATGGACAGACTAAACGCTAGAGACATCTTAAAAAGAAAAAATTCACATAGATGGTATCCCAACTTGTGTTATGTGCAACGGGAATGAGGAGGAAACATCGTCTCATATGTTCTTTCATTGCTCCTTTAGTGCCCAGTGTTGGTAGTATCTTGGGATAACCTGGCAATCTA
Source organism: Bonia amplexicaulis (assembly GCA_036346245.1). NCBI lineage: Eukaryota > Viridiplantae > Streptophyta > Magnoliopsida > Poales > Poaceae > Bonia > Bonia amplexicaulis. Next base: position 2,646,800 of record CM070745.1, read on the forward strand.
ACTCAAATATTGAGCGCATGATTCTTTTCACCAGACACACATCAACTTTGCCTTGTTTCATGGAGATTTTTATCATTGCTGCTTAGCGTATTTGGAAACAACAAAATGGGGTTATCTTCGAGACTTCCTCTACTAACCTAGAGAGTTGGAAGCGTTCTTTCAAGGCAGATACCATTCTACACTTGTGTAGAATTAAGTTTGTTGATCATGAAAAACTTTGTAATTGGCTAGATAGTCTTTAAGATTCCCATCCTTATGTACATATTGTAACTTTTTTAATATATTACCACAGTAGGAGTCTCTCCTACTATTTTCTCTCAAAAAAATAAGAAGGAACTGAGAAATCAAAGATATCAAGAAATCAAAAGGTACAATTATTTCGACAACTATTTCGCTATTTCATACCTAGTCTTATTTGTCTTGAATTTAAATCTCCTTAGAGCATTATCGATGTTTTAGTATCGATCTTATGTTTGATTATTTGGATTCGGAGGATCTCTTGTCGACATGGCTATGATCACACAGAGAAAGACATATGAATTTATATAGGTTCGGCCTTCTCCTAAGAGAATAACAACCTTACACCTGTGTGGCTATTGCTCAATGAACCGTTAAAACTGAGATAGTAATGTGAAATGTCTTGCTCTACTTCTATTCTCCCTAGGGTCTGCCCTTCTTCTTCTTGATGTCAACCCTTATATAGCTTGCGTGGCGGCGTAGTTGTTCCATGCCAAAAGATGCCTTAACATTTCAGATGATAACCGTCCGACATGAGTTATTGTTAAAGAGACGTGGTATCTCACTCGTCGTGCAGTGGTTACTATCAGAGAGAAGTTATGCACAATTATTCCAGAGAATAAGTGCATGTGCTAACTGCCTCATCAGATAGACCCACGATGTAATGGGTTATCGTAGATAGGTCAGTCAAAGTTTGGTTTAGTCGTAGGAGGATCTACGATCACAAGGTGGTCACGAATAACTTACGACTATATCATGGTCGTAAGAGAACTTACAACTATTAAGTGGTCGCAGAAAAGGCTTATGACCAAGGGGTGGTCGTAGAGGGACTTACGATCATGAAGTTGTTGTGAAAAGACTTACGACCAAAGAGTGGTCGTAGAAGAGCTTACCACCACTTGGCTAAGTTTCTCCCTTACGCATAAGGGGTATACACAAGAAGTATAATAGCGTAATAATATCATTTATAGATAAATAATAATTTGAGGATTGTTATATCCTCATCAAGCATAGTCTAGGGTACTCGCCTTTCTCTTCTTTCAACCGATTTCGCTAGTTCAGAATTGGTAGGGTTGGTTAGAGCCTTAGCACTCTCCAACTAGACGCTATCACTTGGAGTAACGTCCTTAATTGGTTCCCTTTCGGGGAGGTCAAAAATTGTCTCCCTAACCACTGGAACCTCCTTAGTGGGATAGGCTTCCTCAAGCACCTGAATACTTGCCTCAGGTGTTACTAAGGAGGTATTGAGGGTAGTCGCTGAATTCTAAACTTGTTTGGTCCTGACCACCTTAAAGATCATGACCAATGGATTAGATTCCACCATTGGTCTTGCAGCCTTAGCCCCTTTGACCAGTAACTCTGATTTTGCTCTCGTGGACTCACCACTAGCAACAAGCTCGATGGTGAAAGCTTTTGCCTAAAAAATATATTTCTGATGGTGTAATTTGTCTATTCTTCATACAAGAGCAGGAGTAGGCTTATTAGAAAAGTTCTCGGGGTCATAATAGAAACCTACCTCAAAGGGAATTTTTGCCTTCTCCTCGCACGCTTGAATAACCAGAGGGGCACGAGAAGATCCCAATGCCCCATATGACTTCTTCATAGGTCATCGTTTCCTAGGGGTTGGTACAATTCTTCTGCGCCCTCTTTTGGCTTAGAGTCTACTTCGATCATTTGTCTATGACAAGAACATTAGAACACAACAATTGGAAGATAGTTTTGAGTTACAGGTATCATAAATTACCTTGAACCTCTCAATCGTGTCCTCTTGAGAGGTAACCGCTAGGATCAAAGGGACTCACTCTTTCTTCTCGGGTTCCCCTTCGTAGTTTGACTTCACCCTCCCTCTTATTTTGGAAGGGGATAAGGCTACAAAATAAAAAGGGATATCTACAAGTCAGAAAAGGCACTATTAAACAAAAAGATTTCTAACTGGTCAAAGTCCTTGAATGTTTACCTAGGAGTCTCTAGTCAAATCTTTTGCACCTTCATACCATAGCATAATATGATCGTGCAATTTCAAGCAACTGATTTGACATGTGGTGAAATCCCTCACCACATGCCACAATGTCAATCCCTTATCCTTTAAGTATATAATAGTGTTGACCATTCGTTGTATCTTTCCTTCCTTCTTAGGAGAGGATCTCCATTCCGGGCTCTCCACAGCAACCCTTCACGCAAATGATAGACTGTTTTCCTTGCTCACCATCATATAGAACCAAAGTTTCTTCCATGATGACCAGGAAGACTTCGAGTACATCAGAATGTACTCTTTTGCCTCTCCATCATGAAGACATAGGGATAGGGGTGGGAAACGGTAACAAATAATCTGTCTTATCTGATATTCGCATCCGAGAAAACACAAATGTGTTAAGCAAAATCCATATTCGAAAATATCCATATTCGTATTCGAGAATATTTATATCTGTATTTGAGAATATTTGTTTTCACATTAGTCTTCGAGAATTGTCAGACCGGATTTTTCAATCCGAAATCCTCGTGATTTAATGCACTATTCCACGGATCGATAGATAATGCTCACGATTCTACGTAAAATGAATATCAAATACATACCATGCGGAAGCATAAATAAAATAGTAAACTTACACATGGGCCGATTAGGCCGAAATCATTAAATTGCAGCAGCGGAAGAATGAAGCACACAGGTGGGACCTTCAGGACATGCCCACAGGCAGCCAACTGGAGGTTCGCGACCTAGCCCTTGACGTCTTCACCTTCTTTGCCTTCAAGACCCAAGTATTGGCGATGCGTAGTGATCGATTCTGATTCGGATTTTGTTATGAGAGCGGTGTGAGCACACTAACCACCGTGCTCATGAGCCAATACACTGTAATGCAAATATATAGTATGCATGGCTTATCAAAGGAAGGCTCGGGTTGTTTTATTTGCCGAAAACGCTTTTAGTAGCATTGTTATTATTAAACCATAGTGTTATTATGCTACCTAAAACTTCCCACGCGATTGCCAAATTGACTCACTCCCCAAATGCCATAATTGACTTAATTCCCCAAAGACACAATCTTCTTACTAAATGTCGCCTAAGACTCCAAACAATGAACTCCACAGCGTTTGCCATAATTGACTTACTCCACCACAGACACACTTCCTTTACTTGATCCACCGAACTGATCCTTTCCTAATTGATTGCTGTCTAAGACTCCCAACAATGACGACATCATTCGCTTAACCCACCGATCAAACCCTTTATATATATACATTCTTTTAGAATCCACCAATGTCTTCACATATTCCGAATTCATACTAGTCCAATCTTGTAATCAATATTCACCAACTCCCTACTTCTGAATTCCAATGATTCCCTAATAGGATTACCTTTTTAATCCACCGACATCATTCATATCAGAACTTTCTAACAAATCAATCCTTTCTGCTAATGATCCAAAACCATAAATTGCTCTTTCATAATCACCCTTATTTTCATTATTTATCTCTAACTAATTCATCAATACCTCTGCACCAAGAATATCATTAATCTAGTTTATGCTTCAATTATCATATCTCCAAATTTCCTCAAATTCAAATCATCTATCTAGATCAATTCCTGTTAATCCCATTAAATCCAACAATTGCCTTTACACTCTTCTAATTCTCCAAAATCATTGATCCAGATTATACTCCGGTAATTATTATTCCTCCGATGTACCCAAAATTCAATTCATCCTTCCAGTATTTTAATCAAATCCTATCAATCACATTATTACTAACATCTCTCAAGAATTTATATTAGTGTCGTAATCCAACAATTTCTTTTGCACACTCTAATCTTCCAAAAATCACTTAAATCATCTTTCTAACCCATCCATTCATATAGACTCCACCGATTTATTTCTCCTAAACCCTTTTCTAATATTCTCCTTTTATAATCGGCATGAATCCACCAATCATCGTTATGTATTTACCAATAGTCATCCTCTTTTCCTCACGACTCTATTTATTCTTCTGTTATTTTACTTTGTAAAAGAAGAAGCTTTATCATCGTTTAGCTTTTGAAATATAATACATAGAAACCTCCACGAGACTTAGCAGTTTGAACAAAACATAATATGTATGAGAATGCAATAACAGTAGCGATTCAGATTCCATCCACCGTTACATGGCATCTGCACCATATGCTTAATCCTTGATTATAGCCGCTTAACTTACCACCGGGACGACACCGGACAACTCAAACCAGGGCCTTGCACCGCCTTCACTTTTCCATTCCCACCCACAAATCATTTTGAAACGAACTATATCCGTTTAAGTTTCCCATGTCCGCCCATGACCGTGGGCACGGCTATTCGAATAGTTTTGACTCTGCAGAGTTTGTACACTTTCACCACAAGAGACAATCAACTCGTTGCCCCACATGATTCCTTAGTCATGCAGTTGAGCAGACCATCACAGTGACCTGTCAAAGTATCTAGTTCCTTTTGTCATCTCACCCTATGGGCTTATCCCACGTGCGGTGGGTCCCATACGTTAGCGGGATGTTTTCCACGATTACTAACGCAATGGCTCCACTTCCCGCAACGCTTAGAACAGTGGAAAACTTCACCCTCCCTTGGTGTCCCTTTAGGCCTCCCTTGCCCTTGCTTATCCACTTCAATCCACTACCGGTGAGATGAGTCCAGAGTTTCGATACAACTACTTAGCCAAGTTGTACTTTTATGCACTTGTGGTTGCACTGTTTTACGTGGGAGGTCATGACAAGATTCAGTCCTTAGTGGTATCTGGGCGATTCTACCACAACCCACTTTGTGCCCACCGCACCATTCACACACACACCATCGAACCATTCGCCCGATATTCAAGCAAGTAGAGTTTTGGGAGCATAAAATATTCTTATTGAACATATACCAGTCATTACCACCATGACTGCCCAACCAAATCTTCTTATGATTGAAAGTGATGCTTGGGCGTTTTCACGCCCATGAATATCTATGCAACACTACGCATGGCGTATAAATTACGGACTTATTTTTAAAGGTTAATATCATAATTTCGCTAGGCGACAAGGTTTATATATTCAAATATTAAACAAGGGGGTAATATTAATCAAGGCAAACAATGGGCGTATAACTAGAGGCTTGAATTAAGCATGTATTTGTACATAAAATAACAGCATGCAATTTGATAATTTAAACAAAAGTAATTTGCATAAAATATAGGTTCAACATGATCAAAGTATTGACTACTTTGGCGCAGCTTTCATGGTCTTGAGCTCACACAATGCTCCTTCTGGAGCTTCTGGTCTTTATCTTCACTTCGCTCTTGACCATGCTTGATCTCTTGATTCTTCAGGACTCCAATTGCTAATTACGTGCTAAACGATTGAACACGAATAAAAGCAAATAACTTAAAAGATCCCAATAAATCCGAATATACTTAATTTGATTTTGTTATGAGTTAATGGGTGCTTTGGGGCGATTTGAGGCAAGGTTGAAATTATGATACACTGACTCAGTCTTTATATTAATAACTTTCTTTTATTATTTTTGCATTTATCAAGGAAGTTCCATGAGGTAGGTTAGACCTATGAATTGGTGTATTTTGTCGGGTGCTAATGTTCAGGGCATGTGATATATACATACATACATATATATATATACATACATAAGTAATGTTTGCAAATTTTAGCTTATCGAGCTAATCTCATAGTTTATGTTTTTAGCATTTTGTGGTATGATATTTTATACATCTTTATCACTAGGCTAAGTTTAATTTGAACTCGAATTTATTTAGACTAGTCCTAACTGGTTAAATACACTGGTGCTCGATGTTATTATCTATTTAAACCTACATTAGGAATTAACTAATACCACTATTCTTATTGTGTCTATACTTCGGATATTACTATGTTTAGCCTTAGATTCTAGTTTAAACTTACTTATCTGGCAAGGCTTGGTATACAGACTCAAGTGCTAACATAGCTTATTAATTAAACCTACCAAGGGAATTTGTTTTAACGACAGCATGATAGGGCATATATATGTTAATCATAATTTGGAAATTTACCCAAAGCCACTTAATAGTCGAAGAAAGATTCTCCTAATTGCTAGTATGTGAAGGTAATGGCTTAGGGTTTACAATTTTTGCAATGGTTAATTCTATATCATTTATTATTTTATTGTTTATGCAATCTTTGCTATCATTTCATGAGAGCATATCTCTTAGACAATATTCCTACTAAGCTTTTAGGTACTAAAGACTTAAAATAATTATTCAAGGTATATTATTTGTTATCGCATGCGATGATTAATCCATGATTAAGTATTTAAGAAGTTCACTTATATCCTAAATTAATTTTAGTATCTTCTATCCATATTGGGACTTTAAATAAATATTCAAGCCATCTTAATAATTTAGCCAATATAAAATCTTAAATGGTCTTATTTTCATTCCAATCAAATTCCATTAGCCCCCCTAGATTATTTCCTAATTTCTCCTAGATTCTTCCTAATTAATATGGAATTAAACAGAATGAAAATAAAATAAAAAGAAAAAGGGTGCCGGGATCGAACTCGGATCTACTGACCGAGAGCACACACGGCCAACCAACCGAGCAAGCGCTACGGTGAGTTGAGGCGAGAATGCTAGTAAGCCGAGTGGGCGGCGGAAACAGAGGAGGCTCGGGGTGGGCACAGCCGGTGGTGTCGCCGGCGAGGGGTGGCCGGAGGGAAGCGGGCGACGGCAAAAACACGGCGTCTGCACTGAGGGGATGACGACGGTGGCTCGGACAGGGACCGAAGAGCTCCAGAGCGGGCCGGCGGCGAGCCGCGGCGGCGACGTGGGGAGGACTCCGGTGCCGGCGGGGTATGGTCGACGTGGTGCTCGGCCAAGTGCAGGATCAACGTTGTCGTGCCCCAGGGGTGCTCGGGGAAGAAGGGATTGGTCCGACGGGCTCTTAATCGGCGGCGAGGTCGTTGGTCGGTGGTGGGGACGAAGGGCGGCGCCGGCGGTGGAAGAGGCTCTAAAAATCCGATTGCTTGGAGGAAGAAGTGTGGAGCATGGGAAGACGCGTGTGTGTTGGTCGAACTTAAAACAAGCGGACGGTGGTCCTCGGGGCGCCGCCCGTCTTGTCGCGTCGGCATCAAGATGCGCTGCAACGGCGGGTGCAGCGGCGAGGGCGAGCGGTGGAGATCACGGGGGATTCGGCATGATGTCCTGTGCTGCTCGAGGAGCGGTAGAGGGAAGCTAGAGCCGTGCGCTTGATGAGATGGAGCGAGCGGCAGAGGAAAAGGGAGACGGGCGGCAGGGCCAGGGTGGCGCGGACAGGGACGCCGTGTCCACCGGTCCGGCGGCGGCGGCAGAGACAAGACGAGCGAGGTGATGATGATGGCGGCGGTGACCCGGCGTGCGGCGATGGCAGGCAAGGCTTCGGCTTTGCTGAAGCTAGAGAAAGAAGGGGGAAAGAAGGAAGAACAGGCGCAGGGCGGGGGCCCGCGCACGGCAGAGAAAGAAGGCTGGTGGGGAAAAGAAAAGCAGGAGAGAGAAAAGAAAAAATGTGGGGCCCATATGGCATAGAGAAAAAGAGAGGGGAGACACTAAATCCCTAAATTTCAATTTTCTATTTTGAGTTCATAACCTTTCCCTTGCATTTTAGCTCGAAGGTCAAAATTAGTTGTATAATCAATGTGTGTGTGCCTATACATATAGGTCTTGTGTTATTTTTATTTTTATTTTGTTAACCGTGTTTTGATTCAGTAATTACATCTTTGATTTAGCGAATTACGGTGAGTTTTAGGTTGTCAGCGCCAGACTCTATTTAAATTATTCGTATGTATATATACATGTATTTTATAATTGCTATTTTGTGCTCGATAATTACTTCCAGTGATTACTTGTTCGGAGCAAACTCAGGAAAACTCAATTAAGGTTTCGAACAAAGATTCAAATGCTATTAAAATGCAATTAAAAGTTTTTAAATTGCCCAAAATTTCCAACATCAAAATTCAGGATGTTACAAACCTACCCCCCTTAAATGAATCTCGACCCCGAGATTCTGATAGAATAGAAAGAAAGGAGGTGAGGTTATATTGGCTAGCAATGGGTTTTTGGGTGTTGTTCGGCGTACAGTTCTCTAGTCCCTCAAAGAGATGAAAATCTGCACCACAAGGGTTAGCACTTGAAGAAGTCAAAAGAGAAGAGATAAACCTTGTTCTCCTGGATAGATCGTAGACTTCCCAATACTTGTTTCTTGACATTGTTGTCTTCACGTCATCGTCGAATGAAGTGGTTGCATCGTCTACTGGACATGTGGTTGTAGAATTTCTTATTGATAGGTGGGGTAAGAATGGCCTGCGCCCTAGGGGGAAAGGGGCCTTAGGAATGCAGAGGTGATGAAGGACGCATCTCTATGGTGGTCTTTTGTCCCTTTCACTATAAGACTTCTAGTCCTGCAAACTTTCTTGTATTGGTTCGCTTGGCCCTGGGTCCAGGTTGTTGCACTTCCAAAATACACGCAGCGGTAGCTTTTCGACATTTTTGTCTCTTAGCCCTACCCCCCTTAAAATGAACATCACTAGTCATTATTCGTCTCTTCTAGCTCCATGCAGGATGGGTCTTGTGGCAATTTCGAGACTCTTCCGTGGTAGTTTAGTGGTCTTCATTAGCAACCGGTTCAGGGGGCAATCCTTGGGGCAGTGCTCCGGTCCTTCGCAGAGAGAACATGTGACCTTGCTCGTTGGACATTGTTCTGGCGGATGGTCTTCTTCACCGTGAGGTTGTTTTTCCTAAATATTGGAAGGTTGCGAAGTCTTCACTTCTTCTTGATCGCCTTGGTTTTTGGAGTACTGGTTAATTTGCCTTTGCGGATCCGATGGGGTTTTCAGCAAAAGGAAAGAGGAATAACATGAGTTGATGATTGATTTGGAGATAAGGTGACCTAACCCATTTTAATTTTAAAGAGTGCTCCCAAGGAGTGGGGTGGTACAAATCACTCAAATTTTCAAAATTAAGCTTTTCCCCATGATGCGAAATAGGGCCTTGAGGGCAAGAAGGCGGTGCAGGGCCAAGAGAAATCTTGCGACAATACAACGCCTATTCGGGAGAGCACACATAAGGGGGCACAGGGTTCATCTACGTAGTTTGTTTTTAGACGAAACCACTTTATCTTCATGATGATCTTCAACGTTCCTAACCTTAAATTTTTGGGGTAAGGGTACGAGATGAAGATCAAAAATTTTCTTCCCAAATCGATAGAAAGAAGAGGAAAGTATTTGGAGGTGATTGACTTGATATCATTTCTTATTCCAGTATTATCATTATTAATATTATTACTTCAATGAAACTTTGTAACAAAATGAAGATTTTCTTTTAACTAGGGTGATAAAACCAAACAGGGAAATAGGTTTTCACCAACATAACTCTTTCAAAGGTAACACCCCAAGGTTAACCCTTAGGATCTATTTTGAAACACAAAGTCCTTGTTAGGAAAGCTTTCAAGAAATAACTTTTTTGAAGTATTTGAGAAACCAAGGTAAAGTTTTGAATAAGTTTTGGTAAGTAGTTTAACTTATGAAAATTTCCTCGGAAGGTCCAGGTTGGTCAAAATGAGTTTGAGAATTAATTTCGTAAACAATTTAATAATCGATCCTCCAAGGATATATTTTTTTTTGAAATAAAGTTTTAAATTCAAGCGTCATGACTATTGGCCCGATATAGGTTCTCAAGGAGAGTTTACAAGAGGAGCAATGAATTTTCATCCTTTTGAGTTCAGGGTAAGAGAGCACGAGAAGTAGAAATGGTTAAGGCAGCATATAGATGAGAGGGAATCTTCTAAGAGAGATAAGAACGAGCAGTATAACTTGTATTTTCGGAGATAGTGTTTTTAAAGAAATATTTCTAGTCATGGAACTAACGGCTAGGCTAACTAAGTCACGACCTGCAGTCGATATGCTCTGATACCATCCTCGCCGGACCGGATTTTTCAATCCGAAATCCTCTGTGATTTAATGCACTATTCCACGGATCGAGATAATGCTCACGATTCGTAAAATGAATATCAAATACATACCATGCGGAAGCATAAATAAAATAGTAAACTTACACATGGGCGATTAGGCCGAAATCATTAAATTGCAGCAATGGAAGAACGAAGCACACAGTGGGACCTTCAGACATGCCCACAGTGCGACCAACCGGAGGTTCGCGACCTAGCCCTTGACGTCTTCACCTTCTTTGCCTTCAAGACCCAAGTATTGCTGATGCGTAGTGATCTGATTCCTGATTCTGGATTTTGTTATGAGAGCGAGTGTGAGCACACTAACCACCGTGCTCCGCGAGCCAATACACAGAATGCAAATATATAGTATGCATGGCTTATCAAAGGGAAGGCTCGGGTTGTTTTATTTGCCAGAAAACGCTTTTAGTAGCATTGTTATTATTAAACCATAGTGTTATTACTGCTACCTAAAACTTCCCACGGCGATTGCCAAATTGACTCACTCCCCCAAATGCCATAATTGACTTAATTCCCCAAAGACACAATCTTCTTACTAAATGTCGTCTAAGACTCCAAACAATGAACTCCACACGGCGTTTGCCATAATTGACTTACTCCACCACAGACACACTTCCTTTACTTGATCCACCGAACTGATCCTTTCCTAATTGATTGCTGTCTAAGACTCCCAACAGCGAGCGACATCATTCAGTTAACCCACCGATCAAACCCTTTATATATATACATTCTTTTAGAATCCACCAATGTCTTCACATATTCCGAATTCATACTAGTCCAATCTTGTAATCAATATTCACCAACTCCCTACTCAATTCCAATGATTCCCTAATAGGATTACCTTTTTAATCCACCGACATCATTCATATCAGAACTTTCTAACAAATCAATCCTTTCTGCTAATGATCCAAAACCATAAATTGCTCTTTTCATAATCACCCTTATTTTCATTATTTATCTCTAACTAATTCATCAATACCTCTGCACCAAGAATATCATTAATCTAGTTTATGCTTCAATTATCATATCTCCAAATTTCCTCAAATTCAAATCATCTATCTAGATCAATTCCTGTTAATCCCATTAAATCCAACAATTGCCTTTACACTCTTCTAATTCTCCAAAATCATTGATCCGATTATACTCCAGAATTATTATTCCTCCGATGTACCCAAAATTCAATTCATCCTTCCAAGATTTTAATCAAATCCTATCAATCACATTATTACTAACATCTCTCAAGAATTTATATTAGTGTCGTAATCCAACAATTTCTTTTGCACACTCTAATCTTCCAAAATCACTTAAATCATCTTTCTAACCCATCCATTCATATAGACTCCACCGATTTATTTCTCCTAAACCCTTTTCTAATATTCTCCTTTATAATCGGCATGAATCCACCAATCATCGTTATGTATTTACCGCAATCATCCTCTTTCCTACGACTCTATTTATTCTTCCCGTTATTTTACTTTGTAAAAGAAGAAGCTTTATCATCGTTTAGCTTTTGAAATATAATACATAGAAACCTCCCGAGACTTAGCGCTTGAACAAAACATAATATGTATGAGAATGCAATAACAGAGTGATTGATTCCATCCACCGTTACATGGCATCTCGCACCATATGCTTAATCCTTCACGTTATAGTCGCTTAACTTACCACCGGGACGACACCGGGACAACTCAAACCAGGCCTTGCACCGCCTTCACTTTTCCATTCCCACCCACAAATCATTTTGAAATGTAACTATATCTCGTTAAGTTTCCATGTCCGCCATGACCGTGGGCACGGCTATTCGAATAGTTTTGACTCGCAGAGTTTGTACACTTTCACCACAAGAGACAATCAACTCGTTGCCCCACATGATTCCTTAGTCATGCGGTTGAGCGACCATCACGGGATCGCTCAAAGTATCTAGTTCCTTTGTCATCTCACCCTATGGGCTTATCCCACGTGCGGTGGGTCCCATACGCTGCGGGATGTTTTCCACGATTACTAACGCAGGGCTCCACTTCCCGCAACGCTTAGAACAATTGAAAACTTCACCTCCCTTGGTGTCCCTTTAGGCCTCCCTGCCCTTGCTTATCCACTTCAATCCACTACCGTGAGATGAGTCCAGAGTTTCGATACAACTACTTAGCCAAGTTGTACTTTATGCACTTGTGGTTGCACTTTGTTTACGTGGGAGGTCATGACAAGATTCGGTCCTTAGTGGTATCTGGGCGATTCTACCACAACCCACTTTGTGCCTCCACTGCACCATTCACACACACACCATCGAACCATTCGCCCAGATATTCAAGCAAGTAGAGTTTTGGGAGCATAAAATATTCTTATTGAACATATACCACCATTACCACCATGACCGCCCAACCAAATCTTCTTATGATTGAAAGTGATGCTTGGCGTTTTCACGCCCATGAATATCTATGCAACACTACGCATGGCGTATAAATTACGGACTTATTTTTAAAAGGTTAATATCATAATTTCGCTAGGGCGACAAGGTTCATATATTCAAATATTCAACAAGGGGGTAATATTAATCAAGGCAAACAATGGGCGTATAACTAGAGGCTTGAATTAAGCATGTATTTGTACATAAAATAACAGCATGCAATTTGATAATTTAAACAAAAGTAATTTGCATAAAATGTAGGTTCAACATGATCAAAGTATTGACTCGCCTGGCGCAGTTTACCGCGGTCTTGAGCTCACACAATGCTCCTTCTGGAGCTTCTGGTCTTTATCTTCACTTCGCTCTTGACCATGCTTGATCTCTTGATTCTTCAGGACTCCAATTGCTAATTACGTGCTAAACGATTGAACACGAATAAAAGCAAATAACTTAAAAGATCCCAATAAATCCGAATATACTTAATTTGATTTTGTTATGAGTTAATGGGTGCTTTAGGCGATTTGAGGCAAGGTTGAAATTATGATACACCGACTCAGTCTTTATATTAATAACTTTCTTTTATTATTTTTGCATTTATCAAGGAAGTTCCATGAGGTAGGTTAGACCTATGAATTGGTGTATTTTGTCGGGTGCTAATGTTCAGGGCATGTGATATATACATACATACATATATATATATACATACATAAGTAATGTTTGCAAATTTTAGCTTATCGAGCTAATCTCATAGTTTATGTTTTTAGCATTTTGTGGTATGATATTTTATACATCTTTATCACTAGGCTAAGTTTAATTTGAACTCGAATTTATTTAGACTAGTCCTAACTGGTTAAATACACTGGTGCTCGATGTTATTATCTATTTAAACCTACATTAGGAATTAACTAATACCACTATTCTTATTGTGTCTATACTTCGGATATTACTATGTTTAGCCTTAGATTCTAGTTTAAACTTACTTATCTGGCAAGGCTTGGTATATAGACTCAAGTGCTAACATAGCTTATTAATTAAACCTACCAAGGGAATTTGTTTTAACGACAAAGATGATAGGGCATATATATGTTAATCATAATTTGAAATTTACCCAAAGCCACTTAATAGTCGAAGAAAGATTCTCCTAATTGCTAGTATGTGAAGGTAATGGCTTAGGGTTTACAATTTTTGCAATGGTTAATTCTATATCATTTATTATTTTTATTGTTTATGCAATCTTTGCTATCATTTCATGAGAGCATATCTCTTAGACAATATTCCTACTAAGCTTTTAGGTACTAAAGACTTAAAATAATTATTCAAGGTATATTATTTGTTATCGTACGATGATTAATCCATGATTAAGTATTTAAGAAGTTCACTTATATCCTAAATTAATTTTAGTATCTTCTATCCATATTGGGACTTTAAATAAATATTCAAGCCATCTTAATAATTTAGCCAATATAAAATCTTAAATGGTCTTATTTTCATTCCAATCAAATTCCATTAGCCCCTAGATTATTTCCTAATTTCTCCTAGATTCTTCCTAATTAATATGGAATTAAACAGAATGAAAATAAAATAAAAAAAAAAGGGCGTGGGGATCGAACTCGGGACGGCTGACTGAGAGCACACACGGCCAACCAACCGAGCAAGCAGCGCTACCTGGTGAGTTGAGGCAGAGAATGCTAGTAAGCCGAGTGGGCGGCTGGAAACAGAGGAGGCTCGGGTGGGCACAATGGTGGTGTCGCCGGCGAGGGTGGCCGGGGAAGCGGCGACGGCAAAAACACAGCGTCAGACCGAGGGGATGACGACGGTGGCTCGGACAGGACCGAAGAGCTCCAGGCGGGCGGCGCGAGCGCGGCGGCGACGTGGGAGGACTCCGTGCCGGCGGGTATGGTCGACGTGGTGCTCGGCCAAGTGCAGGGATCAACGTTGTCGTGCCCGTGGGTGCTCGGGAAGAAGGGATTGGTCCGACGGGCTCTTAATCGGCCATGAGGTCGCTGGTCGGTGGTGGGGACGAAGAAGCGGCGGCGTGGAAGAGGCTCTAAAAATCCGATTGCTTGGAGGAAGAAGTGTGGAGCATGGGGAAGACGCTGGTGTGTTCGGTCGAACTTAAAGGCAAGCGGACACGGTCATCCTCGGGGCCGCCCGTCTTGTCAGCGTCGGCATGCGGCGGAAGCAACGGAGGGTGCAAAGTGCGATGGCGAGCGAGGAGATCACGGGGGATTCGGCATGATGTCTGTCTTTGCTCGAGGAGCGGTAGAGGAAGCTAGAGCCGTGCGCTTGATGAGATGGAGCGAGCGAGAAAAAGGGAGGCGGCGGCAGGGCTGGTGGCGCGACGGGACGCCGTGTCCACCGGTCCGGGCGGCGGCGACGAGACAAGACGAGCGAGGTGATGATGATGGCGGCGGTGACCCGAGCGTGCGGCGATGAGAGCAAGGCTTCGGCTTTGCAAAGCTAGAGAAAGAAGGGGAAAGAAGGAAGAACCAGGCGCAGCGAGGCGGGGGCACAGCGCAGCAGAAAAGAAGGTCAGTGGGGAAAAGAAAAGAGAGAGAAAAAAATGTGGGGCCCATATGGCATAGAGAAAAGAGAGGAGACACTAAATCCTAAATTTCAATTTTCTATTTTGAGTTCATAACCTTTCCTTGCATTTTAGCTCGAAGGTCAAAATTAGTTGTATAATCAATGTGTGTGCCTATACATATAGGTCTTGTGTTATTTTATTTTTATTTTGTTAACCGTGTTTTGATTCAGTAATTACATCTTTGATTTAGCGAATTACGGTGAGTTTTAGGTTGTCAGCGCCAGACTCTATTTAAATTATTCGTATGTATATATACATGTATTTTATAATTGCTATTTTGTGCTCGATAATTACTTCCAGTGATTACTTGTTCGGAGCAAACTCAGGAAAACTCAATTAAGGTTTCGAACAAAGATTCAAATGCTATTAAAATGCAATTAAAAGTTTTTAAATTGCCCAAAATTTCCAACATCAAAATTCAGGATGTTACAAGAATATTCATATTCATATTCATATTCAAGACTATTCGATTCGTATTCGATCCATTTCCTATGTGATTCGAATTTTGTGATTCAAAATTTGAATTTGGGTAGTTTGAAACCAGTAATTGTTCCAGTAACCAGTCAAAAACTGGCAAAACCGCTAGGAATTTGTTCTACCGAGATTTGTTATAGAAGTTGTAGGAGGATATTCGTATTTGACCGAATTAAGTATATATTCGATTCGAATTCGTATCCATTACGACGTTCGATTCATATTCATATTTGAGAATATTCGAATTCATATTCATTTTAAAAAGATGGATTCATATTCATATTTGAGACTAATCGATTGTATCCGATCCGTTTCTATCCCTACGCATGGTGAAATCTCTCACCACGTGCCACAATGTCAATCCCTTATCCTTTAAGTATACAATAACGTCGACCATTGGTTGCATCCTTCCTTCCTTCTTAGGAGAGGATCTCCCTTCCGGGCTCTCCATAACAACCCTTCACGCAAATGATAGACTGTTTTCCTTGCTCACTGTCATATAGAACCAAAGTTTCTTCCATGACGACCAGGAATACTTCGAGTACATCGGGATGTACTCTTTTTCCTCTCCATCATGAAGACATAGGGAGCAGTTCCTAGGTGACAACCTGCCTTCCCGACTCTTCCAGTTATCCAATAGTAGTATCTGAAAAGCTCTAAGTTTACCAGAATTCCTAGATACGCCTCACAAATATACATGATGATATTGAGCATGGCAATCTAATTGTGCGCTAGATTCACCAATTTGATCCTGTAGAACTCGAGCACCTCCGATAAGAAGGGGTGCACTAGGATCTGAACCCGCATTCTACGTATACCCAAAACATAGGTATCTCATCATCTTCGCCATTCGAAAAGTTCTCCCCCATAGCCGATTTCCATGGGATCAAGATTGGGTCAAGGATTAATCCTTAATCCTCTAGGGCCTTCAGTCTCTTCGATCCTAATTCAGACCTTGGCCATTTAGTGATGAGTCCAGACATTTTTGATGTGAATGGCTTGGATCTAGTAGAGACCAAGGGAATTTGGGGAAGAAAAGAACCTAGAACAAAGAGCTAGGGTGGAGAAAAATAGAGGAAAGATGATGGTTACGGGAATTGTGCCTAATGGATATAAACTCTTTGGTTCTATTCCGCTCTAGTTGGTTATTCAATTTCAAGTGAAAAACTTCTCTATCTTTCTTGATTATCATAAAAAAGTCCTTCAAACTTGTATTTCAATCGAAGGATTCTAAGTCACGAATTCACATAAAGTTTAGGACTAACTGACGAGTATTGAATAATTCATTAAATACAACTTTAATATGTAATTAAGGTTCTAAGCTATTGTAATCATAGATCGCTTGACGCAGTACTGCCCGAGTACCCCAGGTCGAAGAATTACTACCTGACCAGCCACTACTCAGAGATTCTATGATTTGATAGCTGGGCTTAACTTGAGGCAGTCTCCTATACGGTGAAATAGGGCACATGCGCCCCTAACCCCAATAACCACACGACGATTCACCCATTTGTCTCCAACAACAACCATCTCATGGTTATTACTATGAGCTTCTCCCACTGTAAGTAACCAATCAATAGTTATTTGTCAGATTTGTCTCGCTAACAGCAACCGCTTGCTCGACAAGGCGTAAGGAATCGATAAGATGCCTGTTCCAATAGGACAATCGACAGTTCTTTGACGTTATTTAAGCCTTACGAAAGAAGATGAATCAATGAATCAATTAAGAGAAAAAGAGCCACAAGATGAAGCACTAGACACAGAGGCAAGAAATAGAAAGTTAGGTCTAACAACATCGTCTTTGCAATAGTTCTACGAGAGCATACTGTTATCTCGATATATCAATAAAGATAGTCCACTGTCTCCTTTTCAATCCTTCTGAGAGGATTGGCTTTTCTCTATAATTCGTAAGATGGACGATCTGATTGTCGACAATATTCAAGTCTGTTATACAAATTTTTGGCTGGCTACTGGATTCAAATTTAAAATTTAGTTTCAAACTTTTGATTTTTATCTCAGTTTACGGTGATCGAAAACAAAGTTTTCAAAATAGTGATCTCGAATAGAATGAAAGACGCTCCGCTAGAATTGCGTTATATGATTGAATTGTAGAATCTAATATCTTACCTGATTCTAAAAAATATAAGATTAATTTAAGCCCTATCGGTGTTATAGGTGGGATGGATGATTCTACGACTGGCGTCGCGGGAAGTCTTGGCTACTTCCGTTTTTTTTTCTTCCAATGGCCGGTTTTTCCCTAGAGGACGACACAGCGAGCACCTTTTCGTGGCTACGCTTGTTTCATGTTTCAGACGAGGTGACTGTGATGGATGGTTCTCTCTCTTTGCCCTTTGCAATGGATATGGCTGCCAGGTGCCGACGACCTCCCGGTGAACGTGGGGTTCATGATGTTCCTACACCTTTGGAGGGTTCCAGTTGCGCATAGGTGTAAAGTTGGAAGCCGTTTGATGGTCTGTTTTTTTTCTTCGAAGTTGACGGTTTTTACGGCTTTTAATTTTTACTATAGTACATAACTTTTAAATGGAATATTTTTTAAGACGGAGTCTACAACTTAAACGATGTACATGTTAAAAACCCAACATCTGTATCATCCAAAATCGTAAGTGAGTATCTATCTCTCCGTAATCTGTACCGTAAATAATCAAAATTTAAAAATTTCAACCAAAAGTCATAAGCCGTAACCGTTACCAAACAGACCATGTCGTTTTTTTTTGCAGCGGAATGATGACCACTAGCTGGTGAAGAAAATAGAACGGCCAGATTGCAGTGCAATGATGGCCACTGCCTTGTGGTTGAGCATTAGGCCAGATTGCAGTGCTCCTATGGACATGTTTACGAACTTAATTACCTCTGTCGGTGTATTGAGTTGTATGCACCAATCAGTTCACCCAAAAGCTTAAGCTGATGAGGAATGATGGGCAATTCACTTATACTTCAACACTCCCCCTCACGTGTAGACTCCCTTAGGCCTAATACGTGGAATAGAAGTGGACTGCAATTAATTTTTTTAATTGCGTCAGCCAGGTCTTGAACTCGAGACCTCTTGACTCTGATACCATATTGAGTTGCATGCACCAACCAGTTCACCCAAAAGCTTAAGCTGATGAGGAAAGGTGGGCAATTCACTTATACTTCAACACCCCCCTCACGTGTAGGCTCCATTAGGCCTAATACGTGGAATAGAAGTGGACTGCAATTAATTTTTTTTAATTGCGTCAGCCAGGTCTTGAACTCGAGACCTCTTGGTTCTGATACCATATTGAGTTACATGCACCAACCAGTTCACCCAAAAGCTTAAGCTAATGAGGAATGATGGGCAATTCACTTATACTTCAACACGGTGCACGTACTTGGCGCCTCCATCCGACTAGATCGAGCGTGTGCTGACTCAGACGACTCATCTTCTCTGTGAACCATATATATCCCTGATATGTGATGTGTCTCCATTTTATTCATACCTGATTGGGTTTTGGATGACGCAATGATGAGCATATTCTGATGTATGATTGAGTTTTGGATAACGCAATGATGAGCATATTCTCATGTATGGCAGCTATGGGCCCTAGCTACAAGGCAAAAGGGTATTTTAGTCACTTAGTGTGGCTATATGAGATCATACTATGAAAAATTCATTTTTTCCCATAGGGACATATGCACCCTCCATATCCACCATCATTTTTGCTTTGAGATTCGTGCACACCTCATACACCCATGTATTTATTTATGTATTCCTTCTTTTCTAAATATCAGCTCCCTCTCCTACCTCTCCCCTCTCTCCTCTCTCATATAGAGTGGGCGGCGCCCTTGGATCCAGTAGCGCACAGTGAGCCGGCGGAGGGCTTGCACAAGATTAGGGCAGGGTGGCTCGGGCGATGGGGTGGTTGAGCTCGGTTGCACATGGCGAGCCAGCGACAGGCTCACAGGAGATAGAGGCAAGGCGGCTCAGGCGGTGGGGTTGTTGAGCTTGGCGGTGTGGAGGATGACGCTCGACGGTGGCTTGGCGCGCCCTTGTAAAGCTCGGATGTAGGCATGGGGCCTCGCACCCGTCATTGGAAACCTACATGTTTCCGACAGTGACAACGGCGGTGGGGGTTTTCGACAGCCTTGCAGAGATTAGACGGTGGCAAGAAGGTTTTTGGCAGCTTCGCGTAGCTTGGACGGTGGCGGCATCACCGGAAACCTCAAGGTAGGTTTCCGATGGTGACGACGGAGGGTAGGGTTTCCGGTGGTGGTGGTACGGTTCGCCCGAGCCCATAGAGATCAGGGAGAGGGAGGACAAAGAAATGTTGTATTTTTGTACCATATTTGTACCATATTTGTACCATATTTTGTACTGTTTATTTACAAGTATCGCTTAATGCCTCAAAATACATGTACGGTGGATCCTGTGGGTACGTATGCCCATAGGGTCAAAAAAATCCCTCTCGGTTTATACTATTGAAGCAACTGACTGGGCACACTGCACACAGAAATACACAGACCATAAGGTGGTATTATTGATCATACATGATTGAACTAAATAATCTGAGGACCACGAATAATTGGATTAACATAACTCTTTTGGCAAGTTTGTTTATATACGCACACAACGATGCGACAAAATTAGTTCATGTAAAGAAATTCTAATTCCACTAGCCGGCAAGCTTGATACAGTGGTTTTAGATCTGCAGGTTAGGTTAACATAATGCATTTCATACTCCATTCTGGGCTTAGAATGAGCTGTCCACATGCCCTCTCGTGATACAATGTCAGTTCTATTAATTCTCACATGCCTTGATCACACTCGTAGGTTAATTCTGCCTCCGGCGGATATGCTATATTGTTGAGAGACTAACCACACGCATGGATGTATACAATGAACACCGAATTAATCACGGGACCCGCTTGTTAGAAACACATGGAGGTAGTTCATGGACTTGTTCATTTCGATTGCGGCTGATAATTTATAGTTACGGTTAATGATTTTTTGTGTTAGTATGAGCAAGCTGATTGAAAAAAATTATCTGATAAGCCGCTTTAAAACGATAATGAAGAAGTTGTTCTATTTATTTGTTAACTGAAAAGGATTGAATCGTGTATACTTGCTTGTACCTGCTTCTTCCTACACGTGCATATGCTTTCCGTTTATTCAGTTCATGTAAACTAGTATATATAGGTAAACTAGTATATATAGGTAGGGTCGAGGATGACACTGTGGATGATGGCCTTAGTTTTGGAGTATCCGACCAATAATGTCACATTTTATATTGATATTTACTTTCTTTATTCATGAAGTTGTAATGATTGGGTTTAATTTTTGAAGCAATGCGGTGTTGGTGTTGATGCCTCCCCTCTGGGGATGGTGTTTATAATCCTCTTATTCTTTAGTGAACTAGCAGAGCTCTGCCTTGGGTTCAAAATATTTTGAAGCAATAATATTACAGAGAAATTGATAGCTGTGCATATCGGGCACAAATTATTTTCAAAATAATCGAATGGGACACGCTCGGTGAACGAAAACCTGTGATTGAATTTGTTTTTTTTTTTGACTTTTCAGCAAAACTGTGGTGACCTTGATGGTGCAGGTTTTTATATGGACGGTAACAAAAACGTCAATTTGGTTTTATTTGTTGCTACATCGGTTCTCCATCCGGATATAATGGTCGATGGAAAAAAGCCAAAGAAGGTCCCTTGTCCGATTGCAGTCCATCTGAACCTGTCATTAGCGACCACCGATTTCTGTCAGTCTGAAATAAAAGCCATTCAAATTGCAGCGTGCTTTGTAGTACTCTGTTAATTTTTGTAAGGCTTATTGTGATCTGACACAAAGGTTAAGCAAGCTTTAAGATTATGAAAGTCATTAAGGAGAATGACTAAAGTATCCTTCCATTAAATGCATTGAAAGATGAGAGAGAATAGTTTGGGTGGTTTGTCATACATAATTGCTTAAGAAAGAGAATGAAATAAATAAGGGTAAAGAAAATAGCATTGACTACATATAAATGCCTTATACTCCCTTTGACCTATAATGTAAGTTATTTTGACTTTTCACAGTGTTCAACACTAAGACTTGACTATGGTTTTGTATCATAATATGCTAGCAAAAATAATAAAAATAACATTGAAAGTATTTTGCATGACAAAACCAATGACAATATTTTCATTTAGTCAGTTAATTTACATACTTTAGCTTATATTAATGGTCAAAGTTTCGAAACCTTGACAACATGGATCCCACGATAATCTATATTTTGGGACGGACTGAGGAAGTAATTTTAATTTACAATAGGACTCATAGACCCAACTAGTCCAGTGAAACCATAACGGAAGGAAGGGATCTGCTTTCCTAAAGACGGGAGGTATCCATTGTGATTCAACTTGTGCCACCCAAGAGATATGCCATGTGCTTCCTGGTGGTCATGAAATTGTTTGTGACATGGAGGGACCAGGCCACAGTATACTGTTGCAATTTTATGGAACTTGAAACTTGCTGTAACGTACTCGCTTCAATTTTCAACATACCGTGTTTCAGCAAGTTTCATGTTTGAAAATACCATGTTCAGTAAGTTGCATGGACGCTTCTAGTTTTAAATAAAAATTCAAGCAAGTTTCGGCAGGCAAAATAAAACATTTTTCAAGACCAAATCATTCTCAAAATTTCAAAGATGGAGTAACATGGTGCTGGCATGACCCAGATCTAGCTCCCATTGGCTGCGTGCTGTAATTGTTGCTACTGCGTCGACGCGTTGCCGCATCGTGCCACTGCTCTTGACCACCGGTGCTGGGGCACCGCTGCCGCGGTTTGAGTGCTGCTGCGGCACCACCGTGATGTGATCACGCTGTGGGTTGCAGCCATGAGCATGCCATGTCGGCCGGTACTCGCCTAACTCACTGGGCCCTACTGGCTATGGCCATTCGTCATCTGCCAGGCCTGCTTGCCAAGGTCCGCTGGTCGCGACCACCAGCAATTCGTTGTGATGGAGAACCATTAACAAAATCATGCCCTATAAATAATACCCACGAATCTAACTTCTGAAAATTGAGAGTATCAAAAAGGCTTAAAATAAATTCAACAAGGGCATTGCTTCATCTAGATTATAATAAAAATATTAAACATGTAGTTTTATTTTAAATTAATGCAGGAGGGGATCCTAGAGAGAGACTGTCAGACAATAACTGAGATCATTACATCTCAGTCAGTCAAGTAAAGCAGGCTGTCAAGCTTGTTGTGGTACATGAAATGTTTTGTTTTTGACACAGTTATTTTCTAATTTTTGGATGTTGTATTAAAAGTATTTTCTAAAGAAAAGAAACTGATTAGAAGGATGGATAACATGATAAGAATCACAAGGAGCAGGGCCACTGGAGGAGTAGTGGACTGTAAAGAAAATAATAAAGGAGGGTAGAGGGTGTTCTGGTTGTGAGTTCAGAGGCAGGTCAGACCCTCTACATATGGTTATTATATAAGGACTAGAAAACAATCTTCATTCAAATGAACCGTAAAACAATATCAACCATACTCTTGTGTTTGAATGGGTGTAACAGGTTATTCCTTTTATTATTACTATCTCCATGCTGGGTAAGTAATAAATTAGGAAGAGGCTCAGGTCGGTAGGAAAACCCGAGAGTCCCGAGTTGCTTATATTAGAGTATGTGGAGTGTCGAGTATTTATAACCGCTGACCAACGGCTATATAGTCGGATGGAGATATAGTAATAAGATTCTAGGAAACATTCTATATTCGAATTTGCGGTCGCATCAAAGGAAATGCAAATGACCAAAGGTCCATATGAATTTAGAATAATTATTGGTAAAGTGATACAAGTCTCAAGCAAAGACAAAAATCATGAATTCATGCCGCCTCTTGGATAAGAGTCTATGGAAAACACTAGGTTTTCTATTGTTTCGAAACGATTGATAGAGATTTTATAAGTTAAAATATTGCCAAACTTTCAAAATAATGTTATGTCTTTTGAGAAGAATCAGGTAAGATTGAGATGGAATCATGGATAGAATTGCATCATTATCTAAAAACTTGTTGAGTATATCGTACCCACTCTTGCTATTAAATCTCCTCCTTTTAGAGCCATACTCAGCGGGGGATTATCTGGGTTTTGAAGAGGGTGGGCTTGATAATGAGGACACCCGGATATGAGATCACGATGATGATGAGGTCACTCGCTACGCATGCAGTCCTATCACGAGCGGTTTGAATAAGTCATCACGACACGTTCTGAACCGCCGTTGTTTATCTGTCGATGATAATAGGTGGTTATCACGCACGGCTCCCAAGCCGCCTATGATAACTCACATTACTGACGGTTTGTATAACAAAACCGCTCGGATATCGAGATATCACGCACGGTTTTTATACAAACCGCTCTGTGATATATAAATATCACGACGGTTTTTATTCAAACCGCTGCGTGATATACGTAATATCACAGATGGTGTTTGTATATAACCATCTGTGATATAAATTCTATCACAGACGGTTTTTTACACAAACCGTCTGTGATATACACAATATCACAGACGGTGTTTGTATATAATGCAAGGAGTGAGTGAGCTATATCGCATCTAGTGTGATGCATTTTTTGTACTACTATAATTACTTTTAATTGTATAAATTACTAATGTATAAAATTGTAAAAAGACATGAAATATTCATAAATTCAAGATTAAGTTAATCCAAATAAACGACGTAAATTTGGATCGCATAAAATTTCTAAAAAATTACACAATAACTATGACTATACCGGGAGGCTTCATATAAAATGTTGTAATTTTTGGAGCTCGTTTGCTAATATAAAAACTCATAAAATTATGGAAATTTTATGAATTTTTGAGCAATATTTGCAACGGATAAAATTATCGAAAAGTTACACCGCAAGGTACGTTGTGTCGGAAGACTGTACATAAATTTTCATAATTTTTTAAGCTCATTTGATATATTTAAAAATTCAAAACATATTAAACAAAAAAATAGGGCAGGTAATTAAGCCGCCGACGGCCGCACCGCATGTCGCCTCGTGGGCGCTACCGTCCGCCTACCGGATGGCATAAGTGATATTTTTATCAATACCATCTATATGGTACTATTTTTGTAAATACGGTGTGAAATAGTGCCAGATCTGGCTTTAACTCTCGTTTAATGCCTCAAAGTACATATATGGATCTCAACGCAAATGAACGGTGGATCCTGTGGGTACGTATGCCCATAGGGTCAAAAAAATCCCTCTCGGTTTATACTATTGAAGCAACTGACTGGGCACACTGCACACAGAAATACACAGACCATAAGGTGGTATTATTGATCATACATGATTGAACTAAATAATCTGAGGACCACGAATAATTGGATTAACATAACGCTTTTGGCAAGTTTGTTTATATACGCACACAACGATGCGACAAAATTAGTTCATGTAAAGAAATTCTAATTCCACTAGCCGGCAAGCTTGATACAGTGGTTTTAGATCTGCAGGTTAGGTTAACATAATGCATTTCATACTCCATTCTGGGCTTAGAATGAGCTGTCCACATGCCCTCTCGTGATACAATGTCAGTTCTATTAATTCTCACATGCTTTGATCACACTCGTAGGTTAATTCTGCCTCCGGCGGATATGCTATATTGTTGAGAGACTAACCACATGCATGGATGTATACAATGAACACCGAATAAATCACGGGACCCGCTTGTTAGAAACACATGGAGGTAGCTCATGGACTTGTTCATTTCGATTGCGGCTGATAGTTTATAGTTACGATTAATGATTTTTTGTCTTAGTATGAGCAAGCCGATTGAAAGAATTTATCTGATAAGTCGTTTTAAAACGATAATGAAGAAGTTGTTCTATTTATTTGTTAACTGAAAAGGATTGAATCGTGTATACTTGCTTGTATCTGCTTCTTCCTACACGTGCATATGCTTTCCGTTTATTCAGTTCATGTAAACTAGTATATATAGGTAAACTAGTATATATAGGTAGGGTCGAGGATGACACTGTGGATGATGGCCTTAGTTTTGGAGTATCCGACCAATAATGTCACATTTTATATTGATATTTACTTTCTTTATTCATGAAGTTGTAATGATTGGGTTTAATTTTGAAGCAATGCGGTGTTGGTGTTGATGCCTCCTCTGGGGATGGTGTTTATAATCCTCTTATTCTTTAGTGAACTAGCAGAGCTCTGCCTTGGGTTCAAAATATTTTGAAGCAATAATATTACAGAGAAATTGATAGCTGTGCATATCGGGCACAAATTATTTTCAAAATAATCGAATGGGACACGCTCGGTGAACGAAAACCTGTGATTGAATTTGTTTTTTTTGACTTTTCAGCAAAACTGTGGTGACCTTGATGGTGCAGGTTTTATATGGACGGTAACAAAACGTCAATTTGGTTTTATTTGTTGCTACATCGGTTCTCCATCCGGATATAATGGTCGATGGAAAAAAGCCAAAGAAGGTCCCTTGTCCGATTGCAGTCCATCTGAACCTGTCATTAGCGACCACCGATTTCTGTCAGTCTGAAATAAAAGCCATTCAAATTGCAGCGTGCTTTGTAGTACTCTGTTAATTTTTGTAAGGCTTATTGTGATCTGACACAAGGATTAAGCAAGCTTTAAGATTATGAAAGTCATTAAGGAGAATGACTAAAGTATCCTTCCATTAAATGCATTGAAAGATGAGTGAGAATAGTTTGGGTAGTTTGTCATGCATAATTGCTTAAGAAAGAGAATGAAATAAATAAGGGTAAAGAAAATAGCATTGACTACATATAAATGCCTTATACTCCCTTTGACCTATAATGTAAGTTATTTTGACTTTTCACAGTGTTCAACACTAAGACTTGACTATGGTTTTGTATCATAATATGCTAGCAAAAATAATAAAAATAACATTGAAAGTATTTTGCATGACAAAACCAATAACAATATTTTCATTTAGTCAATTAATTTACGTACTTTAGCTTATATTAAT
This sequence comes from Bonia amplexicaulis, assembly GCA_036346245.1. Classification (NCBI taxonomy): domain Eukaryota; kingdom Viridiplantae; phylum Streptophyta; class Magnoliopsida; order Poales; family Poaceae; genus Bonia; species Bonia amplexicaulis. Next base: position 2,673,476 of record CM070745.1, read on the forward strand.
GGTCAAAGTTTTGAAACCTTAACAACATGGATCCCATGGCAATCTATATTTTGGGACGGACCGAGGAAGTAATTTTAATTTACAATAGGACTCATAGACCCAACTAGTTCAGTGAAACCATAATGGAAGGAAGGGATCTGTTTTCCTAAAGACGGGAGGTATCCATTGTGATTCAACTTGTGCCACCCAAGAGATATGCCATGTGCTTCCTGGTGGTCATGAAATTGTTTGTGACATGGAGGGGACCAGGCCACAGTATACTGTTGCAATTTTATGGAACTTGAAACTTGCTGTAACGTACTCGTTTCAATTTTCAACATACCGTGTTTCAGCAAGTTTCATGTTTGAAAATACCATGTTCAGTAAGTTGCATGGACGCTTCTAGTTTTAAATAAAAATTCAAGCAAGTTTCGGCAGGCAAAATAAAACATTTTTCAAGACCAAATCATTCTCAAAATTTCAAAGATGGAGTAACATGGTGCTGGCATGACCCAGATCTAGCTCCCATTGGCTGCGTGCTGTAATTGTTGCTACTGCGTCGACGCGTTGCCGCATCGTGCCACTGCTCTTGACCACCGGTGCTGGGGCACCGCTGCCGCGGTTTGAGTGCTGCTGCGGCACCACCGTGATGTGATCACGCTGTGGGTTGCAGCCATGAGCATGCCATGTCGGCCGGTACTCGCCTAACTCACTGGGCCCTACTGGCTATGGCCATTCGTCATCTGCCAGGCCTGCTTGCCAAGGTCCGCTGGTCGCGACCACCAGCAATTCGTTGTGATGGAGAACCATTAACAAAATCATGCCCTATAAATAATACCCACGAATCTAACTTCTGAAAATTGAGAGTATCAAAAAGGCTTAAAATAAATTCAACAAGGGCATTGCTTCATCTAGATTATAATAAAAATATTAAACATGTAGTTTTATTTTAAATTAATGCAGGAGGGGATCCTAGAGAGGAGACTGTCCAGACAATAACTGAGATCATTACATCTCAGTCAGTCAAGTAAAGCAGGCTGTCAAGCTTGTTGTGGTACATGAAATGTTTTGTTTTTGACATAGTTATTTTCTAATTTTTGGATGTTGTATTAAAAGTATTTTCTAAAAGAAAAGAAACTGATTAGAAGGATGGATAACATGATAAGAATCACAAGGGAGCAGGGCCACTGGAGGAGTAGTGGACTGTAAAGAAAATAATAAAGGAGGGTAGAGGGTGTTCTGGTTGTGAGTTCAGAGGCAGGTCAGACCCTCTACATATGGTTATTATATAAGGACTAGAAAACAATCTTCATTCTGAAATGAACCGTAAAACAATATCAACCATACTCTTGTGCTGAATGGGTGTAACAGGTTATTCCTTTTATTATTACTATCTCCATGCTGGGTAAGTAATAAATTAGGAAGAGGCTCAGGTCGGTAGGAAAACCCGAGAGTCCCGAGTTGCTTATATTAGAGTATGTGGAGTGTCGAGTATTTATAACCGCTTGACCAACGGCTATATAGTCGGATGGAGATATAGTAATAAGATTCTAGGAAACATTCTATATTCTGAATTTGCGGTCGCATCAAAGGAAATGCAAATGACCGGTGTCCATATGAATTTAGAATAATTATTGGTAAAGTGATACAAGTCTGCGCAGTACAAAAATCATGAATTCATGCCAGTCTCTTGGATAAGAGTCTATGGGAAAACACTAGGTTTTCTATTGTTTCAGAACGATTGATAGAGATTTTATAAGTTAAAATATTGCCAAACTTTCAAAATAATGTTATGTCTTTTGAGAAGAATCAGGTAAGATTGAGATGGAATCATGGATAGAATTGCATCATTATCTAAAAACTTGTTGAGTATATCGTACCCACTCTTGCTATTAAATCTCCTCCTTTTAGAGCCATACTCAGCGGGGGATTATCTGGGTTTTGAAGAGGGTGGGCTTGATAATGAGGACACCCCGGGATATGAGATCACAGATGATGATGAGGTCACTGCTACAGACAGTCCTATCACAGACGGTTTGAATAGTCATCACGCACGGTTCCCCGAACCGTCGGTGTTTATCTGTCGATGATAATAGGTGGTTATCACGCACGGCTCCCAAGCCGTCTATGATAACTCACATTACAGACGGTTTGTATAACAAAACCGTCTGTGATATCAGTATATCACAGACGGTTTTTTATACAAACCGTCTGTGATATACAAATATCACGCACGGTTTTTATTCAAACCGCTCGCGATATACGTAATATCACGATGGTGTTTGTATATAACCATCTGTGATATAAATTCTATCACAGACGGTTTTTACACAAACCGCTCGTGATATACTAATATCACGCACGGTGTTTGTATATAACCGTCGTGATATGAATTATATCACATACGCTTTGGAATAAAAACCGCTCGTGATTTGAATAATATCACGACGGTTCTAAATAAAACCGCTCGTGATATTGTGTATATCACGCACGGTTAATAACAATTGAAACCGCTCGTGATATATATATCACGACGGTTTGTAACAACGAACCGTCTGTGATAGCCGTTGCAACAACCATTTTATTTACTCTTTTTGGCTAGCCTCGGGATATGCTAGCCATGCCCTCTCAAAGCAAGCAAGCGATTACGATAAATGATGATAAGCACAAATCGTTACATATATAGAATGAAAATCGTTACACGTATCTTACAAATGAATATGACAAAGTGCCGAACATCACATACATATATAGAATATGAAAATCGTTACACAGATCTTACAAATGAATTTTGTTTGATTAAGCACAAATGAATACAATGTTTCAACATCTAATTATAACCATTGCCGGGGTGGAACTCTCCAGCCTTATTTATGACCTCTGCTACTAAGAATTCACGAGAGGGTTCCACAATTTCGATGAGTTTGTCAAGATCATATGCACTTTTGTCGAAATTCACCCGCTGTCGCTAGGAGCAATGTTAAGTCATTAATTAGCATGTGTTACATATATATAATTAGAAAATAATTATTATTGTACGGACCCGTACCTCGGATCATTGATCTTAGTATCCATGATTTCCTTCATGTGGCGGCAAACGAGAATCCACATACGTTGCCTTATAGTCGCCGGTGGCATCGCAAAAATAGAATTACATACCGCATGGTTATTTCTAGAGGCATTATAACAAAGTGTGATATATGATTTTTGTGTTGTAGCGGGTACCGAAAATCGCGTGTTGTGTCGCAGCGTGTCACTGGATTTCTTGTGTTTTCCTCCTTGGGCAACATAAGCGGTAAACGACCTACGTGATTTAAAAAAGTTAGCCCCGGCCGTTGCAAATGAAGGAAATATTACAATAGAGTTATGTATGAAGGAAATGAGTTTACCTGTTAATTACTTCTTGCACACGACTGAAGTCGTGGTTGCTCTTAAGTAGGGAATCAAGATATATTACCTTACTCCACTTTGGTACAATCACAATCAAAATCCAGTGATGCCTAGTCATGTGTGTCGTCATAGTGATTAATCCTATGTTCATGCTACATGTAAAGTACAAATGAAACATGTGTGGCAACTAGTGAAGCACTTACCCTTGGTTGAAGGGTACCATGACATACTCCTTGTCGATGTAAGCAATCAATACCCTCGTTATGTAACCTTCCACGAAGGAGGCATTTTCATTGATAGATTGCTCCGAGACCAAGTAAGGGTCAAGGAAACCCACTAGTTGTCGCGATCGCCTTACTTGTTGGATCATGTATCTATACATAAGGAAAGAGTAATGACATTTATCGGTATAACGTGAATGTAGAACTTCATTGTATAGTAAACTTACAATGTCCAGCATCGTAGAAGTGAGGCGTCAAGTTCGTCGAGATTGAATAGTAAGAATAAGTCTTCGAATGTCATGACGATGTAGCCCGAGTCGTGGAGGAAATGATCCTCCATATATCTCAGAGTGAATGCACTCTGCCGGTTTGGCTTCATGTTGGACTTCATCATGTACCAGCTATGCAATGTATTGCAAACCAAACCAAGGCGGGGTAATTGTGACTCGGGGACTAACGACACTCCTAGAATGAACTTCCATGGCCCGGGACGCGCCTTAATTTTCTTGGCTTGAGTCTTACAACCTCGCTTATGACACGTTTTCGGTGGTGTCTCGGTGGGAGCCGATGCAACAGGCCTCGGAACTAGAGCTGGAGGTGGAGCCACTGGAGCCGATGTGATAGATCCATGGCGATGTCCCTCTTGGGCCATCGGATGTGGAGATTGTGGCACGGACAAGTCGAGGCGATGTCCCTCTTGGGCCATCGAGCGAATGCGTGGACGGCATCCCCTAATGTCTTAATCTCTTCGTTTGGGGGCTTCTGAAGAGGGACGGTCTTAAAAATATCATTAATCATGTCCACCTGAACCTTTATAAAACCATTCTCTATTTGTACACTGTGCACCAACATCCCTGATAGCAATGGATATGCCATCCCTCGCCCAGCGTCAACGGGAATAGAGCCTACAAGCCTGACTCTGAGGGTGCAAGGCATGGGCTCCTACATAATGACACAAGATGAGTTAAGACGTCCACTAGAGATCTATGTAGCATTATAAAGAGGTATAATACCGAATATCATCGATAGGTAAGTGGGGCCACTATATTCGGATTTGGTGTGGGCGCACGCCATCGCGACGCTGAGGGGACCGGTATCGCAGATAGTAGGGGTGGGTTACGATTGGTTGCGAACTTGTCTCAATTCTTCCCTCAATGAATCTATCTCTCCTCGAAGTGAGGCAGTCTGCTCTTGAAGTGAGGCAGATAGTTGTTCCTCAAGTTGAGCACGAAGCTCATGTTTCATTTGTTCATTGCGGTACGCCTTGGATCTCTTCCTACTCCTATATGTCTCGAGTAACTGAAATCCGTAACTCCAAGATACGTAAACCCCAAGCCTCGTAATGCGACTGGTGCTCCTTGTTTCCCAAGGCTGTGATAGTAAATCTCTCTCCTGTATTCTTGAAAGGAGCCACGAGAAGATTCGGTAGTCAATGATTGCTTGCAAGAGACAATTAATCATGTTATTTTTGAACCCATGAAGCTCAAGATGTGTTAACAACTATTTAGTTTAACATAATATTACCAGGCGTTGGGACACTTCCTCATCTGCGGGATTTTTGAAAGAGACACCCGAAGATGTGGGTGATGACCTCGCTCTTAACCAGATTCGAGCGCTTGCTCGTTTGCGATCCCGGCAAATGGCGGGAGGCCTCCATTCGATTGCGACCTCGTCCCCGCATCCTCCATCGCGGGATTTTACTGCGTACCAGCGGTGCCGAGTCCGTGAGGGTGAGTATTTTGTGACTGAATTGCCTTGTGCGCCACACTTTGTTGTTCAAATTCCGTCGTTGTCTTCATCTGCACAAAGGCCTCCCATGTTTCTGGCGACACGAAAGGATACCTCGTGAAGGGCGTGAGATCCTTGGCCACGTACTGCGTCACAAGAGTGCTCTTAAAATTCTTCCATGCTTTTCCCATTGCGAGTAGCGCGTGCCTTTGCACGAGTTCCTGTAGTTCTACTGGGATCTCGAACGAATTTGTAATTTCCTCCCATAGCTGATTTTTGTGATCCTTTGCCAAATCTTTTTAGCTTGCTATGGTGATGGGGACCCGTTGCCTTCCAATTATCCCGCAGTAGTCCGAAATGATGTCTGCTTTCTTGCTTGCGAGAGGACCCCAACCGGAGAGACCTCCGTGATTGTCATTCGGCCCTCTGGCCTTTTCGATACTCCTCGGCCACGCTTACTTATTCCAATCTTGGGAGCGTGAGACCCAGATGACGACGACGACGACTGTGTGGACACCATCTCTCTTCTAAGAAAAAGCTAACTAAAGTGAGCTATGAGCCTAAACAAAGTTCTATGAAGCAAACACCACACTACAAAAAGTACTAAAGGTCATCTTCGGCTACATGACTACAATCAGCATTTCAAGAACATAACATGCTGCTATCAAGAGTAGCCAAATACAAAAGACTAAGAACAACATGTTGATAATGATTTTAATTTGCTCTCAGATATAGGGTTGCACAAAACTTTATGAGAGACCATGTGGAGGTCATCCCATTGTGAGTGATGAGTAATTGACATCTGTTTCCAAAAGTCGAGTTTGAGTCGGTTTGTTCGGACCCTGACGTTGCATGGGTGCAACGGGCTCGGTCGGACTTTGGTCAAACTTAGTCGTATGGGTTAGGATGTATATTCTGATATTGCGACATGTTTGATCTTGTTTATTCTATTTACACGTTCATGTATTGAGTGGTGCTATGTGACGTGTTTTCTTGTCTGTGTGTCTGCAGGACATCGAGGCGGAGTCGTGGCGAGACACGGTGGACCGGACTAGGCGCTGGTGGCGCTGAGGTCAGAACGGTCGGATGTGTCGAAGACGACGTGGACTCGAAGTGGTTGCGAGGCGTGCGAGACAAGGAGCGCGGAAGCTTCCGGAAGGTGCGGGGAGGCGAAACGAGAATTTCGCAAGACCGCATGGCGGAAGACGGCTCCGTTAGGGTTTAGCCGGCGTAACGGGTTGGAAACCCGTTAGCCAAGGGCTATAAATAGAGGTGAGGGCTGCATACCCCTTAGGGACACAATAGAGAGAGTTAGGGTTTTAAGAGTTTATTCTCTTGTGTGTGTTCCTCCCAAGAAGCATGTGAGGCTCTTGGTGATTTTGAGGATTGAGAGGGTGAGGATGGATTGAGAGTGTGTTGCAAGAACAAACCTTTGTAAATTGCACATTTTTCTGTAAGAAGAATCATGGTTGAACTGAGTTTGCTCTTGTCTTTTTGTTCCTGTCTGCCCTCTTCAGTTCTTCTATTCTTTTCTCTATTTGGTTATGCTTTAGTTCTTCTCTCGTGACCTTCTGCTCTCAGATTTCTTGATTAGTTCAAATCGATTTGAGTAACTGCAGATTTCCCTTGCTCTGAGTCGATTGATATTTCCTGTCCCCTTGGTCATCTTTTCTCTGATGAAAAGGTGATTTGATTTATGTGTTCCTGTTGAGAGATGATTCTCTGTTGTGTTGAAAAGCCTCTAGTTCAAAGGTCTGAGTATCCAAGCTGCTTTGAATTTCAGTTTCATCTTCTGTTTAGTTTTTCAGTTTTCCAGTTCAGTATTTAGATTTCAGCCCAGTGCTTGTTTCGTCGACTGTTGGTCTGTTTTCTCATAATTCTTGAGACCAAGCTGGTGTTTAGATGGAAGTCCTGAGCAATTAACTAAAGAAGAACTGCATACAATCCATCACTGGCTCAGTTTTCTTCTTTGCTAGGTATTTATTTTACAGTCTGATTTTGGCTCTGAATTGCAGCAAACCACCTGCTACCTGCTATGTTGATTTCCCTGCCGAACTACTCTTTCAAGCTGAATTCTCACTCCCTGAAATTGCTTGGCTGTTCAGCTTGAATTGATGTTTTCCTTTCTCTAAAAAGGGCAGAGATTCTTCGGCAACCTCCCTGTTTTAGCTCTTTGTCTGCATTTACTGTAGTGGCAGCTTTCAGCCTTTTTGCTTTAAGTCTTTAGTGGTTGAGACAAGCAGGAAGTTGTTGAGGTCTTGTCTCCCCTGCATGAGGATGTATGGCTTAGGCGTGTATTGCTGGATTTATTTTCTTTTGGCCTGAACTTCATCTTCTCGGCAAGGATTGGTGCAATAGCCTTTGGCATTTTCTTTTTATTTCTTTCCTGATCTTTGATGATTTTGCATGCAGATCAAACGACAATATTTTCAATGAAATTTTCTTGACTACTCTCTGATTTATGCTGAATTTTTCTGTGTCGCATGCGTTCCAAATTTCAGCAAGATTAATTTTAATTTTCTGTGAGGTGCTTTGATTTGCATCGTTTTGAAAAACAGTGTCGAATTCTCGGGGGCGATTTTAAAAAGAGAGCGATATTCACCCCCCTCTGTCGCCATTTCGGTCCTACACTTTATTCTTGTGCCGTCCCGCTACTTTGGTCTACACTCTTTCACAAATTGAATATGTCAATTGATAATCAAATTATTGAGCTCTAGAATCAAATTAACCAATCTCAGTTTTGTAATATTAACAAGTATTTTCGGCTAGCAGAAGATAAACAATCCAATGATCACAGTATAGAATGAAGTTTAACCAAACAACTCAATCTGCTGTCAAATAATGTAGATACAATCTAGCAATGCAAATATGACAGGAACAATATGACAGTGAAGTTACTAAACTAGAGCTCAATATTTGACCATTCAAATTTCAGTATTAGACCTCAGTTATCATCACAGAGCAAGTCACAAGCCCACAAGCATCTCTTCCTACAGCAATAATCTTAAAGAACATAGATGAAAACTCACAAACCAATGATATTCGAAATCACTTGAAGCAACCGAAGGTAGCAAGGCACGATGAAATCGCTGTCCCAGAAAACCTATCAACCCACTGTCGGGAGGGAGGGCGTCGGGAGGGGCGGCGTCGGAGAGGAGCGGCGTCGGAGGGAGCGGCGTCGGGAGGGAAGCGGCGTCGGAGAGGGAGCGGCGTCGGAGAGGAGCGGCGTCGCAGGGAGCAAAACCCGCTAGCGAGGCGTTGGAAAGTGCGTGGCGCGAATAGAACTAGCTAGCTCGCTCGGTATTTAAGGGAACTATCACGAGCGGTTATATAAATGGAACCGTCAGCGATATCAATTCACAGACGGTTCTATAAATGGAACCGTGCGCGATAATCAAATATCACAGACGGTTACATTTATAGAATCGTGCGCGATTATCACAGGCGGTTATATAAATGTAACCGTCAGGATATTGATTATCGCGCACGGTTCCATTTATAGAACCGTCTGTGATTATCACAGACGGTTCTATAAATATAATCGTTTGTGATATTTGATTATCATAGACGGTTCCATTTATATAACCGCCTGTGATAGTTTACTAACACTTAGTTCCTATAGTATGTGCCTGATACATTTTACAGTTACATTTAGGAAAAACGCAAGAATAATCATAAATATAACTATTTCTAGTTCTTGAGTCATTTTACAACTACAATGGAATATATATAGTTACATTTATTACACTTGGCTATTTCATTTTAAATAAAGCCCTTCACGATGATCGACACGCATATAGCTTGCTTCATCCCCTTGTTCTTCCTCGAGCCTGATGCTGTCTCCGAATGGAGGCAAATCATCAAATTGATTGTACTCTTCCTCATCCACAACATTCTCAACTCCGACAATCCTTCTTTTTCCCTGAAGAACTACATGGCGCTTCTTATTTGCCGGGTCGGTTACATAAAATACTTGAACAACTTGCCTCGCGAGTATAAATGGTTCGTCTTTGTATCCTACACATTCGAGATCCACGGTAGTGACGCCGTACTTATCGACCTTTACACCCCGTGGGAGTTGGACCCAACGACACCGAAATAGAGGAATCTTGAATATTACGTAGTCAAGCTCCCAAATCTCCTCTACAAGCCCGTAGTACGAGCTTGGGCCAGCGGTACTGACATGCGCATCATAGGCATCTATACGGACACCTGAGTTCTGCACTGTGCTCTTTCTATCCTGATCTGTTGTATAAAATGTATAGCCATTAATGTCGTATCCTTGCCATTTTACAATTGTAAATTTTGGCCTTTTTGCCAACCATTGTAGTGTTTCACTTGACGACCTCCTAGTCAATTGCGCCTTCAACCATTCGTTGAACTGACGGTTGTGTTGTCTCGTGATCCAAACTTCTGACCGGCTCGCATTCTCTTGACGTAGCATGTCCTTGTGCTTTTCAATATATGGGGTCACTTCAGTCATGTGTTGTAAAACCGTGAAATGGGCTTGAGCATACGTATTTTGATCCGGAGTTATTGCTTTCCTTCCGATAGTCCCGATACCCTCTAGCCTCCCCTCGTAACGAGATAGAGGTACACCTATCGGCTCGACCGAGCCATGTAGTCAATGCGAATTCAATGACCTCTTCGTTGTATAACCTCGATGATGCTACCTCCGGTCGAGATCGATTGCGTACATAGGACTTGAGAATTCCATGTACCTCTCGAAGGGTACATATGACGAGAAACACGGGGTCAGATATTTTATCTCTTTCACAAGGTGGACAATGAGATGGACCATGATATCAAAAAATGATGGAGGGAAATACATCTCTAGATGACAAAGAGTTGTCACCACCTCGGTTTGCAAAGCATCTAGTCCATCGGGATCAATAACCTTCTGAGCAATTGCGTTAAAGAAATAACATAGCCTTATGATTGTCACTCGAATCTTGTTCGGCAAAATACTTCTAATTGCAACAGGTAGCATTTGTATCATTAGCACATGACAGTCGTGAGACTTCATGCCAATTAATTTCAAATGTTCCATGGAAACAAGTTTCTTCATGCTGGTGGAGTGACCGGATGGAACTTTCACACCACGTAAGGACTGGCACAGTTTAGTTCTCTCGGACTTAGATAGAGTGTAGCAAGTCGGGGAAGGTACGTCCGCCTTTAGCGGTCTCTATCGGTGCTAACTCGGTCCTGATGTTCATAGCGACCAAGTCACGCCTTGCGTTAACACCATCCTTTGTTTTATCAGGAATATTCAGTAAAAGACCAATCAAACTGTCACATACATTCTTCTCTACGTGCATAACATCGATGCAATTGCGAACTTCTAAGTGCTCCCAATAAGGCAAGTCCCAAAATATCGACCTCTTTTTCCATATGTTCTTCCTCAATTTACGTCCCTTTCCAAGCACAACGTTTATATCCTTGACCATATCATACACCTCTTTCCCGCTAAAAGGTCTTGGTACTGAGTCATCCTCTTTTTTTCCATCAAATTGTTTCTTCATCTTGCGGTATGGGTGATACTTTGGAAGGAACCTACGGTGACGCATGTACACAGTTTTACGAGAGTTGTTCAACCACATACTCTCGGTATAATCTAAGCAGTGCGGACACGCTTTGGCTCCTTTTGTACTCAACCCTGACAGGTTACCAAGGGCAGGAAAATCATTAATGGTGCAGAACAACATGGCGCGTAAAGTGAAGTTCTCTCGTTTGTTCGCATCCCATACATGTACCCCTTCGTTCCACAGTATTGTAAGATCTTCCACCAATGGTGCTAGGAACACATCAATATCGTTGCCAGGTTGCTTCGGCCGTTGGATAAGTAGTGACATCAAAATATACTTCCGCTTCATACACAGCCAAGGAGTAAGGTTGTACATGCACAAAGTCACGGGCCAGGTGCTATGTCGGCTGCTCATGTTACCAAAAGGATTCATTCCATCTGTACTCAACCCAAACCTTATATTTCTTGCCCACACCGAAATCTACAAACATCCTATCGAAGTTCCTCCACCGCGTAATCAGCAACATGTCTTATCATTCCGCCTTTCTTACGCTCCCAAAGGTTAACGCATCAATCTTGCATCCTTGCGGTTTGCAAATAAACGCTTCAAACGGGGGATTACTGGAAGATACCGCAACACCTTAGCAGGAGGTCCTTGCTTCACCTCAATACTCTTCACATCATCAGAGTCATTTTTACGCTTGTATCGGGATGCTTTGCACACCGGACAAACATGTAAGCTAGCATACTCTTTACGGTACAGGATACAATCATTCGGACATGCATGTATTCTTTCTACTTCCATTCCTAATGGACAAAGAATCTTCTTGGCTTGGTAGGTGGTTCTTGGCAACACATTTCCAATTGGAAGCATGTCCGCTAGAGACCTAACAATACCGTGAAACTTTTGTCGGACCAACCATTACTTGCCTTCAATTTCAGCAGTTCTAGAACCGATGACAATCTGTATTATGGCTTGCGACCGAGAATAAAGGTTTCTCCGAGTCCTCCATCAAGCCCTCGAATTTACCAAACTCTCTCTCACTATAGATCCCTTCTGCACCACGTAACATCTGATCCAGATTGTCATCCTGTGACCTATCCTCATGATCGAAAGAACAGTCCACAAATGGCATATTGTTGTCTCCCTCAACTATGTCATTACTATTTTCTTGTGTACTCTTCTCTTCACCGTGACTAGTCCAACATTTGTACCCTTTTCTAAAACCCCTTCGAATCAAGTGAGCTTCAATCATACCGAGTTGCTAAACATCTTGAGATTATCACAATCAATGCATGGACAATACATATATGTTATCCCTTCTTCAACATATCCAAATCGGCCGCTCTTCTAAATGCGAGACACGCCATTGATGTACTCTTCACTCACACGGTTCTCAATGTACATCCGCCGGTCCATCTATGCTACACAAGTAACAAATTAAATGGGTGTCAAAATAATTATTACCGCTACTAGTACTACATAGCAAATCAGACTAGCTATATATACTTAATTACACTCACATGACAAGCATCTATATATATTACGTAGGTATATATATAGCTAGCTAGCCACATACGTTTTCATAACATAATAATGTTAAGCAAGAATGTTAGCCAGTACTTACCCATTCTGAAATCGAGCAAACTAACAACATCTTTCTAAACCTAGCTAGGTAGATTTAAGCTAAACAAAACCTCGATATATATATCATCTTCAATTACAAAAACATGCATGCTTATAAGTTATTAAATTAATTGAGTACTAACCTCTGATCAGATCACTAAGACGGCGATATGTTTTCACCCCGAACTCCCTAAAGCCGGCCGCCTTGCTCCACCGATGCAACAGAATGACGAGCGTAACCGTGTCGGCGCCCGAATTAATATGGTGCGAATATCAAAGACGGTTCCAACCACAAACGGTGCAGTGAAATCAACATATCACGACGGTTCGATTAATAACCGTCTGCGAATTATCACGAGCGGTTCTATATACGAACCGTCGTGATGTAAGAATATCACGCACGGTTCGTAATACCAACCGCTCGTGATTTGAGCGTATCACGACGGTTCATATATAGAACCGCCTCGTGATAGTCGTCTAATTTCACGACGGTTCTTAATACGAGCGATGCATGTTGTCTAGATTTTCACGATGGTTCTTAATACGAACCGTCTGTGATGATGCGTACCACAGACGGTTCATATTTCCAACCGTCTGTGATAGTTCACTCTATATTTGGAATTTTTGTTTTTGCCTAGCCTTAAGAAATTTTTTTGTTACATGCCCTTTGAAAACAAGCAAATACAGACGGAAAACAAGCAAATGCACACGGAAACACAATAACACATTCAGATCTATTACAGGATAACAAGCTAACGAACCCTTCATGACACGATGGTGCACTGAAAAGACACACTTATGACACTTATGGCAAGAGTGTGTTGTCCAATGACCCGCCGTCTCGCGACGGAGGCGCTAGCTCACAGCGGAGGGAGAAGCAAGTTTTTGTTACAGATAACAAGCTAACGAACCCTTCATGGCACGACGGTAGGTGAACAAGACACACTTACGGCAAGAGTGTGTTGTCCACCTCCCGCCGTGCCGCGACGGAGACGCTAGCTCACAGCGGAGGGGAGATGCATGCAGGAAAGCTAGCTAGTGGATGAACTCACCCGTGACTAGTACCGTGGAAATGTAGATGGGGAGTTATTAATAAGGGCGGCGGTGGGAGGAACGGTGCTCGTTATTCGATGTGGAGAGAATGGACGGGTGAGATCGAAATCCAGGGTATACACCAATTATCGGTTATCGATCGATTACCACAAACAGTTATTAAAATTAACCGTCTGTGTTGTCTCGCTTATCACAGACGGTTCTTAAAATGAACCGTCTCTGTTGTCTCGCTTATCACAGACGGTTCGTAAAACGAACCGTCTATGAAATTTCACAGACGGTTCTTAGAACGAACCGTCTGTGTTGTCTAGATTTTCACAGACGGTTTCTATTATAAACCGTCTGTAATAGTTTAAGCACAGACGGTTCCGTATGAACCGTCTGTGATGTAGCCGTCCAGTTTAGCCTCTTTTGTAGTAGTGGGTGGAGGCTGTATCAGGCGGCTGGGAGAAGTAGACAATCTATAGATTGTCGTACTGGGGTAGACATGTATTATAGCATAAATAAATATGTATCTTTCCCTGTTGTAGCACTTTGTTTTGTACTGGATAAAAAGTATTGTAATAGTATAGAGCAATTAGGTGCCTGACCTTAGGTAACCTATAGCTTGTAATAAATGGAGTATTTTTAGACTCTAATTATTGTTCTACTGCAACTATTCTAATTGGCTTGTTACTTGTTAAATACGGTATTCTACTGAAATGACAAGTAACAATCCATTGACTAGTGTTATTACCGCAGGGTAATGACACAGGTCGCCTCAAATACATACAACCATGCATCGCTTTCAGAAGCATTACTTTACCTCAAAAGGCTTTCACGCAAATTTTGCCTTCCACGATTCTTGTCTATCTTACACCTTGCTTGAGTTCAACCATCTCACCTGGTATCTATGACCGTTCTAGACCTTGATCCTTCTAACCAAGTCCTGGTCTTTCTCGCCATTGATCATAGTTGATTCGAAGCAACCTACATAACAATAAACTAAGTAACCATTTTCAAGGACAAGTTCTTCATAATTTGATACATCTTAGTAGAAATATGCATAATACAATTCATATGTATCGGGCCTGTTCTTTTTGGTCATGACTTATGGCTTTTGGTGAAATTTTGAATTTTAGTGTTTATGCGTAGATTATGAGAGAGAGATACTCGCTTGTAATTTTGGTTGATACAGATGTTAGGCTTTTAACGTGTACTACAATTAACTTGTAGATCCCGTCTTGAGAAAATACTCAATTTAAAAGTTAGGTACTGTAGCAAAAGCCAAAAGCCGCTTTTAGAAGCCAAAAAGAACACCCCCTCAATCCCAAGCTCCTAGGACCAATTCTCAAATTTTAGTTTAAAACCACAGTTCACTATCTTGGAAACTCACCACCGGTCCAACCACATTTTACATGCCCATCAAACCGCCACCGATCAGACAATTCACCTAAACCAACCTAAGACCTTCTCCGGTAATAGGATACCAGTGTGACCGTATCTTCAATGCCGGCCACACCACATAACTTAACTCCGGTCCAACCGCCAACCAACGGCCGGTTTGACTGCATGTGCCCAACTCCAAAGCACGATCTCTGCTAAAAAGCAATCGACTACCACAGCCCAGTCACACCATGACCCATGTGCCGGTCAAACCGCTCACACCTGAGCTAACATAAACCAAGAGGCAAAGCTGCTTTGACTGCTAGCCCATAGCCGATCAAACTGCGTACCACCTGATAGTAACACTGAAAACTGCAAATCTTCAAAATCAAACTCAAACTTCGACAACTCTTATATAACAAAGTCAAATATTTATAATATACTACAGGATGACCTTCACACGGTCTTACAAAATGAGATTGGAACTGGGGATGTCGAGCAAGCCACGCCTGTGTAGAGACACGCTTTAGGATTCGCGTGATGGACTCAGATCGAATGCTAGAACATTGCCTCGTCGATTCATAGGTGAACAGTATACTGTTGCTTAGTTTTTCTCAAATGATATACAATTGAAATGTATAAGGAAGGGAATAGAAGAAATGATTGTTTTTACAAAATAAGTACCGATCAGTTAAATTAGCATCTGATACATTTTCTTTCCGCCTTCTAGGATTTTTCCTCCCTTGTTTGGTGACCACCTCTCCTCTTCTACCACACCGCGAGAGCCCTTCCACACCATAGTTATTCTTTTTAGCTTATTTCCGTATATTACTTATAATTTTTCTCAAAAACAAACAGAAAAAGTTTCTCTATTATCGTTTTGAAGCGGCTTATCGAAATAACATTTTACAAGCGATTTATTAGCTTTCGATTCGTATGTATGAATGCTCACACTAGAAATAAAAGTTATAAGCTGTAGTCATAAGTTATAAGTTACAATTCAAAAGAACAGACCAGTACTAGCATTGCATCTGGCGTCTTCGCGTTGATGTTGGAAAGCTTGTTTCCCCATTTTCCTCCGCTCCACAATTCAATCGCCCGTCTAGGCCTCGCCATCATTTTTAGGATAAAACAGTGAAAGAATCCTACTATATATATATATATATATATATATATATATATATATATATATATATATATATATATATAAAAAATACTTTCTACACCCGTGTAGTTACTCCCACCCCTAATATATCACATAAACGAACTTACTAATTATAAGATACTCTAATGTGAACCACATGAAAAATTACAAGGAGATCATAGTTTTAGTATATTTTGTAAATACCTTCATATACACACATGAAAAGGAGTATGTCTAAAAAATATACATACCACCTTTGAAAAATTGTTCATACCACCTAGATGGTCTTAAATACTGTATACTACACGCACATACCCTCCGTTACACGAGATACTCCCTACGTTATGAGATACGACATAGGGAGTAACTACACCGGTGTAGAAAAGAGGCTTCCTATATATATATATATATATAAAGTTACGAAAGTACAACATATTTACGTAAAGGCACGACTCCTATCACGCAGCCCCGAACCGTCGATGTTTATCGAGTGATAATAGGTGGATATCACATACGGCTCCCAAGCCGTCTATGATAACTAACATTACAGACGGTTTGTATAACAAAACCGTCTGTGATATCCGTATATCACAGACGGTTTTTTATATATCATCTTCGGCCTTCAATTACAAAAACATGCATACTTATAACTTATTAAATTAATTGAGTACTAACCTCTGATCAGATCACTAAGAATACGGCGATATGTTTTCACCCCGAACTCCCTAAAGCCGGCCGCCTTGCTCCACCGATGCAGCGCAATGACGACAGAACTGTGTCGACTTCGAGCAAGTACACCCAGTAATTAATATGGTGCAGAATATCAAAGACGGTTCCAACCACAAACGGTCTGTGAAACCAATATATCACAGACGGTTCATATTAATAACCGTCTGCGAATTATCACAGACGGTTCCATATACGAACCGTCTGTGATGTCAAGAATATCACAGATGGTTCGTAATACCAACCGTCTGTGATTTGAGAGTATCACAGACGGTTCATATATAGAACCGTGCTGATAAACGTCTAATATCACGATTCATATATAGATGCGTGATGCGTACTACGACGGTTCATATTTCCATCCGTCTGTGATAGTTCACTCTATATTTGGGAATTTTTTTGTTTTTGCCTAGCCTTAAGAAATTTTTTTGTTACATGCCCTTTGAAAACAAGCAAATACAGACGAAAAACAAGCAAATACAGACGGAAACACAACAACGCATTCAGATCTATTACAGGATAACAAGCTAACGAACCATTCATGACACGACGGTGGGGCTGAACAAGACACACTTACGACACTTACGGTAAGAGTGTGTTGTCCAGCCGCCCGCCGTGCCGCGACGGAGGCGCTAGCTCACAGCGGAAGGGAGATGCATGCAGGAAAGCTAGCTAGTGGATGAACTCACCCGTGACTAGTACCGGTGGAAATGTAGATGGGGAGTTATTAATAAGGACCGAGCAGTGGGAGGAACTGGTGCCTGTCATTTGATGTGGAAAGAATGGACGGGTGAGATCGAAATCCAAGGTATACACCAATTATCGGTTATCGATCGATTACCACAGACGGTTATTAACATAACCGTCAGTGTTGTCTCGCTATCACGCATTTGGTTCGTTGTAAGAATCGTCAGGAAATTTCATGACGGTTCTTAAAGCGAACCGTCGTGTTTATCTAGATTTCACGACGATTTCTATTATAAACCGTCTGTGAAAATATCACAGACGGTTTCTATTATAAACCGTCTGTGATAGTTTAAGCATAGACGGTTCCGTATGAACCGTCTGTGATGTAGTCGTCCAATTTAGCCTCTTTTGTAGTAGTGAGGAATCAAAATTATGCTAGATTACTCAGCCTGTTCGAAATATGAGGGAGGTATTTTTTTCTTTGTCCTATGGATAACAATAGCAAATTCTCTTTGCAATTATTCCTCCAATCATCAAAAGTGGGAACAATTCCTTGGAACAGCTTTTTTTAATTTCTTGTCAAGTATGATGATTTCCATGTAAAAAGGCTGTGCCAATGGCTCCATATCACCGATACGCCTCGTCATCTCACCATCCCATCGCCTTCTTGCCTCGTTTCCAATTTTCATTAGCCATACACTCGTACGGTTTCAAGATTGTGCCATTTAGCTATTTAAGTAGCGTAAAATTAAAGCATCGCTAAAAAAGGACAATGATTTCTTTTAGAGGCGGAGATATAGTCTTGCATTATATGGTCTCTTCTGGCTTTGCTTATACTCGTGGTGACAGTTACGTGGTTTGGAATTTGAAGCCACGTTTTTTTCAGCTTTTAAAAACTATTTTTTGATTTTTTTATAATAATTATATTTTAAATAAATTATCTTTTTAGGATAAGATCTACTAGTTAATTATAGTACATACTATACCAACTTCATTTATATCGGTAAAAATCACACGTAAGTTTCTGTTACTCTGTAATCTCTCGCAGAATAGTCTAAAATCCATAAACGATAGCCAAAAATTCCAAACCGCAACAAAAAAACAGGCCGTGGATCACCCCCGCAAAATTTGTCGGGTGGCTCCTTCCTGCCTGCCTCGTGGCGATGTCGAAGGTTCAGCTTTCAGGTCACACTAATTCCAACTGTCTGGGCCTGCATATAGACACGAAAGCTACTGCAGCGAACCGTGCTGCAGATGGCCTAAGGCTCCCTGGCCTGTAGTTCGTATATGTATGTATGTATGTATGTATGTATGTATGTATGTATGTATGTATGTATGTATGTATGTATGTATGTATGTATGTATGTATGTATGTATGGCTGGCCT
The DNA here is from genome assembly GCA_036346245.1 of Bonia amplexicaulis. Classification (NCBI taxonomy): domain Eukaryota; kingdom Viridiplantae; phylum Streptophyta; class Magnoliopsida; order Poales; family Poaceae; genus Bonia; species Bonia amplexicaulis. The sequence goes on from CM070745.1 coordinate 2,692,306, forward strand.
ACGGCTCCCTGGCCTAATCCGATTGCAAGCTGCTCAGTTCCTTGTGTTGTCTGTGCAAACTACAGGCAATCGGATTGCAGTTGCAGTGGCACATAGGAGTCCAGGGAGCCTTAGGCCATCTGCAGCGAACCGTGCTAGCAAAAATTTCCCCCGTGACTTCGGTGCTAGCCACTGCAGGAGCGATGCTAGGGTACAGATTTTCTAGGCACCGGTCATGTAGATGCACCGGTGCTAGCTCAATTAAAAATGTTCACGGGCCCACTTGTAAGCGAAATGAGAGAGAGTATGTGGTGGAAAAAAAAGTGATATTTTATTGGCCTTAGAATCACGTGTGTGATAACCCTGATACACAGAAGGAACTAAGTGTCAATTCAGTTAAGTACAGTCTTACACCCACACCTCCCACCAGCTAGGCTAAATGAATTTCAAAGGAAAGAGTTGTTTGCTAGTTTACTGCATGCGGATCTAACCCTTGACAATCACATTCTGTGTTTGTCTACTGTGATAACTAGTTCAACTTGTCATCAATTCAGTTAAGTACAGTCCAACACCCACGGGCTACACATTTTTTGATCAATATCTTTTTAATATTTTTAGCTTAATTATGAATGTATGTAATTTTGGGGATACAATTTTTTTGGACGTTTAGTCTGCATTAACATATTAAAATTTGGGGATTCAAAATTAAAATTATCTAATCCAACTGTTGTATGATGCTACGTACATAGAAATGACATGCCCAAGCCCATATCAATTATGTATGTTCTATTGCATGTATAGTTTTCCGAGTTGGTCGCCTTGGGATGTTACTACTCAATCCTACTTAGGTACGTTCAATAGTTTTCACGTTCTATGTAACATTTATGTTCCAACATAGAAACGACATGCTTAACATGCCTAAGCCCATGTCAATTAAGCATGTTCTTGCTTATAATAGTTTTCCGAATAGGTCCCTAGCATGACCCACGCCTTGGTATGCTAATATAAAAGGATAGGATGATCAGGATTTTTTTAGATTAAGGTGGAAATTTTCTATTTATTACTTTTGTTTTCAATTAATGTGAGAATTTTTAGCATATACATAGTTTAATACTGTAATTATTATATTCTAATACACCATTATTTTACTATTTTCAGTCACACACACACATATATGAAGTATATATGTATGTATTTATAAGCACTCCAAACGACGGAAGCCTCCTGAACACATGCAACGTTGTTGTGGAGGACCACGTTGATGGCGAGGTTTGCTCGTCAGAAGCGGGAGATCAACCGGAAGACACGGCGGAGGAGGATGTCAAGATGATGAAAGGTAGCCTTCAACTAATTTGGCAAATTCTAGGATATAGAAGGGAGAACACTGTTGGCACATTGTCCTTCTGCAGCATCCGCCAGCATACGACCGACGTGGTGCTCATACAGTATGGTTAGGTTGGCCATCAATGCCGGTAACAAGAAAGAGTAGGGTGCCATTTATTTGTTCTTGAGAGACAAGTAAGATAAGCGGGTGGCTGGCGAGGTGTTTGTATAGGATCAGCATTGTGGGGATTAATCTTCGATGGCGGACGATCATTTTTATACAATAAGAAATATATCCAGTGTGTGAGGGTCGAAGAGGCGCATCGGCGAGACGAAGCGCCATTCATGTGTACAAATACATATCACAAATGGTTCCAATCACAAGCCATCTATGATATGCAGCTATCATAGACGGTTCACATTAGTAATCATCTATGATCTATCATATTCAGTTCTAATTAAAACAGTCTGTGACGTCTACAATTATCATAGACAGTTCGTATTAATAACCATCTGTGAACTATCTTGGATGGTTATTAACAAGAACTGTCTATGTTAGTTGTGTATCACAGACAGTACATGATCACGCTTGTAAAATTGTCTGTGATAATTACAGCACAGACGGTTCCCCTCTGTGATGAGGCGTCCAATATAGCTTGTTTTATAGTAGTGGTTTAGAGTGAGAGTTGTGTTTTAGACTGTTTTGAGAGTTTGAGATTGTAAAGTAAATGATTTTGGAGTTCAATATTGATTTTCAAACCAACGCAATAGTTAGGGGTTAAGAAATGAACTTATTCCTTTAATTTTCAAAAATCAGCCATAAAATACCGTAATCCTAGTTCCACTTTTCAGGCGGTTTCCGGCCAACTTCCACCACAAAAAACAAAGTCCGGTTTTTTGGCATTTTTTTCAAATCAGACTCAAAACAAAATCGATCTAATTGCACAGAGAAGTGGTAGGGGAGCACACAAGTACCATGGCAGCAACTATCAACGTCAGGAAATTACAGGAGTTGTAAAATGCCTAGGATTATTCCCCTTTAGAACTTAAAGGGCTAATACAAAACACATAACCTCTAGCCCAAAATCACAATCACCATTACCACAACAGCAACTTCATCTATGCACACACAATGCTATCTAATCGAGACAATTTCGTTCTTCCAATTGCAGATATGATTTTAACACCTCCTCAGTGTTGGAGCAAAAGAGTCCACCACTACAATAGAGGCTATTTTGGATGGCTACATCACAGACGGTTCATAGGGAACCGTCTGTACTGTAATTATCATAGACGGTTTTATAAGCGTGACAGTGTACCATCTGTAAAATGCAACTATCACAGACGGTTTATACAAACTGTCTGTGATAGTAAAAGACATCACACACGGTTCCTGTTAATAGCCGTCTGTGATAATTTACAGCAGTTATTTATACAAACCATTTGTGATAGTGGCGGATATTACAGATGGTTTGTATGAACAACTGTCAGTGATAGTTCACAGATAGTTATTAATAAAAAATATTTGTGATAGTTTCATATTACAGACGATTTGTGGTTGGAACTGTCTGGGATACGCCGCATTATTAAATTGCAAGCGTGGTCTCGACATCTATCTTCATTGCGCTACATTGAAGGAAGCGGCTAGCTTTGGGGAGTTTGGTGAAAATATAGCACTTATAGATCTAGCTTATAGATCAATTTGTTCTTAGTGATTAGAGATTAGTATTTGCTTCTAATAACTTATATGCCTTGTAATAGAGACATATGATAGCTAGGTTTTTAGATCTAACTAGTTAGGTTTAGAGAGAGATGGTAGTTTGCTCCAATTTAAGAATCCAATGCTTACGTTGCCCGGGGAAGGAGACACAAGGAATCTATCGCCACAGTGTGACATAGGATACGATTTTTGGTACCCCCACTACAACAAAACAATCCTATATCACACTTCGTTATATTACCTCTAGAACTAACTATATATATATATATATATATATATATATATATATATATATATATATATATATATATATATATATATATATATAATGAGTTAACACTACTACCCGTAGCAAGTGTGTAGAATTCGACAAAAGTGCAATCGATCTTAATAAACTCGTCGAAATTTGAGAAAATCTCTCCTAATTCTTGGTAGCGGTGATCATAAACAACATTGGGGAGCTCCACCCTGGCAATGGTGAATAGATGTTGAAACATTAGATACAATTTTAATCACTCAAGTGTGGTTAATCAAACAATTCATTCAATTATACTTCATTCAGTTGTTTAATTCATTTGTGAGATCTGTGTAACGATTGTCATGTGTTATATATGCGATGTGCTTGCGTTGTTTAATTCATTTGTGAGATTTGTGTAATGACTGTCCTGTGCTATATATATGTGATCTTCTTGCTTGTTTTCAGAGGTATGGCTAGCATTTCCTGAGGCTAGCCAAAAAATAGAAAATAATGTAGCTTTTGAAATAGTTATCATAGATAGTTTGATGTTCCAAAATGTTTATGATATATAGATATCGTAGACAATTTTTAAAATAAACTGTCTATGATATTCCGCTATCACAAACAGTTGTTACAAAAAATCGTCTGTGATATGTATAATATCACAGATGGTTAACATTAAAAACCGTCTGTGATAGCGGAATATTACAGACGGTTTTGTTGAAAAACCGTCTATGTTTTAACTTATCATAGATGGTTTGAGAGCCGTCTGTGATAACCACCTACTATCGCTAATATATAAATACAGACGGTTTAGAAACCATATGTAATGACAGTTTTGAATAGTCTGTGATAACTCTTTTGTTCTAAAGTGTAAAATACATAGATCAACAAAGAGGAGCTAGTGAATGCAACCATTAACTATAGAATGATAAATCACATTATCAAAACATGGATACAAGGGTAAAACGAAACAAGGTCATTCATTATCAAGAAGCACCGCCAAGCTGTGCAGCACTCGAAAGAAAGCCTTCACCGGAGAGAGTTCCAACGGCCGGCTTCTCCTCGACGTGCAAACTGAAGGGCAAGCAGAGATATCTGGTGTTCACACTGTCTGGTGACCAGGCTGGACAAGTTGTTTACCTTTCGCCGTACTTCGTGGACATTTCTGTGGCTTGGTTCGTTGTTCTAAACCCTCTCTGAATAATATTCTCTTTCGACACAGATAATGTAGTTTAATATTAACCTTTGCTTACGGTGAAGACAAGCTCACAAGTCACAACTATACTTCTGGCGTGGATTCAGAAAATTAAAGCAGCCTGCTTGTTTCATGCCTTTATTTCCACTTTCTATGCATGTCTGTTTACAGATTGGTTTAAGACAGAAAGAGGATGCTACATTTTGTAGTCGCATCTCTATCTAGCGGCTTTATTTCAGTTCTTCTGTTAATTTCAAGGTGCACGGGCACTCAACTCCAAAGTTGTCTGAATCTCGATGCCATACGATTCTACGACTACAACGTATGGTAGATCTAGGGTGAATCCTAATTTGACAGAATCTTAATATTTTAAGATTCTTACCATTCTACCAAAACTTTTATAAGATTATGATCAAAATTTTCATTCGATATTACCTGATCCTATCGATTCTGGTGTTTTATTATAAATAATTACTTGTATATATCATTTTAATTGTAAAGTTTTACTTTTATCTCTTCATATCCACCATAGTTTGCACAAATAACACATGATCTAACATACGCACTACATTTTTGTAAACAAAAGTTCAAAAGGTATAATTTTAAAAATGTGGTAGTGCTAAAATACATAGTAGATTTTGAAAATTGTTTCTTTGATAGAATCGGTAGGATCTTAAATTCTGCAACGATCCTACGATTCGTGATCCTACTGATGAACCTCTGATCCGATTCAAGATTGCGATTATGACAATCTTACTCAAATGATTGTGATGCGGATGCTCTCAATTGAGTTGAATTATCCTATTGTCTTCCCTTCTCTTTGAGATTGTGAGCACAGTAGTACATCTAAGGTACTAAATAGCGGCTAGTGGAGTCGTAGTGTATTGGTGTTAGCACAGCGGATAGCGGGCGATATAGTGGAATTTGAAGACACTCATGATTCTTTAGTTAACCATATATATCTCATAACTTTCTACCACGATAAAAAGCAACTACAACATGCAAGATAGCCAAGTCAATTAGAAACTTAGGATATTGCATAAGATCAATGTTAGAGTAATCGAGTAATAACACGACACCAGAAGTTCAAACTTCAAAGTTCAGGATCGATCTTAGCATTAGTTCAAACTTCAAACGTTAGGAAACGCCAAGACTGGACATGACTTGCAACTTGCAAGCGTGGCTCTAAGTTTTAATTGCTCACCCGTGGTGGCTGTCGGTTGGTGAGCAAGTGAGCAGCAGAGAAGGTACATGAGGCGCGGCCGTACAACGAGTATGGTTGATGGCGAGAACCACTAGTCATGGAGTTGAAGATTAGGACATGGTGGCTGAGGAGGATGAGTATGGAGTGCGGTGGCTGTTACTAATTTGGGGTTTCACTTTGCATGGGAATGATGTGGCGTAGCAGGCCACTAAATCAGCTACGTAGCGATCGCTATAGCGCTTGTTAGACCGCTATAGCAGCCGCTAAGTTCTATTGGAAATTAAGCAATTTCAGCAATAGTTTTAGTTTAATTCCAGATTTAGGTATGAGCAATAAAATAATATTCTAGTGATTTCTATATGACCAGAGGAACAACAGAAGGTATATGAACATTGAAGTACTGCTCCAGTCATATGAACAAAGGAATAACATTAACAGGGTAATCATGTGAGCCTCAAAACCTTGCATAATGCATAGATTTGTGTCTAGATTTTGCTCTCTGGTGTTGGTTTGCACGCGCAGTGAGCGTAGCCTCCTCGCCACTAATGGTCAAGTCTTAATCACAATTAGGTGAGATAATTTCCAAGAGATAATGATAGGCTGTGAGCTCTAAAATTACCTACCAAATGCTAATAGCAATCTGCGATTAATTGAAGTAAATATTGACAGAACTAGTATTGTTGATTCATAAGCAGATTGCTCTAATAGAGAAGCATTGATAACATGAGATGGTAAATAATCAACTCGGACAAACAACATAGTAGCTCACAGTCTATCTTATAGCCACAAATCATCACACTAATATCACTTTGATCAATTTTCTTCACACAGCAATCTCACGGCCCACAGAAATCATGCAAAAAGTTACCCCGCACTAGTGATCTTAGCAATTCAGATATGAACAAACATATATATATATACACACACACACACTAGCACGGCATACTTTAAGCAAGATTGGAATAAAAAAGCACCAAGTATACTCATTGTAGTGATGGCACTCTAAGCCACCAAGCTGGCTGTCAAAGCAAGGCACGCCGCAGGATGTTGTCCCAGAAAACCAATCACTGGCGTATGCCTGGAAATCACCGGAGAGGTTAACAAAGATACAATTCCCAACTTCACAAATCAGTACTCACCAAATCGTGAAGTCGAGATGCAGGTGTTGTCACACAAAGCCAACATTGTCCAATTTGATGAAGCAACTCGACCATTGTAAGTCGACCATAACAGATCAACTATGGCAAGTTGACCACAGCAAATCGACCACAGCAAGTCAACCATAGTAGAATGACCACAGTAAGTCGACCACGGCAGAACAACCATGGCAATTCGACGACGGTAGAACAAACAAGGCCAACCACACCTCAGAGAATCAGCAGAGCTTTGCTGACGTGAAATCGTCGAGACCCCAGTGAGTTCATCGTAGCAAACCGCACAGGAGATCAAAAAAATCAACACACTTGCTCTCAGATCTTGGTATGTCCTCTTGATTTTTTTTCTTCCTTGGCTCTCCCATGGCTTCATTTTTAAAGAGGAATGGGGAGATCAAAGAACAGAGGAGAAGGAGGCGGCGCCGCCACAACACCGGACTGAGTCCATTATAAGAAGAGGAGGGAATCAGTCTAGATCCTCTACTCATGGGCGTTCGGTGCAGACAGCCTTATCCTTCCCTGTCATCTCTCTTACAAATGGGCCCTACTCTGGTTTTCTTTTTCCTTTTTTGTTTTATTTTGGAATTGGGGGATATTCTCAAATTGTCCAACAATCCCCACCAATTTACCACAATTTGCGATGTCTCGAATAGGGTTGAGGTAGCTTTGTTTGATATATAGTTGTTTGACAAAAGGTATCTTTTGGGTTTGAACCCAATGCCTAGTCTCAAAAGTTACAACTCTGCACAGACAAAAGAGAACTACACCTTGATCCTGTGTCTTGGTGTGAGAGCTTTCACTTATGCTGCACTCTGCACAGGGCAACTGAACTGCACCTCTCGGGTTGGAACATTACGGTTATGTTCCCGTATGACTTTCTTTTAATCGTGACCCTACAATTATACTCACTTAGGTAAATTCTCCAAGGAACTCTGTAGGATAGTTCCTAGTGCCATATAAGACATCGAATTCATTAAAAGCTATTGCTCAAACTACCATATAGTTTAGAGTATTGCAGCTCACGGGGCTCTAAGGTGTACTCTCAGTCTTTCACAGTTTATTTTCCTAGAGCCTAGTTCATGGGATCTCCGCTCTTCTAGGTTAGGTTACCACCATTTATGATGCAGGGAATTTTGCCCGATCTTCCAATAAGAACATAACTATGATTGTTTGATATGACATTGACAACGGGCTACTTGACTAAAACGACCAAGTCCGTCTTGCAATCACTACACCACACCCTTGTTGTTACCAACCGTATCCAACACGGATGATCTTTCCTGCAAGCAATTGAGAATCAAACAAGAAAGAAATAAGCACGATCTAAATTTACGAATGAAATACAAAGTTTCATTGAACAATAGAGAGGCCTGATGTCGTCGTAGTTGGTCTAGTCGACACAAATGCACAACTGATATTTTCTAAATGAAAATCAATCTAAACAAGTCTAAACCCTAAAAGTGGCATCTCCAGTAGTTTTTGAGGGGCTAGGGACGTGGGGAGCACGTCTGTGAGGGTGAGGGACATCCCACTACAACTTCCCAGTTTTTATTCTTGGTTATCCTGGCCTCAAAGTAGCATGGTGACCTTTAATGTTTATCCCAATCATGTTTGTGACTCTATGTGCCTCTTCTTGGTCCTTGTCCATGTTCCTAAGCATAATCACATTATATGCATCAAACATCAACCCATTCTCGAAGTTGAATTAAACAACCCTAGGAATGAGCTTATATGATAATTCTACTGTCGTGCAGTGAATGTCCTCATCAGTTTAAGACCATCACACGGATATGAGCCCATTCCCTTTGATGCTGCTAGAATGACCTTGCGCGCCATTCATTTAGTGAAAGGATATGCTAGATTCCTTTTAGGCTGGATGTATTCTGCAGTGATTACACCAGTCTCATCAATTTAAGACCATGAAACGGATATGAGCCCATTTCCTTTGATGCTACCAGAATGACCTTGCGCGCCATTCATTTAGTGAAAGGATATGCTAGATTCCTTTTAGGCTGGATGTATTCGCAGTGATTACACCAGTCTCTCTGGCATGCCGATCTGACTTAGGTCACCTCTTAATGTGTTTTGAGGACTTCATATTGTCTTTCCTACTCTTAATCTTAACTAGAACGATTTGTTTATCATAGTAAGTTAAGACAGCTAGTATTGGCTTTTCCAATATCGGTAGGTTGGAAAGAAGCTCTTTGAGCCAGTTTTCCTCCACTACTGCTGAGTCAAGTGCTACTAGCTTAGTCTCCATGGTAGACCATGTAAGGATAGTCTATTTAGAAGACTTCCACACAACAGCCCCACTTGCAAGAGTGTATACATATCCACTCGTAGCCTTCGTATCATCCGAGTCACTGATCCAGTTAAAGTCACTGAATCCTTCAAGGACGTCTGGATGGCCAGTATAATGTATCCACAAATCCTTGGTTCCTTTTAAGTATCTAAGTACCCTTTCTAGTGTTGTCCAATGATCATCTCCTGGATTGGCCGTGTATTGGCTCGATCCACTTACAACATATGAGATGTCAAGCCTCGTTTCATTAGTTAAATACATCAAGGATCTAATAATTTATGAATATTTAAACTAGCCTTTTCCATATCCAGTGTTTTTATGTAGCTTAGCATTTGGATCATAGGATGTGGCTATAGGCTTAGCATCTATAGGACCGGATGAGGCAACGAGAGGGGGTGAATGGTGCCCATAAATTTTTCCTCTAAATATTCACATATTCCTTATTCTCCAATAGCTACAAAGCTATGAAGATCCAAGATATGAGGTCTAGTAGAAGGCGGAGGAATTGGACTATCTAATGACCAAATCGAGCACCGTGTGGTTAGATTACGACCACTTGGGGAAGCTCAAGCGTAGTCGAATACATCCACTCCAGAGAGAGGTCATCGGTAACAAAGCGACGTTTGTTGGGAAGACAACGTGGTCAGACCGACACCATGGTCGAAACCGACAACTTGGTTGATAGCACATGCGGTGGTCGTAACTTTGACCACTCGATCGAAGAGCATCTTGGTAGGCAATCGATGATCAAGCGAATTCAATGAAGTCGATAGCCACCAAAACAAGACTGACAAGATCGAAAGATGAGTCCGGTCGGAACCGTCATGATCGTAAGCCAATGGCATGGTCGTACGATCAACATGGTCGAAGACCGACTTGCACCTATAACCGATCGCGGTCGCAGACACCTCATGAGACCGTGGGGGCACACGACTCACGAGATCTCGACCATCAAGCACTCGGAAACCGGTGCAAAAGAAAGCGATGATCTATGTCTTGGCCGGTCGAAAATCGAGAAGAGCGAAGGCCAAGACTTCGTGATCGCAAGTCGTGGTCAAATCTCCAAAGGAAAGCCGGTCGACCGATGAAACCCGAGAAGACCAGCGACTTCACACTAAGTCTTTTCCGTGATCGATACCGACCGGGACCGAGTCACTTGACAACAGAGAACCGAAAATAGAATCAGGTCGTGAGGTCTTAGCCGTGGCCGATCGCCAACTTGTGGTCGATAACCAAAGCCGAGAAGATATCTGCGATCGAATCCGATCGTCGCCGACCACACAACCGAAAGACTCGATTCAACGACCTTGGTCGTAAAACCGAAAATCGGATGACGAATGTGAATACTCTATTTTGTCGGTATACGATCACAGAGCAAAATTTGAGGAATCTTTCTCGCACGGGTCGAAACCAACCGAGACTTGAACTCTAACTTGTATATGATCTCTAGAAGTGAATTTACCAAGAAAAGGAAAGTCTTTGTTTCGCCAAAGAAAATTGATGCATCGAAAAATAGAACAGAGACTCAGGCGGCGGCGAATCGAAAGACACAGGATTTTTCCAAATCAACTTCCGCTCGGGAATGAACGGCCAACTAGCCTTGAGACAGATTCCCGCTTCGAGCAAAACAAATATAAGCCAACTCTCAAAGGAAATACTGAAGGAACTAAGAATGAAGAGATGACAAATAAATCAATGAAAACATCTCAAGAACAGCCTCTCAACCCAGATCACAAACACAGACCCATCTCATAGATAAACTCTAACAAGTACAGAGATGAGTCCTCTCAAATCATAACACGGAGGTTTCGCAACCACTCCCCACGGGAGGACAAGCTCTAGCCCTAGAGCAAACACACACAGATACACTCCCAAGGGAGGAGAGGCGGTGCCTCTAAGGCCTAGCCGACCAACTCAACCCTAACTCTTGCCTCCCTCTCCTTTATAGCCTCACATCCGAGACTAACCCTAATGGATCCATCCATTAGTCCACACTGGGATAACCCAGTAAACCCCACCTAACACCGGGTTTTATCACTCACTTTGCCCGCTAACTCAAATGCTTTGCCTGCTATCCTAACAGACTCACACTTTGCCCGTTAGCGCCAACAGAATCCACTTCTTTTCTCAGGTGCTTTACGAGAGGGACAGCTTCCTTTGCAGCTTTGGCATTTCTCCAAAATGCCCTCCCACCGCTTCCCCGTCCACGCTTGCACCTACTGCACTCGTTGTCTTGGCACCTCCCGTCGTTCGGACCCCGACACGCCCGTGTCTCGTCCCAACCGTCCATGCCTCGCCACAACCGAGCTCGCCTTCCGATCGACCGGACCACGGATCACGCCAGCCCCGGACCTACCGGACTTTGACTTCTCCTAAGTCTAGTCCCGGTCCATCTCACCACACAACGATCGCACCGACCTCCTCGACCATCTCGAACCTCAGCTCCTCCCTGAGCCTAGTCCTGGTCCTCCACGTCGTTGCACGTCGTGACCATCACGGGTAGCTACAGCTTTGGTTCCTCATCTCCGGCTCGCAACCACCTCACCGACCTCGATCATCTTGGCGTCTCCGACCGTCGGACCTCAACACCTCCCGTGCCTAGTCCCGGTCCTCCCACGCTCACCATGAAATAGCTCAAGTCCTGCACCACACGCACAAGCAAACCGTCACATAGCACCGCACCAACCGACGAACAGATCTGCCACCTCACAGAGCTCAAGACTTTTCCACGAAAATAGACATTGACAAACCCCATCAAGAAGATGAACCAACAAATCCACAAGGTCCACAACATCACCAGAACCCATACGATCAAATCCCAACATAATCGGACATCACATGGGCTCATACGACCGGTTTGAATGAACTCACCGACCACGGTCATTCTCGCCGATAACGTGGTCGAACGCGGTTTCGACCACGTTCGATCCTCGCGCTAACGTGGTCGATGCTCGATCGCCAACGTGGTCGACACTCGAGCCACCGATCGCAACACGTGGTCGATCCACCGGTACCCTGGCGTGGTCGTACTCACAACGTGGTCGAACCACCGAGTACCGGTGCGCCAACGTGGTCGATGCCGAATGTCACAATCGTTGTCGAGCTTGAGCGCCACAACGTGGTCGACTTACCGAGCGCCGACTACCGACCACGACCACGTGATCGTAAACCCCACCACGACTACCGACTACGACCAACGTGAGTCGTAAACTCCCTACCGGCTTCCGATTACCTTCAACGTGGTTGTACGCCACCCGATAGACTTCCGATCACGTTCAAACATGGTCGTACACCACCCTACCGCAACCGAAGGCACTCAACGTGGTCGCACGCACGAGCGGGTTTCGACTACGACCAAATGTGGTCAAATGAGCTCGGTAAATTTCCGACCACGCTCAAACATGGTCGTGCAGACACTGCGTGGTCGTAAACCTCCCTGTCGACCTCCGACCACGCCCAAAATGATCGTACGGCACAGGGACAAGTCGTACACGACTTCATTTCGCCCGAGTTAAGACTTTGCAATAAAGCCCAAAACAAACTCAATTTTCCTTCAAACAACAACAAATACTCATCACAAAGATGGGATCATTTCGGATGATCTCTCAATCTCCCCCTTGATGAGTATATTGACAAACACCGTAAAATATGAAGTTGAGTTTGTAGAAGACGACATGGTCCAAAGATAGAAAATGAAATAATGACCATGTCGCGGAAGGAACACTAGAGCAATAAATAAAGAGCAAATTGATCTTCAAAACTCTAGCGTGTTCCTGAATTCGAGAAAATTTTCTTTTTTTTCTTTTTTTTTCTTTTTTTTCAATCTATTTCTATTCTCCCCCTTTTGGCAATAAACACATCAAGTATGCAAGAGAGAGAATAAGTCATGATGATGGATGAAATGACTGATTTGATTATTCACGAGATGCGAGCCATGAGAATTATCCAAAATGACCCAAATGTATTACACCAAGCCATAACATACAAGTATGCTACAAGGATCATGACTATGTATGTAAAGTGAAGCTAAGCAAAATAAGGTATAATCTGAATTTTAATTGAAGTGCTTAGCAAGTCAAGTCAAACAAGATTTTAGTCTAGCTAATGATATCCACAAATGATGCAAGCCATGTCAATAAGCTAAATGGAATCAAGAAGCTAGTGTTGAGCAAACTAGAGTGCTATTTGTTCAAGAATGATACAATTGTTGAAGTACATTGAACATTTTAGCAATTGAGCACATTTGATATTTTTCTTTAGAGATCACATGGTTGTTTTCAACCATCTTTTATTCACCATGTGCTAGACCTCAAGCCTTATGCGATCATTCCAAGCGAGAAGCTTAAAGAAATGATCTTGGTCATCCAAAACTCCCCTGAGTTCATGCCTTGTGCAATGGCAAGCCGTCTCATGAGAAAGAATTGGTGAGATCAGTTTTTTCGCACAAAAGAGATCTTTTTGCTTTTAATAGATTGTACTAACTTATGTGTCATCAAGAAACTGTATAGCTCAATCTATTGCTCAACTAAGATTCAAAACTCAACTCAGCCTATTTGACATGGCGAGAATCATAAAAGGATAACACAAGGCTGACTAGTCTCAAATATGAACATGACATGAATTAGGTCAAATTTGGCATTTTAATTAACCTATCGTGGCAAAGACTTGACTACACATATAAAGTCATGATCGATTAGCAATGGAGCACAAATCATGGCAAGGTGTAAAGCATTGAAAGCATGTCATAACCGGATAATAATCAAGGCTCAATGTGGTTATATTACAATGCGAATGCAATGCGAAAATCCAGCTCCCCTTAACATGTGATGCGACTTTTAGTTCAAGTTGAGTTAAGTCAAAATTAAGCTCGAAGTTCCCAAATGAACTCCCCACAGACCAAAGCAATAAACAAGAAGTCGGTAAAGAGAGAGAAAACATGCGATCCTTAAAGCATAGATAAGAGTAAGAAGTCTAACTAGACGAGAGAAACGCTCTAATCTATGCTAGGAGGACTAACCCAAATGCACCCCGATGCAGCAACAAAAATGAGAATAGGAGCAAGATAAATGAATAAAGCAAGAAAACACGAAACTCCTTCTCACAATAGTCCATAAGGACAAACCACCCTAAGCTCTCCTCGAAACATAGCGAGCAGACGGAAGACTCCAACTCCCCTAGAGAAGACAAATTGAGAAGAACCGGAAAATTTGGCACAAAATCCAAAAGGAAAGGTTCTAACTCAAGAAGGTGATCCTCAAACACACTCTATCCTCATGGTCTCTAGCCTATAACCTCATACCACGGAGCAAAGGCACACTATGTCAATGCAAAAGACTCTAGTGGCCAAGAAAAAGTTCAATCTAGGTAGAAGAGAATCCTAGAGAACCAAAGCCCAAACTAGGTAGTAAATAATCCTAGAGAACCATTTGGATGAGAAGTGTGATTGAGACAACATCACCTAGAGTTAGCTCCTCTCGACCAAACCGACCCTTCCTACCACTAGAGGACATATACTATGCAAAGCCGAGTGGCGGAAGCGAAACACTAAAGATCACAGGGAGCAAACCTCGTTACTGCTTGCTCGGGAGGTTGTTGTAGTGGTCGAGGTCGAATATGTGTCCGTGACGAGGTCGTAGATGAGTCCCGGACATGGTCGCACATGTGTTCGCACCTCCAAGCAGCAGAGAAGTCATGTCTTGGGCGTTGTCGAGTCCGAGTTCACAATGGTCGCAGATGAATCCAAATTGAGTCCAGACCATAGTCGAGATGATTCTGGGGTCGCGATTGATCCCGGGTCTAGACCGTGGTCGTAGACGAGTCTGAGAATGGTCGGAGTCGTGTTCGGTGTGGTCGAACTCGCGTCTGAGGATCGGTTGTAGTTGAGTCCGAGTCGTGGCCGAAGTTGAGTCCGGATCGTAGTCGTGGTCGAATCCGGCTCATGGTCGTGTATGGGTTCACCAGAGTCCATACCGTGGTCGTAGAAACTACGACGTGGTCATAAAGACCGTGGAGCGGTCAGTAACAATTGTACCACTCTCCCTCATTCATAACCTCGCGGATTAAACATAGGGGAACAGCTGGTGTCCTAGTACTGGGGTAAATAATACACAGGCATGGATCCAGTACTGAGACAAATGACCACAATAGTAGCATCACTAGTATTAAAGACATAGAACACATGAGAACACGCACCGCCACAAGCTCAATCTAGCCCTCAACAAAAGCATCTAGAGCAGCAAGCCTAGAGCCACCAAATACTAGAAGAAGCTTGTGACCTAACCACAAATCTCATGATATCTAAGCATAAGCACAGACTAATGCTACAAAGATGTTGTACAGTTTATTTCATGCCAAAACTTAAATGAATAAGATCAAGATATACATGTATCACAATGAATCACAACCATACACATAGCGGTGTGAGGAGCAGATCACGAAGCATATGCTAGCATGGATAAAAGCATGTATACTAGAAAAGATACAAAGGCATGAATAAACGCACCATCATGACACAGAGAAACTATCCAAAATATACTCAAGCTCATACTGTCCATACATATGCATACATCATGTAGACATACAACATGGCAAATCAACATCATGAAAAGTATGCTAACATGTATAAATAATGGTGAATGAACATAAGGAGCAAGATGTGAACCATGATAGATACTACAGAGCACAAGGTCATGACGATACTTGACTTCTAATGCACCCATTCTACTTAGCTCATGAAGTCAAGTCAAAGCTTAAGCATCTAACAAATACAACAAGGTATATGGATACTTAAGCAACATACACATAAAGGCATGACATGAAAGCATTGAGAGAAAACATGCCAAGATGATACATGTGAGCACATGAACAAGCACAACATGCCAATATGGTCAAACATGAGTATAAGGGCATGAGGGTATAGAGTAGCTCACAAAGTAGGTGGAGACGCCAAACGTGAAGGTACATACCTCTTGGAGGCCATGAAGTGGAGAACCAACAAATGTTCTAGTCATGTGATGAAGCAGAAGACTAAAATCCATTCGATCCCATGTTCTCCATCCAACGTCTGGACACCTACAAAAGACAAGAACAAAGTGCCCAAGTCTTGGATCCCAAAGGGTTAGTAAGCAAATGCTTGAGACCCCAAGACCTGACACACGGCCACTCAGCAGAAAAAGAGTGGTCGTTACGTACTACGACTACGGTCGAGAAGAAATGAGCGTGGTCGTAGCACGAGAGGCATAGTCTTGAACGACTACGGTAGAGATGTGATCGTTGGTCATTACAACCACGATCGGGAATTGCGGTGTGGGCGTAAGTCGCTTATGACCACGGCAATCGAAAGCGCCAGCGGCGTGCTCGAGAACCGGCGATCGTGATCGTAGGGACTTTCGACCACGGTAACAAGTGGAAGTGTCCGCCGCCAGGCATGGTCGTATGCAGCTACGACTATGTCGAGAAGCCGAAGTTGTGGTCGTAATGCATTACGACTACAACGACGACACAGCAGAGGAACTCAGCTTTACTACACTCTAGCAAGCTCACACTCCTCTACACATGTGCAGTGAGTCAAAGTTTTAATTTCTCATTTGCAGATTTTAACATTCAAGTAGAGAAATTAAATTTTCACCGCTCTCGAGAAAGACTCACAACCTACACATGAGAAATGAGATTTCAACCTAGCAAGAACAGTCTAGCAATTTATAATCTAGGCACCTCACAATATCCCGAAGAGCAAGTATATTCATCTTGGACAAGGCCAAGGTCATAATAAGTTTTACCTTGCTCATGATAAGTCGACGCCGTCCTTATCATTATCATCCGTGTGTTCTCCAAGGCTTTCTCCTTCACGGCACTTGATTAACCAAAGGACAAGAATGTACCACAAAGCTTACACTTGTGGTTTCTTGCAAATAAAATCATCCTCTAGCGAAATCAAGCCTCTTGTCGCAAAGGACATCATTGGCAAAACACCCCAATAAGATTCAAAGGAAAGTTTACAAGATTCCTACTAGTTGCCAAGCTCCGGATCGGTTAAGATCGACATCTGAGCCAACCTTGCTCGATACCAATTATAGGACCGGATGAGGCAACAGAGGGGGGTGAATGGTGCCCATAAATTTTTCCTCTAAATATTCACATATTCCTTATTCTCCAATAGCTACAAAGCTATGAAGATCCAAGATATGAGGTCTAGTAGAAGATGGAGGAATTCGGACTATCTAATGACCAAATCGAGCACGTGTGGTTAGATTACGACCACTTGGGGAAGCTCAAACGTAGTCGAATACATCCACTCCAGAGAGGCAGTGCATCGGTAATAGGCGACGCTTGTTGGGAAGACAACGTGGTCTAGACCGACACCATGGTCGAAACCGACAACTTGGTTGATAGCTCGCATGGGTCGTAACTTTGACCACTCGATCAAAGAGCATCTTGGTAGGCAATCGATGATCAAACGAAATTCAATGAAGTCGATAGCCACCAAAACAAGACCGACAAGATCGAAAGATGAGTCCGGTCGAACCGTCATGATCGTAAGCCAATGGCATGGTCGATGCGATCAACATGGTCGAAGACCGACTTGCACCTATAACCGATCGCGGTCGCAGACACCTCATGAGACCGTGGGGGCACGCGACTACGAGATCTCGACCATCAAGCACTCGAAACCGGTGCAAAAAAGCGATGATCTATGTCTTGGTGGTCGAAAATCGAGAAGAGCGAAGGCCAAGACTTCGTGATCGCAAGTCGTGGTCAAATCTCAAAGGAAAGCCGGTCGACCGATGAAACCCGAGAAGACCAGCAGACTTCACACTAAGTCTTTTCCGTGATCGATACCGACCGGGACCGAGTCACTTGACAATGAGAATCGAAAATAGAATCGGTCGTGAGGTCTTAGCGTGGCCGATCGCCAACTTGTGGTCGATAACCAAAGCCGAGAAGATATCTGCGATGAATCCGATCGTCGCCGACCACAAACCGAAGACTCGATTCAACACCCTTGGTCGTAAAACCGAAAATCGGATGACGAACGATGAATACTCTATTTTGTCGGTATACGACCACAGAGCAAAATTTGAGGAATCTTTACGCACGCAGGTCGAAACCAACCGAGACTTGAACTCTAACTTGTATATGATCTCTAGAAGTGAATTTACCAAGAAAAGGAAAGTCTTTGTTTCGGCCAAAGAAAATTGATGCAGTCGAAAAATAGAACAGAGACTCACTGGCGGCAGACCGAAAGACACAGGGATTTTTCCAAATCAACTTCCGCTCGAGAATGAGCCAACTAGCCTTGAGACAGATTCCCGCTTACGAGCAAAACAAATATAAGCCAACTCTCAAAGGAAATACGAAGGAACTAAGAATGAAGAGATGACAAATAAATCAATGAAAACATCTCAAGAACGACCTCTCAACCCGGATCACAAACACGACCCATCTCATAGATAAACTCTAACAAGTACAGAGAGATGAGTCCTCTCAAATCATAACACGGGAGGTTTCTGCAACCACTCCCCACAGGAGGACAAGCTCTAGCCCTAGAGCAAACACACACAGATACACTCCCAAGGGAGGGAGAGACGGCTGCCTCCAAGGCCTAGCCGACCAACTCAACCCTAACTCTTGCCTCCCTCTCCTTTTATAGCCTCACATCCGAGACTAACCCTAATGGATCCATCCATTAGTCCACACTGGGATAACCCGTAAACCCCACCTAACACCGGGTTTTATCACTCACTTTGCCCGCTAACTCAAATGCTTTGCCCGCTATCCTAACAGACTCACACTTTGCCCGTTAGCGCCAATGAATCCACTTCTTTCTCGGTGCTTTACCAGGGACAGCTTCCTGCGCTTTGGCATTTCTCCAAAATGCCCTCCCACCGCCTTCCCGCCCACGCTTGCACCTACTGCAGACTCGTTGTCTTGGCACCTCCCGTCCGTTCGGACCCCGACACGGCCCGTGTCTCGTCCCAACCGTCCATGCCTCGCCACAACCGAGCTCGCCTTGGATCGATCGACCACGGTACCGATCAAGCCATCTCCAACCGGTGGACTTTGACTTCTCCTAAGTCTAGTCCGGTCCATCTCGCCACACAACGATCGCACCGACCTCGACCATCTCAACCTCGGCTCCTCCCGAGCCTAGTCTCGGTCCTCCACGTCGTTGCACGTCGTGACCATCACGGTAGCTACGACTTTGGTTCCTCGCCTCCTCGCTCAACCACCTCACCGCCTCGATCATCTTGGCGTCTCCGACCGTCTCGACCTCAACACCTCCCCGTGCCTAGTCCCGGTCCTC
Source organism: Bonia amplexicaulis (assembly GCA_036346245.1). NCBI lineage: Eukaryota > Viridiplantae > Streptophyta > Magnoliopsida > Poales > Poaceae > Bonia > Bonia amplexicaulis. The sequence goes on from CM070745.1 coordinate 2,711,727, forward strand.
CCACGCCTCACCATGAAATAGCTCAAGTCCTGCACCACACGTACAAGCAAACCGTCACATAGCACCGCACCAACCGACGCAGACTCGCGGCTCAGCGAGCTCAAGACTTTTCCACGTAAAATAGACATTGACAAACCCCGTCAAGAAGATGAACCAACAAATCCACAAGGTCCACAACATCACTAGGAACCCATACGATCAAATCCCAACATAATCGGACATCACATGGGCTCATACGACCGGTTTGAATGAACTCAGCCGACCACGGTCATTCTGCCGATAACGTGGTCGAACGCGGTTTCGACCACGTTCAGTCCTCGCGCTAACGTGGTCGATGCTCCGATCGGCCAACGTGGTCGACACTCGAGCCACCGATCGCAACACGTGGTCGATCCACCGAGTACCCTGGCGTGGTCGTACTCACAACGTGGTCGAACCACCGAGTACCGACCGCGCCAACGTGGTCGATGCCGAATGTCACAATCGTTGTCGAGCTTGAGCGCCACAACGTGGTCGACTTACCGAGCGCCGACTACCGACCACGACCACGTAGTCGTAAACCCCAGCCACGACTACCGACTACGACCAACGTAGTCATAAACTCCCCGGCTGGCTTCCGATTACCTTCAACGTGGTTGTACGCCACCCGATAGACTTCCGATCACGTTCAAACATGGTCGTACACCACCCGGCTGCAACCAGAAGGCACTCAACGTGGTCGTACGCACCAGAACGGGTTTCGACTACGACCAAATGTGGTCAAATGAGCTCGGTAAATTTCCGACTACGCTCAAACATGGTCGTACGGGCCACTGCGTGGTCGTAAACCTCCCTGTCGACCTCCGACCACGCCCAAAATGATCGTACGGCACAGGGACAAGTCGTACACGACTTCATTTCGTCCAGAGTTAAGACTTTGCAATAAAAGCCCAAAACAAACTCAATTTTCCTTCAAACAACAGTCAAATACTCATCACAAAGATGGGATCATTTCCACATGATCTCTCAGCATCCATGAATCCAAAGTGGTTCAAGATCTTTTCCACATAATTAGATTGTATTAAATTAATCCCATTCTCACCCTTTAAAAGCTTGGTGTTTAGAATAATATCAGCTTCACCAAGATCTTTCATATCGAAGTTTGGGAGAGGAACGACTTGGTTTTATTAATTACATCCATGTTGGTCCTGAACAATAGTATATCATCCACGTAAAGGTAGAGGATGACACCTTCACTCCTATTGAATCGATTATATACGCACTTATTGGCTTTGTTTACACAAAACCGACCAAAGTCAATGTATTATCAAATTTCTCATGCCATTGTTTGGGAGCTTGTTTTAGACCGTAAAGGGGTTTAACCAAGCGACATACTTCCTCTCTTGCCCTTTAGCAACAAAACCATCAGGCTATTACATGTAAATCTCCTTATCCAACTCTCCATTTAGGAAAATGGTCTTAACATCCATTTGATGCACTAGGAGTTTACATGCAGCAGCTAGTGCTAAAAGCATGCAGATTGTAGGTAATCGTACGGGTGGGAAACGATAATGGATAATCCATTTTATTCGATATCCATATCCGAGAAAATATGAATGTGGTAAAAAATCCGTATTCGAAAACATTCATATTCGTATTCAAGAATATTCATATCCATATTTGAGAATATTTGTATTCGTATTTGAGACTATTCGATTCATATTTGATTTATTTCCGGAACCCAGGAAAAACTCAGATGAATTTCGTGATTCAAAATTTGACTTTGGGCGGTTTGAAACCGGTAACCATTCAGGTAATCAGCCAAAAACCGGTGAAAAACTATCAAAATCACTAGGAATTTGTTCTACCGATATTTGTTACAGAAGTTGTAGGAGGATATTCATATTCGATTCGAATTCATATCCGTTACAACATTCGATTTGTATTCATATTCGAGAATATTCAAATTCATATTTGTATTCATTTTAAAAATATGGATTTGTATTCATATTTGAGACTATTCGATCATATCCAATCCATTTCCATCCCTAGGTAATCGAGCCACAGGCGAGTATGTATCAAAATAGTCTTCACCCTCTTTTTGCTTGAAACCCTTAGCCACTAGTTAGGCCTTGTAATTTCCAATGGTACCATTGGGTCTTTGTTTTCTTTTGAAGATCCATTTGCAGCCCACTGGCTTATACCCATTTGGAATATCAGTAATGTCCCAAGATCCATTAGCTATGATAGAATCTATTTCACTATAGACTACATCCTTCCAGTACTTCACATCTGAGAATGCATACGCCTCTGAAAGGGTACATGGTTCATCATCCATGAGGTTGGTGACATAGTCATCGTATAAAGACTTTTCAGTCCTTTGTCTCTTACTCCTCAACTCCAATTCAGGAGCTGTGTCATTCACACTAGAAGGAATAGAGTGTTCATAACAACCACTAGAAACAATGACTTCATTTGCTCTCATAGGAAACACATTTTTAAAAAATGTCGTATCACGAGATTCCATAAGAACACTATTAGCGATATCGCTAACCTCGGATTTGACCACTAGAAATTTGTACGCTGTGCTGTGATGGGCATATTCTAGAAACACACAATCAACAATCTTGGGACCAAGTTTTCTTTTCTTCAGCAAAGGCACATGCACTTTTGCAAGGTATCCCCAAGTATAAAGAAAGGACATATTGGTTTTCCCCTTCCATTCTTCATAAGGTGTTTCTTCGCTATTACGGAGAGGTGCCCTATTCAGGATATAATTAGCTATGAGAACTGCATCACCTCCACCATGAGTCTGACATACCTGAATTATGTAACATGGCATTCACCAAGTCACAAAGAGTCCTGTTCTTTTATTTGGCTACTCCATTTGATTGGGGCAGAATATGATGGAGTAACTTCATGAATTATTCCACTTTCTTCACAGAATTGGGAGAATTCTTTAGAAATATATTCACCTCCTCGGTCTGATCTTAACCGTTTGATTTTCTTTTCTAGTTGATTTTTCACCTCAGCCTTATATATTTTAAAATGTTCTAGTGCTTCATATTTCGACCTAAGTAAATATAACAGTACTTAGCTGCATCATTAATGAGAGTAAACATATAAGACTTGCCACCTTCAGTTAAAATGTCAGTTATTTCACAAAGAACAGAATGAATTAACTCAAGTGGAGAAGTGTCTTGCCTCTTAACACTATGGAAAAGTTTTCGAGGCTACTTTGCTTGCACACACACTTCACACTTTGAGCCGTTCTCATACTTATAACTTGGAATTGAACTTATTTTGCTTAACTGCTCAATGGCTTCAAATTGAGATGACATAAATGAGAGCGCCAAATATTATGAACTTTATTACAATCAATAATATTAAAAATGTTTGGGTTATTAAAATTAAGAATGGATAAGCGGAACATGCCTCCGCTTTCATAGTTTTTTCCCATAAAAGTACTAAATTTGGTCAACACGACCTTATTAGACTCAAAAATAAGCTTTATTCCATACTAATAAAGCATGGACCCACCGATAAGATTACATGACATTGTAGGCATATACAGTACGTCTCCAAGGATGAGCATCTTACCAGAAGTGAGCTTCAGACAGACCTTGCCAATCCCACGTACTGTAGTAGCGGTGTCGTTGCCCATTAGGACGGAGCACTAGTGTCACCCTGAAATGAAGAGAAATACGAATGATCAGCACAAATATGTCTAGTTGCACCTGTATCAATCCATCAATCAATTGATGAATTTGACATAAAGGCCTGAGGTACATACCCATCTAAGATGGGACTGGCTATAACCACATTAATCCATCCTCAAAGGAGCATCATCATGCTCATAACATATCCACATTCATAAGTTCACAACATGTTTATTTTCATATTCCACATTCGCACATTAAACAAAATTCCACATGACTACTAGCAGTTTATCAACATATCAATTGGTCAATACTTGCTAACATCACCATATTTAGAATATCATGCAATTATGGCATAATGTATCAAATTATGATAATAATGTAAATTGCAAGTAGAATGAATAACAAGTTAAACGGTAGCAACCACCGCTGCGTTCACTTACCTCAACCGACGAAGCGAAGCAAATCAAGAAAACTCAGGGAAAACCACCTGTCCAAAAGACATCTCTCAGCACAAAGCTATAACATACAAACACGACTTAATAATTAAAGACGTTGCTAGAACCCCGAACCCGCACAAACTCCTCTCCGCTCAACAATTCAACAATCTACCCACTGCAGCAGTGCTGCTTAATATTTTCGTATCTTTAAAAATATTGATCCAATTACAGCAAACGATATCTCTCTGGATTCATCACTTAAAAGCTTACATTTTTTATGTAGAATACATATTTTTATTTTGATCACAGCTAGGTGTAATTTGATGCCCAAAACAGAGGAAGATCTCTGTTCTGGCAGACTGGACAGCAACAATCAAATGCGTCCCAACAACAGTACAGGGTCTAAAAAATATAATTTTTACACAAAAGCTAGATTACCAATTTCTCTACAACTTTCTCAATTACGACCATGATCATAAAAATCATTTACTAGCAGGATTCTGCTTGCCTGACGAACAACGGTATTCCCGACCCTGTATCTCCCAGATCCCATGGCCAAAAATTCTGAAAAAATACAAGAGATGCGTTTCGAAGTCCTCTACAATTTCCTTTTGGGAGGGTCCACATAAAAAATCATTTACTAGGTCTAAACCACGCGAACAGACGTGCTGCATGAATCAATTTACAGGTAGACAGCAGTTAATCTCTAATCGGGCAATTAATCTATTAACTACCTTCAAAATCCGTGCCAAGAACCCTAATTATTCTGAAAAACAGAGGGTTTAGGATGAGAAAAAATTACCTAGATGGTGGATCACCCCTTTTTCCTCCTCCTCTTCTTCTCCTTCCTTCTTCTTCCTTCTTCTCCTTCCTTCTCCTTTCTTCTCCCTCCAATGGCACCAGCACTTAGGGCACCAATTCCTGGATGGGGCCGGCCACAAGGGGGAGAAAGGGGATGGGGAGGTGGCGGCTGGGTTTGGGAGAAAGGGGGAAGGGGGCTAGGGTTAAAGGGGTAAGAGGTGGGAGGGGTGCGGCTTGGGGGGAGGCGCCACCCCCTTGGGCCATGGCCCAGGGCGGTCGGCCCACTCTCCAGGCAGCCCACTCTGAATTTTTAATTTAATTTTTAATATATTTTATTTATTTTTCAATGTTCTACAAATTTTATTTTTCCTTCCCACGATTTACCGAAAAACCGGCAACTCCGCGATTGTTTTAAAAACTTACGCCAAATCGACGATCAGGGTATTACAGGGGGACATTGTGGGTTTCATGTCACATATTGTCGCATACGTAAGCTATTCTGTTAGCTGGGCATGAAAAAGGATGTGAAGGCTTTTGTGGCAATGTGTACCATTTGTCAACAAGCTAAGACAAATCACGTCAAGTATACGAACTTCTACAACCTTACCAGTACCGGAACATGCTTGGCAAGTGATTTCTATGGATTTTATTGAGGGTCTACCCCAATCTGCGAGGCACAATAGCATTATGGTTGTGGTGGATAAGTTTCCCCTGTATGCTCACTTTATAGCTCTAGCTCATCCTTTCACGGCTTTTTAGATTGCTCAAGCTTATTTGAATCATATTTTCAAGTTGCACGGCTTGTCGCAGTCTATTGTGTCTGATTTGGATCACATATTTACAAGCTTGTTGTGGAGAGAATTGCTCTAATTAGTAGGCACTCAACTCAAGATGAGCCCAGCATACCATACCCAAATCGACGGGCATCGGAACGAGTTAACCAATGCCTTGAAGCATATTTGCAATGTTTTGTACATGCCTATCCCAACAAATGGCATAAGTGGTTATCCTTGGCGGAATTCTGGTATAACACTTCCTTTCACTCAACTTTGGGGAAATCACCTTTTGAGGTATTGTATGGTCATACCCCGAGACATTTTGGAGTAGCTAACTCTTCTATGTGTGCAATTCCAGATTTGGAGGTTTGGCCGGAGGAGAGGAAATTAATGAGCACATTATTGCATCAACATTTGTCCAGGGCAAACCAATGTATGAAAATTAAAGTGCAACCTTATGTGCAATCATCTGTGGCAAATATGTTTTTTCACAAACTGTCATTCATGTACTTCGGCCCTTTTCTTATAGTGCAGCAAGTTGTTAAAGTGGCATACAAGCTTCAACTCCCTCCAGATTGCCGAATTCATCCCATGCTACATGTTTTGCAACTGAAGAAAGCGTTGAAACCAGGGGAGTCGGTGTTGTCGACATGGCCCAGAGTGGAAGAAGATACTTAGATCCCTCTCAAAGTACTAGAGCATCAACTGCATAAGCAAGGTGTGATGACTTCTTCTCAAGTTTTTATTCAATGGGGACTTCTCCAGAGATGGTGACCTGGGACAATTACTCTAAGCTCAAGAGTCGTTTTCCCAAGGCACTAGCTTGGGGACAAGCCAGTCCTAAAGGAGGGGGGATGTTACAGTGCGGTATCCAGAGGAAGTGGATTCATAGCTGCAAAGAAGGGGCTTCAGATCAGGCAAAGGAGTAGGTGCCAAAGGAGACCGAATAGCAGATTCCCGGACTCTAATTAGGCCAGCAAAAAGTGGTGAGGGCCCAACCCATGTAATTGTTTGGTGTTGGGTCTGTGTTTGAATGAAAGGGGTATAAAGGAGGCGGCGTGTAGCCGAAGGAGGGTATCGATGTAAAACACTATTGACATTAGCATTCTAAAATCTCCTAATCCCCCATTCCTCTCTTCCCAGTTTGTGTTCTTCCTCCATCCTCCCCAATTTCCCGTCTAGACTCATAAATCCCTTAGGCCTGTAACACACCGCCCTAGAGGAGGAGCTTCACATAGGCCAGCAGGGCCATGGCCATCTTGGCCTAATCTCCCTGTGCAAGCCAGCGTCATGCTGAGCGCAGCGTGGAATACCACGACTATCATGGATAAGCCGGTGGATGAGAGCCCATTGGAGACCATCTCTATGATGTGCGGGGGCATCGGGTCGGCCATTGCTCCTGGCTTGGCACGTATTGCATTGGTGATTGTTGTATGGCTCAAAGCAAGCAGGGTCGATTGGTATTGATGTAGATCGTGTAGTGGAGGCAGCGCTTGTTCTTCCCCTTGTCCAGATCAGCTCATACAGTGGCACAATGTAATGTTTGTTCACGACAGATGGCGAACTTACGCGAGTGCTTCCCTCGCCTGCTCTCATGCGCAGAGATGGCGCGGTGTGGAGGTGGCCTCGGGTTGGCGTTGTTGTAGAGGAAGTGGTATTAGCAAAAAGGCAGACAACGGCGACCATGGTGCAGAGGCGCCAAAGTTATTCTATCCTTCCTTTTAGATGAATTGGCATGAAGGTGAAGATTGGCAGAGGTGGCAGCCATGGCACGAGGCGCCGTTTGTGGTCGGCAATGTGCAACCTTGAGGTTGTGCACAACACACCTCATCCCGACAGCAAGGTCATTGCCCCATTGGAGCTCGACAGTGAGCTCGATCCCTGCGGCGGATCCGACGTGAAAAAGATGGCTGGCCCCGCAGGATGGCGAGATCAACCTGGCGATAGTGTGCTGCGGAGACGGTGCCTGTGCTCAGGCCACGATAGCGGTGACATGCGCAAAGGCGTGCATGTTGCGGCCTAGATGGTCGTTGTTGGGGGGCACATGAGCGGAGGCAAACGGTCGGTTGGCTCTGTTGGCCGCCAGCGCCTGGTTGGTGGTGGCGACGGTCATGCTATTATATACACGGAGGCATACATCGAAATGCCTACCGAAGGTGAGGTCGGCACGCACACAGAGGTGTGCGCCTAGCCGGTCAGCAGAATGGTGGTAATGAACAGTAGCATAAAACTAACCTACTAAATTTAAATATTACCTCTAGAATTAAAAACTTTGATCAAAGCAACATACTAGGAACATGAGGCCTTAGCTTAGAACGTTATCGTACTGATAACATTATGTATAATGAAGATCGCGTTGCCGACAAACAAAGCTGTCTACTCACAAACAAGAATTAGAAGTAAACAAGAACATAAGATGTAGTCCTAATCTTAGCTCTTTATTGATCCATTCCTTGTAGGTGGTGTGTACAATAAAAGCTCCCTACCCCCCTTATATAGATGGAGGAGGTCCCTCTTAATGCATGAATAAGCAATATGGGTATAAACTATGCTATTGTGTCTTGTGGCCATTAACCTCCTAATGGGCTTTCATTAAGGTAAAGTGTCCACACATAATCAGGCCTCGAAATAGGCCAATATACAATAGTTGCTCCTATTGTAATATTTTGGTATGTAGATACTTACCTAAACTAGAGTCCTTGTAGATTACTTTAGTCCTTATCTCTCTAAAGGGAGAGGGGGTGAATATTGTCCACGGTGACACACCATCGCCTACGGGCAAAGCAATAATGTTGAGAAGTTTTCGGGACTACAATGTGTGCTCCTCTATTTTCTCATCGTTGCATGAATCTCCATTTTGGAACATAGCAATTTGGAAGAGGACAGAGATCTGACCCAGAGTGGGGAGAGGTGGTATTTCACAGTGAGTTTGGACGAGAGGCATGGTTTGGGATGGGAACGACTAGGAAGGGTGGTGGGGGTCGAAGAGCATATGTGTGATGAATTAGTCCCCACTAATTGAATTTCCTACCCTCTGGTGAAACCACGTCATCTCAATTGCTCTTAGCCTTTGGATGAAAATTGAGTAGCACGGATGTTTGTTTTAATCCCAACATTTTCTGGCCATTGTATCCAATTATGGCATCAAACAACCCACCACAACCCGTAAATCATGTTGTTGCATATTTTTTTTTGTAGCATAGTAATATTGTTAGCCATGCTTAGAAAGGTTCTATTAATAAGCTAGCTTTACCGTTATCATGTACATTCCTCCGCTTTTCTCTTTTGCGCTTTTTGCCAAACATGCCTTCTACCATTACTTCTAGATATGTACTAACAAATTCCATCTAGCACTATATGGGAGCTATTAGCCCATGCTATACCATTAGACTATATTTCAACAATCTAGTAGTTTCATCAAGTTTTATGAAGTTTCATTGCATGATATATGTTTTATAAGTTTCATTATGTTTTAAATTTTAAGTTTGCATATTTTAGCAAGTTTCAATGAGTTTCAAGTTCCAAATTTTAGAAGGTTTCAATAAGTTTCAAGTTTAAAAACCCAAATTTCAGCAAAGTTTCATAAATTTTAAGTTTCCAAATGCCATATTTCAGCAAGTTTCAACCAATTTTAGTTTGAAAATGCCATGTTTTAGTAAGTTTCAACTAGTTTTTATTTTTAAAATGCCATGTTTCTACTAATTTTAACTAGTTTCAAGTTTGAAATTGCTATGTTTCAATAAGTTTTAACAAATTTCATTGATGCTACAAGTTTTAAATAAAAATTATGCATGTTTCACAAAATGTTTCAAAATATAGAGCGACTTTCACAAAGTTTTAAGCGAAATTTTATTCACGATTCAACAAGTTTTAACTAGTTTTTATGTGTGAAAATGTTATGTTTCAGAAGGTTTAACTAGTTTGAAGTTCAAAAATACTATGTTTCTGCAAGTTTCGATAAGTTTCACTCATACTTCAAGATTTAAATCAAAATTCACATAAGTTTCACACAAGTTTCAAGCGATGTTTCATTCATGTTTCAACAAGCTTCAAAGAAATTTCACAAGTTTGAACCAAAAAAGGTATAGTAGCAAGTTTTGTGTAGTTTCAACAAGTTTCAAGAAAAATGCTTGAAACAGTTTCATATTTTAGTGAGTTTTATGCATTCTTAGAAGATTTCAAATAAAAGTTTCAAAAAGTTTCAAATTTTAGAACCATGTTTCATCGCATTTCAACATGTTTCAATATGTTTCGGCGAAGTTTCGACTAGAAAGTTTCAAAAATTTCAACAAGTTTTAACCAAAAGTTTCAAGAAGTTTCTTCAAAAAACAAATAAGAGCAAAATCTGAACGTGCTCACCTATGGCCGTTTACTCGTGTAGGACGCCATAACCATTGGCCTTCCCGCTTGCCACTGAACTCGCCCTACAGCCGTTGATTCGCGTAGGGCATCACTGACGTTGGCCTGCCCGCCTGCCATTGAGCTCGCCCTACGGCTCCGTTGACACTGGGACGCTGCACCTGCTCACCTCCCCCACCTGCCCTTGAGCTTGTCTATGACTCCACACTCACCGGGGTACTATGGCCGCCACCTTCAGTCGCCATTCACACTTGCCGCCACCTACCCTTACCGCACATCCTTCCCACGCTTACCATAAATTGTCTTATCTGGAGCTCCGAGATCACACTGCTACTGCGTTCTTCATCAAACATCGACCTCTTCTCCAACAGTCTCCCCTACCCCTGCATATTCTAGTTCTAACCTATTGTTTTTCTTCGCCACACCCTCAAAAGCAAGCCGACATGGTTGCTGCTCATAGCCCACCAGCGCCGAGCTCTCCTGCGCCCACACGTTGTAGGTCGCACCCCTCGCTGCTCGCTCCCTACAGCTTGCTGCTCATATGAGCTACTGCTACAGTGATTAATGGAGATGAAGGGGAAGAAAAGAGAGGAGCTCAATGGGAGTGCTCAGCAGTGAAATCAGTCTTTGCTTCTAGCAAATTGGCGATTAAGTCAGCTGCTAGTGCTGGTGAATTTTGAGGAAAGGCATTGGGAATTGAGGGGATAGAGAGAGAAAGAGGAAAGTGAGCATTGAGCAGTGGGCAGCCTAGTACTTCGAGGTGTTAGATAATCGGACAGCCCGATGCATATAGTAGTGTCGGAGTCCAAGGGTGGATGCTTATCCCATTGGTTTGCTACCGCAAGGTATATCGTGCATTAGTCAAAGGGAGGTGGGGGGTTGAGAAGCATAGATATGTGCGATCAATTGGTCCCTACTTACTATATTTTTTGACCTTTGGTGAAGCCACGTAATCTCAATTGCTCTTAGTCTTTAGATGAAAATTGAGTAGCACAGGTGTTTGTTTTAATCCCAGCATTTGCTGGCTGTTGGATCCAATTGTGGCATCAAACAACCCACTACAACATGTTCATCATGTTGTTGCATATTTTTTACAGCATAGTAATATTGTCAGCCATGCTTAGAAAAATTATATTAATAAGCTATATTTACTATTAGCATGTACATTCCTCAGCTTTTCTCTTATGCGATTTTGCCAAACAAGCCTTCTACCATTACCTCTAACTTCTAGATATGTACTAACAAATTTCATCGTATACGGAGATATGCTTTTCATTCAGTCCTACGTGCGTGTGGGAACAAATTGATATCAATCCCTAATGCTTACGGCCTATTCTTTCGGGCTTTTAACTTTTGCCTTTTAGCTCATCCGAAAGTCGAAACAAATAAAGCAGCTTTTTGAACTGGGTTCTCCAAACGGCTTCCCGGTCTTAAAATCGTGTGCACCATCCACATCGGCATCTCCGCAGTTCGTTGGGGTAAAAACAGATTGGATACGGCGGATAATGGCTCTACCGTATTTGTTTTTATATTTTTCTCGAATACGGATATGAATATGGATACCTAGGATACGAATACCAATACGAATAATGTCGAATACAGATACAGAACGAATACGGTCATGAATATTTATCGGAACATGAAATCCTCTTATACTGTACATCCAAATAAAAGAAAACACATAAATAGTTTTCGAGCCATTTCCATAAAATTTCCAACAATTTCCATAAAATTATTGTAACTTTCTAAGCCCAAAAAATAATTCTCTTGATTACTTCTCATGCATAAAAATTATTACTGGAATAAATTAAATACATAAAGGTATTTTTGTAAGTTAATAAAACTTACATGGTATTTTCTGCAAAATTTCAAAAAGGTAGAAGCCCTTACTAGTAATTTTTCAGAATTTTAAGTTCTCTTCTGCAATTTTTGTTTCCAGCAAGGACCTATTCACAATTTTCAAAACGTTCAAGGAATCTTTTGTAAGATCTTTAGTCTCCCAAATTTCAGAACCTTTTCGCAGTGGAAGGACCTAAATTCGTTAGATTAAGGTATTCTTTGAAATTTTTGAAAAACATAAGGGCTTATCTGAAAAACCAGCTAGCCGAGTTCATATATGTATCTGTCGGATAGTGCCTACCATATTCATATTCATTTCCGATAAAAACAACCCGTTTTTGTTTCCGAGCTGACACTAGCTGAAGATTATCCAAAAAAATGAATCGGTCAATAAGTATCTGACCTAATTTCACCCCAAGCTATCCGCGACTGTATTTAAAAGCAAGATAAAAACCGTTAACTACACTCAAAAGCCATCGATGGTAGCCCAAAAGAGTCTACATGTCGCATAAATAGTTATGCCTGGTCGCATATGTCCCGCGGCAAGGCAAGAGGTCCCATTCAAGGTTGTTAGGATCGTGATCCTAGATAGGATCATTTTTCGGCTAACAGGATCGGATTGTAGGATTAGATCGTAAAATCACGATTCTATCAAAATTTTAAAAGTGTATATATTTTATATAAAAATTAAATTATATTTCTGAATATGCAAATCTATCATAGATTCTTTGAATTAAATTTTATAATTTGAATACACTTATTCATGTTATATTGAATTAAGGTTGATTTTTGAAACTTATTTAATTATTTTTAATAAACTAATAATCCAAAATGTAATATGTCAAAGATTGTACTTTTTTACTTTAGAACGACATGTAAACAATAAAACAAAGTTAATTAAACTAATAATAGATAATATCAAATTTTATATGTAAATATAGCTTGTTGTGCCAGGATCACGATCCATTGTGATTCTAATGTGAACTTATCCGATTCTAATGATTTTATGAGTATCACGATATCACTACGATACTATCTAATTCTGATCAATATTATGATTCATACCATCTACTTTCTACTTTCGATAGGATAGTAGAAGTACCATATTACCATATACGTATACTGCCATCTAGTGCCCCGTAAGATTAGTATTACACCCCCACCAAAAACTTCCAGGCGCCGCGCGGCGCGGTTTCTCTGGCGCTCCGGTTCCGGCTCGGCCGCCGCCGCTCCACTCCGGTGGATGGACGGATCCACCGCGATTTTAACTTTTTTCATGTAGAAGCGGACACCAGGCGGCGCGCAGGTGGCGTCGCGTCGTGCCTCACCGAATTGGCCTCTCCGTTTGTACGCCCCCAATCCTCTGGCTCCCCTTCTGCGAGGTTAAATCCCTTGCCCTTAGGTTTCGGGTGCCACACAATTATTTTGCTCCGCTTGCCTTTTCTAGTATTGAGTGATGTGGGAATGCACCACGTATGTGGTAGTATTAGCAGTGAAATGGAGTGTCGATTTAGTGCTAAATCATTTCGTAGAACTAGAATTGCATTTGCTGGACGCGTCTAGTTACCTGCATCGCTTCTTGGTTCTTATTACCCCCACTCGCCGGGATGTAGAGGGTCGTCCATCGATTGGGCTACTGATTGAGGGATTTTCCCCCCTGTAATTTGGTATTGGCATGAAATGAATCGGGTACTAAATTGGTCACGACCATTCTTGGTGTGGTTGTTTGGGATTACCCCAAAAGACGCTCAACTCTGTACATTAGTCTGAAAGAAGGCCTTTGTTTGTTTTACTGTAGAAATGCATCAAAGTTGCCAAGTTTCTCCGTGAATATTGACAGCGTAGTTTTTGTTTTCTTTTTGGGGAAAAATGGTGTGGTTTTAAAGGTAGTAAAATATGGCGCTTAGAACATTTTCTTCATTCATCGCTTACATATGAACAGCACGTTTAAGGATTTACCTTTGCCCCTTTTCTATCATAGAGAATGTTTTTTTGGGCGAGGTATTGTACAGAATGTTTTACTGAAAGAGATCCAAAGATATATAGGCACATGCATGTATCTTACATACAGATGCATTAGTAATGCTCTTTGTTACAGCTAGACATAAGAGCATGAATGTAATATTACCATGATTCTTCAAACTTTATTAGACAGCTATATGAGAGTATCATCTATATCATGCTTTTGCTTCATACTACAGCTTACTTATTAAGAAGCATGACATTACTGAAGTGAACTGATGAAGGAAGAGGGGTCTGGAGGTGTGGGGATTTGGACGGCTCCATCGAGCATCTGTGTCACCTTAAGCATGGTTGGCCGCATCATTGGCTCCTCCTGGAGGCACCACAGTGCCACCGCCATGAAGCGTTCCACCTTTTGTATGTTGAAGATTGCCTCATCATCGCCCTCCACCAGCAAGTCGATCCTCCCACACCTATAACAATCGTTTGCCCAATAAGTTAGTATCGTCTGCTTCTCATCGGCGATCTCTAGCTCCACATTCCGCCTGCAACATACAAGCTCTAGCAGGATTACCCCAAAGCTGTAAACATCAACCTTGGAAGTGATCCCTATGTTCTTGAACCACTCAGGGGCAACGTAACCTCGAGTGCCCCTAATGCCGGTGTTCGTCTGAGTCTGGCTGGCCCGAAGAAGCTTTGCTAGGCCAAAGTCTGAAATCTTCGCCCCAAAGTTGTCATCAAGAAGGATGTTCTGTGGTTTCATGTCGCAGTGGATGATCTGTGTGGTACACTCCTCGTGTAAGTAGAGTAGCCCTCGTGCTACCCCGAGTGCAACTTGAACACGGAGGTTCCAGTGTGGCCGAATATCGCCGAAGAGGAATTCATTAAGTGAGCCATTGGTCATGAACTCATACACTAGCAGTCTTTCAGTGCCCTCATTGCAGAAACCAAGCAGCCTGACCAAATTCTTGTGAAAGGTCTGTCCGATGGTTTGGACTTCCACCATGAACTCCTTTTCAGTCTCTTGCTGGAGCTTTTGAATTTTCTTGACAGCAATGCTGGTCTGAAGCCCATCTTGCAGCTGTCCTTTATACACAACTCCGGAGGAACCACTGCCTAGCACCTCATGGAAACTACTGGTTGCCTTTTCCAGCTCGCTATAAGTGAATGACTTTAGTGGTAATCCAGAGTTACTTGATGACTGCAATGACTGTACGCTCTTTCGGGTGATACTACAGTATGTACCAAAAATCATAATGGAGATGAGGAGAAAGTTCACCAATATAGAGCTGCCAAAAAGCAATGAACTCCCAAGGATCCAATACTTTTTGTCTTTTTTCCATTTGCTGGAATCACTGTTGAGCTGGGACTGTGAATTGTTGCTCCTAGGCACCTTGAGAAGAACTGTCCTCTGGACATTGCTCTCCATATTACCATTTGACAAAGGAAGCTTCTTCTTCCAGCAAGTGTTTTGATTGAACACAGCCAATGCACAGAAGCAATCAATTATGCATAGCCTCCTACACTCAGTGTCATCTATGGGGTAATACTGCTCGTAGTCAGATAGAGGCCAATCAACACCGTCGATCGGTGTCATCTCAAACTGTGCCACTGCTGCTGTCTCGTCAAGGTCACAGCTTTGCGGCTCAAATTCTGGCCTGCACCCTTTGTACTTTCTCTCCTCATCAAAGAACTTGTACTGCGGTGGGCATTGACAACTAGACTGGTTCATGGTGCCATCGAAGGTGCAGTAACTGTTGAATCCACACGCGCCACTGCCAACCTGTGTCCTTATTTGCTGGCAGATATTTTGGGGCAGTGAGCTCACTGCTCTCCATTCTTCTCTCCATAGGCTTCTGACTTTCGCACTCTTCGGATACACATATTGTCGGAACATGCCATCTGGGTCAAGCGTGGCACGATTGAAAAAGTCATCCGTCGAGTTCACCGTTGTTGAAGCAATACTGATCTGTGTGCCGTTTGTCAAGGTGAAGTATATCCTGCCAGTCGCGTTGAAGACCAGCTGCAAGCCATTGTCGACTGTATCAGTGGACCAATACTTATCGTATTGGTTTCCAGAGGGCACAGCAACTGGATAGAGCACAACACCTTCACTTTTCACAGCTAGGAGAAACCGGCCGCTGGAGTAGTCTGTGGCAATGAGACGGCTGCGGAGCGCCTTCCCAAGAGGGAGCACTTGTGTGGGCAGGATGGTATCTGCTGGCTCGTCAAATGTCTCCCACTTTGTTGGGCCGACAAGCATGAAGTTGCCGGTGTCAAGCATGCTGGCATAGACCGCGCCAGTGACTTTGGGATTCCATACCACATTGCCGGCAGGGTTGCGGAGTGAGAGCGCCCCACCAGTGAGCTGGAGGACAGAGCCGGAAGGCACCTGTACTGGTGTTTTATCTAGGCCATCAGAGTTGGTCCTGGCGTACCAAGTGATGGTCTTTTCAGCAATCTTGTCGAACCAGATGGCCAGGAGGTAGGAGGAGTTGCCGTCAACAGGACGGAAACCGAACATGAACTCGCCGGATGGTGAAACCCATGAGGTTTTCGGTCCCTGGGGTGTCAAAGAAGAACCCAAGGTGATGTTTAGCTGAGCTTGAGTGGATGTGGTGCACAGTAGTAGCAAGAATTGGAAGGCCAGGAAGAGGGGAGGTGCCATTGCTATTTGCCAGTTCTCTGTTCCTACTGATGGCAATAAACTTATGCCCCTCAGCGAATGGCATTTAACAGTGTTGAGTCTTCATCACCTTGGAGTTTTCCATACCTGGCTAATTAAATACCTACTTTTGTCAGGCTGAGATTGAACTGGTCATTTGTTATTACTTGTCCTCTTATTTTTCTGCCAGCAAGACTGTTCCACAGTAGTTCACATATCCTTATCAGGCATACAAATCTTCTCTGGTTCACCATCACTACAGTAAAGGACAAGCTTTGGATATGTTAACTTCGTTGAACTTGAAGCTAGAGAAAGCAGGAAATATGTATTCCAGAATACCGTGTCTTGCTCTGTCTCAGCTAGCCTGTTAAAATCATGGTTGAGAAAAATAGTTATGGCTGGCTTACGGTCAAACCAGCTCATGTGATAACCCATTGTAGTGTGGTATTAATCAGGTTTGACGTAGTTAGATACCGATTTAATGATCCTAATAGCCTGTTTCCAGTGAGGAACACCAAGTTAAATATACGTGCTATAAGAGTTTCTTGCTAAAATCAAAACTGAAGTTATTGCTTCTTTTTCCCATATTTTCTGGGCATTTATTCAGTTAGGTTGTTTGCGGAATCTCTTATGCAAGAGACACTCTTTTCCGAACATAAACCTGAGCCTTAGGCAAAGGTTTCTTTATTGTGAAGGCATTGCCGCATATAACAATTTCATGCATGTGAAATGGACCCGATAGAAAACATATAAGCTGTTATTGTTCTTCGCAATTTCGTGCTGGAGCTTGTCAATTTTCTTGACAGCAATGCAGGTCCCATGCTCATCTTGCAGCTGGCCCTTGTAAACAACTAGAAGCATGGGCGCGCCACCACGCCGCCACCACCACCGCACGTAAAAAATAAAAGAGACGGTAATCGTTATGAGTTTTAAGAAAACGGGGCAAAATGTAATTTCGAGAAGGCAAAGGATGAGTTTTTAGAAAAACGGGGCAAAACGTAATTTCGAGAAGGCAAGGGGACATTCGAAAAAGAGGACCCGTTAGAAAAACAGGGGCAAAACAATTTTCAAAAAGCAAAGGGTTTTTTGAAAAATCGAGGACCAGACGTAAAAATGGGACCCGTCGCAATTTCCGAAACCGCGGGGCCATCCCGCAAAATAGAGGATCAAAAAATTTCAGGCGAAAAAAATTTCAAAGATCTTTTATGAGAACCAATGACCTATACGTAATTTCAAAAAGTAGAAGGAAATGACCGCCCGTCAGAAGATTCCCCGCCACGCCGCGGGGGATGGACGCCCGGGGCCGTGAATCCCGGCATAAGAAGGATTATGCCAGATGCACCAGTGCCCAACACATCCTGGAATCCACTGGTTGCCTTCTCGAGCTCTGTGTAACTGAAAGCATTTAGGGTTAGGGGCAATCCTGGATCTCTTGATGATTGTAATGACTGAACTTTCTTTCTGGTGATAGTGCAGTAAGTACTGAAGAGGAGAGCAGCAATTAGGACAAGGTTCACCAAGACAGCCTCCAAGAAGCAATGAACTTCCTGGCATTGACTTGACCTTACAAATGATCACCGATCGAAAAATACTTCACGAGGAAGAGTAACAGTAAGCTAAAGTTTTAGTAGCTGTCCTTGCTATGCATTTTTTTCTTTTCGGTTACAGTCTATAACTTTTGACTGTGTTTTAGAATTTTTAATCTTAACACGGGCGTTTATATGAACGAATCGAATATCGATAAATTGTTTAGAAAATATTATCCCAATAAATAGTTTCGAAATAATGATGAAGAAATATTTATTTGTTTAAAAGAAAATGTAACTTATAAGCGGGAAAAAGAGGCCTCTGAATCCATAGGTAATGTTGATTTTTGCAGGCGTATATAACTTGCCATTCATGTAAATTTTGTTCGCCTTGACAACGTCAGAATAGTGGCATTAAACTGGTCAATTGTGACCAGTTTCTGCTTCACGCTCATTACTCTAGTCCAAGATGGCGTTGATTGGGTTGCAGAAGTGCCGTGTTCCAACGGAAATCCCCGTCACTGTAACCCCTACGCGCACAGGAGCGTCTCCCTCTACAACTCTCGGAAGTACTCGGAAACGACGCTCTCAGGTACTAAAGCAACATCTTGAGAAGTAACACATGCCCTCTCCGTACTCGGTCGGATGGAAGGCTAATACCGAGCCATCCTGCAAATGAAGTGATTTTAGGTTAGTACGTGTCACCTTAAGAAGGACAAATTTTTAACATAATAATTTTAAGACAAGAATAGAATAGAAATTGATATGTGGACAAGATTTTGTAAAATACTTAGTACCATATAGTAAATGAGAAAAGCCCACATAAGCTTTGCAACAGTATCTACGATATTAGCGTGACTACTTATTGCTATGATACCACCTACCATACTCTGTGTAATTACCAAGGGGTAATCATACTTAAGCAACGAATTATTATTCGTATGGTCGATAGAACACCGCTCGAACCAAGGTTGTTAGAATCTCGATTCTGTTGTACCATTCTAAGATTTTATGATCCAAAATTAATTAAATTGGTCCGATTCTACGGTAGAATCTTAATATGGTAGAATTTTAATGTTTTTATGATTCTATCTAAACTTTTATATGATCATGATCAAAATTTTTATACAATCCTACTCGGTTCTGTTGATTCTATTGTTTTATTATAAATAACTACATATATACTTCCTTTCATTTGAAAGTTTTAACTTTTATCTCTTTACGTTCACTATAATTATTATAAAATAGCACATGATCTTTCCTTTACTCTACAATTTGTGAAGAAAAGTTCAAAAGATATAATTTTAAAAATGCAGTAGTGTTATAATACAGTGTAGATTTTTTTAAATGTTTCTTTAGTAGAATCAGATAAGATTTTAGATTCACCATCGATCTTACGATTTGCGATTCTACCAAAGAACTTCCGATCCGATTCAAGATCACGATTTTCACAACCTTGACTCCGATGAATAATAAGCCTTTACCAGAGTAGCGTAGCAGAACAATAAAATGGATATTGTATCTTTATTATATTAGTTACCATGTAAAGCTATAGGAGATACAAGATTTATACCCCTATCTCTCATCTGCCCTTGCTCCACTACACACCTACTCGTCCCAACCATGGGACGGAATCCGAACGCAAGGTCACAGGATGGTGAGAACCATGAGTTCTTATGCTTTCGAGTTGTCAAAGAGGAGCCTAAGGTGATGCTTGGCTGAGCTCGAGTAGACGAGGACAATAGTGTTAAGGGTATTAGAGATAGAATAGAAATTGTATTATTCATTTCCTTATATGCCTTGCTTTCCTTATCTGCATATGATATATTCTCCTGTAATATCCCCTTGTACTCCCTATATATATTGTCCATTGGACCTCTTCAATATACACACAATATTCATAACATGGTATTAAAGCTAATGTTCAAACCCTAACCTCTAGCTCTGTGCGTCTTTCCACCACCGCCGCCCCTGGGAGGAGCGTTCTCCACTCTCGGGGGCGGCCATCGACGCGCCCTCGCCGGATCTCACATCCCGGTTCATCTTCATCATCACTGGGGCTTTCCCCAATGGTCTCTCTACCGTTAGACCACCGGATCTGGCCCTCCTTGAGTCGCCGCCACCTGCTCACGCTCTTCGGGCCACCCCTAGCTTGTGCGTGTCGCCTCCCCTCGGATCTGGACTCCTCCGTGCCGGATCCGGCAAGCCGTCGCCGGGCTCTTCGCGCATCTGGCAGTTGCCGCCACTCCTCGTATGCCGCCGAGCGCCTGTTCCGATCTCCATGGCCATCTTCGGCCGGATCCAGCCCTTTCCACCACCACCATGCCCAGATCCAGTCGTGCCCTCCCGGCCGTCGCAGGATCCCGCCGCCGGAGTTTCTCTGCTCTATCTCGTCGCCAGATCCAAGTCTCTGCGACACTCAACGCCGCACAGACAGATGCCAGGGAGATGGCGCTCTACGTTGCCGCGGAGGTCGACGCCGAGGAGATCGTCCGCCTCCTCCCGATCTACGACCTCGAGGCCGCCTCCCTCCACTCTCGCCTCGACCTTGACGCCTTCCACGTGGCCATGCAGCTCCACCTTATGCTTCTTCCCCGCCGACGCTTTCTCTGGCTTGTCGGCCGTCTCCTCGCCGGTCGGCCTCTTCTCCGCCTTCTCCTATTACTTTGGCGCTAGAGAGAGGGAGAGAGACGAGGGAGGACTTGCCTATCTCCTGCCTGTGTCTGCGAATAAGAAGCTGACGATCAAGATTTTGCCTCGAAGGCTGTGATGCTCATGGAGATTTTGTGTTGGTGGTAGGAGCTGTCAATTCTGCTACTTAGTATTTTGAGTCTGTTTTTTAGTCTTCCGTTGTGTCCATTTAAGTCTGTAGATTCTCTTTCAGTTCGTCTAAACCGTGCGACTCCACAAATTTATTGTTAGTTATAGAAGTATAGGAATTTTCTTTTGCATAGTAGTAGCCACCGCTCTACTCCCTGAGCCGCGTGCAGATCGTAGAAGTCGTTATGATGCGATTGCTTCTCTAGTCGTCGCCCCAAGTTTCTAAGGCTGCCGCACATCTTCTGCACCTTGTGCACTGTGTCGCCACCGTCTTGGGTTTTGATCTGCGCCGTTATGTTTTTATCTATTTCTCTTTGATTTGATTTAACAATTTATTCAAAAGCTGCACGTAACGACGATATTATAAAGATTCGCATTGTAAAGATGCGAAGCACACCACACGCACAACATACATGTGCATTTGACTACACAGCCTGGGGATTGTGGAGGCTTTTTACCTTGCTTGGAAGGTACCGATGATCTGCCTAGACTAACTTAAAAAAAGTAGTGACATTGAACTGGTCAATTGGGACCGGTGGCTGCTTCACGCGTATTTGTCCTTGCTTATGAGACTAGTCCAAGACGGTATTGTGACTGGGTTGCAGAAATGTCCCAAGTCTTCCATGGTGGTCAACTCTAGGAGAGGCCGAATTTTTGACATACTTTAGCGCTGTTCATATTAGTTTTTACGTATGATTTTAGTTATAATTTATAGATTTTGATTAAAATAAATAGTAGCAGTTGAAGGAAATGATTTTTAGAAAGAGGATACAAGCGGTGCAAAAAAAATATAAGAGATATACGTACATGGGATAGAAATGAGAGAAGTGGTACGGATGATGCACCCGTAATTTATGTCTTATCCCAAAATTGAACTGGTCAATTGGGACCGGTGGCTGCTTCACGCGTATGTGTCGTTGCTGTGTACTTGCTTATGAGACTAGTCCAAGACGGGATTGATTGGGTTGCAGAAATGTCCCAAGTCTTCCAAGGTGGTCAACTTTAGCAGAGGCCGAATTTTTGACATACTTTAACGCTGATCATTTTAGTTTTTACCTATATCTTTTAGTTATAATTTATAGATTTTGATTATAAATAAATAGTAGTAGTTAAAAGAAATAGTTTTTAGAAGGAGTGTGCAAGTGGTGCAAAAAATGTGAGAGATATGTACCTGTGACGGAAACGAGATGAGTGACATGAGTGATGCACCTGTAATTTATGGTAGAATTTTAGCTGAAGCTTATGGTAGATTGATCCAAAGTAACCTATTGAGAAGTAACACATGTTCTCTCCGTACTCGGTCGGATGAAAGGCTATGGCATATTTTTTTGGCTGAAGTTTATGGCTTTTAGCTGCGGTTTGTGACTTTTGGGCTGTTCGTGTGAGAGGTTACAGAGTAACAGAAACTCATGTGTGGTTTTTACCGATATAAATGAAGACGGTATAGTATGTACTACAAATAACTAGTAGATACTATCTTGAAAAGATACTCTGTTTAAAAGCTAGTTATTGTAGAAAAGCCGAAAAGCAGCTTTTAGAAACTGAAAAGTATAAGTTCACCGAGCCATCCTGCAAATATAGTTGTTTTAGGTTAGTATGTGTCACCTTAAGAAGGATAATTTTTAATATAATAATTTTGAGATAAGAATAGAATAGAAATTGACATGTGAACAAGAATTTGTAAAATACTTAGTGTCATATAGCAAGCGGGAAAAGCCCACATAAACTTTGCACCAGTATCTACGATATTAGCGTGACCCTATTTATTGCTCTGATACCATCTACGATGCCATGTGTAATTACCAAGGGGTAATCATACTTAAGCAACGGATTATTATTCGTCTACGATGCCCTGAGATTTTACGATCCAAGATTAACTAGATTGATCCGATTCTATGATAGAATCTTAATATGGCAGAATTTTAATGCTTTTATGTTTTTACCTAAACTTTTGTTGGATCATAATCAAAATTTTCATACAATCCTACTCGATTCTGTTGATTCTATTATTTTATTATAAATAATTACATATATACTACCTTTCAATTGAAAATTTTAACTTTTATCTCTTTATGTTCACTATAATTATTATAAAATAATACATGATATTTCCTTTACACTAGAATTTGTAAACAAAAGTTTAAAAGACATAATTTTAAAAATACAATAGTGTTGTTGTTGTGGCTACATGCCAAACAGTAAAGACAGGGACTAGCAGGAGAAGAGGAGAGCCAACCCAGAGATTGGATGAGGAAGGTGGGTGAATAGTCATGAGAGGATCCCTAACCTCCTGTGTCAGACCCTAGATTTTAACATCCGGAATCCTCTGTGATTTATTGTACTATTCCCTGGATCAGTAGATACTGCTCACAGGTACAGAAAATGAATATCAAGTACATACCATGCGGAAGTATAAATAAAATAGTAAACTTGCACATGGGCCGATTATACCGAAATCATTAAATTGCAGCAGCGGAAGAACGAAGCACGCAGGTGGGACCTTCAGGACATGCCCACAGGCAGCCAATTGGAGGTTCGCGACCTAGCCCTTGACATCTGCATCTTCTTTGCCATCATGACCAATAGTGCTGTTGAGGCGTAGTAATCTGATTCTTGACTCTGGATTTGTTGTGAGAGCGAGTATGAGCACACTAACCACCGTGCTCCGCGAGCCAATATACAGAATGCAAATAAATAGTATGCATGGCTTATCAAAGGAGAGACTCAGATCGTTTTATTTGCCAAAAATTGCTTTTGGTAGCTTTATTATTATTGAATCATAGTGTTATTGTTACTACCTAGGACTCCACACGGCGATTGCCTTAATTGATTTAATCCACCAATGCCATAATCGACTTAATCCACCGAGGACACAATTTCTTTACTAATTGCTGTCTAAGACTCCAAACAGCGAGTGACATCATTTAGCTAATCCACCGATCAAACACTTTCTATATATTTATTTTGAATCCACCAATATCTTTTGTATTCCGAATTCCTAATGATCTAATCTTGTAATTGCTATTCCCCAACTTTTCACTTCTAGATTCTATTGATTCTCTAACAAGATTACTTTTGAAGCCACCGAAATCATTCGTATCAGAATATTCTAACAATTCAATCCTTTCTGTTAATGACCCAAATCCGTAATTTACTCTTCCCATAATCAATCTTATTTTCCATTATCTATCTCTATCTAGTTCATCGATATTTCTCCACCAAGAATATCATTAATCAAACCACCAATAATTTCATTAATCAAGTTTATACCCCAATTATCATATCTCCAAATTTCCACAAATTCAATTCATCCATCTAGATCAGACCTATTAATCCTATTAAATACATCAATTACCTTTGTGCTTTCTACTTCTCCAAAGATCATTTAAATCATCTATCTAGCCTATCTATTCATTTAGACTCCACCAATTTATTTCTCCTAGACTCCTTTCTATCATTCCCTTTTTATATTCGACATGAATCCACCAATCATTGTTATGTATTCACCACAACAGTCATCTTCTTTTCTTACGACTCTCTTTATTCTTCCCGTTATTTTATTTTTGGAGAAGTATCATCATTATTTGCTTTTGAAATATAATACAAAGAAAATTCCTGAGACTTAGCAGTTTAAACAAAAGCATAATGTGTATGGCAATGCAATAACAATAGCGAATCAGATTCCATCCACCGTTACATGACATCTGCACCATATGCTTAATCCTTCAGCGTTATAGCCGCTTAACTTATCACTGGGGCGACACCCAGGGCAACACAAATTAGGGCTTTCCGCGGGCCTCCACTTTTCTATTTCCACCCACAAATCATTCTGAAATAAAACTATATCTGGTTAAGTTCCCATGTCCGCCCATGACCATGGGCACGACTATTCGAATAGTTTTGACTCTACAGAGTTTGTACACTTTCACCACAAGAGACAATCAACTCGTTGCCCCATATGATTCCTTAGTCATGTAGTTGAGCAGACCATCACAGTGACTTTTCAAAGTATCTAGTTCCTTTTTGTCATCTCACCTTATGGAAAACTTCCCACTTGCGGTAGATCCTATCTATGCGCGGGATGTTCCCCACAGTTACTAACGCAGCCGGACTCCACTTCCCGCAACGATTAGAACAGCTGAGAAACTTCACCCTCCACTGGTGTCCCTTCAGCCCCTTGCCCTAGCTTATCCACTTCTATCCACTACCAGTGAGATGAGCCGGGAGTTTCGATAAATTTACTTAGTCAAGTTGCACTTTACAAACTTGTGGTTGCACTATTTTACATAGGAGGTCTTGACAAGATTTGGTCCTTAGGACTACCTGGGCGGTTCTACCACATTCCATAATTTGTGCTTCCATTGCACCACATACCAGCCCCCGAATCATCTGCCCAGGTACTTTAGCAAGTTGAGGTTTTTGGGAGCATAAAATAATCATATTCAACACATATCAGTCATTACATCATGATTGCCCAACCAAATTTTCTCATGTGTGAAAGTGATGCTTGGGCGTTCTCACGCCCATGAATATCTAAGCAATACTTAGCATGGCATATAATTACGGACTTATTTTTGAAAGGTTACTATCACAATTTCTGCTAGGGTGAAAAAGTTCACTTAATCAAATAACCAAAAAAAGGTGTAATACTAATCAAGGTAAACATGGGCATATAACTAGGATCTTAGAATTAAACATGTATTTGTATAAAAATAATAGCATGCAATTTGATAATTTAAACAAAAGTAATTTGCAGAAAAATGTAGGTTCAACATGATCAAAGTATTGACTCGCCTGGCGCGGTTTACCGCGGTCTTGAGCTCACACAATGTTTCTTCGGGAGCTTGTGGTCTTTTTCTTCACTTTGCTCTGGTTCACGCTTGATCCCTTGATTCTTCAGGACTCCAGCTTCTAATTACGTGCTAAATAACTGAACACGAATAAAGGCAAATAACTCAAAAGACACACATAAATCCAAATAAATTCATTTTTAGCTTTGTTATGATTTAACGGGTGATTTGGATAATTTGAGGCAAAGCCGGTGGTAGTATACGATGACTCGATCTTTTTATTAATAATCTCTTTTATTATTCTTGCATTTATTTAGAAAGTTCCATGAGTTAGGTTAGACTTATGATTTGGTGTACGAGGTTGGGGAACATTATTTCGGTGAGCGTTACATTCAGGACATAAGTTATATTTACGCAATGTATACAACTTTTAGTTTACCGAATTAATATTTTAGTCTTTTGGATAGCTATTCAAACCATATTATTTAACCATATATGATCTAATCAAAGTTTAAATCTTAGATAACCCCATTTATATCTTAGTTAAATTTTATTAGCTTTTCTAAATTATTTTCTAAATTCAAATGAGCTTAAAAATCATAATTTTGGTTCCATTGGACAGATCTTGAATTTAGATGAATTTAGAAATTTGTTTCATTCAATTTGAAGTTAAAACGAATAAGTTATGCCCATTTTAAAACTTTCGGTTTAACTAAAATACTGAAATTATAATGATTTTGACATGTGGGACCCATTGACAGCGACCCACTCACGCGAAAGGTGGGGCCACCGGCATGATCCTTCTCCCCCTTCCGTCATTGGTAAGCGGACCCATTGTCGTGAAAGCAGCGACGTGGGCGGTCACGACAGTGGGGCCCACTTGTCAGCCCGCGAAATAAAAGAAATGGCTCAACCTCGGTGGTGGCGTGAGGGGGCTCGAGCAGCCGAGGGAGCTAGGGGATAAGAGATAACGCTGATAACCATCCGAACTCTTAGGTGTTTCTTACCCATATAGGGTAAGTATACCCCTTAAGTCATCTACTTGAGAGAGCTGAGCAGAGGAGGCTCCAGGCCGAGGAAGGACAGTGGCGTCGCCGGCGGGGAGCGGCCGGGGAGGCGGCGCCGATGGCTGAAATGGGTTGCCCGGGGGATAAGGGAGCTATGGGTGGTGGCTCTTGGTAAAAACGGCGATGAGGGCGGGCGGCATGGCGGCGGCGGCGGCGAGGTGGAAGCAGGCGGGCGCCGAGAGGGAGAAGGAGGATTTGGAGGGCAGGGGTGACCACGAGTGAGTCGTGGCGAAGCTTGCCTGGCGATTTGCCGAGCCGGAGAAGGTCCACGGCGGGCCGGCGACGTGAGGCGGGGTCGGGCGGTGGTGACACGCGGTGCGGTGGTGTACAAGCGGCGACGGCTGCGGCCGGTGGTGGGGATGAGTTCGTGATGCCACGGAGAAGCTTTGGTGCGGCGGAATTGGCCGGAGACGGCTCCAGTCGGCTGGTCACACGGTGGCCAGAGGCGAGGAAGATGTGGGCGGCCGGCGAGCTACGAGGCCCCAGGGGCCGATTCTTGGGAGTGGGAGTGAGAGGAGGATGTGGTGGGGTGGACGGGGTGCTCTTCACAATCTTATATCCCCTGAGCCGACCGGACGGCGTGGGAGCAGATCGATAGGGCCGGCGTGGATCGCGTGGCGGCGTGCGGCGCATGGTGGGGCTCGGGCGGCGTCGCGGGTCGGCACAGAGGGTGAGGCGGCGCTGCAATGGGATTCGGGCACGTGTCCTGCGGTCAGGCGCGCGGTGAGGAGGAGGGTGGGGTCCCGGCACGGGTGGAGCAGGGGAGGAAGAAGGAGGAGATCGCGGGGGGGGGAAAGGAGGAGGGCCTAGCGGCTAGTGAGGAGCCGGGAGGAAAAGAGAAAAGAAGAAAAGAAAAAGGAGGAAAGAGAGAGAAAAGGTGGGGCCCACATGTAGGTGAGAGGAAAAGAAATGGTGGAGTGGGAAAGAGAAGAAAATGTTTGGGCTTGGTTTTGAAATTTCAGATTTCTAATTTAAGTTTTTGTTTCATATTTGTGATCACTGATCTCTTCATGACATTTAGAATTTAAACTTTAAATTTTTAGCTATTAAATGAGTTTCTATTATTATTATTGTTATTTAGGTTATACATGTATATATATAATTTCACATACTACTATTTTGCTGACCTACTTAATTTTTGCATACATATATTTTATTTCCTATATTGCCAAACTTTTCCTTGCACAATTGTATATATCTTTGTCTAGATTTTTGTATTTAGTCATTCACTTTTATTGCTATTTATGACATTATTCCCAAGATGAGACTTTATATTTTAAATCAGGTTCCTTTCTCCTTACATTGGATCTCGTATTTCAAATTCTAGTTTTCTATTATTTGCATTTGGGATTACTCTTTGATTATAAATTTTCACACCACAAATGTCAAAAAGATTTCAAATAATATTCAAAAGAAATTTGAAAGCCAACAAAATGTAGGAAACGAATTTAAAATTTCATATTTTTGAATTAACCAAATTTCGGGATGTTACATCCTGCCCCTCTTAGGGGTTTATATACATGAGTCGGGTTGGATGGGAAATTCCCATCCTACCCCTTAGTACTTACAGAGGATGAAGATATATTGGTATATTTCTCTATACTATTGGGCCAATTACATGTTGGGCCAGTTGCAAGGCCTAATCACGGGGGGTTTGGCCACCCCCACAACAGTACTCCCTCGATAGTAAGCACAGAGGTCGGGCCGTCCCGCTGAGGCGATGCCTACGAGGCGGGCGGCGAAGTCATACGCCGAGGCCGGGCCGTCTCGCCGAGGCGATGCCTACGAGGCGGGCGGCGAAGTCATACGTCGAGGCCGGGCCGTCCCACCGAGGCGATGCCTACGAGGCGGACGGTGAAGTCATATGCCTAAGCCGGGCCGTCCTGCCAAGGCGATGCCTACGAGGCGGACGACGAATTCCTGCGCCGAAGCTAGGTCGCTCCGCCGAGGCGATGCCCCCAAGGCGGATGACGAAGTCTTATGCCGAAGTCGGGCCGTCCCGCCAAGGCGATGCCTAAAAGGCGTACGGCGAAGTCCTTCACGAAAGCCAGGTCGCCCCACCATGTTGGGCTAGTTGCAAGGCCTAATCACGGGGGTTCGGCCACCCCCACAACAGTACTCCCTCGATAGCAAGCGCAGAGGTCCCGTTAGGCGAGCTGACGTGACCAACTAACCCAGCCCCCCGTTCCCCAGCAGCAAGCGTGAGGGTGCTGACTGGTGAGCCGATGCAACTAGTAGCTTTCAGACCCCTGAGGCAATGCCTAGAAGCGATCAACGAAATCCCACGCTGAAGCACGGCCGTCCTGCCGAGGCGATGCCCATGAGGCGGTCGGCGAAGCCTTGCATTGAAGCCGGGTTGTCCCACCGAGGCGATGCTTACGAAGTGAACGGCGAAGTCTTGCGTCGGAGTCGGGCCGTCCTGCCGAAGCGATGCCTACGAGGTAGATGGCGAAATCATACACCGAGGCCGGGCCGTCCCGCCGAGGCGATGCCTACGAGGCGGGCGGCGAAGTCATACACTGAGGTCGGGCTGTCCCGCCGAGGCGATGCCTACGAGGCGGACGGCGAAGTCATATGCCGAAATCGGGCCGTCCTGCCAAGGCGATGCCTACGAGGCGGACGGCGAATTCCTGCGCCGGAGCTAGGTCGCTCCGCCGAGGCGATGCCCCCAAGGCGGATGACGAAGTCTTATGCCAAAGTCGGGCCGTCCCGCCGAGGCGATGCCTACGAGGCGGACGGCGAAGTCTTGCGTCGGAGCTGGTTGCCCAGCCGAGGCGATGCCTACAAGGCGGACGATGAAGTCCTACGCCGAAGTCGGGCCGTCGCGCCGAGGCGGTGCCTACGAGGTGGATGACGAAGTCATACGCCGAGGTGAATGGCAAAGTCATAGGACGAGGGGGACGGCGAAGTCATACGCGCGCAGAGGCAGGGAGGCGAAGCCGCCGTTCCCCCACCATCAAAAAACCACACCCGCGGAGCACGGGTGCGAGCGGCGTAGGCCGAGAGTGTTACGCACGCAGAGGCAGGGAGGCGGAGCTACCGTTCTCCCACCTTCAAAAACCGCACCCGCGGAAGGCGGGCGTGAGCGGCGTAGGCCGAGGGCGCTACGCACACAAAGGCAGGGAGGCAGAGCTGCCGTTACCCCACCTTCACAAAGCCGCATCCACGGAGGGCGGGCGCGAGCGGCGTAGGCCGAGGGCGCTACGAACTCAGTGGTAGGGAGGCGGAGTCGCCGTTCCCCTACCTTCAAAAAACAGCGCCCGAGGAGGGCGGGTGCAAGCGGTGTAGGCCGAGGGTGCTACGCACGCAGCGGCAAGGGAGGCGGAGCCGCCGTTCCACCACCTTCAAAAAATGCGCCCGCGGAGGGCGGGCACGAGCGGCGTAGGCCGAGAGCGCTATGTACACAGAGGCAGTTAGTGGAGCCGCCGTTCCCCCACCTTCAATAAACCGCGCCTGCGGAGGGCGGGTGCGAGCGGCGCAGGCCGAGGGCGCTACGCATGCAGAGGTAGGCAGGTGAAGCCGTCGTTCCCATACCTTCAAAAAACCGCGCCCGTGGAGGGCGGGCGCGAGCGGCGTAGGCCGACGGCGCTACACACGCAGAGGTAGGGAGGCGAAGCCACTGTTCCCCTACCTTTAAACAAACCGCGCCTGAGGAGGGCGGGCGCGAGCGCCATAGGCCGGGGGCGCTACGCACGCAGAGGCTAGGAGGCGGAGCCACCGTTCCCGTACTGAGAGACCATGTGAGAGGTGCTCCCATGCTTGTGATGAGTAATTGATCGTGTCTTTGGAAAATCGGAAAATGGAATCTTTGCTATTTTCCGAGAATTCATCATCTTGAACTACCGCAGGCTTAATGGCGGTACTACCGGCCAGCGGTACTACCGTAGTGACAACGGCGGTACTACCGCGTGTGCGCAGACAGAACGTTGAGGGCATAAAATTTGAGTTTGGTTTGGTTGGTTTGGTGTTTAGGGCATGTGGTTAATTCATGTTATCGAGCGGTGCTATTTGATGTGTTTCTTATTTGTGTTGGCTGCAGGATGTCGAGGCGGTGTCGTGGCGAGACACGAGGTGACCGGACTAGACGCAGGTGGCGTTGAGGTCAGAACGGTCGGGATGTGTCGAAGACGGCGGAGACTCGAGGTGGTTGTGAGGCTTGGACGACAAGGAGCGCGGAAGCTTCCCGGAAGGTGCAGGAGGGGCGAAATGGTGATTTCGCGAGGCTGCACAAGTGGGAGCAGGCTCCGTTCGGGTTTAGCCGGCGTAACGGGTTGGAGACCCGTTAGCCAAGGGCTATAAATAGGAGGGAGTGGCTGCATGCCTCCGTAAGCATTCAATGGGTTTGGGAGAGAGTTAGGGTTTGCTAGAGTCAAAAGAACCTTTGGAGAGGTTGTTTTGCTTTAGGCTTTAGTGGGTGAGAGTGGTTGTAGGCAGCAGGGAGTGTCTCCCACGATCTCCCTTCTCTCTGTGTGTTCCTCCCAAAAACTATGGAGAGTTCTTGGTGTTCTTGAGGATTGAGAGGGAGAAGATGGGTTGAGAGTCTTGTAATCTTTCATCTTGTTCGAATGTCCATGCGTATCGGGACTCCCTTTACTCTTCTCTTGATTTGAAATGAAAATCTGAAGTTTTTCTCCGTGCACTCTTTTTCCCTTCGATGCTCTCTGTTCTTGATTTCTGAGTTTTTTGATTTCTTCTTGTTTCTTGCCCTTGAGGTGTAAAATGGGTTGCTCTATGATGGGATAGTGCCTCAAGGTCATTTGATCGAGTTTTTCCAAGAGTAAATCATGTTTAATCTCAGATTTAGTGTTTTGGGCTCTCTCTGTATATTTCTAGGGTTCTTGTAAGAATCGTGTTTCCTTCTCTGTGATGGCTTGAATCTTGGCTTGTAGAGTCCATTGACTATTGCTAAGATATCTACAAAACCTCTTGGCCAAAGGATCAGAGTTGGAATGGAATTTTGGATTTTTGGAGAACCTTCTGTACTTTTCAAGTTTTTATCTCCTCTTTTGATTCCCTAGAGGAATCTTGAAATTAGTTCTTAGCTAAGTCTTCTGGGAGTGTTTCCTAGTTATCCTCAAAGTTTTCCAAGCCAAGAACCCAAGAATCTCACGAATTTCGGGTTTTTCAGAGTTTCTGCGCCAACTGTTCTTCGTGTGGTACTACCTCTCCTCGAAAGGTACTACCGCTCAAAAGTACTACCGCAGCTTACACAACGGTACTACCGCTCAAAGGTACTACCACAGTTTACACAGAGGTACTACCGCTCGTATCTGCGGTACTACCGCTTGCTGGCAGAATAGCCCCGAATTTAGTTTTCTCTCTGGATTTAATTTATTTTCTTGATATGTGATTTCCAGTGAGTTCTTTTCTGCTGTGTGAGTACTTGAGGGGAGGATTTTAATTTTTAAAGACACCATTCACCCTCCTCTGTTGCCATTTCGGTCATACACGTACCTTCAAAAAGACGCGCCTGTGGAGGGCGGGCGTGAGCGGTGCAGGACGAGGGCGCTACGCATGCAGAGGCGGGAGGTGGAGCCGCCGTTCCCCTACCTTCAAAAAACACGGCCGTAGTGGGCGGGCGCAAGCGGCGTAGGCCAAGGGCGCTATGCCCGCAAACGTAGGGAGGCGGAGCCGCCGTTCCTCCACCTTCAAAAAATCACGACCGCGGAGGGCGGGCGTGAGTGGCGTAGGCCAAGGACGCTACACACGTAGAGGCAGGGAGGCAGAGCCGTCGTTCCCCCACATTCAAAAATCCACGCCTGCGGAGGGCGTGCGTGAGTGGGGCAGACCAAGGGCGCTATGCACGCAGAGGTAGGAAAGCGGAGCCACCGTTCTGCCACCTTCAAAAACCGCGCCTACGGGGGGCGTGCCCGAGCGACGCAGGCTGAGGGTGCTACGCACGCATAGGCAGGGAGGCGGAGCCACCGTTCCGCCACCTTGAAAATCCACGCCCGCGGGGGGCGTGCGTGAGCGGCACAGGCCGAGGGCGCTACTCACGAAGAGGCAGGGAGGCGGAGCCGCCGTTCCCTGGTGTGATGCGCGAAGGCGCAATATCCGGTGGTGCGCCGCTAAAGCGATGCACTCCCAAGTGCGACACACGGAAAGGCGCATTATCCAGGAGATGCGCCGCTAAAGCAATGCACGCCCTGGTAGGACGCGCGCGGAGGCGCGATATCCAGGTGGTGCGTCACTAATGCGATGCACTCACTGGTGCGACCCACGCAAAGGCGCGTTATCCAGGAGATGCGCCGCTGAAGCGATGCACGCCCTGGTAGGACGCGCGCGAAGGCTGATATGCAGGTGGTGCGCTGCTAAAGTGATGCACTCCTTGGTGCGATGCACGCAAAGGCGTGTTATCCAGGAGATGTGCCACTGAAGCGATGCACGCCCTGGTAGGACACACGCGAAGGTGCGATATCCAGGTGGTGCGCCGCTAAAGCGATGCACTCCCTGATAGGACACGCGCGAATGCGATGTATCGTGTGATTTTTTATACTCTGTAGAGTTGCTCGGGACGGCTAAGTTCCCGGCGCTTTATACTCCGCAGAGTACGCCGAGGCGCGAGGCCACCAAGCGATTTTTTTATACTCCGTAGAGTTGCCCGGGACGGCTAAGTTCCTAGCGCTTTATACTCTACAGAGTACGCTGAGGCACGAGGCCATCGTGCGATTTCTTTATACTCCGTAGAGTGCACGCGGAGGCTTGCCTCCGCGTATCTTATTTATACGCCGTAGAGTGCACGTGGAGGCTTGCCTCCGCGCCTTATTTATACTCCGTAGAGTGTACATGGAGGCTTGCCTCCGCGCGTCATATTTATACTCTGTAGAGTTGCCTAGGACGGCTAAAGTTCCGGCGTTTTATACTCCGTAGAGTACACCGAGGCACTAGACCATCGTGCGATTTTTTTATACTCCGTAGAGTACGCCGAGGCGCAAGGTCATCGTGCGTTTTAAGTGAAAAAGAGGACCAAAACAAAGGCATAAAAGAAACGGCCGAAGAATTACGTGACAAAATGCTTTAGAATGCTACACTGGAAAAAGCATTAGATGCTACGCACGCACAGAGTAGGCCAAAATCGGAGAAGCAAACATGGCCACATTAAATGCTCTTGGAATGGAACTATAGCCGCAATAAATGATATGATGGACAACTTTTTCTTTATTGCCATGCATGCAAGAAATGCAGCGGCGATTATTAAAGCCTCGCACTTAATCACATGCAGTGCGTACCGGGCGGGATAGTGGCGACGCGGAGTAGGCTCCGCAGGTGCGGAGACCCTGACTGCGTAGAGCTCGCAGAGACCTCGTCCTGAGGTGCGGAGCTGACGCCGTACGAGCGGAGGCGGCAGTGGCCATCGGAGACCTGGCGACCAGAGGCCATGGCGTGCGGAGCCTGAGTAGACCTCGCCTAGTGATGGCGCAGAGTAGACTTCGCAGGTGCGGAGACCCTGGCTACACGAAGCTAGAGGAGGCCTCTTCTTGAGGTGCGGAGCCGACACCGTGAGTCAATGCTGTGGAGATGAAGCGCATGCACCATGCACGTGCATGGGCCATGCATGCAATGTAGGTGAGCCTACTTGCACTTTGCGTTTCCTTACGCATGCACCTGCACATGTCATTCATAACATGTCGGGAAGGCAGCACGGAGCCAAGGGACTTTGCTGGTGAGGAGACACGGAGGGCGCGGTCGCATAGAGCTCGGCTGCACATGGCCGAAGGAGGCAGTGCGAAACTTGGTGGGGCCGACGAGGGTGCGCAAAGCCGAGGTCGACGGCGTGCAGGCAGGCACACCGCCATAGGGGTTAGCCCCAAGGGATGAGCGGAGCCAGCGGGGCCATCGCGGAGTTGAGCGAAGGCCCGCGAAGACTTCCTGGAGCCAAGGTGAAGTGGCGCTGGTAGGCCGGCGACGTCGACGCGGAGTTGAGCAAAGGCCGGAGAAGGCTTCCCGGAGCCGAGGCGAAGTGGCGCTGGCAGGCCGACGAAGTCGTCTCAGAGTTGAGCGAAGGCTGGCGAAGTCGTCATGGGGCCGAGCGAAGGCTGGCGTAGCCGTCGTTAAGCCGAGATAAAGATCGACGAAGTTGTCGCGGGGTTGAGCGAAGGCCGGCGAAGTCGTGGATGTGGAGCCACTGCGACAGTCGCTATGGCCTGCTCGGACTCCGGCAAAGCGGGGGAGAAGACCGTGGCAGCGCTCGATGCGGAGGCACGGAGGACGTGGAGTCCGGCGCAGGGTGTTGGATATTAATCTTGATTGTTATTGTATTTTGCATGCATGGGTGTGCATGCAGGGGCTAGTCAAAGCCACGTTGAGAAGTGGCATGAGAATAGCTGCATGGAGTTAGTGGTTAGTGGAGAAAGTCTATTATTAGCTAAGTCTATTATTAGCTAAGTCTATTGTTAGCTAGTGGAATCCTTGTGTGGCATGAGACCCGGGCCACTAGGTGAGGCTATTTAAGCCAGGTAATATGTTGAGTAAATTGAGAGCGATGGAATAGAAAGACAAGAGAAAATCTGACGCAAGTTAAGTTCGTGTCGGGAAATTTTCTCTGTGTCTATGTTCCTCATCTCCCCCGTGTGGCGCAAGTTAAGTTCGTGTCGGAAAATTCTCTCTGTGTGTCTATGTTCCTCATCTCCCCCGTGTAGTGTGTGTCCACGGGTAAATATGTGGGTGTAGGATCTTGGTATTGTGTTCCAACATTTGGTATCAGAGCTTGGTGCGTGTGTGATCACCGGGGTAGCGAAGGCAGCAAAGTGAACGTCGACGTGACGACGTCAGGAGCACCGGCAAAGGAGAGTTCTGTGGTGTGGCTGCATTATCCATGCTCACCCATGTGCGAGTTTATACCTCATGTATCGAGGCACGAATCTTCGTCCCCGTCGAGCTGTGTCACGGCGGAGAAGAAGCGGCGAGTCACCGGCAAGTTGCGTCATCAGTGACGAAGATGTGGCAGCGAGAGGATGCTGTGATGGCATACTCGTGGTGACGACCATGAACCATGGTGTGAGGCCGTGTTCGTGGAGGTGTGATGCCGCTGTGAGAAAGCGTCGGTGTGATGCCGACAACGACGGCCGGCGGTGCGAGGCCGCTACGACAACGGCGGCGCGTGAGGCTGCTACAAGGCGATGGTGGTGCGATGCCGTGCCATCAACAACCAACGGGACAAGATGGCATTGGCGGCTATCTCCGTGTCTCGATGAGGAGAAGATTGACAAGATAAAGATGGCTTAGTCCATCCCGTGGCAAAAGGAATAAGCAATCAAGATTAGGGGGGAATGTTGGATATTAATCTTGATTGTTATTGCATCTTGCATTCATGTGTGTGCATACAGGGGGCTAGTCAAAGCCACGTTGAGAAGTGGCATGAGAATAGCTGCATGGAGTTAGTGGTTAGTGGAGAAAGTCTATTGTTAGCTAAGTCTATTATTAGCTAAGTCTATTGTTAGCTAGTAGAGTCCTTGTGTGGCATGAGACCCGGGGCACTAGGTGAGGCTATTTAAGCCAGGTAATATGTTGAGTAAATTGAGAGCGATGGAATAGAAAGACAAGAGAAAATCTGGGGTAAGTTAAGTTCGTGTCGGGAAATTCTCTCTGTGTGTCTATGTTCCTCATCTCCCCCGTGTAGTGTGTGTCGACGGGTAAATGTGGGTGTAGGATCCTGGTATTGTGTTCCAACATTTGGTATCAGAGCTTGGTGCGTGTGTGATCACCGGGGTAGCGAAGGCAGCAAAGTGAACGTCGACGTGACGACGTCAGGAGCACCGACAAAGGAGAGTTCCGTGGTGTGGCTGCATTATCCATGCTCACCCATGTGCGAGTTTATACCTCATATGTCGAGGCACGAGTCTTCGTCCCCGTCGAGCTGTGTCACGGCGGAGAAGAAGCGGCGAGTCACCGGCAAGTTGCGTCACCAATGACGAAGATGTGGCAGCGAGAGGATGCTGTGATGGCACACTCGTGGTGATGACCATGAACCATGGTGTGAGGCCGTGTTCGTGGAGATGTGATGCCGCTGTGAGAAAGCGTCGGTGTGATGCCGACAACGACGGCCGGCGGTGCGAGGCCGCTACGACAACGGCGGCGCGTGAGGCTGCTACAAGGCGATGGTGGTGCGATGCCGTGCCATCAACAACCAACGGGACAAGATGACATTGGCGGCTATCTCCGTGTCTCGCTGAGGAGAAGATTGACAAGATAAAGATGGCTTAGTCCATCCCGTGGCAAAAGGAATGAGCAATCAAGATTAGGGGGGAATGTTGGATATTAATCTTGATTGTTGTTGCATCTTGCATTCATGTGTGTGCATATAGGGGCTAGTCAAAGCCACGTTGAGAAGTGGCATGAGAATAGCTGCATGGAGTTAGTGGTTAGTGGAGAAATTTTATTGTTAGCTAAGTCTATTATTAGCTAAGTCTATTGTTAGCTAGTGGAGTCCTTGTGTGGCATGAGACCCGGGCCACTAGGTGTGGTTATTTAAGCCAGATAATATGTTGAGTAAATTGAGAGTGATGGAATAGAAAGACAAGAGAAAATCCGGCGCAAATTAAGTTCGTGTCGGGAAATTTTCTCTGTGTGTCTATGTTCCTTATCTCCCGTGTAGTGTGTGTCCACGAGTAAATATGTGTGTAGGATCCTAGTATTATGTTCCAACAGGGCGTACGAGGCCTTGCTCAACACACGGATACCCATGGTCGACAAAGGTCGTCGGCGAGGTCTACCCGAAATCTGGCGATGCGAAGTCCGAGGGCACTATCACGGAGGCGAGCCTTTGTCAAAGTCGGAGCAGACCTCGTTGGTGCGGAGGCGGAGCCACTACGACGGTCGGTGCGGCCGGGTTGAAGTCTGGCGAAGCGTAGGCCAAGGGATGGAGCAACTGGGAAGATCGGTGTAGCCGGCTCGTACTCCGGCGAAGTGAAGGCTGAAGACACCGTTGCGGAGGTGGAGCCTTCGTCGAGGTCAGGGAAGACCTCATCGGCGCGGGGACCGTAGCCAGCCCGGAGCGGAGGTGGAGCCTCGTCCGTGCGGCTCCCGTGGCCCAGCTCAACGTCGCACATTGTATCAATGCATGCATGCATGGTTACGTACATGCACCTCGCAATCAACGATCGGAGCCCAGTGGCACGCGAAGGCGTGAGCGCAGGCATATGCAGAGAGGCGTGGCATGGTTGGAGGCCAGGGCGGAGTATTGTAAGAGAGATTGAGACAAGTAATTGAGAGAGAATGATTGATACTTTATTCCATTCTGAATGTACAATTTATAGAGAATCAAGGGGTGGCAGGAAAAGTAAAAGGTGTTAGTTAATAAAGCAGTTTGGTAGTTCTGTACATTGGGCAGTTACACCAGTTTGTGTCACAACACTCCCCTTTAACCAATGTATCTTCATATGATCATCTTAATTCGTCATCTTGGAAAAACTCCTCCAAAAACCCTGTAGGGAAAATATGAGGAGAACCGATAGAGTAGATATGTCATGAAAAACTCCTTTAAAACCCAGTGAGAAAATTTTAAGGAGAAAATGATATGACATATATTTGATTATATCTCCTAAAACCCACATGGGGAAAAGAGATATATTTATGATTACGTTGTCATATTGCCTCATTAAAACTTTGATGAGAAACCTTAGAGGTAAAACTCATAAAGGGAAAAGAGTACAATATTTGTATTGAGCGAGTTAAGTCTTAGGAGATTTCTCCCCAGCGTCTGCAAATCACGTAGTCTTCGCATACCAATTCCATGAACACATTTTGGAATGAGAAAGTTGGTAATGACTTGGTGAATAAGTCTGCGAGATTATCACAAGACTTAATTTGCAGAATACTTATTTCCCCACTCTCTTGCAATTCATGTGGGTAAAATAGTTTAGGTGCAATATGCTTTGTGATATTGCTCTTTATGTAACCGTTTGCATTTGAACAACATAGCGACATTATCTTCATGGATAATAGTAGGTGATGTAATAGCACCTATACCACATGATTGTTGTATGTGGTTAATCATTCTGTGACCATACACATTCACGTGATGCTTCATATAATGCAATTATTTCGAATGATTAGTGGATGTAGCCACTAGAGTCATTTTGAAGACTTCTAAGAGATGGTTGTTCCAGTGTAAAAATACAAAGCTGTTTGAGATCGGCATTATGGGGATCGATAAATAGCCGACATCAGTATATCCTATTAAATCCATATTTTTATTCTTTTGGAAGAATAGACTGAGATCTTTAGTGCCTTGAAGATATCTAAAGATATTCTTCACTCCTACCCAATGTATTTTGGTTGGAGTAGCGCTATATCTAGCAAGTAGATTTATCGCAAATGCAATATCCGGCCGGGTGCAATTTGCAAGGTATATAAGCGCTCCGATGGCACTGGGATATGGAACCTCGGGTCCCAATAGCTCTTCATTGTCATCTCGGGGTCTAAATGGATCTTTATCCTGTCTAGAGATCGAACAACCATGGGGTTTTCGATGGATATGATTGTCCATATTGAATTTTTCCAATATTTTCTGGACATAGGCTGATTGATGATTAGTATGCCTTTATAAAGGTGCTCAAGTTGTATACCTAAGTAAAATTTGGTTTTACCCAAATCCTTCATTTCGAATTCTGTCTTAAGATGATTACGTGCTTCATCTATATCCTATGTGTTTCCAATGATATTAAGATCATCAACGTACACAGATATAATGCAAAATCCTGTTGAGGATCTTTTGATGAAGACGCATGGGCAATCATCATTGTTGGAGTATCCCTTTTGGTTAGGAACTCACTTAGTCGGTTGTACCATATTCTACCCGATTGTTTCAAGCCGTATAAAGACACATTCAACTTTACACAATACATATTGCGATTTATGTCGTATTGAATTGAAATTCCATCGGAACTTTCATGTATATTTCGAATCAAGTGACCCATAAAGGTATCTTGTCACTACATCCATCAACCGAAAAGATAGATGATTTTGTCGCCAATGATATTAAATATCGAATGTTATTCCACTCATTCTTGGAGAGAATGTTTCATTGAAATCAATGCTTGGGTCTCTGCGTGAACCCTTGTGCTACAAGCCTTGCTTTGTATCTCACCACCTCATTGTGTTCATTCCGTTTATGACGAAAACCCATTTAAACAGACGAGGAATACTTTGGGAGGTGTATGTATCACATTGGTGAATACATTTCTTTTCTTGAGCGAGGCTAACTCATCTTGAATTGCATCCTTCCATTGGTTCCGGTCAGAAGCTGCTTGCACTCGCCATGGTCTTGGGATCGGATCATTTTGAAAGATGTTTGCAATTGTTATGGAGAAATAAATGTCGACAATTGTAGTCTTACGATCGTATGATTCTCCAGAATCAGTATAGTTAGTGGAAATTTCTTGGACCCCAGCTGACTCAATGTTATTTCCCAAAACATTTGAGTCGGGGTATTCGATGTCCCAAGATCGATGTTTGAGTGCCTTTGTTGATGCGGGTTCAAGGATCCTTTGGTGTCTATCAACATGAGGTTGATCCGCATTTACATTCTTTTGTTTCCTTTGTCGCTTGTTAGAAGCTGTATCCGCCATATGTGCCGTACTTCTCCCCCTCTTATTTTGAACTGGGAATTGAGTGGTATTTTTCGGTACCTCCACTCTTTCAGGCACATTCTTGGCAGGATTATAGGATTTTGTGACACCCTTATAATCAGTAAATGCATCTGGCAGGTTATTTGCAATGTTTTGCAAATGAATGAGTTTCTGAACTTGAAGTTCAGTCTCTCTAGTACGTGGGTCTAAGGCAGGAATGCCTTGTACATTCAATCAATTTTACGGCATTTAGTTTGGTACTTGTTGTCTCCCCAATGCCGGAAATGTTCCTCATTGAATATGCAATCGTCTGCAGGGTCAGAATGGTCCCCTATTAGGGCTCAAGATATTTTATAATCGACGATTTATACCCAACATAGATCCCAAGTTTCTGTGCGGTCCCATTGAGGTGCTGTTGCGGTGGTGAGATCGATGCGTATGTAGCGCAACCGAACTTTCGCAGATGGGAAATATCGGTGGATTTCCACGTACTAATTGTAGCGGGAAGTGCTATGATATGCGATTGGGCGCAATTGTATTAAGTCGGCAGTGTAAACCGCATGACCCCAACATGATGTTGGTAAGTTGCAGTCGTAGTAATGGTCTTGCAATAAGCTTGATTCTCTTGATCGAGATTACGCTAAACCATTTTGTGTATGGACATATGGAGCAGTGTTGAACTTGTATCCTAAGAGCCATACAATAATCATTGAAGGCATGGGATGAAAATTCAGACATTGTCCATTCGAATTGATTGAATTCGATATTCGGATAATGTGCTCGTAATTGGATGATTTGACCAATTAACTTAGCAAATGCATGGTTTCGTGTGGATAAAAGACACACATGTGACCATCTAGTAGATGCGTCAATGAGAACCATGAAATATCTGAACGGTCCACACAATGGTTGTATAGGACCACATATATCTCCTTGAATGCTTCAAGGAATTTAAGTGGTTATTTCGATTTTAAGATAAGAGGGTCTTAAAATCAATTTTACGGTGGCACATGAAGTGCATCACAATCGAGGATTCCGCAATTTTGTTTTGATGTATGTATGACCAATTGAATTGCTAATAATTTTCCTCATCATTCCAATGCAGGGGTGGTGTAACATCCCAAAATTTTTATTTGCCTTTATTTGTTTTTCCGAATTTATTTTCGAAGTTTAGAGTGGGAAAAGAATTATCTGAATATTTCCTTAAGTCAAAAATAATTTATTTTACTCTTTCCAAGTTATCTTTGATTTATAAGTATTTTTGAGAATTGTTCTAAAATTTAAAATCAATTTCGAAAGCTAAAAAGTATTTTTATAAAAATTAAAAATCCAAAATTTAAGTTAAAAATATTTTTATTAAATCCAAAATGTCT
Source organism: Bonia amplexicaulis (assembly GCA_036346245.1). Lineage (NCBI taxonomy): Eukaryota > Viridiplantae > Streptophyta > Magnoliopsida > Poales > Poaceae > Bonia > Bonia amplexicaulis. The sequence goes on from CM070745.1 coordinate 2,753,351, forward strand.
CCAGGAATATTCTATAATTTTTCTGAAATTTTTAGATATTATTTACTATTTTTGCAAGCAAATATATTGTTTCTAGTGTTTTCGAAAAACCAATCCGAAAATAGAAATCAATTAAACCTCAGGCCACCACGTGTCGTTCATCCGACGGTCGATACCCCTTCGTTGGATTTAATCCAAGCCACACCTCTTCACTTAAATCCAAAGGGTATGATTCAATCACTTGCCACGTGTCGCTCATCCGAATGACGTGCCCTTCACTTGTCTTTCTCTCACCGACGCATGGGACCCACATGTCATATGTTTCTTCAACCTCCCTTCTTCCTCCTCCAACCCCTCTCTCTCTCCATTAGAGCTGAAAATGGAGCTTCATTTGCGGGCGATTTCTTGCGAAAACTTCCGTTTGATGGCTCATTAAAACCCTAATCACTCCTCCCCAATGCCTGGTGTTTTCCCAATTAAAATCCCGTTCATGGCCGAAATTCGCCTCCCTTCCCTTTATGCCACGGCCTCCCTCCCATTCTCCTATAAAACCCCAGAAGAGCTTTTCGGCATCCACCTCCTCCTCTCCCTTTTCCCCATTCGTGCCCCCACCCTCCGAGCGACGCCACCATCGAGCCGTCATGCCGCCGCTTCTCACCGCCGCCCCCCGTACACACAGCCCCCGCCACCGCCATCGGGACCGCCGCCCCTCTCCGCACGCCGCCTCATGGCCACGGTGAGCCGCCGCCTTCCGTGCCCGCCGCGTGACCGCCTCCGTGCGCCGCCCGCGTGGCACGCCACGTCGCCGTTCTTCGCTTGCGTGGCCGCCACGTCCTCGCCCGGTCAGCGCCTCCCGCCACCTCATCTCCCACCCCGGTCCATAGACCCGATCCACGGTAAACCGGACCCACCCGTCAGCAAATAATTTCCCTCCAAGAAAATTCGAAAAATGATGACGTCATAAATGCTATTTTTCAGTATAAAAATAATTCCCGAAAATCAGACTTTTCCTTTTTCTCTCTTTTTAATATTCCGGAAGCCATAACTTGTTCATTTTAACTCCGATTTGAGCCGTTCAAATTTCTAAATTCTTCTAAAATCTTAAACTATTCAAATATACTTTTTTAAATTTTGGAATTTTATTTGAATTTTGTTTGAATTTCTTTTGGTTCTTCACGTGTGAGCGTCGGCGAATCAGGAGAGTTTTACTTGACGAATCGCAGCAAGACTTCGAGCAAGGCAAGTTACACCTTTGATCATGTTGATCCCAATATTTAAAATTATTTATATTGTTTTAAACTAATATGCATGCTTACTTTTAATCAATGTCTAATTCAAATTCAGTTTGAACTGTAGTTATACCTAAATTCCTTTGGACAGCCAAATTTGATATTTCATGCAATTATACCTTGACAACCATAGTTAAAACCTAGTTAGTACACTAGTATTAACTAGAAATTTCATAAACTTGCTTAGCCATGCTAAGAATATTAAGATTTGGGAACTTTCTTCACATAAAATGATACTTCTTTCACATAAAATGATGAACTCTTTTCTGGATATCTTGACTTTGGAAAATCTAGAAGGTTTACAAACCTATTTCCAAACAAAGTAAAAACTTGGTTTAGACTTAGGCAAATGGTTAGAGTGGTGGGTGCTTGGTGGCATGCATTGTCGTTTGGTGACGAAATGTTGATTGCCTGGCACGAGGGGTTTGTGGTTGTGCCTAAGTCAATAAAGGACCGGTCTGTGAGCTACTGGTGCAAAGCCCTTTTCGTACTACCACAAGTCTGGTATGGGACAGACCTAGCCAACTAATTTGTGAAGTTCCAACATGATCTCGCTATAAATTTGAATGTGGCGCGGTGTAGTCCGTGAGAAGTCTCACATGGCACAAGAGGGGCTCCGGCATGTGGATTCATCTTTGTGGTGAAACCTTAGTGGCGGCGTGATTATGTTGGCAATGAATCATTGTAAAGGCTTTGTCATGATCTCCTCGCCGCACACCAAAGGAAGTGTGTTTATCCGGTGGCAATATGGGATGATCATGTCTTGTGGGTAAAGCTGTACAACCTCTGCAGAGTGTATAACCTATCCTGGATAGCCGTGCCCACGGTCATGGGCAAGCTGAGTAAAGTTTTTCACAGATTAGACTTTGGTTTTTAAAATATTTTATGAAACCTTGTGGATGGATGGAATCCATGAGAGATTTTGGAAAACCTTGTGGATGGATGGAATCCATGAGAGATTTTGAAAAACCGTATGGATGGATAGAATCTGTACGAGTTTGATTTGGAAAAGTTGGTCCGGGTGGGATGCCCGTGAATAGGTTAGTGTTTGGTTGGAGCACGCACTAACGTTATCTATATTGATTACAATGTTGATTTAATTACGATATCAAATTCACTTTCGCACTTACTTTATGATATTTACTCCAAAGTTGCTTTTATGCAAACTAGTCATATTATGCCTTCCTTTGATATTCCATATGCATGCATTAACTCTGTTAAACCTCTGGTGTAACTTGTGGATGCGTTTGTACTCATGTTGCTAAATTTCACTCTTCGGAGGAAACCTTCGACGACTTGGTGAGGATTGCGACTAGGCCACGTCTTACAGTCATTCGCCTTGTGGGAAGGCTGGATGGGCTGCCACTTATTGTTTATCTTCATTGTTATTTTCATTGCTATTGTAAACTTTGGCCATCAGGCTCATATTTAGTTAAATAAAATTTATCATTATGCATGATATTTGTCTTTGTTTCCACTTGTGCACTAAGCTTTCACGGGATAGTGCGATTAACACGAGGGTTTGAGTTGTTGCTCGGGTCCCGAAGCAGGGCCAAAGCGATCATGCCATGTTTGGAATGTATTAGTGTCTTGGAAAATTACTTTATGCAATATGTTGAACATGTTTGATGTATGTATAGTACAATCCGGAGTTTAAAGATGAAATTTTCTCTAGTACTTGTTTGCCATATCCGTTGTTTTTGGTTAAGAGGAGATATTTCTCTTTGTTGTCATTTTGGGTTTCAACATGGAAATCATTCTGACGGATATCTCTATAACTTAGTAGGGTACGTGTTGAATCGGGATACAAGAGTGCATCATCAATTTCCAATTGTATACCCATAGGAAGAGTGATAGAGGCGCGGCCAGAGCCTACTATCGTTGCATCGCATCCAGCGATTGTTAAAACATTTCCTTTCCTCCTAGTAAGAGTTAGGAAATATTTTGTATCCCTAAATATAGAGTTTGTGGTACCACTATCCACAAGGCAAAATTCCTCCTCCATTGGATCGACTCCAAAAATCTATATACACACAAACTTTATTTGCAATACCGAATATGTTCGATATATGATTGTAGCATACAAGCATACAATATAGATAACAACATTATTTATATTATAACACTATAGTACTTAGTTGCTATGGGACTAGGAGTCTAACTGAGATCTCCAAACATGTGGTGAGAATGAAATTCTTAAAGTGTATCCTCGGTGCACATGAGATCATCCTTCTTTGTAGAAACACATGTGTCTTTGAGTTCTTGAATGAACTGTTGAGAACATCCGGCTTCATCATGGTTGGATGTGAGATTGAAGTGTGCTTTAAATCTCTTCTCTTGAGTATTCTTGCCATGAACCAAAGACTTGAGGTAGAGGTTTACAAGATGCTTCGGGGTGCAGCATTTCTTGGTAGGATGGTTGTAGCAACCACACTTTTAACAAATTTCATTTTTGTCAACTCTCTTACCAGAATTGCCTTTACCTTTCTTGAATCCACTTGGTTTTTGCTTCTTGTTGCGGTTGTGTTTACCTTTAAAGTTCTTTGAATGGTCTTTTGAACCATTGAACCTGTTGTTATTTTGATTAGCATAAACTGCAGGGAGTGGAGCAGCTCCAATGGGACATTGCTGATTGTTCTTTAAAAGAAGTTCAGCATGCTTCTCTGCCTGAAGTAAAGTATGCATGAGATCAAAATAAGTTTGGTAATTTGCAGCACGCCATTGCTGCTGTAGGACCCTATCAGATGGGAGCATAGTAGAGAGAGTCTTCTCTATTTTGTCCGCATCCGTTGGTTCCTTTTCACAAAACCGTAATTTGGAGCAAATAGAATGAATGGCATGATTATAGTCTCCAACAGATTTAAAATCTTAGAGTCTAAGATGTGTCCATTCATGATTAGGCTCAGATAAGATAACAGTTTTCTGTTGTTCATATTTATTTTTGAGGGCTAACCATAATGTGAGTGGATTCTCCTCGTACAGATATCCAGCCTTCAAATCTGGATGTATGTGATTCCGTATTGTGCTCAAAACGGAATATTTCACAATATCTGTAGGAATTTGATCTGCTGAAGGATCAAATATCACCCTTTGCAACCCACGTGTGGTGAGGTTGATCTTGAGGTCCATAGCCCATGTAGGGTAGTTGATACCATCGATAGCGAGTGGCTCAAAATCTTTGGTAGCCATTTAAAACCTACATGAAAAGTACACTATAAATAATTAATTTACATGAGGTAAATTAATATGTGTGATAATGTTGTAATAAAATATAAAATATGTGGAAAACAATATGAGTATTGTAATCCGAATGAATATATACCCAAATTAAATATAACATGTGGTTATATTTATAATACCGTATAATTACAATATTGGTGGTGAACACCAATTTATTGCATGGCATAGCGTACAAATAAATGTAAGAAATTGCCATAAATTGTAACTATAATATTTATTGTAGGTATGTATTCATAATATTTTGCAGACATTCATAATAAATTGCCATAAAGATTTAATGAGCGACACGTATCAAATGCTCATTGCGGTACTTTTGCATGACTAGCATTAAATGCCTTTGCATGGCCAATGCATAGCGATTGATAGCGAGCAATTTCTTTTGCTTAATGAGAGGTCAAACGCATGCATGAGCAGCTGTGCATGCGGTTTCCTTTGCATGTGCACAGGCTGTTACAGCGAACATGCGGTACATGCGGCGAGCATACGCCAAGCCGTCCGCGGCCGATCGCCTCGGGCACCGATGCCGCCGCCGCCGGGCCGTGCGCCACGTCGTGAGGGCGCTGCGCCGCCTCGCACCGCGTCGAGCCGTCTTGCGCGCGCCGTGAGGACGCCACGCCGCCTCGGCGGTCGCGCTACCGCGCCGGCCAGCGCCCGGGCTCGCCACCGCCGTGATGGGCGCCACGCCGTCGCGCGCCGCGTCGTTCCGCCGTCGGGCCTTTCCGCGTCGTCGCGGCGTCGTGCGCCGCTGCCACGCTGGTCGCGCCGGCCGTGCCTACCGTGCCGCCGCGCGCGCGCAGCCCGCCGACGCCGCGGGCTATGTGCCGCGTCTCAAGCTGGACACATGTTGTTCTTCTCTTCTTCGCTATCGTGCTGATAACGTATTGTAAGAGAGATTGAGACAAGTAATTGAGAGAGAATGATTGATACTTTATTCCATTTTGAGTGTACAATTTATAGAGAATCAAGGGGTGGCAGAAAAAGTAAAAGGTGTAAGTTAATAAAGCAGTTTGGGTAGTTCTATACATTGGGCAGTTACACCAGTTTGTGTCACAACACGGAGGACGGAGACGAAGTGACAGCGCATACGTGGCTCGGAGAAGACTTCACCATCGTGGAGACCGTGGTGTGGAGGCGACCTCACCGTTGCGGAGGCTGTGCGCGCGGAGGCTAGCTGTTGCACGGTCACGTAGTCCGGAGCGAAGTCGGAGGGAAGGCTCGACGCGAAGACCATGATGCGGAGGCCGGCGCAGCACATGCAGGCATACACGTTGATTGATGTGCTAATCACGGAGTTAGCTAGCGGCTTGTTGTTTAATGTACAAATGGATGTGTTATGCTCGTGCAGAGTTAACTAGTGCTCGCACTATGTGCATGCATGTGTTGAGAATTTGTGCGGAGTGCGTACATGTATACTGTTACAAACCAGTTACTAGAAAACTGCTTAACTGTCCAATCTAAGTGACACCTTTTACTTTATTGTCACCTCCTCATATTCTATATATTGATGTACAGATTCAATGTGAAGACTGTATGGAATAAAGCAGTATTCTCTCAACACTTGTATATTCTCTTGCAATATATACCAATGGTTGACGTTGATATCCATGCATACTGAGATTGGCACGCCACCGTGGAGCCCACTATGCAAGCGAAGTCGAGCGCGGAGACCACAGCCAGAGGCGAAGACCATGACGCCGCGCCAAGCGGAGGCCGGCGCTTCGCATGCGGGTCTGACGTTGTGCATGCTGTAACAGCAACAAAATTTCAAATTTTTAGAATTTATTTTGAATTTTATTTGAATTTACAAAGTCTTACCCAATTCGAAAATTTTCGGTGGAAATACGCTTTCCCGATTCGGCTTTTCCGTTTTCTTCTTTCCCTCGCGTCTTCGCCAGCGCAGCTCTTTCCCCGCCCTTGGCCGCCATCGCCACGCCACGCCTGGTAGCTGGTGGGCAGCCTCCACCGCCACCCAGCCGATGCGCCGCCCACCTACCGAGCCCACCGGTCACCACCCCTCTCTGCCGCCAAGGGCCACGCACCGCCCGCGCGCCGTAACGGCGTGGGCACAGCCCTCCCTCTCGCGCCTTCGTCTCCCGCCCTCTCACAGTGGTCAAGCGCCGTACCTGTGCGCCAGAGACCTCGCCAGCTCCCCCACACAGCCTCTGCGCACGCCCGTACCTCCCTCTTCCCGCGCCTGCGTGGGAGAAACCCAGCCGCACCGCCTCTTCGTGGCCAGCACGATACACTCGATGCTAGGCCTTTCGACCGTGTAGGATCAGCTCCAGACGTTCCCACGCCCCTCCCAGAGCAGCCGATTAGCTTCTCATCGCCCCAATCGCCGCCGATCGCCTCCCCTGGTCCCGATGAGCCCTAGCTCGATTTCTAAGATTTCGTCCATTACTTTCCAATTCCTTACTCCAGCATGATCACAGTAGAAGCTTAGTTTGAACGGCGGCCGGGGCAAACCGTCTGGAGGTTGAAGACGACCCCCGGGGGCGACGTGGCGTTATCTCGGTCATCCGCTCGAAGTGATCCGGTTCGTCCACCGTTGTTTAAGCGTGAGATGTAGATCCTTCATAACCATACCATCCGGCCGGGCGGCGTGGGTGCGTCATGCGAGGGCTTTGCCGTCTTGGCATCAGGTGGGTCATGACCCACTCGGCCAAGCCGCCATTGACTGCGTCTTGTTGGTGGGCATAGATTGTGCATTCGGTGAGCCCATTCTTTGTTCACAATGATTTAAATTTCAGAAAATGTATTAAAAATTATAGAAAATTCTAGATTTTATACATTAATACTTCTTTTATTATGTTACTTCTTTTAAAGATTTTATACATTAATACTTCTTTTATTATGTTACTTTCCTTGATTTTGCTAAAGTCAAGGTTTGACATGTGTTGTTATTTTATGTGTTTACGCTAGCTCCCGAGTTCATCGAGGTCGTTGTTGTAGAGCCAGAGCCTGTTGCACAATTGTACGAGATAGTCGAGATCCCATATCAGCAAGGCAAGTCATAAGTTTTTGATCATGTTGAATCCCATGAAATTACAGTATTTAGTATTATATTTGCATTATGGTTAGTTGTAAAATGTTAATTGCTTAAACTAAAATGTTTAGAATGGCATGATATTTAGTTATTCCTACCACTGATAAATGCCCTGTCTTACTTGATGGCCATATTCACCTTGACAACCTTAGTAATTATTGAATTACTGTATTAAGAATTATAGATCATCTCACATGACATTTTGTACTACTAAGTGACATTGGCTGCTGGCCATTAGAGTTAGAAATTTTACATCAAAGTAGGAGTCAGAATGTGGGGTCATCACTTTGTGATCCAAGCCCACGGCTCTGCTTTGGTAGAACCCGAGATAGGAGTCAGAATGTGGGGTCATCACGATGTGATCCAAGCCCACGACTTTATCTTGGGAGAACTAGGGGGAGGGTCAGAATGTGGGGTCATCACACTGTGATCCAAGCCCACGACCAAACCGTAGGATTGGACCTAGGGTAGAGAGGCTGATGGGACTCCGGTTAACCGGACTAGGCCTACCGCTTTACCCTGGGATGGAGGTTGTTTGGTTTGGTGGTGGCTGGTGCTGTTGAGCTCAGCGGAAGTTTGTGGTTGGTGCCTCAGTGAAAATATAAGGACAAGAACCTTGTGCCAAATAAAGAACATAGTGATCGCTCAGACCACAGGAGTTGATTCGTCAACACTGGTTTAGTAGCTGATCAATTTGATTGAACCTCTACAGGCTGAGGTGTTTTGATGATGTGGTGTTAGGTATGCTGCGGATACCTAACAACGATAGTATTGGGTTAAAACGGCAGGGGAGAATTGTGGTTAATTGTGGCCGTGACTGAGCGGTGCTATCGGGTAGAGTCTATATAGAGAGTTGAGCAGTGAAACGACCTGGCTTTCTTAACTCTATCGCGGGAGTTAAGGGATCGTGTGGGTAAAGTTGAGCAACTCCACAGAGTAAAATAATGGTATTCGAATACGCCGTGCTTCCGATTAATGAAGCTGTGTTAATTGAGTGAATCCAACAATGAGGCATAAGTAGTTCTTTGATGTTAAGTTGGATATTGATGAACGCTTTAATAATTGAAAACCCCCTGATCTTAAGGAGCAAATGTTTTACTTTTGATTGTTTGCAAATAAAACTGCATCCACAAGTGTAATAAACCCCTATAGTAAGAAAGGATTACCCTTATGGCTTGCTGGGTGCGGTGGTACTCATGACTTGCTAAATAATTTACCAAAAGGTCAATGGATACAAGAGGAGCCAGCGAGAAGAAGGAGCCCTGGAGGAGCCAATCATGTCTGATGATGATTGGTGTTAGGTCTTAACCTCGCTCAGGCCGTCTGGGTATATTTTGTAATATTATGTGGTTTGTGGGCTTGCGCGCCTGCTGTTATACTAATATCACCTATATATTGTAATAAAGTGAAGTCTTTATTGTATGCGTGTACTGTTGTGATAATCGCTTTAATTGGAATCTTGTAGAATTGTTCATTCACATGCGGTTCGGAGTTCCATACCATCTCCAGAAATGGGGGCGTTACTGAGTGGTATCAGAGCAGGCATGCTTGACTGTAGGATGAGACCTAAGGATAAGTATGAGGGCTATTTTGTGGCAAAACCTAAGTTAAAAAGGTAAATAGAATTTACATAAAATATAAGAAATATTGTTGTCTTTTCTTCTTAAATGCTACTTTGTCGTTTTAAATTTAATTATGCTCAAGTTTTCGCTTTCTGCAAATATTTATGTTAAATTGTATCTAACAGTAAGTTTTTATTTGTTAAACAGATGGTCCACATTATCCACTCGAGGCCTGAGCAGGTGGCTGGATGGCCGCGCCTGCTCTAGGAGATGCAGTAGTTTCTAGGAGCGACTGCTTGGCACCGCCCCGTGTTCCACGCCGTGACTCATCAGTTATCTGATGGGAGTCGCGAGTGGAGGGCCCGAGTAGGCCTGACTCCTTTGCCTGTCCGCCCTGACAGTGAGAGGAGGTTTGTGGGCTAGAGAGTGTTGGAGTGGGGCGTGAATGCAGGCGGCGAGGCACGCCGTGTTACACTGAGGCGTTACTACGGCGCGAGTTTGCCGAGATCGCCACGACTGGTGCCCGGAGGGTCCACGGGGGTGGAGGTTACGTCACCTTGAGCAGCGTCCGAGGGGCGATGTACGTCTGGGGGTTGCCTCCCGGTACATAGTCCAGTAGGAGGTGGTGTACCACAGGGCCACTAGAGAGTCGCAAGAGTTGCGCCAGTAGCTCTGCCAGGCCAGAGACGAGCTCCGAGCCTTACAGCAAGAGATCCACCGTAGAGATATGGTAGAGGCGGGAGAGCTGTCCGCCTGTGGTGAGTCACCGGATGCTCTAGAGGATGATGTACAGGTCGTGCCAGAGATCCCAGTTGCCGTGGAGCCTGAGGCAGTAGTTCCAGAGGTGATAATGCTAGAGGGCCCTTCGACTTCACGACGTCAACGACACCCCACTACTGGAGAGTCAGCCGGTCCTTCGTCTTCGCGACTTCGACGATGCCTCACTACTGTGGAGTATCATCAGCTGTTTCGCCCTGCTCCTCCTCCAGCACCACCAGTAGCTGGTGATGATAGGGGGAAGGCGCCAGCTGAGGATACGGAGGACAAGGAGGACCCTGAGGAGATAGTTAGGTATACCGCTAGTAGGCCACCATCCAGCGGATGGTGAGGACAGAGTAGAGAGTAGTTAGAGCGCCTGATAGCGAGAGTAGAGGCTTACTTTTGGACAGTGTAGATAGAGTAACCAGTTTAGTGGAGGACTTTTGACTGTATAGTGGATAGAAGTACAAACGCTCAGTAGTGTATTTTCTGTCTGTAAATTATGTAATGTATGACTGCTTTTGTATGTAGCTTGCTTGTTAATATTAGCTTTACTTTGTCACTAGTAAAATGTTTCTACCTACTTAGTTTATTTCTTGTCTTAACCACCTTATACTTGTTTGAAAATTTGAATTTCTCTTACCTGTTTAAAAATAGTAAAAAGAAAATCGCTGTAAAAAGTTAACTCCAAGTTTCCCAACTGCAGAAATACAATGGCAGGAATGGAACCAAACCCTGGTAATCAACCAACGGGATCGATGATGCCCCAAATAATCAGAATGCTATTGCAAATATTTTAGCCATGATAGAGCAGAACCATCATCAAGCGGAAATGAATCAAGCTAGACTGCTAGAACAACACTCTAAAATGCTTGAGCAGTTGATGGTGCGAGCCACTACTCCCGGTGGTTCCCCAGGAGTAACAGCAGCAGGAACACTAGTGACGTCTAGGTGGAATGACTTTCAAAAGACTAGACCACCTGTATTTTCTACTTCTCCAGATCCCATAGCAGCTGAAGACTGGCTAAGGGATATAGAGAGAAAGTTGAACACAGTGCAATGTGACGATAAAGAAAAAGTTTTGTATGCTACCCATCAACTCTAAGGGCAAGCTGCCACTTGGTGGATTAATTATCAGACAATGCATACAGAACAAGAGATAACGTGGAAGGATTTTGAAGAAACCTTCCGGCAAGTCCATGTTCCTTCAGGAGTTATGCAGGCTAAGCGCCGAGAATTTCTGGTAGTTAGGCAAGGGGAAAAACAGTCATGGAGTATTTACATCAGTTCAATCAGTTAGCAAGATATGCTCCTGAAGATGTGAAAAATGAGGAAAAGAAGATGGAAAAATTCAGGGAAGGATTACAGAAATCTATGAAGTTCCATATATCAGCCACACGTTTTAAGGACTTGTCTGATATGGTGGATTGTCTGGTCACTTCTGAGGAAGCCAGAGGTGAGATGGAAGAATCCAAAAAGAGGAAGATTATGCAAAGGCCATTTGCCTCATCACCCAATCCTCAAAGGGTGAAGACTTTTGTGCCCAACCAGAACAGACAGCCAGCCGCTCGTCAAGTGATGCTTGTGCCAAAGCGACAGTCCAGTACTCCCCAACAAGGCAGTGGAGTCCAACTACAGTCAGTGAGATGCTTTATCTGGGGAAACCACTATCAGACCAATTGCCCACAGAAGAAGAATTTCTATCATTGTAGTCAAGCAGGACATTTTAGGGATCAATGCCCAAGAAGAAATCTACCTGCAGAAGTAGCCAAGATTCAAACTGGAAACCAATCACAAGATGCCAAAACTACAGTGATACAGACAAGATCTTCATTGCCAACAGGGACCACAGTGATGTTACCTGCTGGTTCTTCTTCTAATAACCATGCAGGGAAAGGCAAAGGAGTGGCAAATCAGATCTTCCAAGGGAGGATTAATTATGTATCAGCAGAGGATGCGGCAGGAGCAAATGATGTTATTGTAGGTATATTCCCAGTCAATTCAAAGCCTGCATTAATTTTATTTGACTCTGGTGCAACACATTCCTTTATATCCATGGATTTTGCTTCAAGAAACCAAATGCCAATGGTTGCTTTGCAAAAATATTATGCCATCCAAACCACTGGAAATAAAATGGAATCTCATTTTGGATGTAGTGATGTCACTATAGAAATCCATGGATTAGAGTTTAAAGCAAACTTGTTGTTCTTGGATATGAAAGGGTTGGAAGTTATTTTGGGAATGAATTGTCTTACTAAAAACAAAGCCATAGTAGACTGTGAAGCAAAAACAGTAACCCTAACTAATCCTAAAAACCAGAAGAGGATAGTACATACTGATCATAACCTAATTCATAAGGTGAAGAGGGGTGTACAAAGTGCAGTGACTAGTGAAGCAGTACAAGTACCAGTAGTACAAGAATACCTAGATGTGTTCCCTGAAGAACTACCTGGTAGACCCCCTGATCGACAAGTAGAATTGGCAATAGAGTTGGTACCAGGCACACAACCTATTACCAAACATCAATATAGAATGTCAGCAAGTGAACTGAAGGAATTAAAGAAACAACTGGATGAATTGAAAGAAAAAGAATTCATTCGTCCCAGTGTGTCACCGTGGTTAGCACCAGTTCTGTTTGTTAAGAAGAAAGATGGAAGTCTGAGAATGTGTGTTGACTATAGAGGGTTAAATGCAGTCACTATTAAGAATAAGTATCCACTCCCCAGGATTGATGATTTGTTTGATCAACTCAAGGGAGCAAAGGTGTTTTCAAAAATCGATCTGCGATCGGGTTATCATCAATTGAAAATCCGAAAGCAAGATCGAGAGAAGACGCATTTACTACGGTATGGACCGTATGAGTTCTGATGGTACCTTTGGCACGACCAATGCACCAACATATTTCATGAGTCTCATGAATCTGGTGTACATGGAACAGTTGGATCGTTTTGTGATAGTGTTCATTGATGATATATTGATTTATTCCAAAAGTGAAGAAGAGCATAAAGAACACTTGCATGTTGCCTTGACCATGCTAAGAGAACATCAGTTATATGCAAAGTTCGGTAAGTGTGACTTCTGGATGAAAGAAATTGCATTTTTGGGACATAGAATCAGTGAATGGAGTCCGTAATGGAGTGGAAGCAACCAAAAACGGTTACAGAAGTGAGAAGCTTTCTTGGATTGGCAGGCTATTATCGCCGATTCATAGAAGGGTTCTCAAAGATCGCCCGTCCACTTACTCAGTTACTCAAGAAAAACAGACTCTTTGAATGGACAGATAAATGTGAAGAAGGTTTTCAAATGTTGAAGACAAAGTTAACAACGACACCAGTTTTAATATTGCCAGATCTAGAAAAAGAATTTCAGATTTACTGTGATGCATCGAAACATGGAATAGGATGTGTCCTAATGCAAGATCAAAGAGTCGTAGCTTATGCTTCAAGACAACTACGACCACATGAAGAAAATTATCCTACACATGACCTGGAGTTAGCTGCAGTAGTTCATGCTTTGAAGATATGGAGACACAATTTATTGGGCAATCATTGTGAAATATTTTCAGACCATCAAAGTCTGAAATATATTTTCACCCAACCTGAGTTAAATTTGAGACAACGAAGATGGTTGGAACTAATCAAAGATTTTGATATAGACCTTCAATACCACCTAGGCAAAGCAAATGTGGTAGCAGATGCACTTAGCAGGAGACCTTATTCAGGCATGATCAGTGAAGTCGACCAACCACTACATCTAGTGGCAGAAATGCAGAAGTTGAACTTGACAGTAGTTGAATATGGCATATTGGCAGCACTTGAAATTTAGCCACTGTTGATAGATCAAATCAAGTCTGCACAGGATGAAGATGAAGCGATACAACAACTTAAGAAGAGCAGTCAAGAGAAAGGTTCAACAGAATTCATTGAAGATGAACGTAGAGTTCTAACCTTCAAAGGTCGTTACTGTGTACCTGATAACAAAGAACTGAAAGATCTGATTTTGAAAGAGGGCCATTCCTCATATTTCTTTATACACCCTGGAAGCACCAAGATGTATAAAGAAATGAAGAAAAAGTTTTGGTGGAATAACATGAAGAAAGAAATAGCTGAATATGTGACTAAATGTGACGTATGTCGACGAGTGAAAATAAATCATCAAAAATCTTCTGGTCTATTACATCCACTGCCAGTACCAGAATGGAAATGGGACAATATTGGGATGGATTTCATTACTGGATTGCCGAAGACAAAGGAAGGGTATGATGCTATTTGGGTCATCGTTGATCGATTGACAAAAGTAGCCCATTTCATTCCTATCAAGCAGACTTATGGAAAGGATAAGTTGGGAGAGATTTATCTGACAAGGATCGTAATATATCACGGAATTCCCAAGAGGATTATTTCAGATAGAGGTGCTCAATTTACCTCTGTATTCTGGGAAAAATTGCATGAAGCAATGGGTACTGACTTAGCTTTCAGTACAGCTTACCATCCTCAGACTGGAGGACAAACTGAAAGAGTTAATCAAATCCTTGAAGATATGTTAAGAGCATGTGCTATAACTTATGGAGCAGCCTGGAATACGTGTTTACCATTTGCACAGTTTTCGTATAACAATAGCTATCAAGCAAGTATACGAATGTCCCCATTTGAAGCCCTATATGGCAGAGAATGTAGAACTCCTTTAAATTGGACTGAGGCAGGAGAACGTCAATATCTCAGGCCTCAAATTGTTCAAGATGTTGAAGCTCATGTCCGAATCATCAGAGAAAATATGAAGATTGCACAAGACCGTCAGAAGAGTTATGTTGATACCCGAAGAAAAGATCTGAGCTTTGAAGTTGGAGATTTCGTGTATCTCAAAGTCACACCTTTTAAAATTGTTAAAATATTTCAAGTCAAAGGAAAATTGGCACCCAGGTATGTGGGTCCATTTCAAATTACAAAGAGAATTGGTGAAGTAGCATATGAAGTACAGTTACCACCCAATCTGGCCAGAGTACACAATGTATTTCATGTGTCACAACTTAGAAAATGTTTGAGACAGCCTACAGAAGCAGTACCGATGGAAGAGATTGAACTTCAAGAAGATTTGACATATTCAGAAGAACCTCTGCAAATACTTGAAACAACTGAACGACAGCTCAGAAATAAGAATGTCAGACTATGCCGAGTTCAATGGAAGAATCATACAACTATAGAAGCTACATGGGAAAAACAATCGGATTTGCAGCGTGATTTTCCAAATCTATTTTCTGAATCCAGTTAAATCTCGGGGTCGAGATTTCTTTAAGGGGGGTAGGTTGTAACAGCCCCAAAATTTCAAATTTTTAGAATTTATTTTGAATTTTATTTGAATTTACAAAGTCTTACCCAATTCGGAAATTTTCGGTGGAAAAACGCTTTCCCGATTCGGCTTTTCCGTTTTCTTCTTTCCCCTCGCGTCTTCGCTCGTGGCTCTTCCCCGCCGCGAAGCCGCCATCATGACGCCAACAGCAGCTGCTGGTGGGCAGCCTCCACCGCCACCCGGCCGCGCCCGCCCACCGAGCCCACCCACCAGCCCCCCTCTGCTGCCGCCAGGGACGCACGCCGCTGTCGTACGGCGTGGGCACAGCCCTACCTCACACGCCTGCCTCCCCGCCCTCTCCACACGGTCAAGCGCCGTGCACTGCGCGCGAGAGACCCCGACTCCCCTCACGACCTCTGCGCCTTGCGTATATATATACGGAACGTATCAGTGCTAATAGATAATTGGGTGATAAGGTGTAAATGCGATTGTGAGCCATCAGATGTAGTACATGCGGCTCAGATGCCTGCGGGCGGAGCACCCAACCACTTAATCAATTATGCGAAAAAACCCCGCTTAACCCAACTAAATTTCCAAAAAGCCCCTGCTGGCCTTTCTTCCTCCTCACAGCACAATTCCCTTCTTCCTTCCTTCTCCCTCTCGATCCCTCGCTAGGGTTATGCGCCGGCGCCGCCTAGTCTCCACTCCGCGCCAGCCCACTCCTCGCCGTGACCCTCCTCACCAGCCCCCTCCTCGTCGCGCCCCTCCACGCCAGCCCCTTCTGCGCTTGTCCCATGAGCCCAACCGGAGCAGGAATTGGGAATAATAGCAGTTATATTCCACATCGCCTTAACCTTTGCACAGATCCAAAAAGAATTGGTTGCCCTCTCCTGCGTGTTCTCAAATATAATAATTGGTGGATTGTTCTATGCGAGGAAATCATCAGTACCACAATTCTCTGCCTGTTTGCTGTATCCAGTCTGAAGAATTTGGTTGGAAGCAGACATATGTGGATCGTGGGTGCAATTGGACTGTTGTTGTAAACTTCAGTGATAGTTTTTATCATGTATTGGATTTATTTTGGTTCAAGGCAGGTATCTACATTATGTCATGATGCTCAAGGCTTATGTCTGAATCCAAGTGTAAATTTCTCTTGATGTAACATAGAGTTCCAGTGACATATTGACATGAATGGAATGGAGTGTTCTCCACTTGCGGTGCTCCTTCTCTAACTGATGCTTTTTCCTATACTAGTTGAATGCCCGTGCGTTGCTACGGATGTTAAAAAAATTTAGAACATATTTGTATGCATGTTTTAAAAATTTTACCACCGTTATCGAACATATAGTATGATCAAATTTTAAAATCTGTAGCAACGCACGCATTCAGCGAAGATCTATCGTATTGGTGTTCATGCACAAGAATATTATATGTTCTTGTCTCAAGAATCATCATGTCTTGATCAATAAATCATCTTAAGAAAAGTTGAAGATCTCATAAACATGTTAAAGCTCATAGAAATCACATACCACAATTGTTATAAGCGGGACCAATTTTATGGAAAGCAAGTGTAAGAGTACCGACCTTCTTGGGCGATAATACATTCAATAGTGGGATCATTTGCCTATAAGACAAAAAGGAGCGGTGTGTTAAAATATGCTTTGCTTGGTATTGATGATTAAATTCTATTAGGGATACGACTAAAACCACACGAAATCAACTATGGCAACATTAGCGGGAACAATTGCCTCGAATAATAAATGAATCGGATCACAAGTCTACTATAAATACCAGAAGGAAAGAGAGGAATCTTTTGCCCTCAAGCAATGGAGTTCATGACATCAATGGTAGATATCCTGTTTGAATCATCTCTTCGGATAGGTTCTCTCACCGGGTTAATAGAACTTCTTGGAATAAACATTAGAGTACATGATTATCAGAAGTGAAAGATGAGTAGGATTTAGCACCATCCATACTTCTAATTTTTATGCGTCCCCTCCATGAACATACACTTATCCATGAGAAATAATACAATTACAAGGCAACCAAGTAAATGTATATAGTATCTATAATCTACCCAACACAGAACAGATGCTTCACACTTTCAATGAAAATAGATTAGGATTGTTAAAATTTCATTTAGCACGGTGCAAAACATCATAACATACAAACCAAGTACCAAACTTTCAAGGTAAACCTCGGTATTGGTGGAACCATCCACCCATTTTCTGCATATAGTAGTAAGTTACTCTTATCCTCATTTGACCTTCTGGGTGTTGGTAACTAAAAAAGAATCAGCACACTCAGTACATTGACCACAGATCCTTTCCACTCCATACTTCATGCCCACATACATGCCAGCAACAGTACCTGCATATTCATCTGAATCTGTCAGAGAACATAAGAAGAGAAGTTCAAGGATTAATGATATTCAGTTTTGCTTTGATGAAAATATAGTGAGACTAAACCAAAAATCAAAGCCATCAAGTGCAGATTTGGTCCTGGGAGACCTCAGAGATTGCATTTCGAGCCAAAATGTTACAAAATGAGGCCTAAGCAGTAGCAGAATATCTTGGTGGCTCAAAGAAGACCAAAGTGGCTATACCTAATGTAAGCATGTCGTATTGTTGAACAGCCACATTCTTATATTTGATATGTATGCTATTGTTCTAAAACATTTCACTTTGGGTATAGCATCCATCGAGTCAACATGATCATGCAAAGCTCGAGGCTGCAATGCGAAAGCTTCAAGAAGGTTACCAAGAATTCCATAATGGTATGTCTTCTAATTTTCTTACTTCTTTTCAAAGACCGAAAATTTAGTGATATCCTTGTAATGCTTTCTAAATTCACGTAGTAAAATATTAAATCATTAATCTGAATGACTATCTAGGTAAATTGAGTTATCATTCGACACAAAATTACTAATGCGTGTTTTGATCGAGCACTCTATTTCTTGAGCTATTGATGTGATGAATGATGACTCAATTTGTCACAAATGCAACAAAGAAGCGTTGAACAATAATAAATGGCGGATCTGCAAGACCTACCGAGGAACTGATCAAATTTTAAGCAGGGGAAGGAACAAGGAAATAATGACCTTGAAGATGAAGCGCTCGTGCTCCTCGGCCTTGGTGGTGATCTTGACACTGCTTGAGAGAATCTCCTTGGCCTGGTCTATCTACGGATCAAGAACACGCCAAAAATTGGAAACCAACACGATGCTTCGTCCTCCACCACCGACGCCATTCCAAAGAACCTTCGAGACATGACCAGTTGTCCTCGCGATATCACAAGATTGTCAATGGTTAGACCAATCACCTGTAACCCCGCAATGGCTTCCCAGGTGGAGAGGGGCACGGTGGCGTTGTCGTCGAGGAGGTTTTGGTAGAAGGAGAGCTCGCGGAGGTCGAGAGGCAGCTGATGCAGGCGTCGACCGCGGCGAGGCAGTTGGCCGTGAGGTCGAGCTCCTCCAGGGCGAGCGGGATCTCCACCTCACTCGATCATGTAGTTGGCGGCTCATCGGGTCGAGGCATCGCCCACCTCCTCCACCTCAATCTCCGTCTCCACCAACTCCTATGGATACCCTGCGCCCTCGCTGGAGGCCAATGGGATCGGGGATCACGGGGCCTAGGGTTTTGACTTTCGAGAATCTTCTGGAAGAAAGCAGCGGAGTTTATGCAAGGGAGGAAGAATATGCGGGATTGGGGGCTAAGAGGCTTTAGGGGCGAGAAAGGGAGAGTGGCCGGGCCGAGTTTGGGCGGAGGAGCGCCGGCGAGGCGAGAGGAGGAAGCAACGTGGGACGAAATAGGGAGGAGGCGAGAGAGGGAGGGAGGACTGGGGCCGGAGGTGGGCCGGCGACAGTGTTGCCACAGGAAGGAAGAGGTGGGTGGGCGGTGTCGCCTAGGGGCCGGAGCTGCGGGGAGGAATGGGGAGGAGGCGAGGAGAGGATGCCTCCTTGCCCAACCGCACATAGGGAAGGAGATGTCGTGGGGAGCAGTTGGAGAAGCGAATAGGCAGTTTGGAGGAGCCTGCGCGTGGAGAGGTGACGATGGGTGGAGGACGGACGGACTGCCACCAACTCTAATTTTTAAGTAGTAAAGAAAACTTGCCCTCTATTGCTCTTAATTAGCATCATGTACCTTTTCTTTTTCTTTAAGAATAGATAATTAATCATATAAAGTACATATGCTCGAGGGTTCAGAATACCCATGACTTCGTCAGGATAAACAGATGTATTAGTACAATCATTGAAAATGATTAAGCCTACTAAGCTTGTGAAGTTGCAATAATGCAAGGCTGCTGCCTCCTGGTTCCATTGTGAACTTTCAGGACGTAACAACTCAATTGGGTTTGTCCTTGCTTCGCACACAAAGGTTGAAGCCAGAGCTGTTATATGACCATGGGTACGTCATCTCTTGGGGGCGCACTCGTCTTGGAGCAACAAACGCGAGAAAAAGTTCCGAACGAGGAAAGACTTCGGATCTGTTTTTTTTTTTGCAGCTGTTTATAGCATTTAGTTAAAAATTTTAAATTTTGGTTGTTTGCGACAGAGATTGTGAAGAGAGGGATACTCGTTCGCAATTTTGGTTGATACATATGTTAGTCTTTTAACGTGTACTACAGTTAATTCGTAGATTTCGTCTTAAAAAAATACTCTATTTAAAAATTAGGTGCTAAAGCAAAATTTAGAAACCGTTTTTCGAAGCCGTAAATATCAGCCCTTCATTTCCTGTCATCAGTTGTGTTGAAAGCCGGCGATTCCATGCAGTGTTCGTCTCGAACCAGCGTTGTGGCAGCCTGAAGGGCCTTCTCGTTTTTAGTCTAGACCGGATTTTTTGGAAGCAGCTGCGGGCCGCCCCTTACAGAAGAAGGCTAGCCCACACATTTTTTTTTCTTGTGGGTTTCGAAGTTAAAAGTGTGTATCTTTTCGAACCAACTAAGAATTAACTTTTATTGGCTGTTCTCCAGCGAGCACGATCTTTTTCAATAAAATCATCGCGCAATAAATCAACAAGATCTTTACTTGCTATTACAGCTGGAATATTTTCCAATTAATACATATATGGAAACAACTCACAGCTCATATCCCAAGTAATACTGGAAAGTATTTCATTTTTATCGAATCATTCCAATTAATAAATATATGAAAACAACTCACAGCTCATATCCCAATTAATAAATATATGAAAACAACCCACAGTTCGTTTCCCAATTAATGCAGGAAAATATTCCATTTAATTGAATTATCTTTTGCTTTTAATGTCGGTTTAGCTGTATCAATAATCATGAAAATCTATTGCCTTTAAGAGTGTAAATCTCGCTGTACCATTTAAGTCTGCAGCGGCCCTCCGTGGCCTATAAAACGGGGCAAATCTTGCTGAAAAAAAATATATTGATCGCTTGAAATTTCCACAATATGGAACAGCTAATAGGGATCGGGATGGCTATTTTTCTGTCGTATCTTGTTCTAGTTGGAGCTTCACAAGAACAGACAAACAGAAAGCAATGGGAAGAAACTGATAGCCAACGTATCGCTAATCGACCTGTCAGGAAAACCATCCAGGTATGTACGTACAACAAATCATCCCCTTTTGCGATCTTAATTAACGCCATAAACGGTGGTTAACGAGCACTCCAAACTTCCATATAGACCAAAGATGGTGATGTATTTCATTGCATCGACATAAACCGACAGCCTGCTTTTGATCATCCGCTGCTGAAAGATCACAAGATTCAGGTAAGTGATCACTTTTCCTTGTTGAGGGATATGGTATATATCATTGTTAAACTTATTGTCCACTCTATTCTGATCACAGATAGTACATATTATTCTGTGCTTAATATGTATGTTATCTCAAGTCATTTAGTAAACACATTAGAATTTGACTATTCAGTCATGTAATTAAAAAAACATTTGGCTATAATAACTCAATTGATATATTCCATGTTGTCCTCAGTCGATAATAACCAAATCTAACTATTAAATCCGTACTAATAAAACATATTGTATATAGGACTGGAAAATCACCTTCACTTATAGCTTTCAGCTGCCAATTCCATCACATTTCTTAATTTCTTGTTAAGAAACTGTATAGTTAATTGAAATATTTATCATAAATTATTCTAATGATAAAAAAAAAATTCTTGACGTAAATTAAGGCCATAAGTCAATTGACTAGTTTTGTAGTAGCCATCAAAGGAAGCTTTGTTCTTATTCCTACTGTGTACTGGTTGTTTATGAGTATGTTTACATAAACAATAATCTGACAGTGCTTCACAATAACTTTATTTGATTTTTCCGTAATTAATTTAGCTTGACACATGTCAAACAGATGAAGCCAAGCTCTTATCCGACAAGGAGCCATGAATTTTCGTCAGAAATTCCAGCCACGGAGTCACAGCTGCCTATCATAGCATGTCCAGCAGGAACAATCCCAATAATGCAGAATAATAAATCTGATCTCATGACACCATTAAGTTTTGACACAATGGGCGATGTTGACCTTGGAGTGGAGGTATATTGTTACATGCTCAGGCTCATAGTTCTGTCTGTGTTGCCATCCACATTCTAGAATGGAAAATCTTTTACCAACTATAGAGGACATAAACAATAGTGCCTGCAATTGCATTATTGCATATGCTTATGTTTCAACAACATGAGTGCATCTACTGATGTAAAAAAAAGGCAAGTTCAAATACATAAAACATTATAATTGAGTATTTCATTTTGTTTTGGATCTGTTTGTTTTATCTGTAGTTTACCGGGATTAGAACGAGAGATGAAATATATGGAATAAAAGTATCCATTAGCATTTATGAGACAGAAGTGAAAGGAAGTGGTGATCGTAGCGCGTCATGGACAACGGTGGCAAATGGTCAAGACGTAAATCACACCGAGGCAATTGGTGCAGGTTCTATTGTAAGTACAAGATATATAGCTATCTTCAAAACTTTAGCTAATTTTACATTTGTGAATGTTGCAGAACAAAAATTTAGTGATCAAATTTAGGAATATTTAATGGTCTTACAAAAATCATGCAAATAATTTGAAGATTTGAATAACATTTTTTTATTTTTTTTATTTAGACCGTCATGTCAAGTGGCATTCAACTATCAATTACATCTGAAGCTAGACTTATATTGCGAAATGCTTAAATTCATGACTTCAAATTAATCTTACCATCAAATTCATTGTGAATGTTTATTTCTATGATTATTCATCCATGGCATGCAATAAAAATATGACTGAAACAAGTTCTTACTTATACTGAATTGAACTCCAATGAAAAACTATTTCACAACTTCATCAATGACTGCAATAAATTACTCCATCCATTTTCTCGTTATTATCATTTTAGACATCAACATGATATCCGATATACACCTTTGACTATTACTTTTCCTAATTATATGTTTGGAAATATTATAACATAGATAATGATATAGAAGTACTTTTGATGTCAAATATTCTAATATCATTTTTATGTGAAAAATCCAAGCACGTTGGTATATTAGTGGTCAAAGTTCTAAAAGTTAACTGCACACATTCTATGAAGACATCTATTGAGAACGGAAGGAGAAATTTATAGGGGTAATTCCTTCCATGCCACTCAAAATTTAACCCATCTCCCTTTGTGGCACTCAAAAAAATATGATTCCTTATATGTTACCGTATTTCAAATTCATGCTCTTCCATGCCACTCCCGTCGCTCTTCCATCACTTTCCTGTTAAGTGGCACATGAAAAGACAATTTTGCCTTTCTTCTTTCTCCTTTCCACCTATGCCCAGTCACTGCACTGCCAACCTTTGCTCTAGACTAGAGAGAGAGAGAGAGAGAGCAAGTACCTCGATCCAGGAGACAAAGTGAACAGATGACGTAGGCGGCCGGAGCGAGCGCAAGAAATGACACGGCCAGGGTCAGCATCAGCGCAATTAGGGCAGTTGGATTCGGCATCAACGCAGTCGAAGCAAATTTGACGATGATGGGGCTCGGGCGGTGACAACCCAAGCGGTGGTGTCTAGAGGATGACATCGGTGGTAGCTCTAGCGAAGGAGAGCAGTGGTGCCAGAGGCGATTGTCCAGATCCGACCTGGTAGCGACGGGATCTGGTGAGGACCGGGGTTGATGGCGACGGAGGAGCTTAGATCTGGCAATGTGAGCTCGATGGCACAACAACCCATCTGGTGGTGACGACGAGCTTGGTGGAGGTGGCCAGATTCAGTAGAGGACATCGGAGATGACCGGATCCAGTCGCTAGCCACCAGTAAGAGGAGCACGCCACTACGGTCCTCGTCATGACTACGACCATCATCTTCATCCCTCACCCATGTGCCCTTCACGTCCCCCTCCCTCGGCACACCGGCCAGAGCTTCTGGAGTCATCTTCATCCCTCACCAACGTCCTTCACGTCCCCCTCCACCGCTCCATCCCACCGATGTCGACCTTGCCCCAAATCTGCACTACATCCCATGGGTTGTTGGAGGAGGGCTTCGAGAAGGACAGGGGCTAGCTTGTCCCATCGCCGGCAGCGGAAGGGCGTGAAGAAGATGCCAAGGCAGAGGAGGCATGGTCATCGGCGTCTGTGCCCCTCCCCATCACGGAGTCAAGCCGCTGGTCTCCTTCCTCGAGTTGATCCTCGATGTTGTCTGGTGCTATTGGATGCCGCAGCTGTGCGTAAAGATGGCCACGACGTGGGAGCACCATGCCATGGCGGAAGGAATCTTCTTGAGGAGGAAGAATAAGGGTAGAGTACATGTTTTTAGTGTCATATAAAGATTGTGACAACTCTTAGCAAGTGAGGAATTTTTTCTAATTTATAATATGTGTAGGCATTAGATTTGTCTAATATTTTACTGAATTTTCTTTTTGTTCTTTCATGGAAATATTCAGTCTTCAAAATACATATGCAGACTCACATACATTAAACAGCCCAACTTTCAGTTTTGTTTATGGTAAATTAAATAGGTAGATTTACAAAGCACCGATCACATAATGCATTATTATTCACTGTACATTAATTTTGTTAATAGTAGAAGCATCTTTAAGGGAAATTGGACACATAGACTATAGACACTCATGATATATTCAACATGGTGTTTTTTCAGGTATGGCCAAGCTTTAGCGGCGACAGCTTTGCTAGGTTTCATATTACCTGGGTAATACTAAATCGCACAGTTCTTTAACACACTTTCAGGACAAATATAATGTTGCATCTAAAAAATAACCCTCGGTCCTTTTCGTTTTTTTTTTTGGTTGAGACAGGCGGTTGGCACTCAGGATTACAAGGCATGCTATGATCATGGTTGCCCGGGTTTTGTGCAAGTTAGCCAGGTCGGCGTTGGAGCAAGATTACAGCCAGTTTCTGTCTACAACGGACCTCAATATCAGTTGGATCTTCTACTGTACAAGGTATATATTGTGTACAAACTGAAAAAAATGCACAGTTAATTATGTTTATTTTACATTTACTGGGTTAATTTATGCATTAGCATCAGTGATTTAAATAGTCCGTTATATATAGCTCCGCTATAGCCTTTTCAGACAAAAAACTGCTACATGTGTCAATTCTCTTTGAACGTTAATGTAAACGTCCTGGGAACAGGGTTCTCAATTTCGTCCGAAATTTCATATTTCGGATGAAATTTCGTCCATTTCGTTCCCCACCAAAATGCTTTTTATTCGGTTAAAATTCAGCCGAATTTGATACTATTTGAAATTTGGTCAAATTTTATTCAAATTTTGGTTAAATTTCATAAAAAAATTGAATTTTTTCGTCCGAAATTTGAACGAAATAAACGAAATTTCGGTATTTCGGTTCTTTCGCCTGTGGACTAAAAAATTTTCCTCCGAAAAAAATTTCCCTGCCTGGGAATGGCATTGCAGTGGGAGTTGGTGGTGTAATGGATGGTTACCGAATTTGTTTGGTCGCATTAAGGAATGGTTTCGAAATTCATTAGTGTTTCCTTTACAGTTTCATTGGAATACAAAAGAGCTCGGGCTATGTAAGGCGATGCAGCACAGTAGCGCATACTACAAATCTCTGACTCCATCAAGATCTGAATCAACAACCATAAATTCTGTGAAAAATACCATTCAACCGAGAACTCCAGATTCGAATTTGGTTTGCCAAATTTGGAGGTGGGCGAGCTCCGGTTAGGGTATGCATGGAGCTGGGTGAGCTCCAGTTAGAGCATGCGGGTGAGGAGAGATGGGGACTAGGGGAGTGAAACACGAGGGACTGGGCTTCGTGTGGATCAGCCACCGGGAAGAAGGAAGAAAGCCAAGGGGTGGCGGCGTGGGAGAGAAGAGCGCCTAATACGGAGGGAGTACATACTAAATACGAGAAACTATTGTTGGTATTAAAATTGTATTGTTAAGTTAGTAAGAGTCCAGAAAATTAGCTAGGTCAGAGAGGTTGTGGACATTATATAGTTTCTCAAGTTATTCAAGCGAACTATGATTTAAAATTAGACATATTTTAAACTATGATTTAAAATTAAACATCTTTTTATTCAAGCGAACTATATATTGTGCAGAAAATTGTACATTACAACCAAGTGTAATTTTTGAGCTGTTTTAGGATGCTTGATTAGCCTGAAGGGTGCAGTTTCGTTGGGAAATGGTTTGAGGTTCTCATCAAATTGTTTACTTTCAATTTTGATGTATTTACAGGACCCAGTAACTAAAAATTGGTGGGTGGTCGGTTCGAACCAAACTCCAATTGGATATTGGCCGAGTGCCATTTTCAAAGACATGAAAGAAAATGCAATAGGCTCATTTTCAGGTGGATTTGTTGACGGCCCGACATACAAATCGAACCCGTCACCGATGGGCAGTGGACATTTCGCAAACGAAGGATATGGAAAAGCCGCGCTCGTTAAGAACCTTCAGATTCTGACTGCAGAAAACCATCTCATCACTCCAGACTCGCCCAAGGCCGTTGCTGGCACTACAAGAAAAGAATGCTACACTGTTGATAGGTTTAGTCGAGGTGACGATGGCCTGCAGGTCTTCTTTGGTGGACCTGGTGGCTGTAACAATTAACTTTATAATGTACTGGCATTTAATAAATTCATGGGCCTGTTTGGCAAGTTACAAGTCGGCTGGCTTTTGGTTTTTGCTACAGTACCTAACTTCAAACGGAGTATTTTCTCAAGACGGAGTCTATAAGTTAAACGTAGTTCACGTTAAAAGCCCAACATCTGTACCAGCCAAAATTGTAAGTGAGTATCGATCTCTCCGTAATCTGTACTGTAAACAGCCAAAATTCAAAATTTTCAACCAAAAGCCATAAGCCGCAGCAAAAAAGAACAAACACTATATTTGCTTTGGGAGCTTACTTAACATAACAGTGTTTGGAAGCAACTTGCGTAACTTCGGCTCGTCTTCCGAGATATTCAATATCAGGAAAAATTGAATTCCTGCAGCAATCTGGGAAAATTCCTATGTCACCGGTAGATCCTAAATATAATTGTAATTATACTCAACGTAGCAACCTTGTCCAACAAAACTTGTGACTAATCATGTTCCGCTCAACTACCAAATTAAATTCTCTAAATATTGCATTAACTAATTTCCATATAAGCAAACTAAATCACTAAGATTGATTAAGGACAACTAAGAATGATCATTAAATCAACGGTGATGCACGTGATATGTATGTGCCGCTCCCATCCCATGCATGTCACCATCAATGATCATCTTAAACAAAATAAAGTAAGAGTGAATTGACGACTCAGCAAGTACATAATAAAATAGAAAACATTAACATAATCATAAGACCATTCTCTTTGACACAGAGATCTCTCCACTCCTTTAGCACTACTACATAAAAGTTCATTACAGATGGTTTAGAACTGTCATCACAGATGGTTTCTTGAACAATTTGAATCAATGGGTCAGTGATAATAGGGGTTATCATAGACAATTCGGAATTAGAACCGTCTGTGAAAGTATACTATTACAGACGGTTCAGAACTAGAACTGTCTTTGAAGGTATACTATTAGAAATGGTTCTAACCACAAATGATCTATTATGTTGAACTGTCAGTGATAGTTCTTTCTATACCTAAAAAACTAGCTAGCGTACCTAAAAACTTTATTCTTTTTGTCCAGCCTCAGGAAATGCTAGCCATGCCTTCTGAAAGCAAAACGACATATTTGAATTTGAATTCTGGATCTGAATTACATATAACACTACATACGCAAGAGGGCACTTACAATTTTACAAATATAAGCTTTACGGTTACAAATTCAGAAAGATGCTTACACTATAAGAAACTTCAGCCTAATGTAAGTTAGACTTACACATCCTTCATTAAACTACAATCTAAAACAAGTGGTGCGGAAAAAAATTTCAAGTAGCAGAAACAAAAGGCAATGAACACCATTTTCGCTTCTATGCTAAAATCAATAGAACGCCTCACTTTTAGGATGTAACAAGTAAAGCCCCTACCGATGACGGCAACTTGGAATAGTGCAGATCTGCGATTGCCTTCTTCCATTCCATCTTGCTTCAAGCAAAATTTCAGCCGCTCTTACCGAATCCTTTTCCACCCTTGCCACGCACAAACGAGTTGGAGTAGTACTGGTGGTGTTGGTTCTTCGAGTAGGGGTGGGGTTAATAAGGGGAGAGAGGTGGGAGGAGACCGGTGCTTGCCGTTGGATGTGAAGAAAATAGATGGGTGAGATCAGAATCCTAGGGGAGATATCGCGGATCAGTGACGTGGCGGGGCATCACAGATAGTTCGGATTACAAACCATCTATGATAGAGACATCACAGGAGGTTCTTAATAAAAACCGTCTATAATAATGGGAGATATCACGACGGTTCCTATTAAAAACTGTCGGTGATAATGGCTAGACGGTAGATCACATAAACAATATATTGGTATAATGTAAACATGTAGTTTCAAAAGATGAAATAGCAACGTTTTATATAGCTTATATATACTTATTTGAAATGTTTCGACGAGATCTACAACTTTGCAGTTGAGGGAAAATCCAAATTCCGAAGGGAAGACCAAGAAAAAGGACAAAAACAGAAAACTAAAAATTTCGATACAAATTTGTTAGACCCAGATTTTTCAATCCAGAATTCTCTGTGATTTACTGCACTATTCCCTAGATTAGTAGATAGTGCTTACAGATACATTCCTGCATCAACTCATACATCATATGAAACATACCGAATCATAATATTACATATCAGAGTTAAAATACACCACGTCGGGTGACCGTTTACAAGAGGGCCGATCAGGCCAAATACTTACAACATAGAAGATAGCAGCTAAAAGCATAAGCAAAAGTAAGACCATTATCCACAGGCAAGCGACTATGGGGTAAATGTGTGGATAATATATGTGCACATAATCTCCATTTAATCTACTTGTCTAGGACTCGAACTCGAGAACGTCGTCCTAATTTCCTTCGTTGGATCCTCCATCTGTGGAAGAGGTGTCCTCATAGGCATAGTGATGCGGATACGCACATGCTTAGCACTTTTCAGTCAAATACATTATTTCACTGGAAAGAAGTATTGAGCCACATTAAACATTGTCAGGTGAATTTGTTTCTTAATGAATTTCCTTCTATTCGTGGGAACGATATACTACCTTATGCCAAATTCTTGTTTATTATTAGGTTTGAATATTATGATGATTCCGGGGCCAAAGCAATGGAGAAGCACAAGGTGGGTAATCATATTTGCTGCCAAGAACAAAAGGCTCACAACCCATTGGGATGGAAAGGAGAAAGCCAAGTAGCCCATGCAGCTGATCAAGGAGGAAAGAAGCCCATGCAGTGGGAGAGCAACAGGGGAGAAGCCCAATAACTTAAAGCCCAAGTTTTGGACAAGATTTTGAAGGCCAATTCGAACCTCCCACATGCACAACCGAATTCAAACTCGGATTCAACTCAGAACTCAATTCGGATTTGGTTCGGGACAGCCCAATAGGCACCTACTAAAACGGCCATAACTTTTACAAATGGAGTCCGATTGAGGTGTTCTTGTACTCTATGGAAATATCTTGAAGTCTACTTCCAGATGGATCTAGCCTCATCTCAAAATTCCCTACGAGTCGGTCAGAAATGGAGAAATAAGTCATGAAAATAATAATTATTGGAAGGACCTGACAAACCTCTGGATCATTGATCTTAGTACCCATGATTTCCTTCATATGGCGGCAAACGTAGAATCCACATACGTTGCCCCAGTAGTCGCTGGTGGCACCGCAAAATAGAATTATATACATCGGTATTGTCAATTCTAGAGGCATTATAACAAAGTATGATATATGATTGTTGTGTTGTAGCGCACCGAAAATCGCGTGTTGTGTCGTGTAGCGTGTCAACGGATTTTTGTCGTGTGTTCCTCCTTGGGCAACATAATCGCAAACGCCCTACGTGATTCAAAAAACTTAGCCTCGGCCGTGGCAAACAAAAGAAATATTACAATAGAGTTATGTATGGAGGAAATGAGTTTACCTGTTAAGTACTTCTTGCACACGACTGAAGTCGTGGTAGCTCCTAAGGAGGGAATCAAGGTATATTACCTTGCTCCACTTTGGTACAATCACAATCAAAATCCAGTGATGCCTAGTTATGTGTGTCACCACAGTGATTAATCCTAAGTTCATGCTGCATCACGTAACATCTGATCCGATTGTCATCCTGCGACCTATCCTCATGATCCGATTGTCATCCTCGCGACCTATCCTCATGATCCGATTGTCATCCTGCGACCTTTCCTCATGATCGAAAGAACGGGTCCCACAACCGGCATATCGTTGTCTCCTCGACTATATCATAACTACCTTCTTGTGTACTCTTCTCTTCACCGTGATTGGTCCAACATTTGTACCCTTTTCTGAAACCCCTTCGAATCAAGTGAGCTTCAATCACTGAGTTGCTAAACATCTTGAGATTATCACAATCAATACATGGGCAATACATATATTTCATCCCTTCTTCAACATATCCATTTCTACGCCCTTCTAAAAGCGTACACGCCAAGAATGTACTCTTCACTCACACGATTCTCAATATACATCCAACCGGTCCATCTACGCTACACAAGTGACAAATGGGTGTCAAAATGATTATTACCCTACTACTAACCTCGATCGGACCACTAAGAATGTTAAGTAATTGAGTACTAATCTCGATCGGATCACTAAGAATGTTAAGTAATTAAGTATACTAACCTCGATCGATCACTAAGAAGACGGTGATATTTTTTCGCCCCAACTCTCTAAAGCGGCCGCCTTGCTCCACCGATGCAAGCGCAATGAAGACAGATCGGTGTCGACATCCTTCAAGCAAGCACGCCAAGCAATTAATACTATGCGTAATATCACGACGGTTCCAACCACAAACGGTCGGTGAAAATGATATATCACGACGATTCGATAATAACCGTCGCGGAATTATCACCAACGGTTATTAATATGAACCGCTTGTGATACAAGCAATATCACGACGGTTCAACTTAATAACCGCTTCGGTGATTGTTGCCTATCATAGACGGTTCACATAAATAACCGTGCGTGATAGTCTATTATCACGCATTCTTAACACGAACCGCCTCGTGATGCATACCATCACGATGGTTCGTGTTAATAACCGTCGCGATTGTTTTATCACGACGATTCGTTAATACAACCGCTCGTGATGCCCAGATTGCCGCCGACATTGCCGACTTCTTGCCGACGATTATCCATCTTCCCATTTTCTTCATCCGAGGCCTCCGCTGTGTTTTGAGGAATGCCACATCCGAAGACCGCTTGACCGCTCTAGGCGACGTGATCTAGAGACCGAGATGAAGAAAAGAAGTGGGAAGAAATGATGGATAGTCGTCAAGAAGTCGGGTATGTCTAGAATCTGAAATGTCTTTTTTTGAACTTTGTAATAAAATTGCCTTGAATTTTGCAGAAAAAGAAGGATTGTCGGAGTGGACATCACATCTCGACGATGGCATCGCCGAGGAACATGCAAATCCAAGCACAAAACTCAACAACACATTCGGATCTATTATAGGATGACAAGCTAACAAACCCTTCGGGTCACACTAAACAAGACACACTTACGACACTTACGGAAGAGTGTGTTCTTTAGTATGAACCGTTGCGTCGCGATGGAGGTGCTAGCTCACGGCGGAA
Source organism: Bonia amplexicaulis (assembly GCA_036346245.1). NCBI lineage: Eukaryota > Viridiplantae > Streptophyta > Magnoliopsida > Poales > Poaceae > Bonia > Bonia amplexicaulis. The sequence continues at coordinate 2,784,675 of CM070745.1, forward strand.
GATGCATACAGAAGCTAGCTAGTGGATGAACTCACGCGTGACTAGTACCGTGGAAAGGTTGATGGGGAGTTATTAATAAGGGCCCGGCCGTGGAGGAACCGGTGCCGCCATTTGATGTGGAGAGAATAGACAGATCGAAATCGATAACATGTGATTATTACACACCAATTATCGCGAATGGAAAAGCTCGTGCTATTTTATTTGCCATAACCGTCAGGAACTTTCGCTGCATTTCTTAAAGACCCGCTCGTGTTATCTCGATTACATTCGTAGAAATGTCAGGAAAGTTCACGACGCTTTTAACAAAACCATCTGTGATGTCTCAATTATCACGACGGTTCATGTTAATAACCGTTTATGAAAATATACGCCTCTTAAACCGTATGTACCCGTCCGAGATAGCCTCTTCTCGTAGCAGTGAGTGTAATAATAATAGTGTTCTAGATTCCATCCACCGTTACATGATTTCTGTACCATATACTAACCTTGTAGCGTATTATTCGCTTACATTATCAGTGGGGCGACACCCAGGGCAATACAAATCTGGGCCTTTCTTTGCCACCACTTTTCCAATTCCCACCACAAAGTTTTGAAATAGAACTATATCTGGTTAAGTCCCCATGTTCGCCCTTGACCGTGGACATGGCTATTCAAATAGTTTTCACTCTGCAAAGTTTGTGCACTTTACCCACAAGAGACAATTGGCTCGTTGCTCCACACGATTCCTTAGTCATTGGGTTGAGTAGATCATCACAAGGTTGTTACAATGCATCTACCTAATGTGGTTATGCCCACTAAGGTTTTTCTTCTATAGGATACGAGCATCTCTTGAGAAGTTTTCCTCTTGAGCCGTCACGGGCAGAGGTGGGGATGTGATCATCCTTCCCTTTGCATGTGTGCACACCTTCACGTAACCACGCTAGGTCAACGCAAATTAGTTAGCCCTGCCTACAATTTGCCAGCTTGTGGTTGTACTGTTATACACTAGGAGGTCATCACAAGATTTGATCCTTAGGGTTACCTGGGCGGTTCTACCACTAACCACACTCTCGTACACCACTGCACCGCACCCCCGAACCGTCCGCCCGGATATTTAAGCAAGTTGGGGTTTTGGAGCATCAAAATATCCATGTCAAAATATACCACCAATTTCACCATGACTTCCCAAATTAGTTTCTCAAGATTAAAAGTGATGCTTGGGGCATTTTGGTGCCCTGATTATCTAAGTAGTACAAAGCATAACGCATAATTATGGACTTATTTTTGAAAGCTTTACTATTATAATTTTGCTAGGGTGATAAGGCTCAAATACTCAAATATTCCAAAATAGTGTAATACTAACAAGTTCATTACTGGATATTTAACTAGAATCTTGAAATCAAACATATATTTGCACATAAAATAACAACATGCAATTTGATAATTTAAAACAGAGATAATTTATAGAAAATGTAGGTTCAACATGATTAAAGTATTGACTCGCCTTGGTCACAGTTGATTTGGTCTTAGTTGTCGAGACTTGCTTCAACTTCATCCTCTTCCTTTTGTGCCTCGTACGCTATTTTTCGTTGCGCGAAAATTTGAATAAAAATTAGCAAACCAAATAAATCCTCACAAAAAATTCAAATGAGTTTCAAACATTATGGTTTCAGTTCCATTAGATTTGAATTTAGAAATTTGTTTCACTCAATTTGGAGTTAAGATAAATAAGTTATGCCCCATTGAAGTTCTCAATTCAAATAAATTCGAGAAAATTAAAAGGGAAGAGAAAGAGAGAGACTGACAGGTGGGACCTGCGAAAATTTTACCTCTCCTTTTCTTTTTAGACCCGTTGATAGGTGGGGCTGGTTACTGTTCGGATTAAACTATATGGCCTACTTGTCAGTGAGTACTTAGTCTTAACTAATCATAATTATCATTAATTACTTGTCTTAAACTTAATTAATCGCTCGGCTACGGTGCGTTGTCCTCCTACCAATGAACGGCGAGCTCGCCGCCGGCGAAGGAAATGACGGCCAGCCATGACCATTCCAAAAATGGAATGCTCATGCCCGCAGCGCATGTCTAGGGCTCGGTCCCGCCGACCAATTTGGTGGCAGTGGCGGTCGGCGGCGACCGTGGGCTGCGGCGGAACAGGGAAGAGTGGTTACGGTGGCGCACGGAACGACAACTCGATTAACTGGTAGGGGAGCATCTAGGCGGGCTCAGGAAGCTACCTCGGGGTCGGCGCGCTCGGGAGTGGCGATGGTGGTCTGGTGGCATGATGCAGCGGCGAGTAAAGGAGGCACACAATGCGGCTAAGTACAGGCAGGGAGGGGTCCAGCCAATGGCGGGGATGGCTTCACGGTGCCCCAAGGAAGCAAGTCACTTCGGGTTCTAGATTCTGGCTTCTAGAATCTAGAAGCTACTGGAACGTGTTGATGTCTTAATTTCATTTTTTAGCTTTTTTTGTCTTTATTTTTTTTTGTTTTCCTTTGCATTCTCCATGGAGATATAACAATGTTTTCATTTTTTCTTATTTTTTATTTTCCTTTCATTCAATTACTAAAAAAAGCTTACAATTGCTATAGTGTAATTTTAGCCTAAAGCTAGAAACCACAGCCAAAAACTATAACCATAAGCCTAAAGCTAGAAACCACAGCCAAAAACTATAACCATAAGCTGGTTGAAGCAGCCCCTAAGACAATAAGTAAAAAATACTAGAGAGAGTACGAGATTATTTGTTTGATTTCACGGTGGTCATATTGGTACAAAAGAGTTGAATTTCACGGTTAAAAGTTTGGTTGCTTTTCATAATTTATTAGAAATGTGTCATTATTTGCTAGGAAAATTTACTTGATGTTTTCTATGGGTACATTGTTTTCTGAGTTTTCTCAGGAATACACATTGGGCATGTTCTTTTCCTTCGAGGCTAACACTTTTGGCTTTTGCTACAGTATCTAACTTTTAAACGGAGTATTTTCTCAAGACGAGGTCTACAAGTTAAACAATGTACACGTTAAAAGCTCAACATCTGTACCATCCAAAATCGCAAGTGAGTATCTTTCTCCGTAATCTATACCGTAAACAACCAAAATTCAAAAATTTCAGTCAAAAGTCATAATCCGCAGCCGTTGCCAAACATGCCCATTGTTGCCTCTCCTACACCACACAATAGTTTAAGCATTGACATCTTGTTCGGCGAGAAGAAAAGCATGCTTGCATTTAACAATATTGTCATGGGGTTGGAAATTGATAATCTGTCATTTTTTTACATTGATATTGTGATTTTACATATATTTTTATCCATAACTATTTCTTTTCTATTGGACTAGTCTTTGCTTCTGATATTCCTGCTGATTTGGCGCGGCATCTAGGTTAGCTAGCAGCTGTTCTAAGGACGCAAACCACACAGCACGCACAGCACCGCTCACACAAGCACATACATGTGTGCCATTTTGTTGAGAAATAATAAGCACCAATGCAGTCCATGCAACTAATCTACAGAGAATAATTGAGGGAAAACATCAAGAGAATGGAGTCTTTATTAATCTCCAGATCTATCTCTCCTTATACATAGGCTTGTCTATTTATAGTCAAAGCCCTTCAGGGGTAGTTTTGGTATTTACCCACCAACACAACCTAATAGGTTTCATAATACTCTCCTTTGGGAAAATACCACAACATGCATATGCCTCACTAAAAACTCCTCCCAAATACCAGTGGGAAAAAAGGGATGGAGAAAGGAGTACATCGCATCCGTTTCTCATGTCGCACTTGTTGCCTCATTAAAAACCTTCACGTGAGAAAACTTCAGAAAAACTCACAAAGGAAAAAAGAGTATAATATTATATCTTTATGATTATATATGTCTTCCAGTCTTAAATAAGACCTATGGTTCAGGGATTTACTCCTCATAAACCTTGTAACTCTCTAAGTCACCTCATCCCTATGCTTCGCATGCACTTCTGGAAGCTAGAGGCTAGGAGAGATTTTGTAAATATATTTGTCAGATTATCACAAGACCTAGCTTTCAATATCTTCACCTCTCTATTCTTTTGGAGTTCGTGAGGATAAAAGAATTTAGGAGCAATATGCTTCGTGATATTACTTTTAATATAGCCCATTTGCATCTGTGCCACACAAACTGCATTATCTACATAGATAATAGTGGGGTTATCAATGGTGTTCACGCCACATGGCTTCTTGATGTGGCTCATCATTCGTCTAAGACAAACACATTCTCGTGAGGCTTCATACAATGATATTATTTTCGAGTGATTAGTAGACGTAGCTAACAATGTCTGTTTAAATGATCGCTAAGAAATGGCTGTACCACTATAAAGAAATACAAATCATATATGGGAATTTGCATTATGGGGATCAGACAAATATCCTACATCTGTATATCCATCCATAGTCAAGTCTTGATTCTTCGAGAAAAACAATCCAAGATCTTGTGTACCGTGAAGATACCTGAGGAGAGTTTTAACGCCAGCCCAACGTCTTCGTGTTGGGGCTGCATTGTATCTGGCTAGCAAGTTGACTGCGAAAGTATATGTCAGGCCAATGTCAGGCCTTGTACAATTAGCAAGATACATTAGTGCCCCAATGGCTCAACATGATAAAAAAAATATGTGACTTGCCTCCTTATCTAGAGTTTGATTATATTCCTCCGTAGGCTTCACGTTCATACCGTCCATCTTAATTATTCCAACAGCTTATCTGTTGGTCAACTAGTCGAATTTGGAGGCTAACATAGAAGAACAAATTCCTACCTTGCAGAATGCGAGCTAGGAACAAAATGCAATAAAATAACCAAAAATATATAAAAGAAAATGGGCTTGGGTGATAGGATTTAAATGGTTTGGTTTGGTTGAACGGAGTTGAAAATAGATTAGAGGAGCTCGAGATGGTTGAAATGAGTATATTTGTGTTAAAAAGGTTTCTATGAATAGTAACAGGTCTGAATATTATTGGACTTGGGTTCAAAATAGTATTTGGGCTGGCTAGGGTTTTATGAAGTCTATTTTAGGTAAACAGAGTTGAGAATAGGCTTCACAGAGGCCAAAACAGTAAAAATGAGTATAAATTTGTCAAATGGGTTTCGAATGAATATTAATGGGTCGATTTGAATAGTAATGGGTCTATACTATTTCCTATAGATTAGGTTGGGAATAATAATGGGTCATGAGCAGTAATTGATCAGATCATGAATAGAAGTGGATCGGGTTTTGTGAACAATGTTGCTACAGGGGTGGGTTTGGCCCGATGCTTGGCCCGGTTGGATTCGGTGTCTGGGCTGTTACTGTGCGGCCCATGGCCTAGCACTGTCATCTCTTTCCTCCTGATGCTAGTGTTGCCGAACAAGGTAAAGACAACAATGAGAAATTGAGTGCTGTCGAAGGTTGCCGACGACAACCAAGGGTATGGTTCTATTTTTGGCATTTGCGGAGCTCAAAGATCAGTGTAGGTGGTCGATGGCAAGAGCAGCTTCGCGGGAACATCTTGGGAGCTAAACAGCGAAGGCAAGAGTGGTTGGAGCATCACGAGGGCATAAGGAAGGTCATGCTTGTGATGGTTTAGGCTCTAGGGCTATGAGGATGGCTGTCCATGGTGAGGTGGCTCGGCCAGGCGGAGCAGTTGGTCGCCGGTGAGCTAGGGGTTCAGGTTCAGAGAGGCTAGGTCAAGGCCTCAATAGGGTTTGTGAGTTCACAAAGAAGCTATGGATGGAAGCAATTGAGTAAGACATTGATAGGAATTAGAAAATGGAGCTTACCGATGTCTTATGGTGGCAACGACAAGCTACTGACTGGAGGGAGAAGAGAAGAAGCTGGCTAGCGAAATGGGTGCCAATGCAGTCTATCGAAGAGGTTGGCTGGCTTTTATAGCCGAGGTATGGTAGTTTGAGCGCGTGGCTGGGCGATGGAATGGCAATTAATGAGGAAGACAGAGGCTAGCAGAGGGAGTATGACTGTTGACCGTGGTTTGCAGCGGCATGTAGATGGTGACGACGGCAAATAGGAATCGGCCATGTGACGGGGAGGGAATAGGGGAGAAGGCAGGTCGTGGGATGGTGCCAGCGATCAAGGAAGGCGTAAAACCAAGAATGGAAAGCAGAAAAAGGCAAAAGACTTGCTGAATCGGCAAGGGCTAAAACTCCCGACGGCTACAGTTACCTTGTTCTATCCCCTAACTGAGCAATCTCGTGTTTTCTGTTACCACTACTTCGATTTTTCAATCGGTTCAATCCATGCATGCATGGTTCAATCGATTTAACACTTGCAGGCTAGCATCGATCTCCTGATGATCGAGCGGATAAATTACCTCGTCGTCGACGCCAACACTTGCAGGCTAGCATGGTTCAATACATGTATGTACATCTGCAAGCGGCTGTCAGCAAAGCACATTGACAGTTTCTAACTGTCAGAGTTACTGTCATCTGAAGGTAACAGTAACAGTAGCCTGGTTTACCGCCTTCTTCATGTACCAGTACGACGCAGCTGTGGCGTGGCCATTTGCAATCAATTTGGACTGGTGCATACAAGTACTACACTTCAGATTAATACATAAAAACACAATCTTTGCCAAATACTGCTGGACATTAATTCAACTTAGACACAGATTTAATTAATTATTTCATGCGACATGCTAGTACATATACTGCAGATCGAGTTAATTAATAATTATCCCGTGCAGTTACCGGGCCCACCATAATAGAAACGCATGCCATTAGAGTTGTAGCCAAAGTTTCTAACGTTGTAGCAGGCTTCTCTGGTGCTCTTCGTAACGGACTTGTGCGTGTCTGGCATGAAGAACTGGTTGTTCTTGTCTGCGATTCTAATGTTCCGAACGAACGCAGCTCGCCCAAATCCTTCTTCTGCCCAGTGTCCGCTGCCCATTTGTGGCGGCTTTGATCGAGCCGCCGGTCCATGAACTTGTCCACCCCAAAAACAATCCACCGCTTTGTCTTTCATGTATTTGAAAATCGAGTGGGGCCAATACCCGAGTGGAGTTCTCTTCTCACCGTACGCTAGCCACCAATCTTTAGTCTTCGGATCCTTCATAAAGAAAGTATATAGTGAGCGCCAACATATATAGTTTTCCACATCGTTCGTTTAATATTTCGATTGTTATATACTTCATATTACAGTACGTATTTAAAACAAACACTGCATTGCCACAACACATCGATGTTATTTTAGATTATCACTACAAGAAAAACCTCATGTAGAGGTACTTTTTTAGAGGTGCTTTTCAACTTGTCTCTAAAATTAGAGTTACATAACCTAGAAGCATTTTTAGAGACACTTTAAAATCATCGGAAAAATTTGTACTATAGAGGTGGTTTTGAGATGTTTTCAAACCACGTGCAAAATTTTATCTTGTAGAGACCTTTTTGAGATGCTCTCTAATTCTCCTAAAGTTTTTTGCTGTGTAGAGACATTTTTTTGGAGACGCTTTTAACTATCTAAAGGTTTTTCGATGGTTTACATGTGTTAAATAATTTACATATAAATATGGAAGGCACAACTAAACACATGAAGTGGTGATGTTCAATGGGTAGTGCAACATGTCCAAGAGAAGTATTATTCCTATGAGGTCTAGAGTTCAAGTACCAACCTATGCAAGAGTCCACACATTTCTAAGATTTTATTTTCTATGGTACACTATAGTAGTGGCACAATTTAACGGCACTATGAAATAGCTTTCTTCACTTAGAGACACAATAAAGTACCTCTACAAAATACCACAAAGGAAATAAAAACATCTCTATATAAGGTTTGTGTTGCAGTGTATTGTATTAGATTGCCGTAACTTGTTCAGCAACTCAACCTGTCTTCTCAACTAACATCCCAAAGATATCTCAAAATTCTCTTCGAGTGTCTTCTCAACTAACGTATTGTTCAAAATAGATGTTATTTCAGCTTATGAACTTAGAGCAAGCAAAGAGTTAATTGGTTAGTTTTTAACATAGCTTGCCTCTATTGGTTGTATACACATATCTGTAAATACTACTAACAATAAGCATTTGACGGAAAATGTTGCTCGAAATAACCAAAACGACAATTATCTACATATATATTATAAAAAACTTGCTAAAACTAAAGATTATAGTTGCTTGAAAGTATTCAACCCAACATAATAAAGAAAATTCAATAACAACATTACTCTATTACATGACAAGGTAGACACTATGGAAGTAAGACCGACGAGAACGGTTTGAAGGAAGAATGACATTGTAATACTCTGTCCGTTAGTGTGAAGGCCTATATGGCCTATATGGAGTGGTGATAGGATTAGTCTAACATTGTTTATCTAAAGTGAGTAGCAATAGCATATAATGTCTGTTGGGTTTAACCGTAGTACCTTCGGGTTAACCCTTTTACATAAAGTAAAGATAAAAGTGTAAGTGGAGTGCTATATGTTCACGGATCTGCCCCATGGATAGGTTGGACATTAAGCGAATTATGAGCCAGGGTGTTACAGATGATATCAGAGCATCAACCTTCATTGCACGGGTACGTATGGGATAGGGACGCGGGCGTATGGCGCATGGCACATATGGGCCCGAAGTTGACACATGGCATGACATATGTACGACACTAGATGCACAAACGTGTACCAAGAGGTGGTTCTCGGTATCTGTTGTACATGTTGTGTGCTACCGAGAGCGTCAGCCGTTGGGGGTGAGTATAATACCATGGCCAGTTAGTGTGAAGGCCCATGGGTCTATGTGAAGTGGTGGTAGGATTAGTCCCACATTACTTATCTAAAGTGAGTTATAGTAGTATATAATATCTACTGGGTTTAAACATAACAGCTCCGAGTTAACCTTTTTATATGAAGTGAGAACAAAAATATGAACAATGTGCTATGTGTGCGAGAGTCCACCCTATGGGTGGGCTACGCATTGAGTGAATTATGGCCAGGGTGTTAAAGACGCTTAGAGAGAGGCCAGTCGCCTGGTGGGTTAGAGAAATTAGACTAGGGGAGATAAACTTAAGACTAATTTATCTTATTGCTTGAGAATAACATTACAATATGCCTTCTTAAATAAAGGGCTCTTCTAATAATTATGGATAAAATAAATCTAAATAATAGCATTTCTAGCTAATATATGAGATGCCAACACCTAATCCTCCTTACCATAGAAAACTAATCACAATATCTAGGAAATATATAACTAGGTAGCGCAGACATCCCCAACCACACGTGGGCCTGCTGCTACAGTACCTTGCATACTGTTTATGTGCACATGACAAATTTAGAATCCTAAAAGTTGTGAAAAGAAGAAATATTATAAGATGAGATATATTATTCCTGCGAGTCATTAGCATACTAAAGCTTAAAATTTGAAGTGTCAGTTTATCGTCGTTAACCAGTGGGAGTATTTGACGACCAGATATTTGATGTAAAAATCAGTGCAAGACTTGCTACATATGTTGAAACATCCATGTATATACAATGAGAATCAAATACATCAACCTTTGTCGTTTTAGTAGTTCAATTCTATATTGATGAGCAGTACGTAGAATTTTTTTCGCGCGCATCAACTAAATGAAATAAATTATATCTAGTTAGTAATCTAGTGTAAAGTAGACATATTTAACTATATATTTTTCAGTATGTAAACAATACCTTAAATAAAATAAGACCTAGCTCATACTGTTGCCCTTTGTAGACAGAAACAGGTTGTAATCTCCCTCCAAGACCAATCCACTGACTAACTTGCACAAAACCAGGACAAAGATGATCAAAGCATGACATTTTCATCCCATCAACTTGCTGTCACCAAAAAAATTACGCCAATCGAGTTAAGACATTTTCATATAATGCAAGTCTATTTGAGGCAAAACAACATAATTTAATATTTCACACTGGGTTTACAAAACTTGTTAGTATTACCCAGTAAATATGAAACCTGGCAAAGTTATCACCACGAAAGTTTGGCCATACCTGAAAAATTATACCCAAAAACACATTAGTGTCTATAGTGTATGTGTCTCCATATTTCATTAAAGTTGTTTGTACTATAAAAAAATTACACACACTGATGAGAAATTTATAGTAAGAGAAAAATAGTATGATAAAAATGGTAGTTATGCTTTAGGATATATGATATGCCTATCAAATTGGAAAAGCAAATATCTATTACAATTATAAAAGGAGTTGGTGGTTGTAGGTTCATTCTCCTCCAACCGCTCTATTCATTGAACTTCTCACTATTCTCTACTTTTCAACCGATCAAAGTAACTCTCTTCTATAGCATAATTATCTATATATTTAATGAGTTTCGTTGCAACGCACGGGTACGTAACTAGTTTCCATGTAAAAACGAATCCAATAAAGTACACCAGTGGTAAAGCTATCTGTGCTTATTTTCAACACCATCTGTCTCAAATGTAAGTCAGTTTTTCTCCTCAATTTTTTCTTTTTTTTGCGGTGCCTGGGCACTTGTGACAAGATCTAGGGCCCATATGGAAAGAAGGAAAAACAAAGGAATTTCTAAGGAAGTCAATCCTATGGAAGATGTCATGTATGCTGTGTTCGGTCCAGGCCAAGAGGATTTATTTGAAATTACTATAGAATGATGCACTCATGGGTGTTTTGGAGGAAAAGAAACATTTTCTCATACCCTTGAAAATTTTCCTTTGGTACTACGACAACTATGCCACGCATGCAATTACTGGTTCCTAATTTTTTTTCTCTTCCTGTGCTTCTCAAATCTTGTGTTCCAAATGGGTCCTAATATGGGATGTCAAGAAAACATGGTCTGTCGACAGAGCTAGCAGCGATAATCTGAGTTTGTCTGTCGTCAAAAGTATGATCACTTTAGCATATGGCGAATTATGTGACTGCCTATTATTTGTTAGAAAAAAAATATTAGACGAAACTCGATCGATGAAACTGTCACCTCCAGCATACCATGCTGCAATGACTTTGTGGCACTGTAGACATGCAACTGTAGCACCGTTACAATTGTATTTGTGCTCTTCATGTGCTATACAAGCCGACAACAAATGCATTATTTTTTTATGTCAGCAAGAAAACATAGTTTCCATCATTAGTTGTTTTTTTTGCGATGTGCACCCATACTGGTTTGTGCACATAAAAAAAAATCTCAAAAACTCATATAAGTGGAACGTGGTAAAATCTATACAAATGCAAAAAAACTTGTGCAAAAATATGAACACTTGTGCACTGTGCAAAAAAAAGGCAATTGAATAATTATATATTGAAAATATATGCGCACAATCTTGTCTTTTTTGTACAGTACACATGAGCTTACGATTGCACGAGTTTTTGCAAGGGCACATATTCTCTCTTTTTTAGATTTTTAAGTGCAACAGCAAAGTGTACTTGTTCAAAAAATGAGTGTACATGCTAGGCTCATTTGTAATTCCCCTTTTCCATCTTAGTTTATTTCCATTAGCTAGAGATAAGCTTCTATATATCTATAAGAGATGGCATTCCTATATCTCTATCCCTCTATATAGTCCCCTCCCTTCTTTGTAACTTAAATCTAGCTACGTCTGTGCAATAAAATGAACAATTTTAATCAACTATAATTTCTGTGTGAACAAAGTTTCTAGAATAATTATCAGAAAAGTAAATTTGATTGCAGGCAGTGCAGTGTCAAGAAAATTACTTCATATGCATTTTCCTCGAGGTAAATCTCTTTTTGTTTTTGTTACTTTGTGCATGTAGGTTTGAAACAAAATCTCTTGTTAGCAGAAAACTTTTATAGCAAAATGCTAGAGAAACATAGATCCTAATTAAAAAAACGGGCAATTCCTTATTTATCATTGCATATTTTCACGATCCAGATATGCCATCCTTTGCCTCGATGACATGTGGGCCTAGTGACACAAGGGATGTTATATCCGGGATTTGTGCAATTTGCAATGGCATGCAAAAAAATTTCCTTATAAAAAACTGGTATGAGAACTGTCAACAAAAAAACTACAACGATAGTTACATGTTTATTGTACTTACAATAGAACCTGCAGCAATTGCCTCACGATTTCCCGTCGGGCCATTTAAAATCATTGCCCATGATGCACTATAATCATCATGTCCTTGCACTTTTGGCTCATAAACATTGATTGAAAATTGCGTTCCATATATTTCGTCTGATGAAATACACCCAGCTATCTACATATAATATAAACTTTCACGTTTATTATGAATACAAGCAACAATATGTGGTAGAAGAAAAAGAATGCAGAGAATATTTCGGCGAAAGACAATAGCATGACATATGTGTTTAAACTTTTCGCAATTTTTTTATAACCATATGCAATGACCTTCCGGAAATCTTGCTGACAATAATAGGCTCACAAATGTCAACTGCTATTACTATGAGTAGTGCTAAGTGGTGTATCAAATAATATTCATATTATAAGAAATTTGCATAACTTTGACATAATTTCCATTTCAGATTAACTGTGTTACATGTAGTTCATCAACTGCGTCCACAAATTGTTCCTGTTTCTAAAACTGCTGAAGAAGTAAAGTTATTCAATATTTGTAAGTTATAACTCATTCAGTTCACTGCATTAATTATTTCGTTCAAATAAGTTAAATAAGTTCAAATACGATTTGTTTAGTTAATTTGTAAGCCTGTACAAATGTTATAAATGTACTTGAACCTACGATTCTAATTATCATTCCTACTCTCTGATTCTTTTGGGACAAAATCAATCTTAAACCGCCATCTCCACCCTGACTATCAATCACATCTAGACCCAAATATGGATTAAGCATGGGCCAGACCTTGGTCCACCACTGATACGTTTAGGCCAATTATTTTGGTGGGAGGAGACAGAGATTGAGCTTTGAAGATTCATACGTTCTTGGTTGGTCTAGATATGGTTAGTAATGAAATTTATTTTTCTTTGCATTACATTTAGATCTATGTTTTGGTGAGTGTTATTGAAGATGATTTACATCTACTTGACCATACATGATCAGTTTCCATCACGTGGGAGGCCAAAATTGTCAAAATTGTTAGTTATATACCCTCAGCGATTGCTGGGGAAATAACTGTTGTGTTTATAATATGAATTAAGCTAGCAAAGCCTCAATGCATATGGTATATATGTAGTAATAATTAATTAATTAATAGTCGCCGCTCGCCGCCATTTCGAAGGTAGGGGCGGGCGCCGGCGTCTACCCGGCTAGTCGCCACTCTGCCGCCACTCAAGGGTAGGGACATAGCACTCGGCGTCTACTTGCTGTCGCCGCTCCACTGCCTCCACTTCGAATGGTATGGGACGGAGCGCTTGAGCGTCTACTTCGGCTAGTCGCCAGCTCCGCTGCCACCACTTCAAAGGGTAGGGGATGGAGCGCTCGAGCGTCTACTTCGGCTAGTCGCCAGCTCTGCTGCCACCACTTCGAATGGTAGGGGACGGAGCGCTCGAGCGTCTAGGGGCGTGAGGATGGAGCGTGAAATCTTAAGAGTTCCTACGAGTCGATCGGAGACAAGCGCGATCATGAAAAGTGGCAGACACATGTACTCCAACCAAAGTCTTTATTGCATTCGTAAAAGAGTGTTTACAAGGACAGTCGGCAATGACATTTGCAAAGAGCTAATATTTACAAGTGCCCTCGAGTATTTAGGGCCGCTACTCGTTCAACTCCACTTTGATACACTCTCGAGGCTTACCCACCGAAGACCGGCCCGCCCAAAAGTTCAGCGAGTCATCGGGATACCATCCTTGCCATGCACAAACGAGTTGGAGTGGTATTAGTGGTGTTGGTTCTTCGATTAGGGATAGAGGGGTTAATAAGGGGCGAGAGGTGGGGAGGATACCAGTGCTTGCCGTTGGATGAGATAAAATGGACGTGTGAGATCGGGATACTACGGGATATATTGCGGATCAGTGATGTGGCGGGGCATCACTGACGGTTCGTATTACAAACTGTCTATGATAGAGATATCATAGACGGTTCCTATTAAAAACTGTCGGTGATAATGGCCAGACGGTATATCACAAAGACAATATATTCGTATAATGTAAACATCTAGTCTCAAAAGATAAAATAGAAAAATTTATATAGCTTATATATACTTGTTTGAAAGGTTTCGACGAGATCAACAACTTTGCAGTTGAGGCAAAATCTAAATTCCAAAAGGAAGAGTAAGAAAAAGGGAAAAAAAAAAACGAAACTGAAAACAAGAAAAAGGGGATGGCGGTGGTGGCAAAATGGGGAGAGGCATCCATGGCGCGTGGCTGGGCGATGGGATGGCAAATAATTAGGATGACAGAGCCTAGCAGAGGGAGTATGACAGTTGACCGTGGTTTGCAGCGGCATGTAGATGGTGACGACGGCAAATAGGAATCGGCCATGTGACGGGGAGGGAATAGGGGAGAAGGCAGGTCGTGGGATGGTGCCAGCGATCAAGGAAGGCGTAAAGCCAAGAATGGAAAGCAGAAAAAGGCAAAAGACTTGCTGAATTGGGAAGGTTTTGAAATTAGGCTAAAATTGAAGAAAGTTTAAAATCTATAAATTTTCGGTTTGTTTCAAAACTAATCGGGAAGGAGGTGTCCATGTCCAACAGATTCCGTTGAGATATGACCGAAGCCGTTTCCTACCGTGCGCGACAAGATGAAGGCCAGAAGAATTCCAACTCTCGTAGCTGTGGCTATAAAAGAAGACCCAGGGCTTTCTAGACAGATTGTCTTTCACTACTCAAAATTTATCCATCATGTACCTTTATTTTTTCTATACCACAGAAGTAGTGCCCAGTTTAGCCAGTAGATTTAATTTACCCTCTATAATTCGATATTGATCGATATTGCTTTACATCGACGTATTAATTTTCATCTATTTACCTCTATATGAGAATTGTTCCAGTTTGATATTGCTTTGCATCGACGTGTTGCTCAGGATCGATTTTCATCCATATTATCTTGCTATCGGCGACCCCACCGGTTCGCATCTCCTAATTGCCAATTACATTTTGGTCCACCGTATAAACCTTTGCACCCTTGTAGGGACGTGGTGTTACTGTCTGAAAAACTCCCGACGGCTACAGTTAGCTTGTTCTATCCCCTAGCTGAGCAATCTCGTGTTTTCTGTTACCACTACTTCGATTTTTCAATCGGTTCAATACATGCATGCATGGTTCAATCGATTTAACACTTGCAGGCTAGCATCGATCTCCTGATGATCGAGCGGATAAATTACCTCGTCGTCGACGCCAACACTTGCAGGCTAGCATGGTTCAATACATGTATGTACATCTGCAAGCGGCTGTCAGCAAAGCACATTGACAGTTTCTAACTGTCAGAGTTACTGTCATCTGAAGGTAACAGTAACAGTAGCCTGGTTTACCGCCTTCTTCATGTACCAGTACGACGCAGCTGTGGCGTGGCCATTTGCAATCAATTTGGACTGGTGCATACAAGTACTACACTTCAGATTAATACATAAAAACACAATCTTTGCCAAATACTGCTGGACATTAATTCAACTTAGACACAGATTTAATTAATTATTTCATGCGACATGCTAGTACATATACTGCAGATCGAGTTAATTAATAATTATCCCGTGCAGTTACCGGGCCCACCATAATAGAAACGCATGCCATTAGAGTTGTAGCCAAAGTTTCTAACGTTGTAGCAGGCTTCCTGGTGCTCTTCGTAACGGACTTGTGCGTGTCTGGCATGAAGTTGTCAAAATTGTTAGTTATATACCCTCGGCGATTCTTTGGGAAATAACTATTGTGTTTATAATATGAATTAAGCTAGCAAAGCCTCAATGCATATGGTATATATGTAGTAATAATTAATTAATTAAATTTTAATACTAAGTTGTTATATATATACATAACGTAGGACCGAAGCTGGATGTATGCCGCGAACCATGTGAGTGAAGAGTACATTAATGGCGTGTCTGCTTTTACAAGAGCTGCTGAGGAGGATATGTTGAATAAGGTGGTGGAATATATGTACTGTCCATGCACTGACTGCAAGAATTTAAAAATGTTTAAGAACCGAGGGCAAATTGAAGCGCACTTGATTCGGAGGGGTTTCAAAAAGGGTTATACATGTTGGACAAGTCATGGCGAAGTCAATGATCATATGCCGAAGGATGACATCGCCAGTGAAGTGAATGATATGTCGCCGGATGATATCGCTGGTGAAGTGAATGACATGCCGCCAGCTGATGTCGATTGTTGTTCGGATTCGGATAGGTTGCACGATGACAATCTAGATCAGATGCTTCGCGATGTAGAAGAGAACTATGATCAGAGAGAGTATGTTAAATTCCGAGGCTTGATGGAGGACTCGGAGAAACCTTTGTTCACATGTTACAGGTCAAAGTACACGAGGTTGTTGGCCGTGCCTGAACTGTTGAAATTGAAGGCAACCAATAATTGGTCCGACAAGAATTTCACGGCGCTGCTAGGTCTTTTAGCGGACATGCTTTCGGAGGGAAATGAGTTGTCTAAAACCACGTATAAAGCCAAAAATGTTCTTTGTCCATGGGAATGGAAGTAGAAAGAATACATGCATGTCCGAACGACTGTATCTTGTAACGTAAAGAGTATGCAAACATGCATGTATGTTCGGTGTGCAACACATCCTAATACAAACGTAACAATCAATCAGATGACGGCGAGGGAACAGAGGTGAAGAAAGGATCTCCTGCTAAGGTGGCATGGTATTTTCCTATAATTCCCCGTTTGAAAAGAATTTTTGCAAACCCAAAGGAGGCAAAACTGTTGCGTTGGCACTCGGAGGAGCGCAAGAAGGATGGAATGCTAAGACACCTTGCTGATTCCGCCCAGTGGAGAAACATCGATAGGAGTTTTGCAGACTTCGGTGCAGAACCAAGGATATAAGGTTTGGACTGAGTACAGATGGAATGAATCCTTTCAGTAGCATGAGCAGCCGACATAGCACATGGCCCGTGACTCTCTGCATCTATAACCTTCCTCCTTGGTTGTGTATGAAGCGAAAGTATATTTTGCTGTCGATACTTATCCAAGGGCCAAAACAACTTGGGAATGATATCGATGTGTACCTAGCACCGTTGGTGGAAGATCTAAAAGTACTGTGGAACGAAGGGATAAAGGTATGTGATGCATACAAATGAGAGAACTTCACTTTGCGCTCTTATTGTTCTGCACCATAAATGATTATTCTGTCCTTGCTAACATATCGGGCCAGAGTACAAAATGTGCCAAAGCTTGTACTCACTGTTTAGATGGTACCGAGAGTGTGGCTGAAACACTCACGCAAAACCGTCTACATGTGTCACCGTCGGTTCTTTCGGAGGGCTCATCCATACCGCAAAGATAAAGAAACAATTTGACGGAGAGAAGGAAGACGACTCAGTTCCAAGGCATTTAAGGGGAAAAGATGTTTATGATATGGTTAATGATTTAGATATTGTCCTCAGAAAGGAACGTAAATTGTGATTATCAGCTATCACAGACAGTTTTTAGTTACAAACCGTCTGTGATATTTACAACACAGACGGTTCGAAAATCGTCTGTGATAACCTTCGATTATCACTAACCCATAAATTCAGACGGTTCAGAAAATCGTCTGTGATGATGTTTTTAAGTCGTTTGTAATACGGTTTTCTATAGTAGTGTTTGTCACCGCTGAGATCAACGAAAAACACAAAACCCAAAATGTGATCAGATCTGCGAGTCGACATTGGTGGTGATGGCAAGTGGCCAATGGCAACAAAGGTGAAGTCGTGCCATGGTTGTGGCAAATGGCTCGCTGGCGGCGTGTCTTAGGCCAAGTGCGGTTTTATTTTTATTCTCTAATTTTTTTGGCAAAGGGAAAAATGGTTATTGACACTGGTCATATCTGCTCATCCTTGTCACAGTACCAAATTAACCCTATTTGGCAGCTTTGAAGTGGCAAACTTGCATAATAAAAAAGAAACTAGTTGCAACTGGATATTTCCTTTGCAAGGTATGCACAAACAGTTTCCAAAGAGATTGGATAAACATATAATAATACGAATATTAAATTTATTTCCATTGTTATATCTTTTGTATGAAAAAGTGTAAAAGTACACAAATTTCACAAATATAATTTTTTTATCAGAGATTTCAATTCTACTAGCAACAATAACACAAATATGAGCCATCGAGTCTTCGGCATGATTATTTTGCATGAGTTGACCATGTAACAACACTTTTTATACAAATAACTGTATTGAAGTACTTAATTTCAACAAATGTGTCCATTGAAAATCTGGATTCATTATATCAATGAGTTGATCACGCAGGAACTCTTGTAAAAATATATCAATTTACTCAACCTTGACAAGTATTGTTTTGTTGATTTTATAAGAGCAAAGAACGTACCTCCCCTTGATGATGGGTATTGCCCATTGGGTCAAAATTAAATGGTGCCTTCAGGTCGCCTTTACTATTCTGTAATATTGGTATTGTTCCAGCTGGGCATGCAATGGTAGGCAGCTGCGCCTGTGTTGTTGTATTTTTCGATGGAGATTTGAGGTCGACCCATGACGGATAAGAGCTTGGCTCCATCTGTTCAACAAAGTACATAAATAATCCAATTTATAGGAGATTGAAAATTGTTGTAAAGTGGGAACCACCTCTTGGTGGAGTAGTGAAGTTTTTCAAATTCAGCTGCCCAACTTTACGCACAGCAAGTACGCCTCGGTAAGAACTTTGTAAGGACGGATTTATCATCGACCTCCATCGGTTTAGAGTGTGTTAAGGAGGTGCACTCACATGTGGTGTGCATGCATGATGGTGTGTGTGCATTGCATGTTCCTTGTAATCACAAAAAAATATTGTAAAGTACCATCAAACTATTATTCACCTAATCATAATCATATATAGACAATGTTATTTTTTCACAGTGTTATTTCTTTCTCCTTGCATATTAATAAAGTATAGGCAAGAAGTTCCTTTCTATAATCATTCCCATCGCTAGACAATTGTATCCTGGTCCTAAATTATTTTAGTAGTTTCTTTGTTCATACAAAAACTATGAGAAGTAGTTACCTCATTGAAGAATCTGGACCAACCATTGTGAGTTAATAGTATGTTTTGGGTAATTAATGACAATTGCCTTGAGGGACTAATATTTTCTATGAATTAGATGAATAGCTTATATCCCATAGTGATGTATGACTTAGGATGGAATCATATGTTGATGATCATCAAGTCATG
The DNA here is from genome assembly GCA_036346245.1 of Bonia amplexicaulis. Classification (NCBI taxonomy): domain Eukaryota; kingdom Viridiplantae; phylum Streptophyta; class Magnoliopsida; order Poales; family Poaceae; genus Bonia; species Bonia amplexicaulis. The sequence goes on from CM070745.1 coordinate 2,803,840, forward strand.
TGGATGGTGTCATGTGTTGATGCTCAAAGTCAAGAAGCCAGACTTGAAATAGAGATGTTCATCACCAAGCTTCAAGATAATGTACAAGACAAAGGTATAACTAGTATAGGCTAGGGATATATTTTTTACTCATTTTGTCTGCCTTGGTGTTTGGTGAAAGACCGAAAGACCAGGTTTCTAGTGTAGGTTATCGTACTATTCAGAGAGGTCTTTACTAGTAGATTGAGTGTGTTATGTATTGATAGCTCACTATGCTTGCTCCAGCTCTTGTACACATGATGCTAGTAATTGCAAATGTGTTTTGTAAATAGTTGAGGTTCATGCACAACCTTTGTCGTATGTGACTTAAGTTTGCAAATATGTTTTGCAAATGGCTTGAGTCCATGTCCCCGATCCTTGTGGCATGATTCTAAAAGTTGGCAAATGTGTTTTGCAATTTATTGAGGATCATGTCTTAGCATTTGTTATTCATTGCACTGAATTTTGTGAATGTGTTTAAAAAAATATTGACTACATGGAAATCTAGCCGAGCTGAATTTTTCCTAGCGGTTAGACCACCATGTGTTGATCAGTTTGACCGGTGAGAGCAATCTAACCACACCCTGGTTGGCATTCTAACCGGATAGCATTCATATTGTTTGTTTTTGCTTGTTCAGAAAAATTGATAGAAGCTCCTTTTTATGGCCTTTGTGGCAATGATCTGACTGGCCTATGTGGGTAGTTTGACTGATGGAGCGGTTCGACTAGGTCTTTGTGGTTGGTAGTCTTTTACTAGAGAGTATTTTTCTCGTGTTCCTCTTAGTTTCCTAGAGTGATCTGACCAGTCCCTTGGCAATCTAACTAGGGCCATGCAGTTTGACCAAGTCCTATATGGGTGGTATGACTATTTGACATCATAACTGCTAGTTTTCTAGTCGTTGCAAGTTAGGTTGGTCTAACTGGACATTAGTTGGCGGTCAGACCAGTATCGGTAGATTTTTCTAGAAACCAAGTCCAACTGCTTGTGGCTAGTTAGGTAAGATTGCTGGTATCCTATTCTTCATTCTTGAGCTAAGAGCAAACCCTCTCACTTATGTGCATGCATTGCATTTAGTGAGTTTGGAGAGAAAAATCCTTGTGCATGTATTGCACTTGGTGGTGGATATAATATCCATTGAGCTTTTCCACTTGATTCATTCAAGTAAGCATCTGTGACTTATTACTCTTAGTATTTGTTGGCACCTAGATAACTTGGAGAAGTTGTGCCAGTAATCTTGTCAAAGGTGCTTGCGAGAAGGCCCAGACATATGTGAGTGGCATGGTGCTCGTCATCTCCGAAGTGGAGGAAAAGCAACCCTAATGGATTCGAGGTGTTGGCTTAATTTGTGGAGCCTATCCAATTTATTTAGGTTTACCTAAATGTGGATTAGGAGAGACTGGCAAGTGTCCAAACACTATGGTAAAAAGAAACCGTGTCATTATAGTTTTCTCTCTTGTGCTTTACGTTTGCTTGTCATCCTAGGAATGCAAATCTTGATATAGACTTACGTTGTTGATATACATAGTTGAGGCTACTTATTTTAGGCCTTAATTATGCAAAACCAATTTGGTTGATGCTTCCACATATAAAACTGGTTTTGGCAAAAGAGATTTTAAAACTATCTATTCACCCCCTCTCATCGGCCTCCTTGACCGTACACTCATGCATGCGCTGGATTAGTATTTTTTGATGGCTGGGAAGCAATTAGTTAGATTGTGTTCAATATTGAAGAGTTTGAATCGCTTTTATATATTGTTCCTTCTAAACACAAAAACAAGTAGCTAGATCGAGCTACTATGAACAGGTGTTTTTTATTCATAAATAATTTAAATCTTAGTCAAGTTTCGATTTGTTTATACACATGTGTGAAAGATGTGAGCTGGTAAGTGGTAAGGCACTTGACTTTCTATGATAATGACCAAATTTCATGTCCATCCATACCTTTTTATAAAGGCAAAAAAGAAGAGTTGGACTGGGAACTAAGCTATATGATTTAATTTTCAATCTTTTGCCATAGAGGTGAAAATAAAGACAAATAATAACAGAAGGGTTGCGATACAAATCATTTTTTGTAACAGAGGAGAAACAAGACGTGAAATAGTAACTTAGTACCTGTATCATGTGGTCTTTCAGCAATGGATGATGAAGAGCTGGCTGTAGGTTTACGTCAATGCAGTCATACACATCACCATCTTCAGTCTATTGCAAGATTTCCATTGCTTGTTATACATACCTGAAGTTTCCAGATATATGTTAAGATTACAAATGGAAATGATTGTTTTATACATACCTGAATGGTCTTGTTGACATGTCCACTGGCGAAGTATCGACTATCATTTTCTCCAGGTTTTCTGTATATATGTTCTTGTACTCCTGAGGTAAGAACAAGATATGACAAGAAAACAGTCACTCCAAGCTCTATCAGATGTTCCATTGTGAAGAACTGGAGATCTCAAGTGTTGTTCTTTTTCTTTTAGATCTACTCTATTTTATAGCCAGGAGATGGATGGCTGCTGCTGCTGACAAAAATGGAAGCCTTTTTTTAATTAATTAGGTGGCAGCAAATCTTCATGACTAGGATTCATTAAATATTCATTAATTAGGAGGCAACAGATCGTTATGACAAGGATCCAACGAACGTGATGTAGTAACGTTACAAGCAATAGAGGAAAATTGCAAAAACACCCAAAATTGTTATTTCGAGTTTGGAAAACACCTCTGTAACTAATTTTATTGCATTTTTAGCCCCCACGAGTTTCCTCTGTTTGCACACTCGCCCTATTGTTCTATGTTTTGTCAATTATAACATAGAACATAAAACAAATAGTAGAGTTTTTAGTGGTGGACAGACATATGTCTCATGTCGAAATTTCGAATAGGATAGAGGGAGGTGAGAGAGACAAGACAAATGAAAAGTGAAAGAAAAGAAATTAAAATTGAAATTTTAACGATAACATGCGGGGCCATATGCTAGTTCTTTCATATTTATCCATTAAAATTAGAAGAAATAACAAAGTAATGTATGGAGCATGTTGAAAACTGAGATAACTTAGGAGGGGTGCCAATGCCACAAAATAAGTTATAAGGATGTTTCTTTTCAATTTTCCAACAACTAATGATGAAATCTTCGAGAATCCTGTAGAATTAATAGGAAACCAAATAATCCCGTGTGCTTGTACACAAAGATAGAATAATTGTATGCATCCAGAAAAATCTCATTTAATACAATTCTCAGCTATAAACAGAGAACAATGAATTTAATCAATGCTTGAAGATCTGTGAGATTTCTGTAATATTAACTCATAGATAAGCATTTAGAGCCTTTAGTTGTATGCACAGAGTGACATCATGCAAACCCCTCAATTGCCACAGATTTAATAGACCTTATTTATTCGTCGAATCATTGTAATGAAATGTAATCATTACGGACCATTTTTGAGTCCAGTTAACAATTCTGCCACTGCAGGCAAAACCGAGATTTAGCATTTAACACTGGTCACACTTTAACACTGAACATCTCCAGCCATGAAGCCACATCTGCATCAACATTATTGAAAAAAAAGAAGGCATAATGTTGCTGGGACATTTTTTGCCCTTCAAGAACAAAAATCTCCCCTTCAACACAAAACTTACTCTCTGCTAATCATAAAACCATCTCGATTCAAGCAACAACTTATGATAAATATGTGACCAAAAAAATCCTCCAAAGTAACAATGTTGGCTGGACAAAAAAAGGGGCAAATTGAGGATTTGCCACCCTAAAGATGTGTTTTTTAGGATTTGCCATGAAAAGATTAAACTTGATGATATACCACTACAAACATGAAAAGGCTGAGATTTGCCACTCCACATGTATTTCAGTATTTTTTTTTTTTCCCCATAATCTGAAGTAAAAAGGTGAACTTGCTATTCTTCCTCCCTTCTCGTTCCTTCATACCAACTCTGGCACCACCTCCTCGTCACTGCTGCTACCATAGCCATCGACGACGTTGCTGCTGGCACCAGAAGAAGAGGCAGAAGAGACTACAGCACAACCCATCCAAGACCCCAAATCCATAATCCACTCCATGAAAACATGGCCGACAACAACGAGGAGGTAGCGATGCTATTGCCGGTGCTGGAAGAGGGAGCTGGCGACTCAATTCACGAGGCGGTGTTGGTGCCACGGTGCACCTTGGGAGAGAGGGAGGGGGTAAGAGATGGGAGGGGAGACGGGGGAGCCGATGGTACAGCTAGACCTGGGAGATGCATTGGGATTTTCTTGGCTAGCCCAAGGCCCGCCAGCACAGCATGCCCAAGCATTGGACGAGTGCTGGCGGGGCTGGCCAACTTGCTCCAACACCCGCAAGTGTAAGATGGGTTCCACCAGCCGTGGACGGAGTAGCTACCGGATGACCTCCTCCTACTCACTAACTCCCATGGATGCTTTAGGAAGTCGCTGGTAGCTCTCAAGAAGCTCCTTGTTGAGACGCGCGTCGCACTATGCTGCCCAATGGAGCCCGTCGAGCTGCCGTGCTCGGTGTGCAGTGCTGCCTGGCGCATGATATCTCCTGCCAGCCTCCACGCACCACGACATCGGCTCAGCTACTCGACGACAATGGGCAAGCGCAACTGCATGATGGAGGTGGGTTGAGGAGGGCAAGTGTGGGGGTGATGGTCTAGTCAGGTAGGTGCAGTAGAGGCCAACTGAGAAGGGCAAGTGTGGGGGCAGCGATAGAGGTAGGCAGGTACGGTGGAGGTCGAAGATTGCATCAATGGTGTGCACAATCCACCGTGGGTACATGTGGCTTCCCTTTGTCTGTAGCAGTAGCAAGTGAAAGGAAGCCATCGACAGGTAGCTAGTGAGAAAGGAAGCCATCGACAGACAGCAAGCACCTCCTCCCCATGCTGCGCGGATGGCTATGGTAGGAGCTTACGGTGGGAGCTTCTCAGTGCAACCACTCATTGTAGAAAAAGCTCTCTCGATTGTTGTCGTGGTGACAGGTAAAACTAATATTAGCTTTAGTAACAGAAACACCAGAGGAAAATTAGTATGCTTCTTTTTTTCAACTAATTTCTAGCAGAGATCACCAGTTCCTTTCAAGTTGGAGAATCTTGAGTCATCATGAATGTTCTCAACAAAATTTTCAAGTTTGCAACTAAGTTCTTCAATCTTGTTTTCACTATCAAAATCGTTAGGATACAAATGAGCCATTTCCAATATTTTTCCCTCGTCAAAGTTAGAGAATGAATCAACAGGATCCAAACAAGCCATTCCAAGAAACAAGGTTGTGCTACTTTCACTAAAACGGTCATTAAGTTCCACATGTAATAAATCAACAACATCATACATGACACTCTGGTAGTAATTCTCATTTGATATGCCATCAAATTGAACTCTATGTTTCAATTTTGATCCCTGAGGAACATAGTTGTCATCCATATTAGGAAGTTCAACATCATGTTTGATGCAAAAGTCAATAATTGTTGTAAACATACCTTTCGAACCTTCATTTCTCAGCTCTTGTAGCCTTCTCTTTGTTGTACCAAGATATGAAACAACATTCACAATATCTTGATCCTTGTTTTGCAAAGAAATATTCAACTCATTAGTAATCCCAAATATAACCTTCATTAAGTGGCTACTTTTGCTTTAATCCTATCTAGAGCTTTGGAGCCATTATTTGCAATGTCATCAATAACTCCAATTACTGAAGGAAACATAACAATCATATTCAAGAGAGACTTAAAATTAGAACCCCATCGAGTATCACCGACTCTTTTAAACCCAAGTTTTGATTCAAACCACCCTAGTTTCAAGTTCACGCAACTGAAATGCCTCTTTAACTTTTTTTTGCTTGTTTTTCTCGAAGCATGTCCGTGCTGTTTAAAAAACCTTCTACTGTGGTTAGGACAACATTCATCCACTCAAAAAACCATACATCTTCATGATGTTTGGCAGTTGCAACTAGTGTCAATTGAAGTTGATGAGCAAAACAATGAATACTGTGAGCAAATCTATAATCATCCATGATTAAAGTTTTCAAACCATTTAAATGCCTTTGCATGTTACTAGCTCCATCATAACCTTGGCCATATATTTGAGTGGGACTAAGTGAATACAATGCAAGCAAAGAATAAATAGTTTGTTTTAGTGCAAGAGCAGTGGTTTGAGTAACATAAGCAAGCCCAATAAATCATGCCTTTACAAATTCTATTCTATCAACATATCTAGCAGCAAGGGCCATTTGTTCCTTGTGAGATACACATGTCCCTTTGGAAGGATGTTTGTTAGGAGAGCTGATAACGCTGTGAAACTCTTATCGGACCAACCCTTGCTTGCCTTCAATTTCAGCAGTTCAAGAATGGATGATAACCTTGTATATTGCGGCTTGCAGCCTAGGAACAAAGGTTTCTCCGAGTCCTCCATCAAGCCTCGAATTTATCAAACTCTCTTTCACTATAGTTCCCTTCATTGCATAGCATCTGATCTAGATTATCATCGTCCGACCTATCCTCACCGAAAGCACAGTCCACAACCGGTGTATTGTTGTCTTCCTCGACAATATTATAACTACCTTCATGTATAATATTGTCTTCAGCTTGACATGTCCAACATGCATACTCATTTTTGAAACCCCTTGGAATCAAGTGAGCTTCGATCTATGCTGATTTAGTAAACATATCTTCAGATTATCGCAATCAATGTATAGATAGTACAAATATTCTATCCCCTTCTTCAACATATCCTGCTCGGTCACTCTTCTAAAAGCAGACACGTCATCAATATACTCTTCACTCACACTGTTCTCAATGTACATCTAGCTTCGGTCCATCTACGTTACGTATGTAATAAATTAGTGTTAAATTTGATTATTAATGTTATTATAGCTACTAGTCTAATACTTAAACATAATTGTCATTCATCTTAATAAATTGTTCATATCTAAATTAAGTAGGTAGCTACGTGCTATTAATGAAGCAATATATATATATATATATATATATATATATATATATATATATATATATATATAGATATATATCAAGCAAGAATATATTGAAGTAAACAAGGAGTAGTGACCCATTCTTAAATTGGAGCAAATTACCAAGCTAGATATAAACCTAGCTATCATCTCTCTTTATTACAAAGCATATAATTAGAAGCAAATACTAACCTCAAACAAAAAAATAAATCGATCTACAAGTGATATATTTTCACCAAACTTCCCAAAGCCAAACGCCTCCTTCAATGCAGTGCAATGAAGACAGATCTATCAGGACATCCAACCACCGACCATCTGTGATACATAATTATCATGGACGGTTCTCATTAAGGATTGTCTGTGATAAGTCATAGACGATTCTTAACAAGAACCATCTATGATAATGGGAGATTTCACAGATAGTTATTATTATGAACTATCTATGATAATTACTTATCACTAATAGTTCATATTAATAACCGTCTGTGAATACACATCATAGATGGTTCTAAAGTAGAACCGTATACGATAAATACACTACAGATGGTTTTAAATGCATTCTCATATACATAAATGCAAATTCACAAATATATGATATATTCTTCTATATATATAAATGCAAATTCAGTAATACCTCAGGAGTAAATATGTAATACTTACTTGTTTTTTACCAGTCAGTAATGACGTCATGTCATTATAGCGAGACCTTTATATATATAGAAGACAGTAAATACAAATTCAACAGCTTATATTTACATATGGTCAAACGGTGCGGCCAACGTCTTACAAAAGATAAAAAAGTAGAAACCTAACCGCTTCAAAGTTTTTCTAGTGGCAGAGGTAGCATACTATCCCTGTCTTTAAAACTTCGTATGTGACATGGTCGGCATCAGACAGTTCGGGTTCATCGACGAACGAAGCCCAAAATATGTCCACCCATTGACGCGCTCGTTCGAGTGTCTTCCAAACATCCTCTGACTAAATAATCAAGTCGAATTGAGCCCATATGCTCTCTTCCCTTTCTTGAAGGGTCTCGACAAAGTTGACGCAATTGCGCGCCGCTTCGACTAAGCACTCCAAGCAACGGCAAGTCTCCTGGAGACATGCAATGTTGTTGTGGAGGACCACATCAATGATGAGGTTAGCTCGCCAGAAACGGGAGACCAACCGAAAGACACGACAGAGAAGGATGTCAAGACAGTGGAAGGTGGCCTTCAATTGCTTTGGTAAATCCTAGGATATGGAAAGGGGGACATTGTTAGCACAATGTCCTTCTGTAGCATCCACCAGCGTACGACTGGTGAGGTGCTTGTATAGGATGGTCAGGTTCACCATAAATGCCGACGACAAGGAAGAGTAGGGAGTTATTTATTTGTGCTTGAGAGACAAGGAAGATAAGCGGCCAGTAAGGAGCTCGTATAGGATCAGCGATGATATTCAGTGGTGGACGATCATTTTTATATAACAAGGAATAAATTCGGCGCATGAGATGAAGAGACATATTGAGGAGCCGAAACGATCGAAGAGACACGCGCATCGATTAGACAATGCACCATTCGTGCATTTACATACATATGACAGATAGTTCTAACCGCAAACCGTCTATGGTACACAACTATCATAGATGGTTTGTATTAATAACTATCTGTGAACTATTATATACGATTTCTCATTGAAAATGTCTGTGACATCTGCAATCACAGACGGTTATTAACAACAACCGTCTATGATAGTTGCGTATCACAGACAATACACGGTCATGCTTGTAAAACCATCTATGGTAATTACAGCACAGACGATTCCCCATGAACCTTCCATGATGAGACGTCCATCATAGCTTGTTTTGTAGTAGTGAGCACATCATCATGGTGGTTGCTACCATTGCTATCACCAAACCCTACAGCTGATTTGGGGGGCATCAGGTCTCTATCATCATCGTTGTGACCGAGGGATGGAAGAGGGAGACAAAGAGCCGTGGCCTTGCCATTGTCGTGTTGTTGCCAACAGCAAACCCTAGAAGGGATTTGGGGGTGCACAGTGGAAGGAGTCAAGGCTGTGGAGCAGGAAAGATCAAGGTAGAGGTGGCGTCGGGTCTCCCTCGTCGTTGTTGTGGCCGAGGGATAGGAGAGCGAGAGCCATGGCCTTTCACCACTATAGCCATTGCTCGATGGTAATCGCTCGATGGTTGCTCGGTTTGGTGATGGAGATGGGGAGCGAAGCAATTTGGGGATAGAGAGGGCTTCCCTCTGGGTGAGGGCAGATGAGAAAGAATGCAACACTCGGTGGGGGGTTTCTGTAAAATGCTCGCACCTCACATCGCAACGGTCGGATTTTGATAGGACACGCCAACTGAGGCCCACCCACCTTATCCCTTCACACTCTCTAGGCAATGAAGTGACTTCCCTCCATCCCCTCATCATCCCTATAATAACACACACACACACTCCCTCTCTCCCTAGCCACCAGATTTAGGTGCGGTGGCATGCGGCCATGCCCAAGAAGTGGTGTGATGCATGCACGGCAGCGCCCAGCCATGGGAGCGGGGGCCATGAGCGGCAGTGCGGGAGGACGGCGTGGGCATGTCGAAGCCTGGGGGGCTGCATCCTCTGCTAGGAAGGTCAACCCCCAAACATGAAAGTTAAATTTGGATTTGAAAGTCCCCCGGTTGAATGATTTTGGATCTCTTTCCATTTGTAAGATTTTTTAGTTGAAAGTGTGGAATCCGAAATGAAAAGTTTGAATCTCTAATGAAAAGTTTGAAATCTCGCACTTGAAATTCTTGATTTTGAAAGTTTTGAATCCAAGCCGAAACTTCGACTCTTAGTTGAAAGCCCTAAAATTGAAAGTTCCGAATCTAGATTTAAAAGCTCATGCGTTTTCGAAGTGTGTTGAATCTCGAATTGAAATTCAAAGCTTTTGGCAGCTGAGTGTTTTTTTTAGTTGAAAGGGTGAGAAACGGACGAAGGGAGGGGGAGGGTAGACTCTAATCCTCCAATTGATTAGTTTGATATGTGTAGCACACGTTGTTACTACATAAAAGAATAGAAAAATTGGTTCTATAGCACTGAAAGATGTTACAAGTTTGTATACATACAACCGAAGGTCTTTGGTACACTTTATTACTATTGAACGAGCCATTCCTTATTATAGCACTATGTCCATTTCCACTAGTGTTTTCTCTCTCACGCATGTGGCGATGAGCTGCAGCTCTCCAAGAAGCATGCCTCGTCTCATTTGGTCCATCCAATATGCCGGCTGGCTTCGGATTTTGTAAGTCTTTTTATTTCCGATTTGTGGTTGCTGCGTGGTTGCTGGGTGCAGAACCAGGGAGCAGCTTAGGGAGGAAGTATAGAAAATATCACTTGATGTCTATGCTTAATTAGATCTTTTTGTGTTACTGTGATGTAAATGATAAATTATTAATTGTTTTAGGTGCATTGAAATTAGTTGATCTGTGAGAAGAGATTATTAGTAGCATTGTGCCAAATTACTTGATCCATAAGAAACGTTAGGCCACTGTTAGTACATAAAGCTGAGGTTCTATGCGTATGCAAATTTGTTCGAGCTCCAGTACTTGAACTTTGTTATCTTTCATAACCTACAAGCAGTTACTTGTGCCAAAGTTTTAAGTATTTGAGATAAACTATGTTCTCCAACTTAGAAATTATGCCATGTTACTGAAACAACAGAAATAAACATTTGTATGGCATCTGCAACAGTGGCTCATAATGTAATGTCCAAAGAGCTATATTTAAGATTGTAGTTCAAGTACTTTCACTACTACAGAAAAGATCATCACAGACGGTTCAAAAACGTCATCGCAGACGGTTTTCTGAACCGTCTGAATTTATGGATCAGTGATAATCGAAGGTTATCACAGACGGTTGTCGAACCGTCTGTGATACATCAATATCACAGACGGTTTTTAACTGAAAACCGTCTGTGATAGCTGATTATCATAGACGGTTTTTAGTTTGTGATATGATATATCACAGACGGTTTTTAACTAAAAACCGTCTGTGATGTTCTTTTCTACCCCTAAATCTATTTCTGTTTATTGGCTAGCCTCAGGAAATGCTAGCCATGCCCTCTAAAACAAGCAGATGAACAAGTATATGTATACATACAATTCATATCTCAATTCATTTGACAAACATAAAACATCCAATTCATATCATATTTCATTCACAAACATAAGGCATCCATTTCACAAATGAATTAATTGAAATGAAATAAAATATCCATTAACAAATTCACAATTACAATGTGATAAGAGCAATAAAAAATCATTATGCGCAGTGGGACTCTCCATCTGATCTTATGACTTTAGTCCACAAAAACCAAGCGAACTCTCCTCAAATTTTTGCAAAGTCGAGTTGTTTCAATGCAGATGTAGAGATGGGTGCAACCTGCCGATAGAAATATCAACGCGCGTACATATATAACCTGACAAGTATGAAATAAATGTAGGAAGATCTTCGAGGAATTGAGGAGTAGTCTCATATGGTGGCACACGTAGAATCCACACGTGTTGCCCATTGCTTCTTGGTAGCACTTGCAAAAATAGAATGTGTTAAATCAAAAGGCATTACTGCTAAGTGTTGTATAGGATTAATTAATATGTAGCTAGCGAATACCCGAAAATTGCGAGAATTGTTCAAGGGCTTGGCCCCTGTCGTCGAGCCACGTGTTTGTTGAACGTATGTGGAGAACGACCTTCATTATTCGAAAAAGTTATATTAGTCATTCGGAAGGAAAAAAGAGTACAATGTACAATGTACTTACCTATCGAGTATTTCGGCGATAGCTGTGCACTTAGATTTGTTATTACTTAGAGAATCAAGGTATATAGCCTTGTTCTATTTTGGTATAATTACAATTAAAATCCAATGGAAGTGCTCATTGTATGGCATAAGAACAAATTCCTTATCACGGTGAACCAGCAGTGTTGTTGCAATATAGTTCTCGACGAAGGATGCATCCTCGTTGATGGTATCAATGACGACCAAGCGTGGGTCTAGGAAACCAATTGATGTTTTCGATGATCTAGCTTCGATCAGCATGAATATATATATATATACATAGAAAAGCAACAAATTGTGACATATATCGGTATTACGTGAACAGAGATTGTGATTGTACAGACTTATAGCGTCCAGCATCGAACGAGTGAGGCATCGAGAGCGTTGAGCGTGAAGAGACCAAATATATCGTCAAAGGTCACCGCGAAGACACATTCCTGAACTTCGTCTTGAAATGTTCCCACTTGAATTTGACAGTGATACCTGAGCGCCGTTCTGCCTCTGGCGTATTGGACTGTTCCATATACCAAGCGTGTAATGCTTGGCAACCAAGTCCTAGGGTTAAGAGGTACTCTTCCAGGAATATCATCGGCTCGTCTAGCACGAATTTATGGGCCAATAGCAGGTACGGGATATCGTCATCATCCTTCGTCTTTGATTTGCCCTGGCCACTGCCTCGACTGTAGGTCGACTTTGTGGTAGTCCACTGTAATGGTACAGACGATGCAAGTTCCTTTGGCGAGAATAGTACCCGTGGAGATAGCACCAGTGTAGGTAGCTCTGCTTCACACTGCCCTTATGGAGATAGCACCATCGCATTTAGCTCTGGTTCGTGCTGCCCTTTTGGTCCGGCCACCGGTGAAGAAGCCTCGTGGAGATGTCGCATTTGGGCCCTTGGATGAATGTTCCAATGGCACGCCCTAGAGTCACGATCTCGTCGTTGGGGGCTTTGTGGCGGGACAACCTCAAAATTGGCATGCACACCATCCACATTAACTTTTGCGTAGCCTGGCGCTAAAGGTTGACCGTGCACCATGGCCCCAAGCAGCGTACAAGGGTACGGAGGCACATCTCTTTTGGAGCCTGCACTTCGTAGGCTCCTACATAACGATACAAAATTAGCTACTCCAATAGGCCTATCAATAGAGCAAGCATTCGAGAGATAATAATTATTACCTGGATGTTGTCCACAGGAAATCTGGCCTTGGTTTCCGTCGGATTGGACGCACAACTACTCGGACGGTTCTGCGGGCTAGCTAGCACAGGAGCGGCGGCCTTCTGACTTTCTGTATATTTTCGCACCTCATCTCTGACTATATCAGCCAGCTCACCCATTAGCTCCTCTCTAAGAGATGCCTTGATCTCTTCTCGTAGCCGCTCCTCACTCTCGGCTTTGGTTCTCTTCCTACACCGATACATTTCAGAGTCATCTTGGAAACCATGTTTCCAAGGAACGTAAAGCCCAAGGCCACTCGTACGCCCCGGGTGCTCCTTGTTTCCCAGGGCCACGGAGAGCATATCATTCTCCCTTGTTCCCTGGAATGATCCCAGGGTAGATTCAAAACTCAGCTCTTCCTACAAGAGCACGACATGTCATTTCAATTCGTACGAAGTTGTGGAGTAATTACAAGATACGTAGTTTGATCGATATCTTACCAATATTGGGACACTTGCAGTCTGCGAGTTTCAAAGGAGACGTCCCGATGTCGTTGTAGATGACCTTGCTCTAATCCAATTTCAAGCGCTAATCCGGGATATTGGAAAATGGCGGGCGATGTCTGTTGGTGCCGGTCATCCTCATCCTCCATCTGCGATTTTACCCGCATACCCAGTATGCCAAGTCGTGGGGTGTGTTTTTGCACGGAGAGTCTTGTGCGCCACACTTGTACTTTTGAAATCTTCGGTTGTCTTCATCGCCTTGAACTCTTCCCATTGTGGTTCCAGGAATGGGTATTTATGAAAAGGCGTTTCGTCCGTCTCCACATATTTCTTGACAAGCGTTCTCTTGAAGTTCTTCCATGCTTTGCACGCCGCGAGATAGGTTTGTCGTTGCACGACATCTTGGTGTTCTTCTGGGATCTCGAACAATGCCAAAATTTCGGTCCACAACTCATGTTTCCGAGTCTCAGGCATGTTCTTCTATGAATTGAATGTGATCTCAATTCGTTCTTGTGCAACTATTCCGATCAATGTTCGGAATGCGCTTACTGCTTTATGAGGAAGGAGAGGGATCCCAGATGCATCGACCGCTGTGATGGTAAATTGGCCCTCAGGCTTCTTCGATAGCCCTCTTCCTTGGCGTCTTGATGTTGGAGCGGACGCCTCCAACGATGGTGTTGAAGAATGCACGGATGACATGTTGCTCAATTTATGGGTCTATTAGGATAAGATAAGAAAGTGATCATATTGAATTGGAAGAGAGGAGAGGAGTAGAGGGGAGGGGGAGAAGGGTGGGGGTGATGTGGACAGAGAGAGGGGGTGATGTGCCTATCTTAGCACATACTTTAGTTGCTAATACTATAAACCAAATAGCAAATTCCCTAAACAAAGTTCTATGAAGCAAATGACACAAACTAGTGTATCAAGTTCATTGAACCGGATACACTAGAATGTGTCACTTGCTTCATGCCCTTTGAAGGTCTATGTGGCATATATTATTACTACAAAGTCTCTAAACAAAGTTCTATGAAGCAAATAACACAAACTAGTGTATCAGGTTCATTGAACCGGATACACCAGAATGTGTCACTTGCTTCATACCCTTTGAAAACAGGAATAATTTGGCTACTTCATTCCCACATGTGAACATGTAATACTGCCTCATTTGGGTCCATGAAAACAGGAATGGAATGCTTGATTTATATGTAGGATTACCAGTGTGGATGTAATAATCAAAATACTAGCACATCACTATGTAGACTACATCAAAATACTAGAACATCCTGCTGACAGAACATCATTGTGAAAAATAACAAGCAACATCAGCTATCGTCAATGAGGATATGATAACATATTTATAATCAATTACTATCCTTTTTTTAAAAAAAAGCAAATCATAGCATCACATAAAGGCCAGACAAGGGTACCTTAGTGCTTATGCGTCGGGGAGGCGGTCGGTGAGGGCTCGGGGAGGCGGCCGGAGGCGACGGGCGAGCGGAGGCACCGGGCGTGGAGGCGAGCCAAGCGTCGGTCTTTGAATGCGGACGGCTCGGGGAGGCGGCCGGCCAGGGCTCGGGGAGGCTGCAGCGACGAGACAGATCGGGATTTAGAATATAACTGCAGTATACGTGGAAAACCCTAGCCAGAGGTATTTATAGGGAGGCTTATTACAGACGGTTCTAAGTTTAGAACCGTCTGTGATAAGCCTTTACCCGACTATAGTTATTAAGACAAACACCAACCAGCTGCATTAATGATCAACCACCAAACAGCTACATTCATATACAACACCAACCAGTTGCATTCACACAGTGTATTTCTTTACACATTTTCGCATTCTCAAAATTGACTACATCACACATTTTCACATATACATGACACAAATGCATTGTTATATACATATATGCAAATGCCCACATATATGAAGCACATTCTCATTGTACTTGCTTATTTCCTTTAAAAATGAGCCCTTCATGATGATCAATGCGTACGTAACTAGTTTTGTCACGTTGTTCGTCATCGACCCTTATGCCATTTCCAAAAGGAGGTAACTCATCAAATTATTTGTGTTCTTCCTCGTCCACTACATTCTCTACTCCGACAATTCTCCTTTTTCCATGAAGAACTACATGACGTTTCTTATTTGCCAGGTCGGTTACATAGAAAACTTGAACAACTTGGTTAGCGAGCACGAATGGTTCGTCTTTGTACCCGACACGTTAGAGGTCCACGGTAGTGACACCGTACTTGTCAACCTTCACCTGTGGGAGATGCACCCAACGACAGCGAAATAAGGGGATCTTGAAAACCACGTAGTCGAGCTCCCAAATCTCTTCTATGAACCCATAGTACGAGTTTCTCAACCCATCGATCTTCGAAGCGCATCTATCACGACACCATTACGGTTTGTGCTCTTTACATCCCGAGGCTGCGTATAGAATGTGTACCCATTTATGTCATATCCTTGCCATGTCACAATTGTAAATGTTGGCCTTTTTGCCAACCATGTCAGCGACTCACTTGGCGAGCTCCTAGCGATTTGCTCCTTCAACCATTGGTTGAACTGACTGTTATGTTGCCTCATGATCCAAACATCCAGCCACTCCGGATTCTGTTGCCAAAGCACATTCTTGTCTTTGAGTCGACATAAGCGCCACTTGATCATGTGTTGCAAGACCGTGAAATGGGCTTGAGTATACGTGTCCACATCTGCAGTGATTGCTTTCATTCTGGTAGTTCCGATACCCTTGACCTCCTCTCATGGCGAGATTGAGGCACACCTATCGGTTGATTGAGGCACACCTATCGGTTGAGTCCAGAGCCATATAATCGACACAAAACTCAATGACCTCTTCGCTTGCATAGCCTTCGACAATCTTGCTCTCCGTGAGATCGATTCCGTCGTGGGACTTGAGAATTCCATGAACCTCTCAAATGGGTACATACTACGTAGGAATACGGGCCCGCACACTTTTATCTCCCACACAACGTGAACAATGAGATGGACCATGATATCGAAAAACGAAGGAGGGAAATACATTTCATGATGACATAGAGTCATCACCACCTCGTCCTGTAGAGCATCTAGTCCTTCGGGATCGATGACCTTCTGAGAAATTGTGTTAAAGAAATAACATAGCCTCATGATTATCTCTCAGACTTTGATCGGCAAAATATTTCTAATTGCAATAGGGAGCATCTGTGTCATCAGCACATGACAATCATGAGACTTCATGCCATTTAACTTCAAATCTTGCATCGAAACAAGTTTCTTCACGTTGCCGGAGTAACCAGACGGAACTTTGACACCATGCAAGCACTAGCACAGTTTGTTTTCTCGGCATTGGACATAGTGTAACACGCAGGGGAAGGTACGTTCGTCTATTATCTGTTATTGTCGGTGCTAACTCGGGCCTGATGTCCATATCAGCCAAGTTAAGCCGTGCGTTGACGTCGTCCTTTGTTTTATCACGAATATTCAGTAAGAAACCAATCAAGCTGTCACATACATTCTTTTCTACGTCCATGACGTCGATGCAGTGTCGAACATCTAGCTACTTCCAATAAGGTAAGTCCCAAAATATTGATCTCTTCTTCCAGGTGTTCTACTCATGAGCCCTCAATTTAAGTCACTTTCCGATTACAACATCTAAATCCTTAACAATATCATAAACCTTGTGTCCCCTTAAATGCCTTGGAGTGAGAACTCTTCCTTCTCTCCGTCAAATTGTTTCTTCATCTTGCGGTATGGGTGAGCCCTCCAAGGAACCGGTGGTGGCGCATGTAGACCATTTTATGTGAGTGTCGCACCACACTCTCGGTATCATCTAAACAGTGGGTACAAGCTTTGGCACCTTTTGTACTTTGGCCCGATAGGTTAGCAAGGCAGGATAATCATTTATGGTGCAGAATAATAAGGAGCGCAAAGTGAAGTTCTCTCGTTTGTATGCATCCCATACCTGTACCGCTTCGTTCCACAGTACTTTTAGATCTTCCACTAACGGTGCTAGATACACATCGATATCATTCCCTGCTTGCTTTGGCCCTTGGATAAGTATCGACAGCAAAATATACTTTCACTTCATACACAACCAAGGAGGAAGGTTATAGATGCAGAGAGTCATGGGCCATGTGCTATGTCGGCTGCTCATGCTACTGAAAGGATTCATTCCATCTGTACTCAGTCCAAAGCTTATATTCCTTGGTTCTGAGCCAAAGTCTGTGAAACTCCTATCGATGTTTCTCCACTGGGCGGAATCAGCAAGGTGTCTTAGCATTCCATCCTTCTTGCGCTCCTCCGAGTGCCAACACATCAGTTTTGCTTCCTTTGGATTTGCAAAAAACATTTTCAAACGTGGAATTATAGGAAAATACCATGCCACCTTAGCAGGTGGTCTTTTCTTCGCCTCTGTTCCCTCGCCGTCATCTGATTGATTGTTACGTTTGTATCGGGATGCGTTGCACCGGACATACATGCATGTTTGCATACTCTTTACTGATGCAGGATACGATCGTTCGGACATACATGTATTCTTTCTATTTTCATTCCCAACGGACAAAGAACCTTCTTGGCTTTATCGTGGTTTTAGGCAACTCATTTCCCTCAGGAAGCATGTCCGCTAAAAGACCTAGCGGTAGTGAAACTCTTGTCAGACCAACGTTGCTTGCCTTCAATTTCAACAGTTCAAGCACGACCGACAACCTCGTGTACTTGCAGCACGTGAACAAAGGTTTCTTCGAGTCCTCCATCAAACCCCGGAATTTAACATACTCTTTCTCATTATAGTTCTCTTCTACATCGTGAAGCATCTGATCCAGATTATCATCGTGCAACCTATCCGAATCCGGACCACAATCGACATCATCTGGCGGCATGTCATTCACTTTACCGGCGATGTCATCTGGCGGCATATCATTCACTTCACCGGCAATGTCATCCGGCATATGATCATTCACTTCGCCATGACTGGTCCAACACGTATAACCCTTTTTGAAACCCCTCCGAATCAAGTGCGCTTCAATTTCCCCTCGGTTCTTAAACATCTTTAAATTCTCGCAGTCAGTGCATAGACAGTACATATCCTCCTCAGCGGCTCTTGTAAAAGCAGACACGTCATTAATGTACTCTTCACTCACACGGCTCGCGACATACATCCAGCTTCGGTCCTATGTTACGTACATATATAACAACTTAGTATTAAAAATTAGATTAACTAATTATTACTACATATATACCGGCCACATGTATTATATTGAGGCTTAATTTGCTAGCTCAATTCATATTACAAACACAACAGCTATTATATAACCAATAAATTTGCAAATTAACCATCTTCAATAATACTCAGCAATTACTTCGATCTAAATTGTAATGCAATTAAAGAAAAAATAAATTTCATTACTAACCATATCTAGAGCAATCAGGAAAGTATGAATGAATCTTCAAAGCTCAATCTCTGCCTCTTCTCACCAAATTAACTGGCCTGAAATCGCCTAGCTTACCTCCTAAACGAAAGAGTGCGCAACTGTGGCTAGATCTGGATCGAAATGAAGACAGATGCGGTCTGAGCAGCGCAATAAATGCTTAGTGGCATTATCACGAGGCGGTTTTTATTAAAACCGTGCGTGAATATCCTGATCGTTTTATTAAAACCGTCATGATAAACAACTTATCACGAGCGGTTTTTAAAAACTGTTTGTGATAATCTGGGATTATCACAGACGGTTCTTAATACAGACCGTCTGTGATACTAAAGTATCACAGATGATTCATTGGTATGAACCATCTGTGATACTCCTTTTCTCCGACGCCGCCAACACAGACGGTGTCCAAATTAAAATCGTCTGTGTTAGTGTCGGTCACAGACGGTTTTATCAAACCGTCTGTGATTGGTCATCTAGTATTAGCCTTTCTGTAGTAGTGTTTCTTTATTTAAGATGTGCGAACTTGTACCAACAGATGTCTGGAAGACTGGATGTTTGGGTGTACTATGATTGTATCTATGTACCTGTAAAACTAATTATTTAAATGCATTTTTTTGGTTTGTGACAAGATTCCTTATATGTCGGCAAAGAGTATTTCACTGCAAATCTCTGACAGGAATCCATTAATCAGTGAGCAAAGGTTTTATCTGCGGCAAAGCTATTGGCAATGGCATCTACCTACAAAGGTTTATCTGTTAAAAAAAACTTAACACGACTTGATTACCATGACCGATTGAAATCTGTCGGAAAAGCCTTTGCCAACAGATAGTTTGCAGGCAAAAGGGTCATTTCCCTACAGATAATTGTGTAGGTAAAATTACCCTATCGTGTAGTGCCTCCGCAAATACCCCGCCACCCTCCTCTGCTACTCCCCACTGCCGTGCCCTCTCCCGTTCTCATCCATCACTCCCCTCTGGAGCGTGCTTGTAGCTCATTGCTTACAGGTTGCGGCCATGGCGGTGTGCTGACGTTGTCGTTCTCAGGTGTGGAGAGACGATGTTGCCGTCCCTCTCTAGATGGCAAGTGGAGTTGGTAGGGCGGGAGATATCTAGTGGTGGTAGGGCTAAGGCAGCGACATCCGATGGCAAATCTGGAGGTGATGGGCCTAGGGCAAGGAGATCCAACAGACGGAGGTTGGGGACAGTGAGATCCAGTGCTGGCACGCATGGGTTGGAGACGTTCGGCGGCGGGGGCATTGGTGATGATGAGAATGACGCCGGCGGAGGCGACAATGGCGCTCGGCCGTCGTGGAGAAAATCACTGACTGAAGACGGTGATCGAGGCTTCTAGTTGAAAGAAAGGAGGGCATAATTGTCAGATGTAACAGCATCTGCCCTCAAGTTGACGGAAATAGCATAGACGGCAACGGTTCTTTCGATGGCAATAAAGTGTACCCGACCCTTTGAATGGTATAAATCTAAAGTCACTACTACAGAAAAGGTTATCACAGACGGTTTTTAGTTAAGAACCGTCTGTGATATTCTCTTCTACTCCTAAACCTATTTCGGTTTATTGGCTAGCCTCAGGAAATGCTAGCCATGCCTTCTGAAATAAGCAGATCAACATATACATATATACATCCAATTCACGTCTCAATTCATTTCATAAACATAAAACATCCATTTTTATTAAGATTACAGCCTACCATTACAATATCTCAAAACAACGAGCATGTTACACAACAAGAAAAGAGAAAAAGCAAAGATCCTCTATGCCTTTTCGCCCCTGATGCAAGCTTGAGCTGGATGTCTTTGACGCCCACCATCGTCGGCGTTGATTGAGTGTCGGCACGGTTGTACGAGCTAGTTGCTTCTGCGATGTCTTGCCTCCGTAGAGTTATCGTCGTGCGCAAGGAGGAGGACAGCAAGGAGGAGGAGAATAGCAAGGAGGTGAGAACAACAAGGAGGAGGACAGAAGGAAGAGGAGATCGACAAGGCGGGAAGAGCAGAAGGAGGAGGACAGCAAGGAAGAGGAGACCAGCAAGGAGGTGAGTTTGCTTATATTTATAGGGAGAGGGAGGGAGGCGGAGCTACGATCCGTGGAGTGAGGATTGGTCGATTTCTATTGGCTATGATTGGGTCGAGTAGGATCGGCGGGCCTGATTATCACGAGCGGTTCTATATATAGAACCGTGCATGATGAATGAATATCATGAGCGGTTCGATATATAGAACCGTCGTGAATTAAACACAAAATTTTATATACCGATGCAATATAAACAACTAGTCGAAAAGAGAAAATAGCAAAGTTTTATATGGCTTATATATACTCATTTGAAAGATTTCGACGAGATCTACAACTTTTCGAGTTGAAGCAAAATCCAAATTCAAAGGAAGACCAAGAAAAAGGGCAAAAACAGAAACTAAAAACTTATGACGCAGTTTTAGGTCTAAAGATGGCCAATTTTCGGGGTCTTGGAGGGCAACAGGCGCAAGCATGTTGTTATTTTTGGATCGGGCTCGTCGTTAGCTTTCCAACGAGTACAAGAACATCGAAAACGGACACCGTATGCAAAAGTTATGTCCGTTTTACTGAAGATGTCTCAAAACTGAATCATACTCGGACTTAAGCGGGAAAATATGAAATTTTGAGTGATTGCAAGGCGGAAAACGTATCACAGATGGTTTTTATTGTAAAACCGTCTGTGATACTAGAATATCACAGACGGTTTTACAATAAAAACCGTGCGTGATATTCAAGTATCCTGAGCGGTTTTATAATAAAACCGTGCGTGATATTCGATATCACGAGCGGTTTTATAATAAAACCGTGCGCGATATCTGAATATCGCGAGGCGGTTTATATTATAAACCGCTCGTGATATTCGATATCACGAACCGTTCGCGGTAACAACCGTCTATGATACTCCTTTTTCCGCCACAAATACCACAGACGGCCTCCAAATTAAAACCGTCTATAATAGTATACATCACAGACGGTTTCACAAAACTGTCTGTGATTTGGCGTCTAGTATTAGGCTTTCTGTAGTAGTGAGTTGTGATCTTTTGATGTCACCAAACTAATTTTTCAAATTATGAAGTTTAATCCCTACCACGTGAGGCTTTTTAGGAAGTGATTTCGTGACCTCTTGTGCTTTAATAGTTGTCCCATTTTGGGGAAAAATAATCTTTCGAAAGGAAACAATCGTAGAGGCAGGATCGCTGACAGCATACCTGTTGTGGCCCAATTGCTGCTCAATTCCAAACACACAAGAAAAAATTCTCTATTTCTAGGCCCTTCGCATCACGATCAAATCAATAACCAACTGCCATGACGATAAGATACAAAATTTAATTGTGACACGTGGGCAAGGCAAATTTGGCTTCTGGACATCACACTTCGACAGCATTTGCTCATGGACACTAAAAACGATATTCAGCTGATGGACTGCAAGATCGTGTCCATTTGCTGGTACAAACTTTTGTCAATTAAAATAGTATTTTTTTGTTAGGGTCGCTCAAATGTCAAATGTGCCCTCCCTCTTCCCTCTCTCCTCTCCTTTCTCAAGTCTAGCATGATAGGACACGCGTCTTGGTCTCCACCTCTCCCTGCAGCCATGTGTCTCGGCCTTCACCTCCCGATCGGCCTCCTCCACCTCCACCTTCCTTCACCGCCCGCCTTTGCCTCCATCTCCCCACCGACAATCTCTGTCTCCGCCTCTTGGTCGCACGTAATGCTAAGCCACCCTGGCTTGCAGCAGCAGCAGCCCCAGCCCAATACGAGAGTGTGAAAGCCACCATTATCGCCTCCTAATCTCTGCCATCGTTGTTGTCGATTTTTAGTATCGATCTTACGTAATGATTTGTTTGGGTTCTGGAAAAATCTTGAAGACCTAGCTACGATCACACAGAGAGGAGGCACAAGCATCTTTTCACAGATTCGGGCCTTTTGCTGCGAAAATAACAACCCTACTTCCTATGTGGATATTGCTAAATGAAATGATTACAACGGAGAAAGTAATACGACAATGTCTAGCTCTCCTGCTATTCTCCCTTGGGTATGTCCCGGATCCTCCCATTCTTCTCCCTGATGTCCACCTTTATATAGCTTACATTGTGGCGACAATTTCTCCTCGCCAAGAGATGCCTTAACATTTCGAGTGATAACCATCTGATGGGAATTATTAGAGATGTGATAACTCACTCATCGTGCGGTGATTTCTGATAGGGTGAAGTTATGTGCACTTATTCCAAAGAATAAATACTTATGCTAACTGCTCTATCAGACATGCCCACTATGTAATGGGTTGTCATAGAATATAACTTATGACTAATCATGGTTGTTTTACGACTAAGGAGTTATCATAGTTAGAGAAGAGCTTATGACTAATGAGTTGTCGTAAAGGGCTTGACTACATGAACACGATACCATATATTTGGATTTTTCGGAGTTTATTTCAAAGTTTAAAGCAAGAAAATGTATTTTAAATATTTTATAAAAGCCAAAAGTGTTTATTTTATTTTTCCTAACCTTCCCGAATTTTTAAATAATTTTTGAGAATTTTCGGAATTAAAATTAATTTTAAAAGATAAAAGGAATTT
The DNA here is from genome assembly GCA_036346245.1 of Bonia amplexicaulis. Lineage (NCBI taxonomy): Eukaryota > Viridiplantae > Streptophyta > Magnoliopsida > Poales > Poaceae > Bonia > Bonia amplexicaulis. The sequence continues at coordinate 2,827,310 of CM070745.1, forward strand.
TACAAAATTATTAAAAGCAAATCTGAAAATATAAATATTTTATTAAGTCTAAAATGTTTCCAGGAATATTCTATAATTGTTCTGGAATTTTTAGATATTATTTATTATTTTTCAAACAAATATATGGTTTCTAGTATTTTCCAAATTCTAATCCGAAAATAAAATCAATTAAATCTCAGGTGTCGCAAATAGATACCCCTTCGTTGGATTTAATCCAAGCCATACCTCTTCATTTAAATCCAACGATATATCCACTTGCCACGTGTCAACCATCCAACGGACTCTCCATAACTCTCTTTCTCTCCGTGTGGGCCCCATGTCATATTCTTCTTCTACCTCTACTTCTTCCTCCTCTAGCTCTCTCTCTTCCACCATGAATGAAAATGAAGCTTTGAATGCGCCGTTTTTCCACTTAAACTCCGGGTAATTAGTGCATTAAGACCCCAATCAACCCCTCCTAATGCCGACCATTTTCCCATTTTAATCCCCACTCACGGTAGAAATTTTCGCCTCCTACTCCCTCTGCCACTTGCCTTCCACCTCCTTCCTCCCTATAAAAGCCCCCGACACCCTTTTCGCACCGCACCTCTCCTCTAATTTTCCCCATCTCGCCGCTCTTGGGCTTCTTGTGAGCATCTCACCGCCGCCCGCCTCCGGCCACCCCGGCTCCACCGCCGCCGTGAGATGGCCGCCACCTACCGACCGAGCCCATGTATGCGTGGCGCACGCGTGGCGCCACGTAATGCCACCTCGTTGTCCGTGGACTCGGTCCACGGTGAGCGGGCCACGTGTCAATAAAATTCGAATTTTGATGACGTATAATTATAATTTCGATTAATTTGGGAAATCGTCTTTTCTCTTTTCTTTCAATTAAATCTTCCGAGGCCATATCTTTTCGTTTTAACTCCGATTTGACCTGTCAAATTTCTAAATTTTGAATTTTATTTGATTTTATGTGTATTTATTTGCTTTGTTGCTTTGTCTTTTCCAAGAATCCGAAGACTTTGTCGTAATCAAGAACTCGCACACGAAGGCAAGTCTCCTTTGAACATCTTGAACCAATGTTTAAGAAATGTTTTAATTATTTTAAATTAATGCATTGCTATGTTACATAAAATGATAATTCATGTTTTATAAATATTAGTTAATCCAACTATTGTTATACCCTCATTTGTCGTTGAATGCCATGTACCTTTGACATGGTTTTCCCTTGTCTCAATAATGAGATTATTATATAACTTTGGTAAATATTGAGCTTAATCATGCAACATAAACTTTTGTAACCTTGGATTGGGAAAATATTATGTCTTTGAGTTATCGTGGATGTTGCCACCGAGAGAGTTGGTTTAGATCGGGGCTTAAGTTTGGTTTGGTGCGACTACAAGGGTGTTGTACAACCACCGAGCTTACGCCTAAGATAGTTTAGTCATTGTGGATGGAGGCGTACAATTTCTGGGGTTGTCGTGGTAGAAGACTTGAGTAAGGTAAAAGCTTTGTGATAATTTATCTGGGTCTCATGCCAAAGGTAGCGTGTTGACTATTAAGATGACTTATCTCTTGTGGGTAAAGTTGTACAACCTCTGCAGAGTGTTAAAACTATTCGAATAGCCGTGCCCACGGTCAAGGGCGGGCAAGGAATGCATTCACATGGTAGATCATTGTTTTTGGTTTTAAAAATAAAAGATTTGGGAACCGGGAGTGGTTGGAACTCCGGGGTTGTCTGGCGATTAAAGCCGTGTGGGTGGTGTAACCGTTTTCTTGAACTTTGGTGGTTAGCCGCCTTTAGTGTGGGTGGTTTAACCCGTGGTTTTGAGCTTTGGCGGGTTGAGCGATATTCAAGTGTTGGTGATTGTAACCTTCACTATTTAACTTGATAGATTTTGTTGAAACAAGCACCTTGCTAAATTGATGCCTTTAAAAAAATAATTAATGGTATTTGAAATAAATTGTGGCTACTTATGCTAACTGCTCTATCAGACAGGCCCACTATGTAATGGGTTGTCGTAGATAGGTCAGTTGGAGTTTGGCTTAGTCATAGGAGGATCTACGACCACAAGGTGGTCGTAGGATAACTTATGACTATATCATGGTTGTAGAAAAATTTACGACTAAGGAGTTATCATAGGAGAGCTTACAGCTACAGGGTTGTCGTAGAAGAGCTTATGACTAATGAGTTGTCGTAAAAGGGCTTACGACTATATGATTGTTGTAGAAGAGCTCACAACTAAGGAGTCGTCGTAGAAGAGCTTACGACTAAGGAGTTGTAGTAGGAGAGTTTACGACTACATGATTGTTATAGAAGAGCTCACGAGTAAGGAGTTATCGTAGGAGAGCTTACGACTACAAGGGTGTTGTACAAGAGCTTACGCCTAAGGAGTCATTGTAGGAGAGCGTACAATTACAGGGTTGTCGTAGAAGGGCTTACAACTAAGGGGTTATCGTAGAAGAGCTTACGACTACCTTATGAAATCTCTCCCTTATAGATAAGAGGTATACTCGAGAAGTATAATGACGTAACCATATTATTTACAGATAAATAACAATTTGAGGATTGGTTACATCCTCATCATCTAGTCCCCAACTACAACTGAAAATAACTTACTTGAGAAAGAGTGATTGTTGACTAATAGAGATCGCAAGCACAATCTTTTTGATCTAATTCGACCAGAAGTGAACTTGGTCAAAAAGGAAATTTCACTTGAGTTGTAAAGACATGCTGGTTTCAAATAGAGAATTTTGAAACTCCAATCGACTGTCGCCTATCTGTTTGTTTGGCGCAATTCCCGAAGAGGTAGCAACCGTTGGGTTCCTTGTTATAAAAACTTACCACGAGGTAACTTGGGAGCTTGTTACTTTCCCTCCTACTTCAATCTTCTTTGAGCTTTCCGCCACCGACCACGCCTTCTTCTTTCCCCAATTCCTTCTAAATCCAAAACAATCGCTTAGAAAATGATGAAGTTTTCTTCAATTTGGCCGGTGTCAGAGATAGATAAGGAGAAGATGAAAGCCTTGGTCAAAGCGGAGAAGATCCCTTTAAAGAAATTTGTAAGATGGGTTGAAACTACCAGGCAACATTGGCCAATGGGGTAGATTGGGCTAATCCCAGTTTTCCAAGCTTATTGTGAGTGCAGACTTCGACTTCCTGCTCACCCTTTTCTCACAGTCGTACACGAATACTTTGGGGGTAGAATTGGTAAACTTGGTTCCCAATTTGAACAATATGTTGAGTGTACTTGTGTACCTGTGCGAAGCGTATCTAGGGATTCCTCCAGATCTGGAGCCTTCTTGGTATTATTACATGATGAGTAGGCAGACCAGAATTGCTGGGAGATGTGGTTTGAAGCTTCATGATGACAAGGCGGAGAAGTACATTCCAATGTTTACTCGGTCATCATGGCTGCATGCAATCGAAGAACAAGCAAGAACAAAGTAAAATGCAATCTTATGTACTACAAATATTTATAACATACTGATAAGTTGGGATTCCAAATAAGAATCTTGACCGGGTGGTCTAGTTGACACATGTAGAAGATATAAGTTGCAACGAATGCAAACTAAACATAAACGAAACTAGAAGGGTATAACCTCCTCAAATAGAGGAGGGGAAGCCACACATAACTAAGAAATAAGGGATGCTACTATTCATACTACTATTCATGTGAATAGTACGGCTATGAAATGTATGGGCCAAGAGGGGCGCCTTCCCCTTGGGCCCAGGCATTACAAGGTCCAATTTGGCCCAAACAGGTGATGCAATACTTTTTTGGTGATTATAGTGTGCACAGAAGGAATTTAGAGGTGAGGCTAGATTTGTTGAAAAGAGGACGAGATAATCTTTCTATCAAACGGACTCCATATATGAAAGCTATGCACTTTTGAAGTCGTTGCTGTCTTTGGAGACTGAATTAGATTCCAAAATGTGTCCAGCTTGAACTCTTGTTTGGTACATGGAGTAGTGGTTGTATCCAGAGGGTTAACGTCCTCATCAAAGGGTGCCAAAAAGATTTCTTCCTAGAACTCAGTCCCAAAAGACCTAACCCAGATAGCTCCCTACATCCAAGCCATCAAGGAACTAAGGGAAATGGGGCTCACTAGTTGGCACGTGGTGAAAGACTTCATCACTCGTCGTATTAGCCCTCTGAAGAAATGAGCATATCCAATGTGGATGTACTCGAGGGGGCAAGGATTCAACCTGGGACCACGAGAATGGTAAGTAATGATCAAACACGTTCTCTGAATTTTGAGTTCTATTTACTAGTCACTTTTATCTATCTATACAAATCTTGCTTTGGGATAGATTGATTCTCGAGTTAAAGCTATCTGTGAGAAGGCTCCAATACTCGATGTGGAGGCTCCTCACATCTTGGTGGACGTATCCGCTGAGGAAAGAAATGAACATCTAAAGGTAATCGAAATTTGACTTCTTTAGGCTTTCATAGTTGTGAACTATGAGTACTCAACATCCTTTCTTAACGTAGAACATTGGCATGGAAAACCATGAAAACTACCAAGGGGTCGAATTGATAGTAATCGAAAAAAGAGGAGGAGATTAAAGCTCCTCCAACAAAGAAACATCGACTAACCAAGGCTGTCAACAAGCAAGGTGGAAGTTCAAGTATTGTTCCTTTCTTTCTTCCTCTGTCTACCTCCATCTAGTTGTTCCTTGCAGACATAGTTGCTGTAGAGGACATTAGGCGGCTGTACTAGAGCAACCGGCTCCTAAGATCAAGGTACACTTCTATTATAATGACAAAACTATCTTAATTGGTGCTTCTCAAGGCTTTATTAAGCGACTCTAAAAAAACTGGAAGAGTTTTGTATCTTTTATGAAGGAGGCTGTTGTGGCAGCAGAACCTATGATCGAAAAGGAGACTGCTCTTCAGGTGGTCGAAACCAGTCTTGACCATTATGAAGGGCAAGAGGAAGAACGAGTAATAAAACATGCTCAGGGTCTACGACCAGACATGGTCGGAGGTGACCTCGCCATTCAACGACTAGGTGTGGTCATGAAAAAGAAGTCGAAGAAACCTTCCTTAGGGAAGATTCCTTCTAAATTCTAAATCAAGGCTAAGAAAGCAAGGTATGTAAATAAAAGCATAAAGATAATATTTTACCCTTTTTGTCTTCTTAAATTCCAATTCACTTCTCTTCTCGTGTCTTTTTAGCCTAGCTCTCCTATCGTCTAAGGATGTTTCTATCGAGAAACCCCTTACCACTCTCCCCACGGTCGAAGAAATAGCAGAGAAGGTGGTCGAAAAAATGACCACTGGTCAAGAAAGAGAAAATACCTTCGACCGCTGCGCCAATGAGGGAAACATCGAGGAAGCTCCTCCTCATCCCCAAGAAGGTGCAGTCGAAGAAGAAGAGCAACCTAACTTCTTCTCTGAGTATTTCAATCTTGCTTTCGTAGTGGGGTCTTTCTTATGTTGATCTCACAACTGAGTTTCTCATCCCAAAGATATTCCTAACAAGGGGAATATCTTCGATGATGAGCGCCTTGAGAAAGTATGGTGGAACAAGGTCAATGAACTCGATCAATAGAGGATTCCCAATGAGTACACACCAAATTTATTCATACGAGCATGAATGTAAGCTGAGAGACCATGTGGAGGTCATCTCGTGTGTATGATGAGTAATTGACATCGGTTTAGGAAAGTCGAGTTTGAGTTGGTTGGTTCGGACCTTGACGTTGCGTGGTGTAACGGGCTCGGTCGGACCTTGTCGAGTTTGGTCAGTGCGTAGGTTGTCTATTCTTTCGATTCGACAGGTTTGGGCTTGTTCGAGTTGTGTATTACTTCTGGTGCATATGTTGATTATGTGGTTTCGTGCGGTGCTATGTGACGGTTTGCTTGTTTGTGTGGCTGCAGGACTTCGGAGCTAGGTCATGGTGAGGCGTGGGAGGACCGGGACTAGGCACAAGAGGTGTTGAGGTCCAGACGGTCGGAGACGTCGATGATGATCGAGGCTGCTGAGGTGGTTGCGAGCCGGGAGACGAGGAACCGGAGCTGGAGCTACCGGAGGTGGACATGACGGGCAGCGGCGAGGTGGATCGGGACTAGGCTCAGGGAGGAGTCGGAGATCCAGACGGTCGGATGCCGGGTGCGGTCGTGTGCGACGGAACAGACCGGGACTAGACTCAGGAGGAGTCGGAGGTCCAGACGGTCAGGGTGCCGGTTGCGGTTGTGCAAGCAGGAAGCTTCCGGGAAGGAGCGTGAGGGGCAATTCGGGAAAATTGACTCGAGCTCATGAGCGGATTCGGTTGGCGCTAATGGATAAAGCGCAGAGTTGTTGAGAGATAATGGATAAAGCAAAAGGGGAACCCATTAGTGGAGGCTATAAATAAAGAGGTTGTTCTCTAGAGCCACTTGAGGGTTTTTGTGCATTTGCTCTCCATGTGTGTGTGTGTTTTTTGTATGGCTTTGGGAGAGAGCTAGGGGCTCATTTCTTTGTGTAGTTGTGAGATGTGTTGAGGCAAGGAGGTTGTCTCTTTTCGTTTGCATATGTAGTTCTCAGGATGAGATAGGATGTATGGAATGAGTATAAAACTCCTTGTTAATTCAATCATACATCTTCTTGCATCTTCTTCGAGCTCTGTGGTTTATATGATGCTTTGATTTCATGTGTCTCTCTCTGCTTTTACTCCTTGTTCTCAGTCCTCTGTTCCTCTCTTTTTCTTTGATTTGTTTGAAGTGCTTTGGTCTGAGAAGCTGCAGATCCTTCTTGGTCTCTGAACTGGGAATTGTTCACCATGCTATTTTGGCCAGCTATGTCCCGAGAGAAAAGAATTCAATCACTGTTTTATTCTTGATTGTAAAACGGCTGCACTTCCTCTGTTTTCCTAAAAGTTTGGTTTACTGTTACCCGTTGGCAGAGGATCCTTGGTTTCTTGATTTTCTCAGTAAGCAAAATGATTTGGTTTGAGATGTGAAGATCTGAGACCTTGTTCTGTTATGATTAAGAGTTTTATGAGCAAAAGATATAAGATTTTCAAGAGATGGATCTTGTCTCTTCCTGCTAGTTCTTCTCGACAAATACAACACTCACTGTTTTTGTCTGCATTTCCTTCTCACAGATGTTGGTTTGGTATTTAGAATGAAGTCATGTCCAATTGATCTGAGAAGAGCAGCAATCACTTGTCAAATTCAGTTACTTTCGGTTGTGTGCTGTATTTTCTGTGTTATCTGCAGTAAATCGACATTGAGCCTTTCGGCCAATCCATTGAAGCAGATTTTTCCAGTTTCGGTTCTTTGGTCGTTTTCTTCCGAAGATGATTGTGTTCGGGAGTGCACCTACTGACACTACAGTTGGCTGATCCTTCTCCCTCTCGTGAACAGCTTTGAGCAAAAGCTCAACCGAAACAAGTTTTCTTTTTGCTCAGTTTTGCTTCTATGCTGCTGTTCGGTCTCCCTGTTTCCTCTTCTCAGTTTTCAGTTCAGGTATTGCAATCTTCTGCTTAGTTCCCGTTTTCTTGCCGAATTGATCTTTCAAACTGCATTTTCTTTTTGTTCTCGGCAGCAAGTCCCCAGATATTATTTTGTTTTGGTAGATGATTATTACTACCTGAAGAAAAGTGCTTCCAGTATAAGTCTCTTGAACAAAAGACTACCAACTTTTGTTCGTCACATGCAGTCCATTTTGGTTCTGTGCTTTGCCGAACAGCTCCTGTGTTTTGTCTAGAGTTTGTTTTGTTGTGCCGACAGCTCTTAGTTCCTATCCTTTCTTTTTCTTTTGCTGATTTGCTTTCTCAGTCGGACTGCTGTCTTTTTGCTGCCTTTCGGTTTCTAGTATGTGAGCAGTTGTCTGCTGTTAGTAAGTCTTCTTTTTCTGTCTTTGCAGCAGTATTAGTATATACTGTGCTGCTCATTTTCAGTCGCTACTGCAGATGGTTTCTTCGCGGAAAAATTGCTCCCTTGCCCCAAAGTTTAATGGCGTTTGCTCAAATACCCATGATGTCTCACGACATGCGGGTCCAAGGCCCACATGTCGGTGAGACATCATGGGGCATTAAAAACGCCATTAAACTTTAGAACATAATAAATCCCCTTCATGGACCTTTCTTCGCCGATTAGACTGTTTTGGTTCGTTCAGTTTCTTTTATTGCTTTTGTCCCTGTTTTGCAGGAGTTGGTCATTTCAGTTTTAAGCAAAGTCTGTCTTGTTGTTCTGTTAGTCAAGTCGGCATTATTTACTGTTTAGAGTCCTGTTTTCGGCAGTCTGATCTCTTTAAGGTTTTGATTAGCATGTTCACGTTTTGATCTTTTGGTCTTCAGCAAGATTTTGTTCTCGTGTCTGTATAGCATCATTTGCCTTGGTTTTTAGCTGCAATCTAGATTTTCTTTTCTCCTCAAGTCACATAGGGGATAAAGAAAATTGTGAGAATATTTGGGGGCAATTTTTCAAATGCACCATTCACCCCCTCTGTTGCCATTTTTGATCCTACATAAGCACCTAATGCTTAGTAATTTATAATTGGCTTTTCTTATTTCTCATTATCTTCCTTTATTCAGAGAGCTTTGGAAGATATGACAACTATGGCTAAATACCACAGACAACTCATGCTCTTGAGGCAGGAAAATGCTGAACTATGCAAATAGGAAAGAAATGGTAGGCCACTAGCATACACAGTCTTTTTTCTATTTTGAACCCTAGTCCATCTATACATGTCTATCTTTAACCTTTACAGGTCTAACAACAATGAAAAGACCTTATCTGAGGCCCCCGATCTTGAGAAGGTCGAGATGCAGAAGCTAAGGATGGAGAACGTCGACTTTTCGATCAAGCTTTTGAAGGCAAAATCTGCAATTGATAAGTTGCAAGATAAAATAAATAAGTTATGAACTTACGACTATTTATTCAAATGTCTTTCTTGTCTTTTCTCTAACTCATTTCTTTTTATAGATAGAGAGGTCGAAATGAGTAAGTTGTGCACTGATGTCAATGAAAAGACCAAAGTAATCAATGAACTTACTTGTATCGAAAAAAGAGAAAAACAAGAGGATCAGGCTACTGGAAGACCAGCGTAAAGATGAAGTCAAGAAGCTCGAGCCTCGACTAGCAGATAAGGAAATCTTTACCTTCGACCAGTTCTTACGAACTAATCCTTTTATAAAGTACTTTTCTAACTAAGTCTTACTCTGCTTTGCAGAAGCTACAGTTAAAATAAAAGCGACTTGTTGAGGCTTTGGCTCGTAGTTGAGAAGAGACACAATCGATGAAGACCATTCTTCAAGAGAAAGTTTCTGTTCTAAACGATCTACTCAAAGGGCTCGGTGCTAAGAAGATCAAGCCTTCTGAGGACACCATGACCACTCACACGAGTATGATCGAATGACAAGTTGGAGCTTTAGAGAAGCTCTTAACTACTCTGAAGGCTAACTAGGCTAACTCGGTACGAGAGGCTATTAAGAATGTTGTAAGCTATGCCTTGGCAAAACTCAAGGAATGCAACAAAAGCCTCATCCTTTGTCCAATCAATTACGAGTTTGATTGCTCTAACGCAAAGGCAGCCTGTCTGATTAAAAAGATAGAGCCAGCTAGTCGAAAGATTGTGGAGGAGATGCAAATCGACTCTCCTTGGTCAGAGTAGTTTATAATAGGGATTTTTGCAAGAACAAAACTTTATGTTAATGAAAATCTTCTTTCCTTCCCTGCAATTCGTCTTGTTGAGTGTTTAAAGTGAGAATACAACTAAGAATCAAAGTTATATTAATAACTATATACTAGCCCTCTGACTATTTACTTAGTTTATACGAATAAACTAAGCAAATAGTACAGAATAGGGTATGTACAGATCAAAGCAGTTTATCCGACTATCGTTGTTGACTTTGATTGTTATATTCTAGTAGCAGAAGCTAGGAACAAGTCGATGCTAGGAAGCTCCTTCTAGTGGGCAGGACCACATGCAAAGAGAAGAGACTTCGACTAGGTGGTATTACCTTTCTTCGACCAGATTAATTAAGTCAATGGTATAACGAGAATAGGATAAATACTTAGAATAGGGTATGTGGAGATCAGAGCGGTTCATCCGACTATCGTTGTCTACTCCGAAGGTCATTTTCTGGTGGTCAAAGTTAGGAACGAGTCGACGCTAGGAAGTTCCTTCTAGTGGGCAAGACCACGTGTAGAGATGAGAGACTTCGACTATGTGATGTTACCTTTCTTCGACTAGGTGTAATCAAATCGAGGTCATAAACAAGAATAGGACAAACACTTAAAGATCTTATTCGTTCAACTTTTCATGGTTAACTCAATTGCTTTTTACTAATAAGCATGACTGAGCAAATTAAACGTACAACCCATGTAATAACTAATATTACAAATCTAAAGGAAAAAATAATCTAAAAAAAATGCTAAAAATTAGAAAAGGTTACTATGCTGAGAACCTGGTGCACGGAAAGTCTACTCTATAGTGAACCTAGCTCACGGAATAGTGCACAAGTGACTGGGTGAGCTGACATGGCAAGTAAGGCTGACGTGGCTTTGACACGTCGGATCTAGGACTGAGGTGGCAGTTGACTCAACTAGGGTTGACGAGGCTCGGTCTACGGAACAGTGCAACTGACTGGTAGGCCTGGGATGTCAGCGGCACGGTGCACGGTGGACTAGGTTCATCGAGAAGTCGAAAGGACAAGGGGCACGAGGTGGGGGAGCGGACCAAGGTGACGGCAGCTGAACGGCGGCGGGCTGGCCAATGACAAGGCGGAACGGCGGGACAAGGCGAAGGCACTCACCGGAAAAGACAACAGAGGTCGATGGTCGGGCTCAACGATGATGTAAACGACGGCCGAGGTGCACTCTCGTGAGGATGGCGACGGACGGCGAGTGGCTCACAATGAAAGCGGTGACATGAGGACACAGAAAGCGAGGGAGGGCGTGGCCTTATATGCACGAACGTCGTGGCGTACGACCCGGAGATGGCGGAGAGTCCGGGACGGGCACGCACAGTGCGGACGGCGGCGACAAAGTCTAGAACGGACATGGCGGTAAGGAGTCCGTGATGAAAATGACTAACAGGTGGGCCCACCAGTCAGTGGTTCAGAGCGGACGAATGGCTAGGATGAGCGCGGTCTAGGTGGACGCTTCGGATTGAAGACACGTGGCCAGGGGCGATGCGGGTTTGGCCAAGCGGTGGGTCGGGCCTAGGGTCAGAACGTGTCGGGACCCGGTTTCGAATCCGGACCCTCCGTATTACAAAGACTAGTCCCGGATCAAAGCTAGTGCACACAACAAACAATGATGAATACATAACCAACAACGCTTTATTACAATAATAGAGTATGCACCAAAGGCCTCTTTCTTACAAATGAGGTTTCAAGACCTCACACACACACAAAACACAGTGAAGCAAAATAAACTCGAATGAAGACCCATCAATCGCCACGAAATTGGTGGGAAGCGCAACCTAGTACTCCGGAAAACCTTCGTCGAATCCATACGAGCCGTAGTCATAGTCTCCTTCTTGAGCTTCATATTCCTCTGAGATTTGTTTTGAGTGCAGCATGTGAGTACATAAAGTACTCCGCAAGTCTTGGAAAAATGCAATAGATGCAAGGCTTAACAAAGGAGGGATATATGGTTCTTTTTGCACAAAGCAATATTTTATTTCAAATACCATTAAATATTTTTGAAAGCATCAGTTTAAATAAGGTAACTGTTTTAACAGAAACTTTGAATAGTGAAGGTTACAGCCACCAACACTGGATCACTAGCTCTAACCGCCAAGGTTCAAGAAAACGGGTTACATCCACCCACACTGGCTACATTCGCCAGGATTCAAGAAAACGGGTTACAACCACCCACACTGGCTACATCCGCCAGGACAACTCCGGGAGTTCCAACCACTCCTGGTTTCCAAAATATTTTCTTTGAAAAAAAACCAAAGATCCACCATGTGAATGCATTCCTTGCCCGCCCATGACCGTGGGCACGGCTATTCGAATAGTTTTACACTCTGCAGAGGTTGTACAACTTTACCCACAAGAGATAAGTCATCTTAATAGCCAACATGCTTCCTTAGGCATGAGACCCAGATAATTTATCACAAAACCTTTACCTTATTCTAGTCTAGCCAGACACCACCCACTGAGGTTTCACCACCGAGGTTTCATCACCCGCAGTAAGCCCTCTGCGCTCGTATGAGTACCGTCCCTCACCGTGAATAACCAAGCGTTTCGGTCCTTAATTGACTAGGCTCGCTTTGGACAAACACAAGCGGGTCCTTAACATACACTTTACAAGTTCTCGTGCTAACCGCACCAAACCAATCTTACCATCCGCCCCAGTCTAAAACAACTCTCACATTTTATTTTAAAAGAACTGTGGCAACTTCAATCACCACTAATTTCTGAACAAAAGTCTAGTTCCACAAAATATAATTTTCCATTTCAAAGGTACCAAAGGTTATATAACATGACTAAGCATTTTACTACCGTTACAATATTTACCAAAGTTTTATAATAATCTCATTATTGAGACAAAGGAAATCCTAGGGTGTCAAAGGTACATGGTTGTCAATGTCAAATGAGGGCATAACAATTATTGGTTTAACTATTATTTCTATAACAAGATTTAACATTTTATGTAACATAGCAATGCAATAAATTTTAAAATAATCAAAACATTTCACAAATATAGGTTCAAGATGTTCAAAGGAGACTTGCCTTCGTGTGCGATATCTTGACTTTCTTACTGCTGCTTAGAATATTCTTCGGCGACATCGGATTCTAAGCGCGGAACGACAAATACAAAAGAAATAAATAAATACAAATAAAATCACAAAAATACAAAATATATACTGGAAGAAAGGTTAAGATTTTAGATGAATTTAGAAGGAAGAATTAACGGATTCGGAGTTCGAATGAGGGAGAACGAATGTTTGGAAGTTTTAGATATCACATGAAATGACAACAATATACGAGAACTCCTTTTTGAACAGAACGGTGCCGGTTGGTTGCGAGGTGGCGGCGAATGGACAAAATAGAACCCCGGCGACGAGACGAAGGTGGTGACGTGGGTACGAAGTCGAGGAACGGCGGCAATCACTGGCGGTGAGAGAATGCAGCAGTGACGGCGTGGTGGCGACAACGGCAAGTTAGAAAGAGATAGTACCGGGTATGTAATGTGGAGATGTAGGGTGAGCACGGGATAGAACACGACATGGTGAAGCTAAAAAAATTATTGGCTAGACTGAAAATTCAACGGAGACGATACAATAGATGTTTGAACGACGACGGTACAGAAAAAGGAAAAACTTGATACCTTGGTGCTCGGTGAAGCGAATCCAAAACCAGTTGAAAGATAGCTACCTGGGATGGTTTGGCACGATATGACGCGAACGGATTGGTGAAAAACGCTACCGGATGAATGGGGACACGAGATGCCATTGGCGGCCATGGCGAGGTGTCGGAGGCAAAAATTTGTGGAGGTTTTTTGGGGAAACGGAAGTGAGCACGGCGTAGAACGCGGTGAGGCAAGTCTAAGAAAAATTACGGCACAGGCTAAAACTCAACAGAGACGACGAATCGGCGTCGGGAGTCAAAAACGGCCATTTTCGCGGAAAGTTCAATTTCTGACAATTGGCTCCACGAAAAATTAAATAAAAATGATAGATAAATTGCTTGGAGGTTAGGACACGATATGACGCGAACAAAACTCAAAGCGCTTACCGAAAAAGTGGTGTATGCGCGAAGGCATGGTTTCAGCGTCTAGCTCGACCAGGTCGACGAGGACTCGGGGAGTCTTCAAGTGATGGCGATGGAAGCATGGCGTAGAACGCGTCGAGGCGAACTCAACGGTACAGACGGCTCGGCCAACGGACATCGGATGGTGACGGAACACGGTGGAGAAGACATTTGGCGACCGACGGGTTGACATCGGCATTCCGGGCAAACGGAGAGGAGTTAGAGGGTGAGGTTGGTGGCGAAACGAAGAGGAGAACGTCGAGAACACAATGCTCACCTCGGTTTTGATCCAACATGCACGGTCGGCTCGCAGCGAGGAGAGGAACGTCGGCGTGGTTTGGCCACGATGATCCGGCGATGTTCCGGTGATGCTCCGGCGAAGGCGAGGGGGGCACCGCGTAGAACGCGAGAAGGCAAAGCCAACGGTGTGGTCAAAAGTGGCGGAACTCCACTGTAGACGTCGCAAAAGGCCGAGGAACGGCGCTCGATACACAAAAGTAAAATGGAGATTGTGGAGAGGAGGAAGGAGAGAGGCTTTGAGATTTCGGGGGTTGAGTGAGGTTGAGAAGGGGCACCGGTGCTCCCTTTTATAGGGGTGGAGGTGGACGGTAGAGGGAGATCAAATGGTGGTGTCATTTAGAACAACGGTTTCAAATTCGTGTAAATGCTCATGAATAAGAGGGGAAACGGTGGGGAATTGAAAACTCTTGACGAGAGGATTTTAATGCACTTAATTTTGCGAACGACGGTTGACAAAATCAATGGGAAATCAAATTGAAGAATGGCGGCTGTGCTCGGGCGTCGCTCGCGCTCTGGACGAGAAGATGAACAGTGCCTAAGGCACTGTTCACTCTCTCTCCCCTTTCTTTTTTTCCTTTTTTTTGAGATTTTGAAATTGATCTGAAATAAATTCCAAAAAATCTACAAACAATTCCGAAGATTCCTTGAGACTCAAAGAACTCAAATAAAATATTTTTAGCAAATTGTAATGTTTAGTTTAATTTTACTAAATAAAAATTCTAATTAAGATTTAGTTTAAACCAAATAAATTCAAAAATTATAAAAATTTGAAAATAGGATTGAAATGGATAGATTAGAATTTTAGATGAATTTAGAAATTTTAATGGTCTCAATCGGAGTTAAAACGAAAAAGAACGGGCTCTCGGAAATTTGAAAAGAGAGAAAAGAATAAACCGATTTTCTAGAATTATTTTTGAACTGGAAAATCAAATTATGACGTCATCAAGGGAAATGATTTTCAGAAGAATTATTTTTCTGTGGAAAAGAAATTTATGACGTCAGCAAAGATTTTGATTTTCTGGCCGAATTATTTTTATAAAGGAAAATAATTTTATTCGCTGACAGGTGGGACCGGTTTTATCAGCGAGAGAGAAAAGAGACAGAGGAAAGAGCGGACGGTCGGATGAGCGATGCGGCGCAAGGAGGACATCAGGACCGTCGGATGGAGAGGGAGGGAGTTAGGTGAAGATGAGCGCACGAGATTAGATCGGGCGGCGGAGGATTAAATTTGATTTAGATTTTCAGAAAACACCAGAAAATTCAATAAAGCTCAGAAAAATATGAAATTATATCCAAAAATTCCAGTAAAATTTAAACAACTTCCTGGAGACATTTTGGACTACTATTGGTATTTTAATTTTCATACTTAAGATACTTTTTACTTTAAATTACTTTTCAAATCTATCTTTCTTAAAAACAGAAAATCAGGGCAAACAAAATTCAAATTTCACACAAACAAAACTCTTATTTTTATTTTGAACTAAATTAATTTAAAATTTTTTTCTCTAAAATTTTGGAATAAACAATGAAATCATTACAAAACGAGCCAAGCTCGAGCGAGCTTGGCCTTCCAGGCTCGAGCTCGGTAGAAGCTCGAGTCGAGCTCGAGCCGAGCTTGAGTTGGGGTCCGAGCTTGAACATGGGCTCGAACTCGGCTCGGCCTAAGCTCGAGTAGGCTCGAGCTCGGCTTGGTGAAGCTCGATAATAATTAAAATAATTTATTATGCACTATTTTTCAATAATAAAAAAATTCTAAGTTCGAGCTCGGCTCTAGTAAACTCGATAACAGTCAAAATAATTCAAATATACACTAATTTTCAACAATATGAAAAGCTTGAGCTCAAGTTCGGCTCGAATATGTTCGGCTTGGTAAAGCTCGCGAGCTCAAGATCAAGCTCGAGTTCAGCTCGTTTAAAGTTCGAATCGAGCTCGAATCGAGCCTAGAACGAGCCGAACTCGAGTAACTCGCGAGCTTCGAGCTTTTTTTACAGCCCTAGTCGGGCCGGCTAGTGGGCTTCGGCCCACTTGGCCTTTAGAGTTTTTTGGGATTTTCTGTTTTCAGAAATACAAATAAAATCTCTTGAGCTCTAGAATATAGCAAACAAATCCAGCAAAATCATAGAAAATTCCAGACAATTCATTGAAGCACAAGGAACCCAAATAAAATATTTCTAATAAATGTGATTATTTAATTTAATCATATTAAATCCTTTTAATTAAATAAAATTCAACTTAAGCTTTTATTAATTCCAGAAAATCCAACTGGTGAATTTTATTTTAAAAGCTTCAAAAAGACTCTAAAAATCAAGATGTTACAACTGTATCTTTAGTTCTGGAGGAAGCATGCTTTGGTCCAAAAACTAGGAAGAATGGAGGAAGAATGGCTTTGGTCCCAAAACATGTTACTCGACTAGGAGTCGTGCGAATTGCCTATAATACCAAAAGTAATTCTTGTACACAAGTCCCAAGTACTTTACAAGTTGGTCGAAGACCCGAGTTTTAATCCCATACCTAATTTGGCCATTCACTCTTTTGACTACCCCATTGCTTTGGGGAAGGGTGATAGAGGCAAAACATAACTTGGTACCAAATTTCTCCTAAAATTCATGAAACTTTGCACTCGAGAATTGCTTATCATTATCAGTAATTATTTGACTTGGTACTCTAAATCGAGTAATCACACTCTTCATTATGAACCTTTTAGCGGCTTCTGTTGTTATGCCAGTGACAGGTTCGGCTTCAATCCATTTTGTGACGTATCAATAGCTACAAAAAGGAATTCAAAGCCCCCTGGTGCTTTTGGGAACGGTCCTAGGATGTTAAGACTGCAGGTCACAAAAGGCTAAGATAAAGGTATAGTATGTAGAGTCTAAACTAGTTGGTGTATTTGCTTGCTATAAAACTAGCATTGCACGCACTTCTTAACTAACTCTTTGGCATATTTAAGGGATGTTGGCCAGTAAAAACCTCATCAAAAGGCTTTTCCAACTAGCGCTCTGTAAGAAACACGTGCTCCACAGATGCCTCCATGTATGTCGTAAAGGAGTTATAATCCTTGTTTCAACGGTATGTATCACATGAGAACCCCTTGAGTACTTTGTTTATAGAGAACTCCATCAATCAAAGTATACATTTTGGCCTTGCCGAAGAAATGATTTTCTTCTAGATCGTCATCGGGTACTAAACTCTTCTGAAGATACTCATAAATGGGTTCCATCTAGGTATTCTCGTACTTGAGAGAGGTTATCTCATTAGTAGTTGTTTCTGGAGTTTTGATCAGACACGGTTTCTGGAGTTGCTCTAAGAAGACTCCTATTGGTACTTGTGATCAGGAAAAAGCCATTCAAGCCAACTGGTCAACGAAAAAAAATATCCTTTCAAGGGATATAATGTATCTCAAAACCAAAAAAATGCCTCTCAAGCTTTCTGACTTTCGACAAGTGCTGAGACATAGTCGTACTAGAGCATTGGTACTCTTTTTCGACCTGATTCACGTGTAGTCGAGAGTCGCCTCTCACGAGTAGTCGGTGAATCCCGGGCGCTTTCATAGCTCGTATGCTAGCCAACAAATCCTCGTATTCAGCATGTTATTAGTGGTTGGAAAGTTCAATCGAATGGTACACTTTAAGGTCTCTATTGTAGGAGATTCTAGAACCACCCTAGCTCCTGAGCCACTAAGTGTAAGTGACCCATAAAAGTACATCACCCACTGATCGTGGGAAGCATACTAGGGATCCTGAATAGGTTCAGGATTTCCATTCGGTGACAAAGTCTGCCAAGATCTAGAATTTAATGGCCGTTCAGGACATGAAATGGAGGTCAAACTCCCCAAGTTCTACCAGCCATTTGGCCATACGTCTCACTATTTCCCTATTCTAGAGGACCACTCCTAAGGGAAACTCAAACGGCACAAAAACTTTGTGCGCCTAAAAATAAAGCCTCTGTTTTTTCGAAGACATGATGAGGTCATATAGAAGTTTTTGAACCTAAGGGTAGCGCTCCTTAGGCCCATGTAAAATTTTACTTATGTAGTAGACTGATCGCTGGACGCTCTCACGTTCTACGACCAATACTTTGCTTGCTGCCTGTGGTGTGGCAGCTAGATATATTATGAGCGTCTCTTCTAATTTTAGAGAAACCAGAATAGGAGCACTAGTAAGATATCTCTTGACATCCTCGAAGGTGTCATTAGTATCTTTTGACCACTTGAACCCCTCATGCTTTCTTAGAAGTTTGAAGAAAGGAAGTCCTTTTCCCCTAGTCGTGCGATGAAATGACTTAAATCCGTCATGCATCCTATGAGTTTCTGGACTACTTTCTTCATGGTCGGAGGGCGCATTTGCTAAATAGCCTTTATCTTTTTAGGATTTGTGTCAATACCTCTTGCCGAAACAATGAATCTAAGCAATTTTCCCAAAGAAACTCCGAACACATACTTCTTAGGATTGAGTTTCAAGCGGTGTTTTTAGAGGTTGTCGAAAGTTTCCTACAGGTCTGAAATATGATTAAGTCATTTGATATTCTTTATGACTAGATTATTATCATAGGCTTCCAAATTTTGGCCTAGTTGAAGGAAAAAAAGTCAATTTCATCAAACCCTGAAAAGTCGGACTAGCATTTTTCAAACCAAATAGCTTTTTGACAAAACAAAATATTCCAAATGATGTGATAAATATGGTCTTCTCTTCATCTTCTAGAGACATACTAATCTAATGATGACCAGAAAATGCATCTAGAAAACTTAATGTTTCATAGCCAATAGTAGAGTCAACCAATTGATCGGTACGGAGAATAGGAAAATCATCTTTTGGACAAGCTTTATTAAGATCAATGTAGTCTATATACATACACCACTTACCGTTAAACTTCTTAACCATTACAGGGTTAGCCACTCGAGCGATTAACTCTTATAAATCCTACTTTCAGACATAATAGCCTCCCGTCAATTAGGTACAAATCTCCATTACTTTTGTTTTATGGTTTTCTTGTCAGACGTAGAGCTAGCTTGTTCTTGATCACTTTCCTAGGGTCCCCGGGCATGTCAGATGATTCCCATACAAATACATATGTATTTGCCTGGAGAAAGGTTATGAGGGCGTCTTCCTATTCTGGTTCAGAAGTAACCCCGATGTGAATAGTCTTTGAAGGCTCTGTTCGATCCAGCGGAACTTCTTTGACTTGCTCATTCAGATTCGGTGTAGCTTTAGGCTTCAAGCATGTGGTTGAAGACTACGCCTTGCTTGCTTCTCGAGTTAGTAACTGGTCGAACATCTCGAGGGACTTGCGGTGGCATGTAAGCGACATCTTTTTATCACAATGTACTGTAATCACTCCTTTAGGACCTAGCATCATAAAACACTAATATGCATAGTGGGCAACTATCAAGAACTGTGCCAAAGTTGGTCATCTGAGTATGACGTTATATGTTGTGTCAAAATCGACCACATCAAATGAAATTTTCTCTGTCCTAAAATTTCCTAGGGCACCAAACGTAATAGGAAGAGAAACTTGGCCATTTGGCTTGGCCGAAGACCCTGGTAGAATCGCATGGAATGAGTATTGTACATGCTTTATTCTGGTCCGAGGAACTTACATCTTGTCCAGAGCATTTACAAATAAAATATTTAATGAACTACCACCATCGATCAACACTCAATTTACTCAACAGTCATTGATGGTGGGCTCGACCATGATCAAAAACTAACCTGGTCAAGTCAAAGAGATTGGACAGTCACTTTTCTCAATGGAAATTGTGACTTCCGACCATTTAGGAAAACAATTGACAAGAGGAGGGTCAATGTAGTTTACCTCTCGTACGACAGCCTTATACAATTACTTTGACTCATTTGCCGAAGATCCTCCATAGATATGCTCGATGGTGTGCTTCAAATCTTGGAACATCATCTCCTTATCATTGTCCGACTGCTTTTGATCACTCGTTTGTCCTAACTCTTCGAGTGTAGGGAGTGGTCATTTGCCAGAGTAGTAGTCCTCGAGTTTTCATTGGAAAACTTGGTAATTGCAAAGGTTGTGTCCTTCCCTTTTATGAAAGGGACACAACCTAGGCTTGTTGTCTTTCAGTATGGGGATTTTGGCCTTGCCCCGGTCGAAGTACGATTTGGGATTCCATGGTTCCTTTTCGCCCATGGCCAAGACCTCCTTGGAACTTTTGGCTTAAGGCTTTTGACCTTTTTCCTTGTTCTTGGATTTCTTGATATTCTCCTTACGTTTACTACCTTTGTCTACCTCTTGTTGGTGATATGCCCTAGAGGCAACATGGAGATGTTGAATATATCACATACTATGTTTATGATACATTGCTTTGTTCCTTGAAATAGATATTATCATTATTGATCAATGAGTATGTGACTTATTCATGAGACTCTTAATGCAAAATTGTTGCTATTTCTAAATGATCCCTGATTATATTTCATATGAGGAACAAATATGATTCAAAGATCGACATATGTATTGATTGATGATCATGTCTCATGGATCATGGTATGGAGATACCAAATCAATAATATGGACATGTGTTAGTGAACATATGTTGGATAGACCCGCCATGAGACACTGCAGAGATTCCATGTGTCATCAGTTGGTCTCAAGTAGTGTTTATGTGGAATCCTTAGACTTGAGATCTTCATGGTTCCCAGCATGCGTAGTAGCTTACTTTGGGACTACTAAACACTACTCCGTGGCGGGTAGTCATAAAAGTAGTCTTTGGGTTTGCCATGAAACATGTAGTGGGATGTGAATGATCAAGATAGAATTTGCCCTCCTTATGGGAGAGATATCTCGGGCCCCTCGATGTAATGGATTATGAAAGTGCATGGCCATGCCAAGATGATTGAGGAGTCAATCACGAGTTTATAATCCATCACGGAATCGAGAGAGTGATTGAGCTATTAAGAGGATGACACGGTCTCGCCTTGAGCTTAATCTATATCGTGAGGCAAAGGATTAGTACATGAGAACATTACGAGTTCACCGATATGATCTTTACGTATACTTTGGGGTTAATATGTCTTACTAGAGGCCGCTATTAACATGGTGACCGCAAAGGTGTTTACGGTCGCGACCAAGTATCGTGAACCTACTGGTCGCACACTTAACGGGTTGGAACACTAATTCGAATGTGATTCGGATATGGGCTCAATTCGGATAGAGATCCGGATAGACTCCTATTGGGCCTCGGTCCACGAGGCCCAAGTGAGGAGTCTATATATATGGAGGCGGTGAGGAATGCATCGATAATCCCGAGCTAATCCGTAGCCGCCACCTCGAGCCAAACCCTAGCCGCTCGCGAGTCTTTGGTACACTCGCGATCGGCGTTCCACCCGGACGTGTGGATACCGGGTGGAGGCGGCTGCTGGTTGCGGCGTTGATCGGCATCAACAACCTCTGATCGGATCGCTCGTGGTGCGGTTGATCGCGTGGAGAGCGATCGGTTCGGGACGATCGACTACTTCCACTACTACCTCGGCGCGTGGTTGGATCGGCTTCTCCAACTCTTCTTCATTGCTGCTGCGCGTCTAGTGGTAACGATCCATGATCCCTCCTTAAGCATGATGTTCTTGTGTGCGCGGCAGAAAAGTTTTGTTTTCTGCTATCGTAGCCTTTTTGCGCGATCCATTACCTCTTTGGTACCTCAATCGGCCTGGTCAATAGTTTTGCTCCACTCGACTACTTCAGTAGCAATCGCATAACGATCAGCCATCTCGAAGAGGTCGACTCTATAGTCAAAGGATTTAAGAAGATGTCATCTATGAACCTCCTATTGTGGACTCGCTACTTAAATGCCCTGATGATAGAAGTATTAGGAACCTCTGAAATAGAATTATGAACCTAACTGAAACATATGATGAATTGCCATATGGTTTCATTGTTGTTCCACCTCATTCGGTGCAGGTCATTTTCCTTCCTAGGGCGGTTGTATGTGCCTTGGAAATTGGCTAGAAGCAGGTCACAGACATGTTGCCACGAATGGACCTACTCTAATGGCTGATTCAACAACCATGATAAACGGATCCCTCGTGCATAGTCAGAAGGTAGTTAGCCATGATATGCTCTCCTCCTACTATTGTTTGAACTGTGGTTGTGTAAATTTGATGGAATTTGATGGGATTTTGGGACCCATCAAACTTCTCCATGTTTGCCGGTCAAAACTGTGGTGGCCAGCATACTGCTTGGAGTTCAAGCGTGAACGCTCGACATCCGATAACAACATTGTGATGCCTCCTTTACGAGAAAGGATGATTAGCATCTCTAGGCGACCATACTTGACAATGCCTGGTAGGCGATGCACCTGACCTGTAATAGGTCTCGACCATACGAGGGTAATACTCCTCGCAACCCATCTACTGCTATAGATGTCTTGCTTGAAGCGGCAATCGATCATCAACTCCGAAAGCCTTTTGATCTGGGATGCTCATAGTACTCTCCTTCGATTAGGGTTATGATTTCGAGAATGATTTTGCAAACAACTAGATGCAGTCGCACCTGTTTAACTCCCAGTTGTATCGGTGAGGTTGCTCAAGTCTAGCCATCATGCTTTGGAGTCTTCGTGTGATCCCTACCACGAAATGGTCGTAGCTTGGTGCTCAAGCAAACTCTTGATTTGGATTTTTGAGCAATTCAGTTATGCGTTGAAGCACTCGACCTTCCTCATATTGGTACTGGATATGCCCATGCCAATCTTCTTCTTTATATGGTCTCAAGATCCTCAATGCCTGAAGCTGGTTGAGGCTGCCTTAATGGAGAGCGATTATTTCGAGGATTTCTCCTACTCTCATCAGAGTACTCACCTGGCTCATTACTGAAGGCCTCCTCGCCATCACCATGAGAGGTGTAGTGTGTGAGCGATGGAGAACATTGTCAGGCCTTCCTTCGAGAGAGTGATTAGTATCTGAGGGGAGGGCGAAAACCTCCCAAACATGGTCTCTACTCGCATTAGTCATCAAACAACGTAGCCTCACGGCCCAGAATAGGCCTCTCCAGAAAGGAAAATTCTGGGTTATAACCGTCTCCGACCAAAGTTGAACCCTATGAGAGTACTGGTGGACTCATAGGGAGCCCATCCATACTCTCTTGAGGGACAACTGAAGGGTCACGACCACTAGCTACTGATGGATTCCTAAAATGACAGATTACATGGCTTGCTGACCTAGACCGAGCGGTCAGTAGGTACTTGTATACTTGGGGGTGAATCCCTCCTTATGTTGCAGACCCGCATTGGTGCAATTCAGTTTATGGTTGGATTGATCTTTGCCCTCTAGGGAAACTGGTTCCTCTATTGAGCGCAATATTGTAGGGGATAAGGATCCCTCCTCAACCTTATCTATGGTGCAATCTCTGGGATCTCGTGATGGATCCCCAGAGATAGCCTTACCATTGGATAAAACATGGTCTGCTCATTGTCGTAGTAGGCATCCATGTCAAGATCTGTGTAGTCGGCTAGGTCGAATCAGTTTTTCTTGTTCCACTCTCTTGCCATGAGGAAATCAAAAAGAAGAGAATTTACCGATAAGGAATTACCAGAGTTTTAGCAAAGAAGTTCCCCATGGACGGCACCAACTGTTGATGTTTTAGTATCGATCTTTCATAGTGATTTGTTTGAGTTATGGGGAACTCTTGAAGACCTGGCTACCATCACGCATAGAAGAGACATAGGGATTTTTATATAGTTTTGGGCCTTCTGCTATGAGAATAGCAACACTACTTCTTGTGTGGATACGATTTTGGGCCTTCTGTTGCAAGAATAACAACCCCACTCCCTTGGGTGTATCTCGAACCCTCCCCTCCTTCTTCCTAATGTACACCTTTATATAGCTTACATGGCGATGGTAGTTTCTCCTTGCCAAGAGACTCCTTAACGTTTTGAGTGATAATCGTCTAGCGGAAGTTATTAAAGACGTGATAACTTACTCATCATGCGGAAGTTTCTGCTAGGGTGAAGTTATGTATACTTATTCCAGAGAATAAATACTTATGCTAACCACCCTGTGAGATAGGCTCACGATGCAATGGGTTGTCATAGATAGATCAATCAAAGTTTGGCTTAGTCGTAGGAGGATCTACGACCACAAAGTGGTCATAGGATAACTTACAACTATGTCATGGTCGTAGAAGAACTTACGATTAAGGAGTTGTCGTAGGAGAGTTTACGACTACATGGTTGTCGTAGATCAACTTATGACAGAGGAGTTGTCATAGAAGAGCTTACGACTACAAGGTTGTCGTAGAAGAGGTTGCGACTAAGGAGTCATCGTAGAAGAGCTTATGATTACAGGGTTGTCGTAAAAAAGCTTACAACTAAGGAGTTATCGTAGGAGAGCTTACAACTACAAGTTTGTCGTAGAAGAACTTACGACTAAGGATTTACGACTAAAAAGTCATCGTAGAAGAGCTTATGACTACAGGGTTATCGTAGAAAAGCTTACGACTAAAGATTGTCATAGAAAAGTTTACGACTAAGCAGTAGTCGTAGAAAAGTTTACGGCTACCTTGTGAAATCTCTCCTTTATAGATAAGTGGTATACTCGAGTATAATGTTGTAACCAGATTATTTACAGATAAATAATAATTTGAGAATTGATTATATTCTCGTCAGCCACCAATCTCAATCTTCCCAACTGGTAAGCCTTTCCAATGTCCAGTCGTGTGAAAATGTGTTCCACACCTTTATCACCCATCTACCCAAGTTGATTTGCTTATCACGGTTGCAATGAGCCCTACCAAACTTTTTCCCCCTCCGCTTCTATCTACCTTCCCCACTGCCGTTAGGTGTGCAATCAGAGTAGATACGAATGGATATCGCTCATCCTATATCATATTTCATATTTTTTCTCGAGTCAAAGTTAGATATAGACAGTGTCGAATACCATTTCTCCATTAGGTATTCATTCCATAAGCCTTTGGATGGCCGGTCAGACGAGTTATCGAAGGAGGGGCACTCAATATTCTCCATATGTTTAGATGCGGTAATCTACCTATCATTTATCTTGTTCTTAAGTGAAGTCACAATAGACTCATATCACTTAAGAGAGAACATTGGATGGGCTGGCCGACCGAGGATTTCAAAATGGGCCAAAATTTTGGACCGAATTAGGTTTTTTCGTTGTGGGCTGAGAAAACCAAATTTCTCCAAAATTCGGAAAATTCAGCCAGAAAATATTTTCCCTGCTGTGAACACTACTTCACACAATTAAACCGAAAGTATTCAAGCCAACCGTAGCATAGCCCAGTGGTTCTTGTACTGAAGAAATGGAATGAGCTTAACACTAGTTCTTGTACTAAGGTAGATGAGAATAAAGAAATGTAGGCATAATCAGGGGGTCATTCTCAGCTGTGCAGCAAACGTACGTCTTATTGCACAGGAGTTTTATAACATCCGGCCACCATGTCTACTTCACGGCTACGCAGAAGTCCCTTTCCACACGGCACACACAACAGCGTACAAGCACCGTATCTCCTGCAAAAGCACGTACCTGTAACTATATATACCCATACCACCAGTTGCATTTCGCCAAACCAAAGCGGAGTACGTACACTAGCAAGTAGTAGCAAGCAATTCACAGAGCCTGATCGAACATGGGCATCTCCAAGGTTCTGCTCCTTGCCATCATCGGCAGCCTCTGCCTCTGCAGTGTCGTCTTAGCAGCTCGCGAGCTGTCCGATGACTCGGCCATGGTGGCGAGGCACGAGATGTGGATGGCGCAGTACGGCCGCGTGTACAAGGACGCTGCCGAGAAGGCGCGGCGGTTCGAGGTATTCAAGTCCAACGTTGGGTTCATCGAGTCGTTCAACACAGCAGAGACGCACAAGTTCTGGCTCGGCGTCAACCAGTTTGCCGACCTCACCAACGAGGAGTTCAGGACAACAAAGACGAACAAGGGGTTCAATCCTAACTTAGTGAGAGTCCCTACCGGATTCAGGTACCAAAATCTTAGCCTTGATGCGCTTCCGGCAACGGTGGACTGGAGGACCAAGGGTGCTGTCACTCCCATCAAGGATCAAGGCCAATGTGGTAAGTATTTTTAGGATACTGCCGTACTGTATTCTGTATATATGTGTCAATCTTATCTCTGAAGATGTTGCGTGATGACATCTATCATAACATAATTCATTGCAGGCTGCTGCTGGGCGTTTTCTGCTGTGGCTGCCGTGGAGGGCATCGTCAAGCTGAGCACTGGAAAACTTATCTCACTATCGGAGCAAGAGTTAGTGGACTGCGACGTCCATGGTGAGGACCAGGGCTGCGAGGGCGGGCTAATGGACGACGCCTTCAAGTTCATCATCAAGAATAGCGGCCTCACCACCGAGTCCAACTACCCATACAAGGCAGACGACGGTAAGTGCAAGGGTGGATCCAACAGCGCAGCGACCATTAAGGGCTACGAGGATGTGCCGGCGAATAACGAGGGCGCCCTCATGAAGGCGGTGGCAAACCAACCCGTGTCAGTGGCTGTCGACGGAGGAGACATGACGTTCCAATTCTACTCAGGTGGCGTGATGACCGGCTCATGCGGCACCGACCTGGACCATGGGATTGCAGCCATTGGCTACGGCAAGGCCAGTGATGGCACAAAGTATTGGTTGATGAAGAACTCATGGGGCACGACGTGGGGCGAGAACGGGTACTTGAGAATGGCGAAAGACATTGCTGACAAGAGGGGCATGTGTGGTCTTGCCATGGAGCCTTCCTACCCCACTAAGTAGTAAGAACGCCAATTGCCACATGTCCATACACATATACAAGATTGAATAAGTACATGCCTCTTGTTTTGGTATAGCTCATATGTGTCTGTAAATTGTGTTACAAAAATATATGTAATGTTCTGTATATCTCTACTATTATATAAAAAGGAGTTGGTGGTCGTCGGTGCATTCTCCTTCAACTCTCTACAACCGTTCAATCTTATCACGAAGTATCTGAACCATTCCTTTCTACCGATGCAGCCAGTCCATAACATACATAGCGGTTCCTACGAAAACCACCGGTGACCACGTTCTCCAGCCCACGTTCTCCAGCCCCCAAAATCACCGGTCCCAAGCGACGTCCCTCGCGAAGCTCCGCGCCCGCCCAACCCCGCGTCGACCCCCTGCTCCGCCTCCCACCTCCTCCACGCCCGCAAATCCCCTCACGCCCCAATCCCGCGTGCTGCGCCGCCGCTCTGCCTCCCCGGCGGTGTCCACTTCCCTATCCCCTCCTATCCCGATCTCCACTCTTGAACCCATCCTCACCAGATTCACCAAACCCTAGAGGTTGCCACTGCAACCATGGCACCGAGATCTCCATCCTCCGCCATGCCTATGCCCGCAAGTGGGTCTCCTCCGCCAAGGCTAAGGCCGAGCTCAACCGCCTTCCCCGCCCAGCCCGGTGACGAGGGACATGTCGAAGGTTCATGGCGGCGGTCGGAGGGGACCGTGCGGCATGGTCCAGATCCTTTCGGATCTACTCTGGCAGCGCGGATCTAACCGGATCTGGCCATAACGACATTGTAGAGAGGGGAAAGAGGGCGGCACGGAGGCACCATGTATGGGGACTATCAGATTCGGCCCCTCCCCCACGCCGCCGCCACGGCCTCCGGTCACATCGCGCCGTCTTCTCCTTCCTCGCGCTATCGTCTCCCTTTGTCCATGCCGCCATCACCGGTCAAGGAGAGGCAGTGGGTGCAACATCTTGAGGTAATTATGAACCCTTCTAGACCTACATCTACTAGGTGCGAGCTCCTCCCATGCATGATCTGATCCTCCTTTTTCACACGGTCTCATGCCCGCGTAGATGTTAGGGTTAGTTTCGAGGACGTGGGGCTAGATCCACCCGATCCATAGCATTGGGTTCTTACTTGGATCCCTCCTAATCTGATTCGGTTTGAATTGCGTTGGTTGTTTTCAGAGCCAACAGGGTTCTGTGATGGCATTTCATATATTCGGTGGAGAGTGCAGGTTGTGTAGGTAATTTCCTTTGTGGTGCTCAATTTCTTACTCTCCTCTTCTCTCTTCAGATGCATTTGGCCGTGCTGATTTGTGATTATTAGGGGAAATTGATTTTTAGGTGATGGTGAAGTCACATGAGAAGTTGACCGTGAAGCTAGGTAACTTAATTGACTCGATTCTATTCTGCAGCTGAAATGTTTACAACTTACCTGCTTAACAAGTATACCTTGTAGTATTAGATGGTGAATTAACTTTTAGTTAGTAGTATGTGCTAGCCTTGTAATCATGTGGCATAGTGGAAGAAAAGATGAGTTACTGCCATACTGCTAGTTGTATGCTATGATGAAATCATCTAAATCTAATGTTCTACATGTTTGACAATTAATAATAAGATATAATATTTCTCAGAAATAGGGAGACATTAACATCATAATTTCGTGTAAGTGTGAGTTTGTTTAAGGAGTCTATTTGTGGATGTTGGTTGTAAGCCTGCATCTGTTAAGTTGCACAAGAGGTAGATACCTGGCTGGCTAGATGCAATGTTTATCATGTTAAACCAGCAAACTAATGAACTCTATGAATATATATATACTTGATTTAGTTGTATTATGCTCTTATTATCCCAAGGAAGAGAATACTTGTATTATTGACCAAAACTGCTATCTTAGTCTCGCTATAATGTATTTCTTTTGTTGCAAATAAATCTAGCGAACATTGGTGGAGAACATCTTAGCCAGGTAAATTTTGTCTTCAAGTTAGTTATATGCTTGAAAACAATCACGAGAACCTTATAATATACCAAATTATCCTTGCAGGAAAATTCTTTTCTCTACTCGGTCAAAGATGTGTCAGTCATAGGTACAGTTGATCAGAGGCCGCGAAACATTGAAATTGGTGCATTGGTAGGGGTATTATCGAAGTATCTTCCTGATTTGCAGATCATGTGGGATCTTCAAGGTTTTTTAGTTCTTCTTTGCATGCTACCAGTCAGTTTGCTTGTTGGGAAATTAAAAACACGCATGTTGCGGTAATTTTGTACTGGTCCGTTTGATTGTCAAGGATTAATACTGGTTTGATTATCAAGGATCATTCTTCTAAGGATTGATTCTTGTTTGTCTTTTTTTCCCTGAGATAGCAGGGAAGTTTGCATTTGAGTTAGGATTATACGGTACTATTTTCATGTTCTTCATCTTTATGTGACATGTTACTAGGCCGATGATTATAGAGAAACATGACAAGCATGTCTGAAATTTTCATGTGGATTAAGCCTAATCTTCTCTACGAGGCCTTTTGCATTATCATATATTTTTTAACGTAGGTTTTAGTTTTGATGTACAAGGCTTATTGCACTATTAGTCTATTTGCTCCTTTGTTGTTTGCTATGCATTTGCATTCACTATCTTCATAATTGCACTCTACAGATGGTGAGGTTGGATGACGATCAGATGCATAGTTCAAATGAATATTTGTAATGACTGATTACATTTAATGTCTTTTGCTCCTAACTGACGACCTTGTGTGGAACTTTATTAACTATCCAGAAAATTTCTAGGATGTTTATTTAATTGCAGTATCTGAAAGTGATTTCGTTAATATTTTACCTTTGTGTTTATTTGGGAATGGAGTTTTCTGATTGCTATTAAATTATCCTTGTAGGAAAGTTCTTTTCTCTGCTCGGTCAATGATGTGTCAGTCATAGGTACAATTGATCAGAGGCTGCGAAACATTGAAATTGGTGCATTAGTAGGGTTATTATCGAGGTATCTTACTGATTTGCAGATCATGTGGGATCTTCAAGGTTTTTTAGTTCTTCTTTGCATGCTACTAGTCAGTTTGCTTGTTGGGAAATTAAAAACGTGCATGTTGCAGTAATTTTGTACTGGTCCGTTTGATTGTCAAGGATTAATACTGGTTTGATTATCAAGGATCATTCTTCTAAGGATTCAGATTTACTGTTTGTCTTTTTTTCCCTGAGATAGCAGGGAAGTTTGCATTTGAGTTAGGATTATACGGTACTATTTTCATGTTCTTCATCTTTATGTGACATGTTACTAGGCCGATGATTATAGAGAAACATGACAAGCATGTCTGAAATTTTCATGTGGATTAAGCCTAATCTTCTCTATGAGGCCTTTTGCATTATCATATATTTTTTAACGTAGGTTTTAGTTTTGATGTACAAGGCTTATTGCACTATTAGTCTATTTGCTCCTTTGTTGTTTGCTATGCATTTGCATTCACTATCTTCATAATTGCACTCTACAGATGGTGAGGTTGGATGACGATCAGATGCATAGTTCAAATGAACATTTGTAATGACTGATTACATTTAATGTCTTTTGCTCCTAACTGACGACCTTGTGTGGAACTTTATTAACTATCCAGAAAAATTCTAGGATGTTTGTTTAATTGCAGTATATGAAAGTGATTTGGTTAATATTTTACCTTTGCTTTTATTTGGGAATGGAGTTTTCGATTGCTATTAAATTTTCTAAGAGGACACTGCAAATGTTTATAACTGTCCCTTACTTCTGGGTACTTAGGTGTCCACCATATGTGTGTTATATTTGTAGAAATGATGCTTATATCATTGTGTGTTTGAGCCCATACATTACTTCCACCTGTGAGTCATAATTGGTAGCATTGACAACTACTTGTGCATTGCTGCTGGATGACTATTTAAGTGTTCATATAACTGTAGGATGTACAGTAACATGGTCTTTGTCAAGATGAAGCTAATTGTCATCATATTTTTGGAATCAAAGCTTTTTATATTTTCAAGGTGAAGCTTATTGTCATCATATTTTGGGAATCAAAGCTTTTTATATTTAATGTATTTATTTTTGAATTTCTATAGACTTGTTGTATCATTGTTTTGTAGCTGGCGACATAAGTTTTGGCATCTTTAACTTTTGTTGTAGATTTCTGATGTTTCTAATATATAGTTTATTACTTTTGAGAACTTTCAGCAGAAACCCGTATTTTGAGTTTAGTATCCTTTTCAAGCTTCTTTCGTGGAAACAACCTAAGTGCTATTTGTATTCAATACTAAGCCACGCTATGTGCAGGTGTGCGGACACATGTTGCAGCTGTTGAACAAGCAGTTTGAGAGACCATGTGAGGTCATCCCATGTGTATGATGAGTAATTGACATCGGCTTAGGGAAGTCGAGTTTGAGTTGGTTGGTTCGGACCATGTCGTTGCGGGGTGCAACGGGCTCGGTCGGACTTGGTCAAACCTGGTCAATAGGATTAGGATGATTATTCTGATGATTTGATAGATTTGGGCTTAATATTGTGTCACTGATGCTATTTATGCTTTCATGTGTCGAGCGGTGCTATTTGATGTGTTTCTTCTCTGTGTTGGCTGTAGGACGTCGAGACTCGGATAATGCTCGTCAGATGCTCGCGACTCTTGACTTGCGCGTTTGGGAGATGAAGGTGACCACGATTAAAGACACGACCGACCTCTCGACCCTGACTCTTGACGCGTTGTATTCATGCCTCAAGACTCACGAGATTGACATAGTCTCTCGTAGGTCGAAGTCGCAGTCGATGGCCTTAGTCACCGATCCCACTTCTGGATCTTCTTCTTCTGAGCCGATGTGTGGATTCTCCCTTGCTGCTCTCTGTGACATAACTGATGATCAGTTAGAGCAGCTTGCGAATGAGCAGTTAGCCCTCCTAGCTCGGAGATTTTCCCATGCTTACAAGAGGAGGAGGGACGGAAAGAGAGGAGGGTCCGTGATCTGCTTCGAGTGTGGTGGCCCCAACCACATTCGGGTGAACTGCCCTAAGCTGGAGAAGGGCAAGAGCGACTACGGCGGTTCGAGCAAGAACGTCTACACCGACAGGAACCGCGACAAGAAGCATCCAGCTCATACCCAAGGCAAGAAGAAGTTCCGCAACTTTGGGAAGGCCAAGAAGCTGTTCCATCGCGTCCTCACCGCCTTCGACGACCTAGACCTCAGCGAGGTGGAGGGGTGGAGCGACGATGATGGGAAGGACGAACAAGATCCCAAGGATGGCGATGACTTCTCCGGCATGTGCTTCATGGCCCTTGAGGGCGAAGTGAGCGACAGCGAGCTCTACTCCGACTCCGATGAGGTATATCCCTCCTATGACCAGCTTAATGATACTTTTCTTAAGCTAGGAAAATTTCATGCTAGATCTAAAGCTAGATGTAGCGAGTCGGAGAAGGAAGTAGATAGATTGTCACGGGAGCTTACTTCACTTATATCTGCTCCCTCCCGTGACGAATGTGATACATGCCCTGCTTTGATTGATGATTTGGAGAAGTTAAGGACTTCTTATGATAGTGTGACCTCTGAGCTAGATATTCTTAAGGTGGAGAATGTTAGTCTGCTTGCCGAACTAGAAATAACTAGGATTATTGTTCCTTCATCTACTATTGAGACTACTTTCTGCACCTCTTGTGAGGATAAGGACAATGCTTTTAGAGGTCTTTACACTATGCTTCTCGATATGCCCGAGACTTGTGAAATTTGTAATAATTTAAAGATGAATCTAAAACGGGCAGATCATAAAATTGCTGAGTTACAAGCTTTTCTACTTGAGCCTATTGCGTCATGTGTAAATTGTCCCAAGCTTACTGCTGAACTTGAATCTGTCTCCAAACAGTTTCAAGAATTTATTGATGATAATAACAGATTGGCTCAATGTGCTTCTAAGGATCCTGTTAGCTCACCATGCAATAGTTGTAATAAACTAAAATCTGACTTGACTGCATTAGATGAAAAATGTGTGAAGCTGACTAAGGACCTTCTAGAAAAGTCACGTCCTGCTTGTGCCTTCTGTGCTGAGGTGTTGGAAAAGGATAAGGACATGGTAGAGACATTTAGGAAGAGTTACGAAGACCAAATGGCTAGGATTAGGACTACCCACTGTGTGTCCTGCGAAGCCCTCAAGGTTGAGGCGGCCGTGCATAAGGAGAGATACACACGTGCCATTCGCTCTTCTGCTGTTGGTTCTTCTTCCTCTCCTCCTGCTGTCTCTTCTCCTTCCCCTTGCTCCTCTTGTACCTCTCTCTTTTAGGAGTGTCAGTACCTTATGAACACTCTTGAAAGATTCGTTGGAGGCAAGAAAACGCTGAATCTTATTCTAGACAAATCCAAGATTTGCAAGTTTAATCAAGGTCTAGGATATGATTACTTAGAGGATGTTAGGAAGCATCCACCTGCCGTGCTCAGACCTGTAGTCGCAGGTGTGATCGAGGTCAAGCCCAGGACTGAGAAAGTTCAATTCAAATCAGCGGGCTTTGTCCAAGGGATTTCTGACAGTAAGGTGAGTTCACCTATAGCTTCGGCCTCTCAGAAGGCGAACCTCATCATGCTACTTCTACCTCTCAGAAGGTGAAGTATCATTGCACCTTCTGTCAGAAGGATGGACACTTGGTTGACCAATGCTTCAGGCGCGCCAAGATCGCGCGTAGAGACCGTGTTGCCGCTCTTAGGCGTATTCAGGGTCAGCCCCAGATCTTCAGTGCACCTAAGACCAACATGAGGTCTAGGCTTGCTACTGTTGGTGGATTTGGGCAGCATCGAGGACTTGGTTCTTTCGAGTCTTCTGGTTTTCGTCCTCATGCTCCCTTCGGTCGTGACTTCCGCCGTCCTGAGGGTAGATCTCGTTTCCCCTGTCGAGATGGCTACCCGCGGCGAGATCAGCATGTTGCCGGTGCTCCAACTCGCTCTCCCGTAGCAGTAGGACCCAGCAACAGCTTCAGGTCTGCTCATAGACCTTCTGCTTCTTTGAGTGACAGAGAACGTAGGGTAGATAGAGGTCAGTCATGCTTGACTACTTCATCTGCTCGACGTGTGACTCAGTATTGGGTACCAAAATCTGCTTTGATTTATCCCAGTACTGAGCCATTTCTCTCTCGTTGACTCAGGCTCGCCGGGCAGGGAAGGGAGAGGTGTGGCTCGTAGACTCCGGGTGTTCACGACACATGGCCGGAGACTCCCGTTGGTTCTCTTCTCTAGCCCGAGCTCCAGGTGATGAGACTATCACCTTCGGAGACTCTTCGTCTGGGCGCGTCATCGCCAAAGGTGCTATGCGCGTTAATAATTCATTTATTTTAAAAGATGTTGCCTTGGTGAGTAAGCTGCATTACAATTTGCTTTCGGTTTCCCAGCTTACCGATGACGATTTCGAAGTAAGCTTTAAGAAAAACAATTGCAAAATTCTTGATTCTTGGTGATACGGTTTATGGATTTCTCGTTATGGGAGGATCTTTCGCTGATTTTGTTGAGTCTTCTAGTGATCCTCTCCGGTGTTTGGTTGCTTCTGAGTCACGTGATCTTTCTTTCTGGCATAGGATACTTGGTCATATTGGTTTTGATCATTTGACCCGAGTTAGCAGTCATGATCTCATTCGTGGTCTACCGAAACTCAAGATGGTCAAAGATCTAGTTTGTGCTCCTTGTCGGCACGGCAAGATGGTTGCCGCTTCGCATCCTCCGATCATAGTTACCATGACCGATGCACTAGGACAGCTGCTCCATATG
Source organism: Bonia amplexicaulis (assembly GCA_036346245.1). Taxonomy (NCBI): domain Eukaryota; kingdom Viridiplantae; phylum Streptophyta; class Magnoliopsida; order Poales; family Poaceae; genus Bonia; species Bonia amplexicaulis. The sequence goes on from CM070745.1 coordinate 2,861,752, forward strand.
GACACAGTTGGACCAGCTCGAGTGCAGTCTGCAGGAGGGAAGTGGTATGTCCTTATCATGGTCGATGACTTCTCGAGGTACTCTTGGGTGTTTTTCTTAGCCTCGAAGGATGAGACGTTTACACATTTTCGAGATCTTTTCAGTAGGCTTTCTGTTGAGCTTCCGGGTGCCTTGTGAGCGATTTGTAGTGACAATGGCACGGAGTTCAAAAATTCCTACTTCGAGAGTTTCTGTGGTGAGACAGGTGTAGAGCACCAGTTCTCTTCTCCATACGTCCCTCAGCAAAATGGCGTCGTGGAGAGGAAGAACCGTACCTTGGTCGAGATGGCCAGGACGATGCATGATGAGTACTCTACACCGCGGAAGTTTTGGGCTGAGGCTATAGCTATCGCGTGTCGTGTCTCAAATCGAGTTTTTCTCAGGGCTCACTTGCATCGCACTTCTTATGAGTTGAGATATGGGCGGAAGCCCAGTGTATCTCATTTTCGTGTGTTTGGTTGCAAGTGCTTTATCTTGAAGTCAGGAAACCCAGATAAGTTCGAGTCACGTTCTTGTGATGGGATCTTTCTAGGCTACTCGACTTCTTCGTGGGCTTATAGGGTCTGGAACTGCGAGTCTAGTAAAATGGTAGAGACCTGTGAGGTGACCTTTGACGAGGCCAGTCCGGGGACTAGGCCCGATATCTTAGGTTCCTTAGAGCAGTCCGAGACCATCTTTGTGGATGATAAGGACGATGGAGACGAGAGTTGTCTACCCGATCCAGTCCCTCATCCACCCCTTGAGGTGCCGTCTTCCACCGCACCTCGAGGCAATCAGCCTTTGCCTTCCACTTCCTCTGGAGCTAGTGGCTCTGTTCCTACCTCGACAGCTCACGAGGTAGATGCCACTTCTTCATCTCATCCTGGACCTCCTAGACACATTCAAAAAGACCATCCTTCAGGGCAGATTATTGGAGACCTGTTTGAGCGAGTCACTCGTTCAAAATCTGGCATGTCTCTTTTCTGTCTCCATTCTGCCTTTGTTGCCTCATTCGAGCCCAAGGATATTTTTCATGCTCTCTCTGACGAGTCTTGGGTCAATGCCATGCATGATGAGTTAGAGAATTTCGAGAGAAACAAGGTCTGGTCGCTTGTTGAGCCCCCACGAGGTCACAATATCATTGGGACTAAGTGGGTGTTCAAGAACAAGCAGAGTGAGGATGGTGTGGTTATTCGAAACAAGGCTAGACTGGTAGCTCAGGGGTTCTCCCAGGTTGAGGGTCTAGATTTCGAAGAGACCTTTGCTCCTGTAGCTAGACTTGAGTCCATTAGAATCCTGCTTGCCTTTGCAGCTTCTAAGGGTTTCAAGTTTTACCAGATGGACGTCAAGAGTGCCTTCCTCAATGGCTTTATTGAGGAAGAAGTCTATGTGAGACAGCCTCCTGGTTTCGGAAACCCCAAATACCCAAACCATGTCTACAGCCTATCCAAAGTTTTGTATGGACTTAAGCAGGCCCCTAGAGCTTGGTATGAGAGGCTTAAGTCATATCTATTGAGTCATGGTTTTGAGATGGGTAAAGTAGACAAGACCTTGTTCATCCGCCGGCATGACAATGATTTTTTGCTCGTCCAGATTTATGTGGATGACATCATCTTTGGCGGCTCCTCGCATGCTCTCGTTTCCCAGTTTTCCAATGTGATGAGCTCGAAGTTTGAGATAAGCATGATGGGCGAGTTGAGCTTCTTCCTTGGCTTCCAAATTAAGCAGACTCGGAAGGGTACTTTCTTGCATCAGGGCAAGTACACTCGAGACCTCCTGAGACGCCTGATATGAGTGATGGTAAGCTTTGTGTCAACCCGATGGCTTCTCGACTTCTCTTGACCCGAGATGAGGATGGCGAGCCAGTTGATCAGAAGGAGTATCGCAGCATGATTGGCTCCCTCTTGCATCTCACTGCCTCGAGACCGGACATACACTTCTCTGTGTGTCTTTGTGCCCGGTTTCAGGCCTCTCCCCGCGTATCTCACCACCAGGCGGTGAAGCGCATCTTTCGGTACCTTCGAGCTACCATTGACTATGGTATCTGATACTCTTCCTCCTCTTGTCTTTCCTTGAGAGGCTATTCGGATGCGAGACTTTCTTTGGTCAGAGGATAGATAGGAAGAGCACTTCGGGCACCTGCCAATTCATTGGCACTTCTCTCGTTTCCTGGTCCTCTAGGAAGCAGTCCGGTGTTGCACAGTCCACCGCAGAGGCCGAGTACGTTGCTGCCGCCAGTTGCTGCAGCCAGGTACTTTGGATGGCGTCGACCTTGCGGGACTTTGGGTTAGCTATAGACAGTGTTCCACTCTTTTGTGATAACACTTCTGCAATTAACATTGCTAAGAACCCAGTGCAGCATTCTCGGACCAAGCATATTGATATTCGCTATCACTTCCTTAGAGACCATGTAGAGAAGGGTGACATCGTGCTCCAGTTTGTGGAGAGTGACCACTAGTTGGCTGATATTTTCACCAAACCTTTGGATAGCTCTAGGTTTTCAGCTCTGCGGGGAGAGCTTGGGGTGGTTTGTCCTTATGGACTGTTGTGAGGGGGAGCTTGTGCTTTACTGCTTTATCATTTTAATTATGCTCATTCTCCTTTCTGATTGCATTGCATACGGGTGCATCTGGGTTAGTCCCCATAGCATAGATTAGAGTATTTCTCATGTCTAGCTGTTTAGACTTCTTACTCTCATCTTGTGGTTCTAGGATGCTGCTTATTAGCTTGTTCTCTTCTTACTAAGTTGAGCTTACCCACTGCTTATAGGTTCTAGTGAGGGTTGAGCCACTCTCGGGTAGACAGGGTACGTGTTTGCTCTTTAGTCTGTTAGATGACCAATTGATAGTCCTGGAGCCATATGGGGTAGATGAGAGTCAGTCTGAGCCATAGTCTTCTATTTATCTTATCTATGCTTTAAGGACTGCTGTTTGAATTCTTTGCCAGCTTCTCGTATTTGCTGCTTTGGTTCAGGGGGAGTGCGTTTGGGATTTTCTGGATTCTAATATTGACATAACTCTACTTGAACCAAAAGTGTTTCACATGTTGAGGGGGAGCTGGACTTTCTTGCATGTCATTCTGCATTGTAATATAACTACATGGAGCCTTGATTATTATCCGGTTATGACATGCTTACAATGCTTTACACATTGCCATGACTTGTGCTCATTTGCTAAATTCATCATGACTTCATAAGTGTAAACTAGCTTGTGCTATGATAAGTTAATTAAACTTGCTCAATTTGAACTAAAAACTTATCATGTTAGCATACGAGACTAGTCTTTCTTGAGCTATCCTTTTATGATCCATGCCACGTCAAATAGGCTGAGTTGAGCGTTGAATCTCTATTGAGCCTTAGATTGAGCTGTTTTAGTCTCTTGATGATGCATATGTTAGTACAATCATTTCAAAAGCAAAAAGATCTCTTTTGTGCGAAAAAACAGATCTCACCAATTCTTTCTCATGAGACGGCTTGCCATTGCACTAGGCATGAACTCAGGGGGAGTTTTGGATGACCAAGATCATTTCCTTAAGCTTCTCGCTTGGAATGATCGCATAAGGCTTGAGATCTAGCACAAGACTTAACAAAAATCTGGTTGGAAACGACCATAAGTTTCAAAAGAAAAATATGTCATTTGTGCTCAATTTGCTCAAGTTACAAAAGAACCAAGTATTTGAACCAATGTTTATTCTTGAGCATAATAGCACTCTATTTGGACGCAATATTAGCTTCTTGGTTCCGCTTAGCTTATTAACATGGCCTGCATCATCCCTGGATATCTCTAGCTAGACTTTGCTTATTGATGACTTGACATGCTCACAAAATGCATTACACTTCAGTTCGTCATCTATTTGTGCTAGCTAGCTTATACATATCTTGTCATGATTTAGATAGCATTCTATTGAGTTATGGCTGGATGAAATTCTTAATGGTCATTTTGGATAATTCTCATGGCTCTAAATGCTTAGAATAATCAAACTTCAGTCATTTTATCCTTTTTCATGACTTATTCTCCTTCTTGCATTCTTGATGTGTATATTGCCAAAAGGGGGAAAATAGTGGTAGAAAAAGCCATTTTGGGAGCTTTGAGGAAAACTTATTCTTTCTTTTGCTCCTTCTGTCGACATGGTCATTAGCTTCATTTCCTTCTTTGGACCATGTTGGATTCTTCAAACTCATCTTCATATGCTTTTTCGGTGTTTGTCAATATACTCATCAAGGGGGAGATTGAGAGACCATGTGAGGTCATCCCATGTGTATGATGAGTAATTGACATCGGCTTAGGAAAGTCGAGCTTGAGTTGGTTGGTTCGGACCATGTCGTTGCGGGGTGCAACGGGCTCAGTCGGATTTGGTCAAACCTGGTCAATAGGATTATGATGATTATTCTGATGATTTGACAGGTTTGGGCTTAATATTGTGTCACTGATGCTATTTATGCTTTCATGTGTCGAGCGGTACTATTTGATGTGTTTCTTGTCTGTGTTGGCTGCAGGACGTCGAGACGGAGTCGTGGCGAGACACGGGGTGACGGACTAGACGCAGGTGGCGTTGAGGTCAGAACGGTCGAGATGTGTTGAAGACGGCGTGAACTCGAGGTGGTTGCGAGTCGTGGATGACAAGGAGCGAGGAAGCTTCCCGGAAGGTGTAGGAGGGGCGAAATGGTGATTTCGCGAAGCTGCACAAGCGGGAGCGGGCTCCGTTAGGGTTTAGCCGGTGTAACGGGTTGGAGACCCGTTAGCCAAGGGCTATAAATAGGTGTTGGGGGCTGCATACCCCTTTGAGGGTTTTTGTGCATTTGCTCTCCATTTTGTGTTGTGTTCCTCCCAAGAAGCATGTGAGGCTCTTGGTGTTCTTGAGGATTGAGAGGGAGAGGATGGATTGAGAGTCTTGTAATCATTCCTCTTGTTCTAATGTCCATGCGTATGGGGATGTATGGTGTGTTTTGTGAGATGAAGTGGATGTAAACTCCTGATTTTATAATCTTTCATCTCTTGGTGTCTATCTGAGTTCTTGTGTTCTTCTGAGTCCAAGATGCTTTTGATTTCATTCTATTTTCTCTGTTGTGCCTCTGTTATGTTTTCCTCTGTCAAGTGATTTTCTCGGCAGTAATTTTTCTTTGCTTATTTCAGTTAGTATCTTCTGTTCATCTGCTGAATTTTGGTTCTTACTGTGCATCAAGAATCAGTTCAGTTCTGCATCGATCAACAGTTCAGCCGCAGCAGCAAAATTGCTATGCATTTCCTTCGGCTGCTAAGGTCCTGATGCATATACACTGGTTTTTCTTCTCAGTGGTTCAGCGGCTCCTTTTTCTTCTCTCTCGGCAGGCAGTAGGAAACTTCTTTTTCTTCTCAGTGTTAGTCTGTTTTCATTCATGTGACTCAATTGATTTCTTCTTCTTAGGTTCAGTCAAACATCTTGTTGTTTAAATCTTTCTTTTTGGCCGAATGGCACAAGTAAGTAGAAATCATGTTTTTCTTCATTTTGTGCTACTTTTGATCTTGCTGCATGTAGTCCAGATGACCTTGATTTTGGCTGAAATTTTTACTATCTAACTGCTGATCTAGGCTGATTTTAACTGTGTTGCATGCGGTCCGGATTTCCTTTTTTCTGCATCTCTTTTCTTCAGTTTTTGGAGAGCAGCTATTTTAGCCAAGTACCAGTCGTTGCTATTATTTGAGCCGTGTCAATCTTTGGTCTTGGCAGCAGTATTCAGCAGTTTCTTTTGCCGTGGCGGCAGATAAGCGTTCTTTTGCAGCGGCGAGCCTCATGACCTTCTTTGTCAGAGGCATGCGCTAACTTCGCTTTCCTTCGGTTTCTCTTTTCTGCTGCTTGCTGTCGGTTTGTCTCTCCGAGTTCAGGTTTCTGTCTTCAGGCAAAGCAATAGCAGTTGATTCTTTTGATTTAGGCAGAAACATATTTCGAGAAGAAAATTTGAGTAAATACTAGGGGGAACTTTTGAAGGCACCATTCACCCCCCTTCTTGAGAGACCATGTGGTGGTCATCCCATGTGTATGATGAGTAATTGACATCGGTTTAAGAAAGTCGAGTTTGAATTGGTTGGTTCGGACTATGTCGTTGCGTGGTGCAACGGGCTCGGTCGGACTTGGTCAAACTTGGTCGTATGACATTAGGATGCATATTCTGATGATTCGACATGTTTGTTGATGTTATTATGCTTTTATGTGTCGAGCGGTGCTATTTGATGTGTTTCTTGTCTGTGCTGACTGCAGGACGTCGAGGCGAGTCGTGGCGAGACACGAGGTGACCGGACTAGATACAGGCGGTGTCGAGGTCAGAACGGTCGGATGTGTCGAAGATGGCGGAGATTCGATGTGGTTGCGAGTCGTGGACGGCAAAGAGCACGGAAGCTTCCGGGAAGGTGCAGGAGGGGTGAATCGGTAAATTCGCAAGGCTGCACAAGTGGGAGACGGCTCCGTTAGGGTTTAGCCGGCGTAACGGGTTGGAGACCCGTTAGCCAAGGGCTATAAATAGAGTGTAGGACCGAAATGGCGACAGAGGGGGGTGAATGTCGTTCTCTTTTGAAATCGCCCCCGAGAATTCGGAAAATTAATTCTGCTGAAAACTAGAACGCATGCAGTACCAAAAATTCAGCATAAATCGAGAGTAATCAAGAAACATTCAATGAAAATATTGCCGTTTGATCGCATGCAAAATCGTCAAAGATCGCTAAAGAAATAAAAGACAAGCACTAAACTCACCGAACACGTGAATCTGAATTTGACCGAGAGAAACGGCGGTTTATTTATCGCAACAAGAACGAGACTATGAGATTGAAAGCAAATGCGAATCTGAGAAAAGCGCAAACCATCGGCTGAAAATAGCAGAGAAAAAGATCAGCAGCAGAGAGACTGAAAATCTGAAGTCTGGTGACAAAGAAGATCACAAGTGGTTGTCTGAAGACTGCATGCTGCAAGGAATTCTGAACAGAACTGAAAAACAGAGAACTACTACCAAAGAAGGAAAGCAAAGCAGATCAGGACAGAACCGAAAGCCAAGACTGATATCTGCCGAAAACAACAAAGACAAAAAGAAATAAAGCTCTGTGGCGTAAACGTTCTTGATGCATTGAACTGAATTTTGAAGTCTTTGAGAGGAATAAAGAAGGAAAGAGAGATCACGAGAGAGTTGTAAATACTACTTCGCTGAAAATGCGAGGCAAGTTAAATACTGCAGCACAAACACAACCAGCCGCAACCTGAAAACAGAACATATACTGAAAACTACAGAAACCACAAAACAAGGAAGATGATCAATCAAACACTGCCCTTCTCATGACAACTAATTTGGACTTTAAACTAAATAGCAATGGGATCTAAAACATCAAGAGAAATCATCCCTAGAACAAGAAATTCAGGTTTGAGCCAAAATCTGAAAGCTACAGGGAGGCATCCTAAAACTCAAATTGCCATCTCAACTTTGATCCTTTGGCGATGAAACTTTGAGGATAGTCAGATAATAGTCTCTAGACTCTACATACCAAGTTTCATGCAATCTTATGAAGGAAACGAAAAGCACAAAACCCTAGAAATGGATGAAGAACAGAAGTCCAAAAAACCAAAATCTGAGATTTAAATGCGATTTGCTCTTGGGAAAAATTGATCAAATGATCTTGAGGCATCATCCCAACATAGAGCAACCCATTTTGGACCTCACGAGTAAGAAACAACAAGAAATCAAAAAATTCAGAAATCACCCACAGAGAGCATCGAAGAAAACCATGTAAGAACAGAAGAGATTAACTTCAGATATTTCATTCCCAAAACAAACAAGGTTTACAAGGAGTCCCAATACTCTATTGAATACAATAGAATGATTACATGCTCATCCGCCCATCCTTTCTCTTTCCCAACTCAAGAAAACCAAACACCACTGCTTCCTGGAAGAACACACAGAGGAAAGAGATAAGATGGAGACAACCAGGGAGACACTCACACTGCTTATTGCTCTAGCTCATTTCTTTTCATGTCTAAGTGAGTGAGTACTACAGCCTCCCTCTCCTCTTTTTGAAGGCAAGGCCTTACCCCCATATGGAAAATCAAGAAGTGGCATACCATGCACACTCCAAGCCTTTCATCCACATGGGGCAAGGGTCAAAGTCAACCCATTTTAGGAGGGAAACCAGCCTCCTACTTCAAGCTTGAGTCAAATCCCGAATTTGCCCCTCAAGCGCCTTTCCGGAAGCTTCCCGCGTCCGGTACCTCAACCGTCTGGACCTTGACTCCTCCCTGAGTCTTGTCCAGATCCTCTCGCCGCTGCCCATCGCTTTCATCCGACATCGACCGAGACCTCCGACTCCACCTGAGTCTAGTCCCGGTTCTCTCGTCGTCGCTCGTTGTGTCCATCACCGGCAGCTCCAGCTTCGGTTCCTCGTCTCCCGACTCGCAACCACCTCGATTTCACGTCGTCTTCGACACATCCCGACCGTTCTGACCTCAACGCCACCTGCGCCTAGTCTGGTCCACCGTGTCTTGCCACGACACCGTCTCGATGTCTTTGCGATCAACACGCATAAGAAACACATCAAATAGCACCGCCGATATATGTAAGCATAATCAAATCCAAACCTGTCGCATCGGTGAATCGCCTCCTAAACCCGTACGACAAGTTCGACCAGGTCCGACCGAGCTCGTTACGCCACGCAACGTCAAGGTCCGAACCAACCGACTCAAACTCGACTTTTCCTAAAACGATGTCAATTACTCATCATTCTCAACGGGATGACCACCACATGGTCTCTCAATCTCCCCCTTGATGAGTATATTGACAAACCCAGAAAAAATATGAAGTTGAGTTTGAAGAGTCCAACATGGTCCATAGAAAAAGAATGGAGCTAATGACCATGTCGACAGAAGGAGCAAAAGAAAGAACAAGTTTTTCTCAAAGCTCCCAAAGTGGCTTTTTCTACCACTAGTCTCCCCCTTTTGGCAATAAACACATCAAGAATGCAAGAAGGAGAATAAGTCATGAAAATGGATGAAATGGCTGAAGTTTGATTATTCTAGGCAATTAGAGCCATGAGAATTATCCAAAATGACTATAATGTATTACACCAAGCCATAACTCAATAAAAGGCTATCTAGATCATGACAAGATATGTATATGCTAGCTAAACTAAAGAGCTGACAATCTGAATTATAGTGCATTTTGTGAGCATGTCAGGTCATCAATAAGCAAAGTCTAGCTAAAGACATCCAAGGATGATGCAAGTCATGTCAATCAAGCTAAGCGGAACCAAGAATCTAATATTGAGTCCAAAACGGAGTGCTATACGCTCAAGAGTGAAACATTGGTTCAAGTACTTAATTCTTTTAATAACTTAAGCAAATTGAGCACAAATGATATTTTTCTTTTGCAACTTATGGTTGTTTTCAATCCATATTTTTATCATGTGCTAGATCTCAAGCCTTATGCGACTACTCCAAAGCTCCCCCTGAGTTCATGCCTAGTGCAATGGCAAGCCGTCTCATGCGAAAGAATTGGTGAGATCAGTTTTTTCGCACAAAAGAGATCTTTTTGCTTTTGAAATGATTGTACTAGCCTATGCATCATCAAGAGACTAAAACAGCCCAATCTAAGGCTCAATAGAGATTCAACGCTCAACTCAGCCTATTTGACATGGCATGGATCATAAAAGGATAGCTCAAGAAAGACTAGTCTCGTATGCTAACATGATAAGTTTTTAGTTCAAATTGAGCAATTTTAATTAACTTATCATGGCAAAAGCTAGTTTACACATATAAAGTCATGATAAATGTAGCAAATAAGCACAAGTCATGGCAGGGTGTAAAGCATTGTAAGCATGTCATAACAGGATAATAATCAAGGCTCAAATGTAGTTACAATGCAGAATGACATGCAATAAATAGAGGTCAGAACGGTCGGATGTGTCGAAGACGGCGGAGATTCGATCTGGTTGTGAGTCGTGGACGGCAAAGAGCGCGGAAGCTTCCGGGAAGGTGCGGGGGGCGAATCGGTAATTCGCAAGGCGCACAAGCGGAAGACGGCTCCGTTAGGGTTTAGCGGTGTAACGGGTTGGAGACCCGTTAGCTAAGGGCTATAAATAGAGGTGAGGGGCTGCATACCCCTTAGGACACTTGAGAGCTTATTCATCCCATTGTGTGTGTTGTGTAATGGATCGCGAGTAGGCTACGAGAGCGTAAAACAAAATTTTTCTACCGCACACAAGAACATCATGCTAAGGAGGATCATGGATCGTTACCACTAGGCGCCAGCAGCAGTGAAGAAGAGTTGGAGAAACCGATCCAACCACGCAGCGTCGAGGTAGTAGTGGAAGTAGTCGATCGTCCCAACCAATCGTCTCCTCCACGCGATCAACCGCACCACGAGCGATCCGATCCGTAGGTTGTTGATGCCGATCAATGCAACCACCAGCGTCTCCACCGGTATCCACACGTCCGGAGTGGAACGCCGATCGCGAGTGTACCGGCACTCGCGGCGGCTAGGGTTTGGCTCGGAGGTGGCGGCTACGGATTAGCTCGGGATTATCGGTGCGTTCCCTCGGCCCTCGCCTCCATATATAGACCTCCTCACTTGGGCCTCGTGGACCGAGGCCCAATAGGAGTCTATCCGGATCTCTATCCGAATTGAGCCCATATCCGAATCACATTCGAATTAGTGTTCCAACCCGTTAAGTGTGCGACCACAGCAGGTTCACGTATACTTGGTCGCGACCGAAACACCTTCCGGTCACCACATTAATAGCGGCCTCTAGCAAGACATATTAACCCCAAAGTATACGTAAAGATCATATCGGTGAACTGTAATGTTCTCATGTACTAATCCTTTGCCTCACGATATAGATTAAGCTCAAGGCGAGACCTGTGTCATCCTCTTAATAGCTCAATCACTCTCTCGATTCCGTGATGGATTATAAACTCGTGATTGACTCCTCAATCACCTTGGCATGGCCATGCACTTTCATAATCCATTACATCGAGGGCCCCAGATATCTCTCCCATAAGAAGGGCAAATTCTATCTTGATCATTCACATCCCACTACATGTTTCATGGCAAACCCAAAGACTACTTTTATGACTACCCGATTCACGGAGTAGTGTTTAGTAGTCCCAAAGTAGCTACTACGCATGGGGAACCATGATGATCTCAAGTCTAAGGATTCCACATAAACACTACTTGAGACCAACCGATGACACATGGAATCTCTGCAGTGTCTCATGGTGGGTCTATCCAACATATGTTCACTAACACATGTCCATATTATTGATTTGGTATCTCCATACCATGATCCATGAGACATGATCATCAATCAATACATATCTTGATCTTTGAATCATATTTGTTCCTCATATGAAATATAATCGGGATCATTTAGAAATAGCAACATTTTGGCATTAAGAGTCTCATGAATAAGTCACATACTCATTGATCAATAATGATAATGTCTATTTCAAGGAACAAAGCAATGTATCATAAACATAGTATATGATATATTCAACATCTCCATGTTGCCTCTAGGGCATATCACCAACATCTCCCACTTGCACTAGAGTCAACCATGTAGGTATCTAATACCCATTGCCCTAGTGTGAGCCTCATGCTTTGGTGGGAAGCGGCTTTGTCAACGGATCCGCAATGTTCAAATCCGTGTGTACTTTGCATATCTTAACATCGCCTCTCTCACAATCTCGCGGATGAGATGAAATCGCCGTAGAATGTGCTTGGACTTACGGTGCGATCTAGGCTCCTTGGCTTGCAATGGCTCCACCGTTGTCACAAGAGAGGTCCATTGGGCTGGAGGCACTAGCCATCACACCAAGCTCGAAACAAATTTCTTGATCCAAACGGCCTCTTTAGCGACTTGAAGCCGCTATGTACTAAACTTCGTTGTAGAATCAAGAACTGTCTCCTGCTTGGAACTCTTCCGACTTCCGCACCGCCATTCAGTGAGAACACAAATCCCGATTGCGATCTAAAATCATCTTTGTCGGTTTGGAAGCTAGCATCGGTGTAACCATTTACAACGAGCTCTTCCTCACCCCATAGACGAGGAACACATCTTTAGTTCTTCTCAAGTACTTCAAGATGTTCTTACGGTAATCGATGACTTTCACCGGATCTCGACCGGTATCTACTCGTAGCACTTAAAGCATACGAGACATCCGGGCGGTACAAAGCATGGCATACATAATGGATCCAATAGTGAAGCATATGGAATCGCATTCATTTTATCCGCTCATCGGTGTACTAGGACACCGATTCTTGCTAAGATTTATACCATGTGACATAGGTAGGAAGCCTTTCTTGGAATCACGCATGTTGAACCTTTTCAACACCTTGTCAATGTACGTATCTTGGCTTAATCCAATCGCCTTTTGATCTATCTCTATAGATCTTGATGCCCGAATATGCCGCCTCTCCTAAGTCTTTCATAGAAACTACTTTTCAATGAAGACTTATGATTCGAGCATAGGAATGTCATTTCCGATCAATAATATGTCATCCACATATAAGACCGTAAACACGAGTACGCTCCCACTAGCCTTTTGTAAACACAAGGCTCTTCTTCGTTCTTGATGAAACCAAACCCTTTGATTACTTCATCAAACGAATGTTCCAACTCCGAGATGCTGCTTTAATCCATAAATGGATCTTTGCGACTTGCATATCTTTCTAGGTGATTGCGGATCGACAAAACCTGTGGGCTGTGTCATGTACACATCCTCACTCAGATTTCCATTAAGGAAAGCTGTTTTGACATCCATTTGCCATATTTCATAGTCGAAATAAGCGGCAATCGCTAGAATGATCCGAATAGACTTTAGCATTGCGACGGTGAAAAAGTTTCATCATAATCAACACCTTGAATTTGTTTGAAACCTTTGGCCACCAATCGCGCTTTATAGATGTGAACATTTCCATCTATGTCTATCTTTTCTTGAAAACCCATTTGCACTCAATGGTTTTAACACCATCGTGGATCAACCAAGTTCCAAACTTGATTCTTGTGCATGGATTCAATTTCGGATCTCATGGCTTCAAGCCATTTCTCAGAGTCTGGTCCCACCATCGCTTCTTCATAGGTCTTAGGTTCATCGTTGTCTAACAACAATATATCCCGTTGTTGAGTAGTCAAGAGCATGTACCTCTCAGGTACACGACGTGACCTCTCTGACCTACGTGGTGCGGTGTGTCCACAACAGGTTCTTCAACAGTTTGTTCATCCTGTGTGGTTCAGAGGAGCTGAAACGTTTTCGTGTTTCTCGAATTTCTTCAAGTTGCACCATGCTCCCACTATCCCTTCTTGAGAGAAACTCTTTCTCTAAGAAGACACCATGCTTGGGCGACAAACACTTTGCCTTCTTCTTGATTATAGAAGTAATATCCTTTTGTTTCCTTAGGATACCCGATAAAGAAGCATTTATCGATTTAGGACCGAGCTTATCGATTGTAAACGTTTTACATAAGTCTCACATCCCCAAATCTTAAGAAAAGACAAGCTAGGGCGTTGTCTGTCCACATCTCATATGGTGTCTTTTCTCACCGATTTTGATGGAACTCTGCTTAGTGTGAAAGCGGTCATTTCAAGAGCGTACCCCAAAAGACAACGGAAGATCACTTGTGGCTCATCATGGGCGCACCATATCTAATAAGGTGCGATTTCTCGTTCGATACCCCATTCCATTGAGGTGTTCCGGCGGAGTCAATTGTGGAACAATTCCACAATCCTTCGAGATGATTACCAAACTCATGGCTCAAATACTCGCCTCCACGATCGGATCGTAGAAACTTGATTGTCTTGCCTAAATGATTTTGCACTTCATTTTGGAATTCTTTGAACTTTTCAAAGGATTCGACTTATCTTCATCGGTAGATATATCCATATCTACTAAAGTCATCGATAAAAGTTATGAAGCATCGAAAACCACCTCCGTCATTGAGCTCATTGGTCCACATACATCGAATTTACGAGTGCCAATAAGTCACTTGCCCGTTCACCTTGACCGGTGAAAGGTGCTTTGTCATCTTGCCAAGTAAACAAGATTCGCATGTCTCAAATGATTCAAAATCAAATGAGTGCAGAATACCATCTCTATGGAGCTTCTCCATGCTTTCTCATTTATGTGACCTAGCGGCAATGCCAAATAAGCGTGGGATTCAAATCATTCGATCGTTGCCTCTTTGTATTAATGTTATAGACCGATGACTCTTCAAGAGTAAGAACATATAACCCATTCACCAATGGAGTATGACAATAGAACATATCTTTGAAATAAAGAGAACAACCATTGTTCACGGATCTAAAGTCATAACCTTCGCTTGTAAACATGAAGCGAAATAATGTTCTTGGAAAGAGATGGAACACAATAACAATTATTCAATTCCAAAACTAATCACGAAGGTAAAGACAATGGCATGGTGCCAACACCACCGCACAACTTTTGCTCCATTGCCAACGAAGATCCACTTCGCTCCTCCTCAAACTTCTACTTCTTCTTAGCCCCTGCAACGATTTGCAAATGTGAGCAACCGATCCGGTATCAAATACCCAACAATCAGTAGATGAAGTAGCAAGATTGATTTCTATAACATTTGTACCGGGCGAAGTCATACTTCCTTCTTTTCTCAAGATCCTCCAAGTACTTTGGGCGCCCTTTTCCAATGTCCCGATTGCTTACGATAGTAGCAATCGCATCGAGCAGGGCCCTTCTTGACTTGCTTGGCCTTAGAACCGCTCGCGATCTCATCGAGCTAACTTTCTTTGACCGCGCTTTCTTTACATAGGGCTTGCCCTTGCCTTTCTGCATCATCATCACATGATGGCTGCTTTTCTTAATGCTTTCCTCGGCTGATTTTAGCATCCCATGCAACACACCAAGGTCTTGTCCATGTTGTTCATGTGATAGTTCGAATGAATGGCTCAAAGCTCGAGGGGCGATCAAGAATCACATCGAGCCAACTCTTGGCTAAGGGAAAACCAAGCTTTTCGGACTCTCAATGTAGCCAATCATCTTAATCACATGAGGGCTGACGGGATTCCTTCTGCAAGCCTGCACGCAAACAAGGACTTTGAAGTGTTGAACCTCTCACCCTTGCTTGGTTCTCAAACATACCACGCAACCCCACAATGATATTGTAGGCATCGTATTCTCATATTGCTTCAAGCTCGAGAGGACATTGTGGCAAGCATGAGACACTCACATCAAGGTAATCATTCGTTTGCTTCTCATAAGCTTTCCGTGCAGCCACGGTAGCATTATCGTGCAAGTCATCGGGATAAGGAGACTCAAGGACATGCTCCTTGCGCTCTTGCTTGAGAACAATTCTCGGGTTGCGATACCAATCCAAAAGTTCGTTCCATTGAGTTTTCTTTCTCAAGAATAGATCGCAAATTAAAAGAACTGGATGCGGCATTAGTTGACATGATCTACAACAAAGAATATGCAAAGTTTAGCACTATGTTCATGTTTGATCTTCCATTAAACAATTTAACAAAAGTACTCCCACTATATGTTTTGTAATCGTCTTCCTCTAACGACATATAGTGGTCAAGATCCATGTTCATCTAAGTTCTAGTGAGCTTTGGCATCACCGCTAGAAACCTAGTGACGTGGTAAGCAACACTTGCTAATCACATCTTATGTGACTCTTGTTTGTTGGGTGGCATCCAATGCCCGGCTCCCAACACCATGCCCCAAGGCCCAAATCTAATTTGATAGCCTTGTCAAGTAAACCAATACTATGCATGTGGATGTCCGACATCCACCCTATTAGATCAAGATAGTTGATGGTACTCGCTTTGGCGCACCTACCAAACAATGATCATGATTCTTATAGGCGACAGAATTGGAAGGGCATCAAAACAAATTCTTAATTTTTCTTGAGAGAAGCTATTCTATCATGAAAAACTAACCCTTAGTTGGTATGGCATGAAAGAATAGTATGACAAGAAATAAACATCACATGCATATAATCACATTATACTGTGAATGGTATGGCATTTTGTATCGTAGTGGTCGCCATCGCCATGGTTCCACGGTGATATTCTTCGCCACACTTCTTGTCCTCTTTGTCATCATGCTTGAAGCCTCCATAGCAAAGAACTAAACTATTACAACTAATAGGTAGCAAATAAATTACATGAGGAGCTCAAGCATCACAAGTCGACACGCAGTCGTTATACAATTAAAGAACGACCTCAACCCTACTGTGATTAATACGACACACAGCCGCCAAAACACACATGCATCACATATGCATCTATGCCATACCATTCACATCATTCCACGCAAAAACAAGTTAAGCGTAGAACATATTCTACCGCCCTGACATGAATGTGTTTCTATAACAATCTATGCGTGTACGCAACGGCGGTCCCATTGTGTGTGTTGTGTAATGGATCGCGAGTAGGCTACGAGAGCAGAAAACAAAATTTTTCTACCGCGCACACAAGAACATCATGCTTAAGGAGGGATCATGGATCGTTACCACTAGACGCGTAGCGCAGCGGAAGAAGAGTTGGAGAAGCCGATCCAACCACGCGCGTCGAGGTAGTAGTGGAAGTAGTCGATCGTCCCGAACGATCGTCTCCTCCACGCGATCAACCGCACCACGGCGATCCGATCCGTAGGTTGTTGATGCCGATCAACGCCGCAACCGCCAGCGTCTCCACCGGTATCCACACATCCGGGCGGAACGCCGATCGCGAGTGTACCAAGACTCATGAGCGGCTAGGGTTTGGCTCGAGGTGGCGGCTACGGATTAGCTCGGGATTATCGTGTGTTCCTCACCCCTCGCCTCCATATATAGACCTCCTCACTTGGGCCTCGTGGACCGAGGCCCAATAGGAGTCTATCCGGATCTCTATCCGAATTGAGCCCATATCCGAATCACATTCGAATTAGTGTTCCAACCCGTTAAGTGTGCGACCAGTAGGTTCACGATACTTGGTCGCGACCCGAAACACCTTTCCGGTCACCCACATTAATAGCGGCCTCTAGCAAGACATATTAACCCCAAAGTATACGTAAAGATCATATCGGTGAACACGTAATGTTCTCATGTACTAATCCCTTTGCCTCACGATATAGATTAAGCTCAAGGCGAGACCGTGTCATCCTCTTAATAGCTCAATCACTCTCGATTCCGTGATGGATTATAAACTCGTGATTGACTCCTCAATCACCTTGGCATGGCCATGCACTTTCATAATCCATTACATCGAGGGGCCCGAGATATCTCTCCCATAAGAAGGGCAAATTCTATCTTGATCATTCACATCCCACTACATGTTTCATGGCAAACCCAAAGACTACTTTTATGACTACCCGATTCACGGAGTAGTGTTTAGTAGTCCCAAAGTAGCTACTACGCATGTTGGGAACCATGATGATCTCAAGTCTAAGGATTCCACATAAACACTACTTGAGACCAACCGATGACACATGGAATCTCTGCGGTGTCTCATGGTGGGTCTATCCAACATATGTTCACTAACACATGTCCATATTATTGATTTGGTATCTCCATACCATGATCCATGAGACATGATCATCAATCAATACATATGCTGATCTTTGAATCATATTTGTTCCTCATATGAAATATAATCAGGGATCATTTAGAAATAGCAACATTTTGGCATTAAGAGTCTCATGAATAAGTCACATACTCATTGATCAATAATGATAATGTCTATTTCAAGGAACAAAGCAATGTATCATAAACATAGTATGTGATATATTCAACATCTCTATGTTGCCTCTAGGGCATATCACCAACATTGTGTTCCTCCCAAGAAGCATGTGAGGCTCTTGGTGTTCTTGAGGATTGGAGAGAAGGAGAGGGATTGAGTAGAAATCCATGCAATCAACTCTGGTTCTAATGTCCATGCGTATGGGGACATAGTTTGGGGACTCCTTTGTAATCTTTTGTTAGAATGAAATGGATTGTGTTTTATTTTTCCTGTTCATGATCTTCTCCCTGTTTCTCTTATTTTGTGCTTTCGTGAGCAAGAGTCTCAAGATCAAAGGCTTGAGAACCACTCATCTTTATTTGATTTTTGTCTTTCTCGGTTGACTAATTGAATCTCTTAGTTGTTGGTACGTTTCAGTTTTTGGCCTGGCATTTCTGTATTCACTGTTCCATCTTCTATTTCCAGTTAAATGTTTCCCAGTTTAGTTCTTTTGGTTCAGTCGGTTTCATGCTACCAGTTCTCGGTTCAGACCTTCAGTCTATCTCTTGATGTTTGCTCTTTTCTTTTCTTCCTGCCGAACTGATTTTTGAATCTGTGTTTTCCTTCCCTGAGATTGGTCTTGGAGTTCTGTTTTCTTTGGCCAGAGAAGTGCTGCCAACATTTGCCAAATTCTCTGTTGATCAGGTCTACATCTATATTTACTATGCCGACAGGTTATTTTCAGTCTGCTTGCAGTCATCTATTGCTTGATCTTTTCTGGACAGTTGGTAGCTTCTTTTTCTCTGGTCTGAGCCTTTAGTTGGAGCAGCATGCAGTCTTGCTGTTTTCAGTTTTGAAATCTTCAGCTTTCGGTTGAGTTTGCAGTGGTTGGGCTGTTTCTTTTTCAGTTAAGAAAGTCTGCAGCCAGTAAAATACTTTTGGCTGCACTCAGTTCTTGAAGCTCTCGGCTGCACTGTTTTCAATTCAGCTGTACAGAATTTGTTTTGGGCTCTACGGTCAGTGTGGTGAAGCATTCTTACTCTCTGTTTTCAGGTGTGAAAAGCTTTTGCCTTGCGGCAGATTTTCAATGCAACCTGTGCTCTTTTGATGTTTCTCGGCTAGTTCATGAGTGAAGCCTCAAGTCATTTTTCTTTTTTCTTTTACTGATCTTTGATCTTTTTGCATGCAGATTAAACGGCATTATTTTCATCTGAAATTTTTACTGATTAATCTCTGATTTATGCTGAATTTTTTAGTATCACATGCGTTCCAGTTTTCAGCAGAATTAATTTTCTGTGAGTTGCCTCGTACTGCATTTGTCTGAAATATCAGTGTACGAATTCTCGTGGGCGATTTTTAAAAGATAACGACATTCACCCCCCTCTGTCGCCATTTCGGTCCTACACCTCTGTTGCCATTTTCGATCCTACAATTGGTATCAGAGCCGGTTAGCTCTTTTCTATAGATCTTAACTGGTCTGTGAGCCATGGCAACGGACAAGTACTCGACCAAGCCTTCGATCTTCGATGGGATGGACTATCCCTTCTGGAAGAGTCGGATGGAGACCTACATCCAGGCTCAGGGCTACGCCATCTGGTGAAAGGTCAAGGTTCAGTTTGCTGTTCCTGCCGATGAGGACGACAATGCCGGAAACATGGCTGACGTTGAGGCAAATGCTAAGGCAAGGAACATCATAACCCAGGGCCTGAGTCGTAGCGAGTTTGACCGCATATCTCATCTTTCGTCGGCTTTCGACATCTGGGAGACCCTCGATGCTTACCATGAGGGCACTTGGGAGACCTTCGACTTCTGAAACGACACTTATTTTACAACGGATGGAGTACCATGTTAATACATTGGGATGTGAAAAGACTGATTAAGAACTTGTGTTGGTTGTTTTGTGACTCGGAGCTTTAGCATTTCTACCTCTTCTTGGCCTTGGCTAAGCTAGCGTCGGTAGTGAAGGCAGTGGCACAATAGTGAGGGCAGCAGTGGTTGCGACGACAAGCATGGTAACAGCATGGGAAAGCATAAAACTCTACTTAAAAGTGGTTGGACGTGGCATGACAAGGGTGGTAAGGAGAGCTACGGTGAGCTAGGTGACTCCTAAACTAGTTCAACATGTTGGTGTTACATGGAATAATAAGGAAACTTGAAGGCTTACCATGGAATGGCACGAAGGGGGAGATTGATGCTAGCGGTGTCAACAGCGAGGGCGGCACATGGTGAGGTCTTTAGTATTCAGTGCTCCTAGGGGCAATAGGGCACGAGAGTGAGTGATAGGAACGGGGTCCCGATCTTCCGACAGGTTCGGATATGTTCGATTTGGTGGAGGCGCGACACAAATCGATCCGGCTTCCGAACAACACGTTCCGAACCCCGCAATCGCAGCACCACGTCTCCTCAGGTTATCAACCGTGCGCAGCCCGGTTGACCTCGCCAAGAAGGCTAATCCTCACCTGCGAATCGAAGAACACAAGCAAGAACAAGGAAGATCACAACTGAAATTGCAGATGTATTGATTTAGCACTCGAAAGTTGCAGGTGTCTCACAAACCGATGAACGGCGAAACTGTTCAAAGACAGAATTAATCTAAGCAAAACCCAACCCTAATGGTGGGGGTGGTGGCTGTATATAAAGGAGTAAGGGACGTGCAAAACCCCTGGACGCGTCCTTAATGGACTCCAACACGATACAAAGCTGAACGGCCCAAAAGACGGTGGCGCAGCACCCTGACAGATTCTAAATGCTCAATTGTTTTGACGATTCCTGTTGACTCAGAAAGAATTTTGACATGGGACTAGAGCCATTGGAAATTTCGTCTTCTCAAATTTCCATACATATGTGGAACGTCCAAAACGGAGTCCGGATGCGATCTGGGTGTCCGTTTTAGTGCGGCCTAGTCCTGGACTCCGAATTGGATTCGAAGTCGGATTGAGTTGGATATCCAACGTGATTCGACCGCCCTTGCTGGCCTTGTGCGCCTCGTAGCCCTTCTCCAAGTACTTCCTGATCCTCTCCATGGTTCCTAATCATAATTAAATCATTAGGTAGCAATCGATTCTCAAATGAACAAAAGAAGTAGTTAGGAACGAGCTTACTCAAATTTAATTGTCGGTAGCGAGCTCTAGTGATTGGTCCTTGAATATCAAGTGGAGGAGTGTTGTGTATATTCGAAGAAGTGATGTCCTCATCATCCTCCCCCTCTTGAAGCGGAGTTGTCCTCAACTCAGCCTCATCTTCTTCTTTCAAGTATGTCTTCAAATCTGAAATGTTAAAGGTGGGACTAACCCCAAACTCGGGAGGCAACTCAAGTTTATATGCATTGTCATTTATCTTCTCAACTATCTTAAAAGGACCAGCAGCTCTAGGCATCAATTTTGACTTTCTTAACTCAGGAAATCTATCCTTTCGCAAGTGCAACCAAACAAAATCACCGGTTCAAGTTTAACTTCCTTTCTACCTTTACTACCAAGAATCCTATATTTTCATTCATCTTTGCAATGTTTGCCTTAGTAGTCTCATGCATTTTGATAATAAAATCAGCACGCTCCTTAGCATCATTATAAACTCTCTCACTAGTAGGCAAAGGTAAAATATCAATAGGGGCACGGGGATTGAATCCATACACTACCTGAAAAGGACTTACCTTAGTGGTTGAGTGTTCCGCTAGATTATATGCGAACTCAACATACGGCAAACACTCTTCCCACAGCTTCAAATTGTTCTTCAAAACAGCTCTCAACATGGTAGACAATGTGCGGTTCACCACCTCGGTTTGACCATCAGTTTGTGGGTGACATGTGGTAGAGAACAACAGCTTTGTACCCAACTTGTTCCATAGAGTACGCCAAAAGTAACTCAAGAACTTGGCATCACGATCTGAAATAATAGTAGAAGGTATACCATGCAAACGAACTATCTCTTTGAAAAAGAGGTCAGCAATATGAACAGCATCATCGGTTTTATGACATGGTATAAAGTGAGTCATCTTAGAAAAACGATCCACAACAACAAAAATACTATCCCTCCCCCTCTTAGTCCTAGGCAATCCTAAAACAAAGTCCATAGAAATATCTGCCCACGGAATAGAAGGAACAGGAAGTGACATATATAAACCATGTGGATTCAAGCGAGACTTAGCTTTTTGACATGTAGTACAGCGAGCCACAAACCGCTCAACATCTCGCCTCATCTTTGGCCAAAAGAAGTGTGTGGCCAGAACGTCCTCCATCTTCTTAGCACCAAAATGTCCCATTAAACCGCCTCCATGCGCCTCCTGCAACAACAAAAGACGAACGGATCCAACTGGAATGCATAGGCGGTTAGCTCTAAACAAAACCCATCATTGATCACAAATTTATTCCATGCTTGTCCCTCTTTACAATGCAACAACACATCCTTAAAATCAGCATCAAAAGCATATTGTTTTTTAATAGTTTCAAGACCAAAAATACGACAATCAAGTTGAGACAACAAGGTATAATGTCGAGACAAAGCATCAGCAATCACATTATCCTTCCCTTTCTTGTGTTTAATGACATAAGGAAAAGATTCAATAAATTCAACCCACTTAGCATGTCTACGATTCAAATTGGTTTGACTACGAATATGCTTAAGTGATTCATGATCGGAATGAATGACAAATTTAGGCCATAAATAGTGTTGCCACGTCTCTAAAGAACGAACAAGAGCATACAATTCTTTATCATACGTGGAATAATTAAGAACATGACCATTCAATTTTTCGCTAAAGTAGGCAACAGGTTTGCCTTCTTGCATCAAAACACCACCAATATCAATTCCGCTAGCATCACATTCCACTTCAAAAGTCTTACCAAAATCCGGAAGTTGGAGCAATGGTGCGTGTGTAAGCTTGTCCTTCAAAAGATTAAAGGACTCATTTTGTGATGGCCCCCAATAGAACACATCTCCCTTCTTTGTCAACTCAATCAACGGTGTCGCAATGGTGCTGAATTCTTTGACAAAGCGGCGATAAAATCTGCAAGACCAAGAAAACTCCGCGCTTGGGAGACTGTGTGGGCGTGGGCCAACTCCATATCGCCTCCACCTTGGCTCTATCAACCTCAATTCCCTGTGGAGTCACAACATAGCCAAGAAAAGAGACTCGATCCGTGCAAAAGGTGCACTTCTCAAGGTTACCAAACAAACGTGCATCTCTCAAAGCATTAAAAACAGCACGTAAGTGAATCGAATGTTCATCCATGGACTTGATATAAATCAAGATATCATCAAAGTAAACGACCACAAATTTGCCAATGAAAGGACGTAAAACCTCGTTCAGTAATCTCATGAAAGTGCTAGGTGCATTAGTTAAACCAAAAGGCATGACTAACTACTCATACAAGCCGAACTTAGTTTTAAAAGCGTTTCCATTCATCGCCAAGTTTCATTCTTATTTGGTGGTATCCACTATGCAAGTCAATCTTTGTGAAAATTATAGCACCACACAACTCATCAAGCATGTCATCTAGCATAGGAATAGGATGACGATACCATATAGTAATGTTGTTAATGGCTCTACAATCTACACACATACGCCAAGAACTATCTTTTTTGGGAACCAAAAGAACAGGAACATCACAAGGACTAAGACTCTCACGTACGTACCCACGGTCCAAAAGGTCTTGGACTTGACGCTGAATCTCCTTAGTCTCTTCGGGATTGATCTTGTACGCCGCACGGTTTGGCAAGCTCGCTCCAGGGATCAAATCAATCTGGTGCTCAATCCCTCGAATGGATGGAAGTCCCGGAGGTATCTCATCGGGAAAACATCTCTAAACTCCGCAAAGGTTAGTGACAGAGCAGCAAAGTGCAAGGCATATTATCAAGAGAAAATAAAGCATCTTTGCACACAAAAGCATAACATGTATCATTAACATCATCAATTGCAGCAAGGTCTGATTTTGTGGCAAGCATAACAGAATTTTTCAAATGGATTACTTGCTGTTTTCAGATTTAGCATGTTCCTTTGGATCATTAGCGACATCGACTCTCGCCCTATCGGCCTCTATAATCTCACCGGGGTCAAAGCGATAAAGTAACTTTCTTTCCTTATGCATAAAAGTGTATGTGTTATTACTACCATGGTGTAAAGCATCATTATCAAATTCCCAAGGTCGACCCAATAAAAGAGAGCATGCTTGCATGGAAACCACATCACAATCAACATGATCAACATAAGCACCAATGGAAAATGGACTCGGCATGTTTGCGTTACCTTAGCTTTTCCAGAGTCATTTAACCATTGAATATGGTATGGATGTGGATGCGGTCGCGTGGTCAAGCCAAGCTTCTTGACCAAATCAGAACTCACAAAGTTGTTGCAACTTCCTCCATCAATGATGACACGTGCACGACGGTTCTTGATTGCAAAGAAGGTCTGAAACAAATTATGGCGTTGAAGTTTATCGGTTGTTGTACCTGCGTGCTGAGGACTCGCTGCACAATGATGCTCCGTAGCGTCGGCGTGGACGCCCACCAAGGACGCAGGTCGTCATCACCATCGCCATTGTCGTCCGAGGCGCAGCAACATCATCATCCTCCTCGACATCCGGTGTTGATGTAGCATCCATCTTCGTGGCGATGTATGCCCGCTGGCTAGGGCAATTCTTTTGCACATGATCAAGCCCATGGCAGCGGTGGCAATCGAATGCCGAAGGAGCGCCCGTTGAAGCCACGGAAGAAGAACTCTTGGTGGACCACAAAGAATTTTTGTAGAATCTGCAAGGGGTGTCGTGGAAGGTGGCTTCGGTGGCGCTGCCATCTTGTTCACAGGTGGTGGAGGAGAACAAACGCCAAGAAGACTTGGGCGGTCCGTCGATGTAGTCGTCATGGCGTGTAGAAGGGTTGTCCGGTGCGTGCCTTAGTTAATTCTGTGCGTCCCTGCAATTCTTTTTCTGCAAGCATAGCAAGGTGGAACAACTGGTTGACAGTAGTAAATTCTTTATAATCAACAATGTCCTGAATTTCACGCCGTAACCCCCATAGAAACGACAAATCTTATCCTCCGTGTCCTCAACAACCCCACAACGCACCATACCCTTTTGAAGCTCAGCATAATAGTCTTGAACAG